>JARJLF010000008.1:0-600000 GCA_029378395.1 Mycena leptocephala
CCCCAAGAGAAGTAGCAGCCTTCCTGCTCTGCATCCCTTCCTCCCTTTGGACTATGAAGGCGAAGCAGGAAAGGAAGCCAACCATCTATTATTTACGGGAGACAGGCTGGCTTAACCCAAACTTTAGTGCGAAGCGCTAGTAGGCGCGCTGTAGAGGTAGGAAGGAAAGCAAATAACTTGTAGTAAATTAAGCAAAAAAAAATTGGTAACCCTTTTATTTTAAGTAAAAAAAAAAAGCAACATTTCTTAGAATATTTGTCAAGTAGAATCCCTGATTTACCTGATATGTTATTGTTGTTGTGTTTATTACCTTCCTGAAATTTAATTTAAATATTACTTATTAATATGAGAGTAGATCACTAAGTTCCGGTTATTATATTGCAACCTTACTACTTTAAATTATAACCGTAATTATAAAAGGTAGTGATATAATTCTGTTATGTAATAGAACAAATTTATTAATTTAGGCAGTTAGTATAGTAAGGCTGTAAATACAAGAATAGGTTGGCTGTGTTAGGCGCTTACCTGCCCTGCTTGCACTCCACCTTTACGGCAAGTAGCCATAAATAAACAAAGAGACAAAAGGGCAAAGGGGCAAAGGGGAAAGGGAAAAAGAGGAAAAGAGGGAAAGAGGCAAAAAGGCAAAGAGGCAAAGAGGCAAGGGGAAAGCGCGCCTCCACTTATTCTTTACGGAGGCATCCAACTTTTAGGTAGTCTGGCTCCTCCTATTCTATCTTATCACCCTATCCTACCCTATCCTGCCTCAAATAGGCAGGATAGGGTAGGTAACCAACCTTTAGGGAATAAGAATAAGGCAAAGCAGACAGTACTTAAGGTTGGAACAGAGGCTCTAATTAGGGAGCAGAGCACAAAAACAAAAATAACTAAAAGACTTACCTTTCACTAAAAAAAAATTAAAAAGAAAAAAACTTTGCCAATACTTTTGAATAACAATGTTTTTAACAATAACTATTAATATAAAAAAAATTTTAGATTTACTTATAGAAAAAAAAAAAATACTTAATGAAAAAATTGAATTTGCTTTATGCTTAAATATAATACCGACTAGCCTTACATCTTCTGGTAATTCTACACCATTACCTCCAGCTCCTCCAAATACACCTGTAGAGGGGGTTGATGCTTTAAATGCAAATGACCTAATAAGTAGATTAGATAGACTAACTACACAAAATTCAGATAATACTTCATCAGAGCTTTCAAATAATACTTCCTCTGCTTCGCAGTCAACCTTTGATAATTCTTCATCAGAATCTTTAGTTAATACTTCATCAGAAGGTTCGACAGAAGCTGTAAATTCATTAGATTCTTCAGTGGCCGGGCAAAATGGTTTATTGAATAATTCTATTCAAGATAGCTTTAATGATTTTAACATACCAGGTCCTTTAGATCAATTCAATGTTACAGAATTAGTTGGTTTAAAATTTGAGATATTGGGTAAGTTCTATTTAGCCATTACTAATATTTCTTTATATTTAGGTTTAGTACTAGCCGTTATAATAGCAATATTCTATTTTGGGGATAATGACTCAAAATTAGTACCTAATAAATGGTCAATAGTTTTAGAAACTTTCTTTGCTAGTATTAAAGGAATGGTAAAAGATCAAATAGGTTTAGCTTATGAAATATTTTTACCGTTGATATTTTCAATTTTTTTCTTTTTTTTAACTGGTAATTTAATTTCTAATATTCCTTATTCATTTGCAGCTAATGCTAGTGGAGTAGTTTCAATTGGTTACAGTTTAACTTTTTTTATGGGTGTTACAATAATGTCTTTATTTAGACATGGTGACAAATTTTTTAGAAACTTTATTCCTGAAGGTACACCTCTTGCGCTTGTACCTTTACTGGTTTCAATTGAATTTACATCTTATACGGCCAGAGGTTTCTCATTAGGAGTACGTATGTTCTCTAATTTATTTTCTGGTCATTGTCTATTAGCTCGACCTTGGCCTCCGCATCCAGCTAGGTCACATCCCTGGCGATATATGCACCACAAGCCACCCTGCCCCTGTGGAGTTTGTGGTCTATGATGTTCTTGCGATACATACAGTCGCTGTGGACTACTGCCGCTGCGAACCCGACGTTGAGCTGCGGCAGCAGCTGATGTGTGCATGCTGGTGGCCATCAACAACTAGCAGTCCTCACACCTGCGCCATCTATGACTGTCTTCGGTTCTTTCAGCTCCTTAACTGCCTTGGGAAGGTTGCCGCCCATAACTACCTGCTGTCCCTTGAATATCTTACCAACAACAATGGACTGACCACGCCTCCGGTATGCAATAGTTGTATCCACTTGCACATCGCTGCAGGTCGTGCCCTCAGCCCAGGATCAATCTGCCAGAAGGATGGAAGAATGTACTGGCAGGCTTTCAGTGAGTTACTATATATAGCTATGGTCTGTGCTTATGGATACTAATGGAGACAATGCCAGATACATCCATTGGGCGCCGCTCGGGACAGACGTGAACTTTAAGCTGACCACCGAGATGGTGTCCTCGTTCACAAAGGATCCTATCATCGGTGATGGACTGGGCTATTTTTGTAATTACATCGAGTACACAGAGCATATCAGCAAACATGTCGATGAAAAGGACATTTCGTCCTGTTCAGGCTTCCAGGCGATGTTCCAATCTCATCAAAAACGGGACAAGGGTCTTCGAACGACAGGAGTTGGCGGGGTTACATGCTCCCGCCATAACATGTGGCAGCCCAATGGAATGGGCGATTTGCAGCGTGGAGAACGGTGTGTACTCTATCGCATTCAATGTCGATATTCTTATCTCTATCCACAGCTACTGCAATATGGATTTCCTCATCTTTTCGGTCCTCTGGCACTACATACTCCTTACAATTATTTTATCATACGACATCGCCTGCCAGTGGTCAAAGAATATTTCTACCCGGATGGCGAAGCTCCCAGAAAAGTACCATATCAAGATCCCATTCACTAATATCTGGTTTATGGTCCCGAACTTCCATCTACCCACCCACAAAGCCTTGTGCCTCGCCATATATTCCTTTCACTTTATGTGGGGAGCGGGGTTGACCAATGGGGAAGGCGTCGAGCAAAACTGGAAGTTTTCCAATGGGGCCACTGCATCAACAAAGAAGATGGGGCCGGGCTCTCGGCATGCAGTTCTGGAGGATATTTGGGGATTTCATAATTGGCGTCGGGAGATTGCAATGCGTAAGCCTTTCAAATTCGAATATTCTTCTTGGAGCTGATATATGGTCCAGGACGAATATTGCCTCGGCGCCTCGCCGAAACACTCATCAGCTGCAAGAAACATCAAGCGGCTTTTGATGCTTTCCAGTCTGATCCTGAACTCGGTGGAGAATGGACAGCACTGGTGGATGAGTGGGAGTCGACACATCATACAGACCCAAAGGACTCGCCCTTTGATCTCGAAGCTAAAAGTAAGCGCCTGGTAGATTTGAGCAGGCTATTGTTTGGTTAATAGTTGACAGAACACACGCTTAAAGAAGTCGAGCTTCAGTTGGCAGACAAAGATAAGATTTTCACCGTTGACGGGAAAGTGGAGATCAAAAGGAAAAATACGCCAAACTCCTCCATAGGAATCGCACTCGAAGAGGCTCTGTAAGTGCATTCACCGCTGGTGTAGATATATTTCAATGCTAATATACACTAGTCGTCATCTGGCCATTGACGTGAGGGCTGTAAAGACCCATCTCCGTCCCAGAAACTCGATTTGATCAAGTGCCGGGCTGGCCTGGTACAGCGCATCCAACAGTTCCAGAAGCTTCAGGCTACATACATGCCGGGGCTTCGGAAGGCGCTGACCCAGCAGCAGAGAATTGATTCATTTAATGAGGCTTTGTTGGTGTCACTGTCCTCCGAGTTGCAATTTCATGGGTGTCCTCCACGGTAATCGCCTTTTCGAGGCCGTCCCGCTGAGGTGGTAGCCAGCGAAATTCCACGCAGAATGGTCTCCTCAGATTCCTTTGTTCTTGCCCCGGCCATGTAAATTGTCAACAAACAGCTGCAAGCAATCAAATTTCGATTGCTTGACGCTGGTTGTTTAACAATTGTGTGCTTTATAATCAAAATCCTTTGTTGTTGCCCTGGATGTGTAAATTGTTAAACAAACAGCTCCAAGCACTCAAATTTCCATTAAATCCGATGCCACGCTCCCAGTTCAATATCCTTTTCGAGGCCGCCTTGCTGAGGTGGTAGCCAGCGAAATTCCACACAGAATGGTCTCCTCAGATTCCTTTGTTGTTGCCCCGGCCGTGTAAATTGTCAAACAAACAGCTGCAAGCAATCAAATTTCGATTGTTTGACGCTGGTTGTTTAACAATTGTGTGCTTTATAATCAAATTTGCATCAAATCTGATGCCACAATCCCAGTTCAATCGCCTTTTCGAGGCTGTATTGCTGAGGTGGTAGCCAGCGACATTCCACACAGAACGGTCTCCTCAGATTCCTTTGTTGTTGCCCCGGCCTTGTAAATTGTTAAACAAACAGCTCCAAGCACTCGAATTTCCATTAAATCCGATGCCACAATCCCAGTTCAATCGCCTTTTCGAGGCCGTCCTGCTGAGGTGGTAGCCAACGAAATACCACACAGAATGGTCTCCTCAGATTCCTTTGCTGTTGCCTCGGCCATATAAATGGTTAAACAAACAGCTGCAAGCAATCAAATTTCGATTGCTTGCAGCTGTTTGTATAACAATTGTGTGCTTTATAATCAAATTTGCATCAAATCCAATGCCACAATCCCAGTTCAATCGCCTTTTCGAGGCCGTCCTGCTGAGGTGGTAGCCAACGAAATTACACACAGAATGGTCTCCTCAGATTAGGGCATGGAACGATTCTACCCGCGGATCACTCGGATCCGTGACCGCGAGTACCTGCGATAAAAACTGCCAAACTCGGATCTGCGTTGATTTGACCCGCGGGTGAAACAGGTACCTGCGGGTTTCAAAATTCTCACGAGTATTTGCGAGTACCTGCGAGTATTGAGCATATTTTATGTCTAAAACCCTGAAAACAGGTGTTTTACATCAAATATGGTGCTGAGAACATGTTCAACTGAGTGTCTAACAGCCAAGGATGGATTGTAAGCCCATTGAGGACATTTCTATCGCAATGATATTGCTCAACACGAGTCAAATACCCGCGGGTTTGGTGAAAATTTCCCTGAAGTAGTAAGAAGTCAGGACGGGTTAGGTGCAGTCAAAATATTATATAAACGCTCGCCTGTCTGCCACCATCACCGGTTCCAAGGATGCTAAGGTAGGGAACTGTTTACGAATCCGCTTAACACTCACAGAACCACATACCTCCGCGTTATTCAAGGGGATAACGCCCGTGCCTCCAGCGTTGGGGTACTTGTGCGCCGTGAGTACTCTAAGGCATGAGTCCTGGCCTGTAGAGCTGAGACGGCAGTGCTGCCCGTACTTCATGACGCCGACGCAGATCCGTTGCATGTGTGGCGTGCAGAGCTGGATCTGAACCTGGTTTGCCCAGACCTGCAGTGATGGAACAACTTCACCGGCGTTCCTGATGAGGGTCGCAACTTGGGTGTAGTCCCACGCTGCCCTGACCATGTGCCGGCAGGTGTGGGGTGTCCTCGTAGATGTCGCTGCAATCCAGACCCCCCGCGACCAGCTTTTCCCCTACCACCCACAGCTCACCCCATCCAAGCTTCTGTGGTTGGGGCGGGACTGTCCAAATGGGCGCTTTTGCAGGGGGGCCCAAAAGTTTGCGCAGCGGGAATAAATGTGCAATGACGGGCTATCTCACCAGTTTAGGTGATCATCGCAATGCTCAACTTCTTCTGGGTCAAATTCCCTGAAATTTGACCAGTGGCTTCCCCAAGAGCCAAGGCATCATCTAAGAACCTCACAAAATTTGTGGAATTTGTCAGAGAATGAGAATGGAATTATGTTCCCAGTTTGGGTGATCATCGAAATGCTCAACTTTAATCCGGACATTATTATATCCCCACCAGATGGTTTGGACTATTTCGCTTCTCAGAATGCGCGTGCTGAGCTGTTCAATTGTGAGGCACGGGCCTCAATTGTTCCCTTATCCCCGTGTCGGCAGAAATGCATTAGACTATGTGTGCTGGCCTGTTCAATTCTGAGGCACGGGTCTCAAAATTGCTCCCTTTCCGTGCCGAACCCGGCGGAAATGCATTATAATACGCAGGCTGGGATGTTCAATTATGAGGCATGGGTCTCAAAATTGTTCCCTTATCCCGGCCAAACCCATTCATTGGATCGAAATACATTATTACATACCCTCAAACTGCAAATATAATGTGTATAGGCACCACCACTATTTCCGTTGCCGGCCAAGGAGAATGGCTGGGATCGAATGCGGAGCAAATGTGGTACCCTGCAAAGGACAGAGGGCATTTAGGGCCCAAATAAAGATCCATATGCCTCAATCAGATGTGGTAGGACATACCTGTTAACCCATATCCCAACTACCCCTCCAAAAAATCCATCTGTATGCGTCGACTAAGTTGGGCAATTTTCCATGTTACCCCACCTTGAACGGGACGTCTTACATTGAAAAGGCCGATCAACGCGGTAGGATACATTATTAGGTATCTTGAATGACCGAGTCAAATCCCAGGTCCCCAGCAGACATCGTTGGCTCGTTACAGTGGTGGCCGGTTTGTGCCACTCGAAATCGAGTCAAGGTTTGTTTGGAGTACCAAGCAGACGAGCGGGAAGTTTTTCACAGATGGTGTGGCTTTGGGCCATTGCCCAAACTCATGGCATGAGAACGGACCCCCGCACTTGTGAATTGGCCAAGAATTGGGGGAGCAATAAGGAAAAGACGAGCGAGAGGATTGGTCGGGCATAAGAAATGATGCTCCCACGCTCGGCATCTTGTTCCGAAACTCCCGCCACGTTTGATTGCCGCATTCTCGTGCCTTCAAATCTGATATGCAAGGTCCCCATAGGTCATAGTCCAACCTGCAACCATCAAATTCGACCATCATACATTACACCGACTTATACTAGGCAAGTGGCCGGATACCTAGTTTGGCCGGATAGGCAGTCGCTGATAGTAGGAGCCACCGCAACGGCTCCAACAGCTCCGTATTAATACTCCACCCAAATCCAACACCGTTTCTGAATGCCCCATCAGAGAACGATTCAAATTGGAAGAAGGAAGACGCACCATGGCCCTGAACGAATGTCTTGATTGACGTCTTGGTCATTCCGATCGATGCCGCAAAGATATCGAGGTCCAGGTCGAATGAGGTCAGATTCCCCAGCGCGCGCTCGCCCAAATCGTAGTCGAACCCGCTAAAATACGTCTCCACAGGGTGCGCTGAGCCTAATTTTTCGAGTAAATCAATTAGCAAGCGACATGCAATGGCGAGGCAGGGGGAAACGCACTTGATGATGTCGCTGAGAGGCTCCATCTCGCGGAATTCGTCGCGGCGCAAGAGCTCGATGTGAATGTCGAGGCGCTTCTCCATCGGCGCGATCTCCTGTTACAGGCGCCCGATGTTGAGGAACGACTTGACGTCGCACCGCCGCATCACGGCCGCAAAGCGTTAGCGTTTGCGCAGCGTCGACGGCGCGGATATGCGGCCCTGGATTCCGTGAGGGTTTACTGACCCCAGAATCGATCAGTGAGTGAGCGAGCGCAGAGATCACAGTAAAACCATACATTGAGAATGCACGGCCCCCGAATTAAAGGCTTCGCAGAAGACCGCACTGCCAGCGAGTGTGACTGGGACGAAAAGAACATTCAAAAGTTAGTTTCTGGATCAAAACACTAGGGCAGCGTAGCTCCTTACTTGCGAAAGACGAAAGTAGACGCATTGTGGCGAGCGCAAGGCATGAAACTCGGAATATTGCAGGCTACAGCATAAACTTACTTTATTTTTCGGTCCGAAAGCGGAATTTATGAGTTAGACGACGCGAGATGGTGAGCCCGGGAGGGAAAATGAGATCGGAAACAGGGTGAGTAAATCGTACGCAAGTGAGAAGGAAAGAGAATTGAGAGGGAGCAGGCCTGTAAGATTTGTGTACGCACGGCTGCGCGAACAGGGATTCCCATCTTTTTCCGGAGGACTGTGAGCGTCGTCAACCAATACAGAGGGATGGAGGGAGGGTAAGCGGACAGTGAGGCATTAGAAATGGAATCAAAATGGAGGGTAGGACCGGGGTGCATTGAGGGATATATAAACTCATCTGTAGCGGCGCCTTTCGTGAATATTATGGTGGTATTTGGATGCTGAAACCACAAGAACAGGCCTTGAGGTGCACTGGATGGAGTAAGAGACGGTACCGGAAGGAATGGTGTGCGATAAGACCTCACATGGCTCCTCTAGAGTCCCCCTTGTCGCCCAGCCACTGATGCTCCGTGTGCGAGCCAATTCGAAGCGTGCGGACCCAAAGAATGGTCATAAAGGGAAGAATGGGTGGCTGACTACCAAGCTAAAATACTTTGGACAGCTTTGAGGTGGATGCTGAGCCCAGGCGCGCCCTTGTTGGTGGATAATGCGAAATTCATGTATCTTGCCGTTGATTGGTCGGTTTGAGATTGGGGGGCGACAAAGTCATTGTATGCCGCGCCTTATGATGTGGAAGGTCGTTTGGGATAGCAACGAAGACTGAAATTGGGCGGGACAGCAACAGGGAAGAAGAGAGAACGAGGAGAAGGACAAGACGCGAGGTGTCACGCGTGACACTTTACGAGTCAACAAGGATAAACAACGTTCCAAATCCGCAAAATGCTGCAACTCGTTGCCTCACAGATCCAGAATTGCACATTAGAGGGCCCGGGATTGCTTGTGGAGGGTGGGCTTGGTACCTACCTTTCACTTTCTTCAATAATTTGTGGGGAGATCGGAGGTTGTGTCATGGTGGTGATCGAAGGATGGGGTACGTCTATGCAAATAAGCCCAAATCTGGGCAGTTTCTTGTTCCCACATGAAACGACTTAGGTCCTTCATCAATTGATTCCAGACCTACCTGGGGGTGTAATAAATCGATCTGTCTACTCAGAATCTTTGTTTTGGGCCTTGGTAGGTTGTGGTAAAAAAAATGACGAGCGATCATCGTCTCAAGTGGGCGATCACGACCGGGCCGACGGGGCGACCACCTTTTTGGGCAGCACTTTCTTCAAGTTGGATTGGCTAAATTGTGGAAACCGTGGAATTCATTACATTTTTACCAGTCTTCTTCCATACATTCCATGGAGCGGGTGGAAAATCAATCCAAATTTGTGACCGTAGTAACATCAAATACAAGATAGCAAGAAAAGAGGCAAGTGAAGTCGCTCGGCGGTAATTCTGTGTCCGTAGTGCGTACATCTAAGCCATCGCCTTCTGCTCCTCCATAGTGTAGAAGCGACCCGCGCCCGCTGCCGCGCGCTCCAGCCCGCGCGCCTTCTCCTCCTTGCGCTCCTCTGCATTGAGGCTGGCGAAGTACTCCTCCTCAGTCTTGAACGAGTAGCGGTGCTCGCTGCGGCCGATTGAAATACACATTGTGTGGCAACAGCCAAAGCCTTGGTTCATCCTCACCTGCTACCTGGCCCTCAGTACAAACTTCACCATGGTGGTGCTCACCTTTGGAACCTTCGGATCTCAGGTGCGTGGCAATCATGAGATTGCCACCAGTTGTTCACTCTGCCGGAACAGATGAATATGTACATCCCCAAGCGAAAAAGATTGTCTGGAGCTTAGAGTGCGGAATAGCTGTAGGGTGCTAGGTTTGATTCAGAAAGTCTTTCTATTGGTTCAGGACATCATTACATATGGTTCAGTGCTTTCCATATACTCGGTCCATTTTGCCAGCTGATTACACTCTTGCATTTTACTTCACAGCAATTCTCACTCTGCGTGTCTACGCCTTGTTCAACTGCAACAGAGTCATCCTCGGGCTTCTCAGTCTTGGAGGCTTGGGATCCCTTGCTGTAGGAGCAGTGCATGCTCCTACAGTTCATTTTAATTGGATATAACTCGAGGTGCAGTGGCTTGGAAGCACCGCCGACACCGCGGTTTCACTCCCTGGAAGTTTGTGCATCCTTTCTCATGTCTCGTGAGTCTGCTTTTCGATTTTTGTAGAATTTGCCTGCACCATTATCCATCATTTTTTCTCATCTCGTCCAATCCATGCATCCTTTGATTCATTTTCTTGGGCAGAGTAATCCGTGGGTTTTCTCCTGAATTTGATGCCACTACCTGATTACTAGTGAAAATCTGCACAGGTGTCGCAGGCGTGTGGGAGGCAGGGTGAGTCACAGACATGGAATATCAGATCTGAAGGCTGACACACCACAGGCTCTTCCGAGACCTACTTATTTTTGCATTCACACTTCTGCGTGGTATATTGCATTGGCGGCATGAAAACTATCACTCCCGGTTTGTGAACTGTTTTGTCCTAGATGGTGCATCTCTTTTCCACAGATGTGTGTCTTAGCGCTTACCTCTGATTAATTGATGATTAGGATTTGTCTATTTTTGGTGGAGTTATTCAAGTTGGAATGCAATCCCATATACTCATGAATGAAATAATAGTCTCATAGCCGCAGTGGACGTGGCCAATATCCTGATTTATTATGTGCGTCAATGGCCCACTTATATTGTCCGTCTAATAATAATATGATGATTCACGACTCAGTTCGGCGATGTACGTATCATGTTAGTCATAGGTTAACTGGCTAACCTATGGAAAGCCCTTCTTAGCGGGCAGTTTTGCATGGTTGGCGAGCGCGTGAGTCCCGTGTCCATGCTATCTAATCACCTCATTTTCACTTCCACATCCCTCAGTCTCTCTGCAGTCCTTACCGCACGCCTGATACTCAACATGCGCGAGGTCGCGGACACCAACGGCATGGCAGTCGGTGATGTTGCTAGCGAGGACGCCAACACTGTGGAGTGGAATGATGTAGATGGCACTCCGATGGAACATATAAGGGGCCATGTGCGGAGTCGGGCCTCATGGGTGAATGGTAATGACTTGGAAGTTGTCTAAAGGCACGGTACACGTAGAATGACACCTTCATCTTTGATGCCTTAATATCATTGATGCGGCGAGACGAAAATCGGGTGCCGACGTATGTGTCGCACCCGCATGCGCGACCACACCTTTGCGCAAAAACGTGTCTTTGTAAACGACCGCCTGGTACCGGTTTGTAATAGAACTTGTTCGCCGTTGGATCTTCGAACGAGCACTTCTGGTCGCGGGTGCAGCAGTTATGAGGAACCTCAAGCAATACCGAGGACATGGTGGCCCCTTGTAGAGCTTGGCTTACACGTACATTACGACAATCATTCGGTCTGAATAAGTGAGGGCACAAGGGGCCCGCGCGCACTCAAATTGAACTTGAGACTAGACTACGGATGGAATAGGCGTCCGGACTTCCGTGACAAATTTCCGTCAGACCCCGAACTTGAGTGGTATCAAGCAGAGTTTATCTCATGTACGACGACACCAGACTGAGCATCCCGTGTTTTGCGAAGAGCGCCCGGCGCCGCGACGTCAAGATGGTGCAAAGGGAAGAGAGCAAATAATAGCATTCGAACTGTGCGATATTAGACTAAGGTAAAACAAGTTCTAAACTCGACTAATTCCGACGTACTCACAATGAGCGAGGAGATTAGCGAGACGGCGACCAAAATGAACAACCTGCTATCAGTAAATGCCCAAGGATATTACGAGTCGACAACATAATTTACCTTGCATCAATCGGTTCATTGGGGCAGTCAAGAGTTGGTTTCCCTGTTCTCTGTTCCCAGAGCTCGCTGAATAGGTCCAATACCATCTCTTGTCCGGGTTCCTCTCCTCAAAAGTGGAATCGGCGCGCGGTTTTGGTCGAACTACATACGTTCTGCTTGTATCAATTGCAAAAAGTATCTATTTTGACTAAATTTCTCCTATTGGCCTCACCCGAGTCTAAACTGGTCCCTGATTCGACACAATTCAGCAGGCTATTTTTGGACATATTCATCTCTCCAAAGCCCTTCAGTCGGACAGATGTCAAGAAATGTATATAAAGTAGGGTATAGTGGTCCATAGAACGTCCCTGCTAAGTTTCGTACCACCACGTCGCCTCGTTCCGTAATAATCTACAAAAAACAGATATGTGGCAATTCCGGGGTGTGTCCGTGAGAGGCAGTGGGGCCGTAAACCAACGTCAAAATGCATGGAAATCGATGCAGAATGTAACATTGAGCGTTTTCACAAATTTCTGTGCCATACCAGTACTTGGGTCCCTGAGAAGTGAACACAGCTCCAGTTTACAGACAAAAAAGAGGGGCTCGTTGTGCTGATTCGATCTGAATTGTGAACAATGCAGGGTCCTTCTTGTAAAACCAATGCCACCCGTCAAATACACCATTACTATTCAATTTTTTAAAGAGAAACCAGCAGGAAGGGTCGAATGCTGCTGCAATGTGGCACGCATCGACGGTCAGGCCGGGTTACCTGCGGGCGCGCAGATAAGACTTGGGAACGGGCTGGCGTATGCGAAGAGTAATGGGAGCGGCGGGACCCGAAGAGTCATCCTTGAACGGAAGGGGCTGCGCTTTCGGGTTACATGATTCTATGACGCGTCTTCGAAATGGCCGTTGCT
Source organism: Mycena leptocephala (assembly GCA_029378395.1). Classification (NCBI taxonomy): domain Eukaryota; kingdom Fungi; phylum Basidiomycota; class Agaricomycetes; order Agaricales; family Mycenaceae; genus Mycena; species Mycena leptocephala. The sequence goes on from JARJLF010000008.1 coordinate 12,595, forward strand.
GCCAGTGTATCGTGCGAGATGGTGTACGAGCAATCGGGACGAGTCACGAGTCTCCTACAGCTGGTCACGGTAGCAGACTCCCCTTCGCGGAATATTCATTTACGTGCAGCTTGAATGCGGCAGGCATCGTAATACGCCACGCTTCAGATGGACTTCCAGGCCGGCACTCTGGGGGAGCCACAACGAGGTAACACCTAATTTCGGGTCGAGGGCAAATGCTCAAGTAACCACGACGTCAGGAAGAGTCCGGGTTAGCGGGAACGATGATTATGTCGCCATATCGGCATCTGACACGGAGAAGGGCTGGTACAGGATCCAGCTCGTGTGCTGTTGAGTAGCGGTGCACGACTGCGTCGTAATAGCGAGGTGATCACAAGCAATGGTAAATTCGTAGCGAGCATTTGGCGGGCGGCTCCAAAAGTCTGGCGCAGGAAAGAATTTACAACTTGAGCCACGGTATGGCGTGGGCGGATGAGGTGGAAACAACGAAGGCGGGACGGCTGATCGGTTCAGATGAAACGCCGTACAGTTCAAACCGCTCGTGAATAAAAAATGTTCGGCGGGTGTGCGACTAGAATGTGGTCGACACTGTCTGCGGCACCTGTGAATAGATTTAATTTTGAAGTGATTTTGAAGTGCGGTACAAGCAGGAGAAAAAATGGCAGGACAATATTCAAAAAATATGTGTCCATTATTCAGCCAGAACAGCCTGTTTCTGTCGAATATTGGCTGGGCGTTATTTCGACAATATCCGGCCAATATTCGGCCAATAAACCCCGTATTGGCCGGATATTGTCCGGCGCGATTTTGCCTCAAACTAGTTCGAACTGAAATTTCGCTGGCTTTCGCGCCAGCAAGACCCGGTAAAAATCCGAGCCGTAACGGCTCCACAGGTTCAATTTACTGCTTGGCTGCGAAATCCCAGCACGGCTCGTCACGGTTAAAGTGCAACTGTTTGGATTGGTGTGCTGAGCCCGAAACTCGGCGCGCGCCGACGAGGTTCAGTTGCGGCTGTATGGATTGGCATGGAGAGCTTTCAGCCCCCCAGCCAAGGAACCAACCCACCAAAAAACAAACTTAGGAGACAGTTCAAACTGAAATTTCGCTGGCTTTCACGCCGGTCAAAATCCGAGGCTGGTATTTTATTAGTCTCTTATAAACAGACACTACAACAAAAAAGTGCTCGTACCTGCGCATTGTTGTAGTCTGTCGATTCCCCTTGATCCGTGATCAGTACCCGACCTTATTATGTAATCTCCAAATTTTCGGTTCTTGAAATGCATTGGTCAACGGGTATTTCGCCAAATTTCCTGCCTACATACGTGTAGTAACCCAGTAATAACAACTTCTTCAGCCAAGGCTCGGCAACAGACTAGAGGAACGACAATGCCGAAACTTGATGGGCCGGCACCGGGCCGACATCCGAAATGGCGAGGAAGTGATTTGGGATAGAAAAAGCCGCAGAACATATATTCTACGGTATCAAATTACTTCATAATGCCACTATAAAACACTTTGCCTCTTGTACTTTGCTGAGGGTGGTGCTGGAAGCGTTGAATGGTCGTGGGAACATATTCAAACTCCGACGATTATATAATAAGGTCAGGTACCAATACATGGTGGCGCGGTAAACTACGGACTAGTATTTTATGCATTTTTTTCATAATGCATAGCACGATTCTAAGCAAAACTTTCTACTCCTGGGAGCATTCCCAACCGTCGGAAACGTGGCGCACCTTCTGTAAAAAAGTCAAAGGGATCTAAGTTCTGGAAATCCTATCTCCTGGGATCTGTTGAGCAGGTGTACCTGTTTGTGCGGGGAGCGGCGGGCTCCGCCGAATAGGAGCCGACGTTGAGATCCGTCAAGCCGAAACTCTGAAAGTCCAGCGTCGTCTTATTTCCTAGAATACCATAAAGAGGGAGACAACATTTATCAGGAAGTTGTTCCGGCTGTGGGACATTTGCATTATTCATTGCGTCACACAGTAAATTCCAGCTAAATGCAATATTCTAGAGCGTTTCTATTCGCGCAGGTGTGGAGCTGTGGCAGCGTGTGAAAGTTGGTTATTGCGTGCGGCAGCGAACGGCAGCTTGCGAGGTGATGCGCCGTCAGGCCCTATGACGTCGTACTGACGTCCTCAATACAACCGGGATTCTCCGGCTCCACATCTGCGCGAATTGAAACGCTCTAGAATATTGCATTCAGCTAGGCCCCCGGTCACTACTTTTGAGGGCGGTAGGCGCGTAGAGTAAATCAACGACCGATTTTCAGAGGGTTTTTTTTTGAACTAGCCATTGCCACAAGTTTTAAACCACCTGGTGCGACGCGAAGGCACCAAACTAAGACAATTCCAGCATCAGAGCATTTTTCTCTCTTTTTTCGCGACCCCTAGGGACGTATTACTGTCAAAATATGGAGTAAATCAGTCGAAATCCGAGAAAAAAATCCGACCGCCCTCAAAGGTAGTGACCAGGGGCCTATTCAGCTGTCATAGGAAATGTAATGCGGCCGAACAACAGATATGGCTATATATAGACGGCCCGTCTCAGGGTTATTGGTGCGATTGTTCAGCACTTGCATTCCTTTGGGGGCTGGCAGGCACAACTAGAGAAGGAGGTCAGTTCGACTGGATAAACTACCACAGCTGAGGATGCACGATACGCCGCAGTTACAACTACTGCTGCCACAGTTGCTCTGGGAGACGGGGGTTTGGTTGGTCTGGTGGTGAACAGTGAGTATCGGGAGGGGAGGAAAGGGAAAACACGGACAGAGAACATTGTTTTGCTTTGGGAGAGAATTTTCGATGGGGGTTTTCGAGGTAGGGGTTGTCGATCAGTCGATGTTTGCCCTTTTATAATGAATGGGCGAGCATATTTGCGTCTGTTGCTACTTAGTCCAAAACGGGTCCTTTCCAAAAATGCCTCGATGCGTATCTCGACCGCGCATCTACTTAGTACTTATGGAGAAGAGCCCGCTCCCTCGTTCTCCACTAGTACTATTATATCCTGTCTCGGCCGTTCTGGTGACACAGTAGTGGGTTTTGTAGGTCGACTAGAAATTTGTGTTTTGGCTGTTTGTACAAGGTGACTGTGTCCACTCTCGGCGAACTCCGAGTCCCCAAAAATGCCCTATTGCGATTTTTAGAAGGTGGCTGTGTCCTCGGCAAACGCCGGCTCCCCTGCCTCAAAACGCCCTATTTAGAAGGTGGCTGTGTCCTCTCTCGGCAAACGCCGAGTCGGACGGGCTGGCCTGTGACACATTATCATCGCTCGTCCCTTCCCCTCACTGCGCGGCAATGCGCGCCAGTGCGCGGCAAGTGCGCGGCAGTCGCGGCACCTTGACCCAGCCTTAGTCTGGATCAAGTGTCGAAGGTCGATCCGTAGCCTTAAGCGCGATCTGCAGCTCTTAGGCGAGGTCACGCTTAAGAGCTACGGATAGACCTTCGACACTTGAATCAGCCTCTACATAAAAATAAAAAATTTCGACTGGCTTGATTTTTGTTTCATTTGAGTCTCACATTGGGAGACTAACCCAACCCGATCAAAACACCTTTTTTTTCTTTTCTTTTTCTTTTTGAGGGCTGTAAGGATAACCGCCAGTACAGTACCACATGTATACCTTGTTGTTCATGTTGTTGTGGACCTGCCGAGTGTAGCCCTCAAAAACCAAACCAACCGGCTCAGATGCCGAAGATAGTGAACACTGGCAGCGGCTTACGTTCCAAAATAACCGCGCAATTCTGACTCACGAATATAATCAGAGGCATTTAACATCTGTCGATTTTGCCTGAGATAATTGGGGTGCTTCGCACACTAACCCTCGTTTTCATCTTTGTCAGAGTCCTCTTTGTCGGAATCCTCTTCCTCCAAGCCAGACTCCTCGTCGTTGTTGTCCTCGTCGTTGAGGTCCGCCGACGAGGCCAGCTCTGTATTTTCCGAGAGGGTTCCTCGGGGGCGGAGGTTCGTGCACCACGGAATATGTTTTACTTACCTTATTCAAACACAGCGATTGGAGGAATGGGGGTTCCACCATCCGTACCATCCTCTTGTACTTGGTATACGGCAGGCCGTAGACTCGTGTTTCTGTTTTGGGAAATTACTCTTAATTTGACCCTTGAAATGCAGGCCTTTCTCCCCGTCAATCCTTTTGGTGATTGGAATGAATCTTTCCTCGTCAACGAAGGTTTAGCCACCGACATCAACCTTTATCTCCCAGAAATTGGAAATCATATAACGGCAGAAAAGCTAATGGAGTATCTCCACCGGCCGGATGTGATGGAAAATCACGGCATCGACAAGGCGATCAGCGTCCGCACGGCTAGACGCTATATGAATACATTGGGCTACCGGTATGGAGACCCCAAAAGGGTCAATATACAGACGGGCATGAATGCGAGGACATTGTTCATGAACGGGATAAAGTCTACATCCCCACAATCAAGGCTCTTGAATCACGGATGCATCATTGGGACCGGGATGGCTGTCCGGAGTTTGGACCTTATCCTGAGGGCAAGCACATCATCGTCCGGTTTCACGACGAATCTATCTTTTATGCACACGACCGCAAGTGTAAACAATGGTTCCACAAAGACATGTCCAAACTTCATAAGAAGGGTGACGGTCATTCCCTGATGGTCGCCGATTTTGTTTCCGTTGATTTTGGTTGGTCTCCGCCATCACTCGATGGGAAACAGACAGCCCGCCGGTTCATGAAGCCCGGGAAGGACCGCAATGGATATTTCACCTGTGAAGACATCGTCGATCAGGCGGAGGAATTTATGGACATTTTGAACAAGGTTTACCCCCGACTTCGAGCATCATTTTGTGTGCGACAACGCCACAACGCACCGACAGCGCGCCGATGGTGCCCTATCAGCACAAAAAATGTCGAAATTTCCGACATACAAGAAAAACTTCATGGTTTCCGTCAATGCCCATGATACTGATGGAAAACAGATCTATACTGCTGCTGGGAAAAAGCAGAAAACCCAGGTGCCGATGCATGGCGCTGAATTCGATGGAGGAAATTCTATGAGAGTTGGAAAAGCCTTTTTACCGTCCCACTTCAGGAAGTCAAAGTTTATCGTCGGTGAACAAGCTCGGAATCTGAGAACCATGAGCAGATCAGTTCAATCCCATATACAGGGGGCTGCGGAATATCAGGCTCAGTTGAATTCTCGTTTGCGGTATCTTCGCGTTTGAGCTCCAGCGGCTCCTGTTGGGCTTTGACTCTTTTCTTCTGGCTTCTGCTGGATTCCGGGGCCATCTATTAAAACAGACTTGTGTTCTTGACATACTTCGGCATGTTCCTCGCTGCTCCTTCCTTCAAGCCTTGGGTCTCCAGGATCTGCCGTCTGATCGGGTCATGCACGACATCGACAAAGCGCTTCAACCACTGTGTGGGGTTCCGAGTGTGCGCTATACCGGCAAATTGGGTCACATCTATTATGTGAATGACATGGCCGCTATCATTTCCCAGGTATTATTTTGAAACGGAGTACAACTTTTAACATTCGAAAGGAAATGGCGAATCCCTCTGTGCGAAAACATCTTCATTTTTTACCAAAGCTGTAGAGAAGCTGTAAGTAGCTCGAGTCGACAGTCTTAGAGAGATGGATAAATGAGTGGCAGAGGTTAATGAACTCGTGGACGGTGGCTACTTGAATAGATTTTAAAAGATGTAGGTCAAGAAAATTATCAGAGTGTTGATACCGCCGGCTTTCTCCTTTTGGGGAATGCGCAAAAAAAAAAACGCGTGATCTCATTAGATTCAAGAACAGCTGTAAATTCTGAGGCGCTCAAGGCGCGCTTCTTGTCCACGACCACCATGTCCTCCACGGCCTCCTCCACGTCTAACGTCTAACTCTACATCGGCCCCCACGACGCCTCTGGTCATCCCCCCTCCCCCCCCCACCGCCCCAAGCGCGCAAAACGCGACCCCCAGTAAGTGCTTGTCCTACGGCCTCTACCAGGACTTAGCCATCTCCTAGTGCGGTCAAAACACCCAAGGACCAGCTCGCATTCGCTGCGAAGTACCTTGTGCGGGCTATCAACCCATTCCTTGACGTAGGAATGGTTATGACCTACGGCGCCGCGTCCCACTGGAACCCTCCTCCGCCTGCCCAAGCAACACGATCGCTATACCCCAGTCGGGGGCCTGCTCTTGGCTTCTTCTCTCCAGCCTAATTATCTTCTTCGCGAGATTGACTCTCAGAAAAAACACGCGGACGCGTTCAACGCGATGATGAACTCGGCCCCGGCCGGCTCTCTAGACGTTGTCCACGAGTTCTACGCCTCCACCCACAAAACACACTGGACCCAGCTTGTACGCATGGTGTGTCATCCTTTCTCTTCGTATTCACTTCGTCACTAACACCAAGTAGTTCCGGGATTCCGCGACTAGCACCCGTCAAGGCGACACTAACGGACTCAAATGCTGTTTGGACCATCTGCTGGCAGACCCCATCGCTCAAACCATCACCCCCAACGTCATCCGCGGGCCCTCCAAGTTCGACCGCGGCGTCAATCACCCCATGCTCCGCCTGGCAATCATTCCGTGGCCGATCCACCTTCAGATACTCGAAGTTGCGCCACCCGAGGAGGTCAAGGACCAGGACGAAGACGACGGGGTCGATCGAGAGCGCGTCCAAAAGGAACCAGTGTTGTATGGCGGTCCGGATGCACATGTATTCCCGCCCCGCAAACATTTAGGTCCGCCCCGCAAACATGCCAAATTTGGTAGTCCCGCCCCGCAAACAGAGGGTTTGCTGGGACCAATATGTTTTGTGCGGACAGCATGTTCTGCCTCGCAAACTTATCGTAACCTTGACCCCGCGTGGAAAATTTGAAGTCCGTGCCCGCAAAAAAAAGACCGAACTTCCGTGCAAAACTTATTTTGGTGTTCCCCCGCAAAATTAAAGTCCAACTTGATGAGCAAAGGTTAGATATTACGGCCATCTCTCGTGGAGACGTACTCTATGCTCCACTCGAGGGTCTCGAAAAGCTTCTGGATATCCCGGAGGAGCGGGCAACTCTGCAAGTTGGGATCTGCTGTTAGACTTCTTATGTCGTCCAGACCGCATATCAACATCGCCGAAACTATATCCCAGTCCAAACCATAGAAATCCGGGCAGTCCGAGATGACACTCGCAAATACATCGATGCATAGATTGAAAGGTCACCCCGCCCGTCGAAGCACATTAACAAATCTCTAGCTCTGCGGGATTTGATTGAGGAGCAGATCGTAAGACGTAGCGAGGGAATGTGAGCGTTCTTGCTCATGTTGTTATTCCAGGTTCTTGCTTTCCAAACTCCATATCAACTCGTTGATGCGCAAACAAAATGTTGCGGCCGTCCGTGATGCTCTCATGCAGTTGTCGTCCAACCTGTATGATGCATATGATCATACTCTGGAACGAATCAACCGGCAGACCGAAGAAGACAGGGAGCTCGCGCTGCGCACTCTTTCTTGGGCAGTCCATGCGAAGACTCCATTGCAACCTTTGCGCCTCCAAGAGGCTCTCGCCATTGAACCGAGGGCTACGACACTCGATCCTGATCGTCGAACGGACATCGAACTTGTTCTGGCCGTTCGCGCTGGTTTGGTGGTCATTGACGAAGAGGATAACAAACTTCGCCTTATTCACTACACAACCCAGCAGTACTTCGAGATGGACCGTGTCAAAAGCCGTATCTTCCCCCACACACAAACCCAAATTACTCAAACATGCTTCACCTATATGTCCTTCTTCTTCGATGCATCTCACAGATTGGTGCAGCACGAGTCACCTCTCTTGCTAATGAGCCCCACCCTTGCGTCCGACGTTCGTGGTACATTGGGCTGTCCTGTCAAGCGATTGAATGAATGAACGGAACGGAGGTCTGGACCCACCTCCCGTTGCGATGTGTTTCTTTACTTTTTGGATTGAACTGATTGATTGATTGATCATTCCATTATCCTCGCTGCAACGAGGACCATGATTGCGGTGAAAATGAATAGCGACATGACACCCATTTTGTTTCCAGGTTTCCACACAGATGAAGTGTCGTCGGCCTTCGGGGGAAATATAAAAAAAAAAAAGGAAGAAAAAAAAAAGATGGCAATGATATATATGTATGCGCAAACCTGCCACTGACCTTGACGGAGGCTGTCACAGCCGATACCGCAAGATGCCAAGGGAACGGCGGCAATGGCCCATCTTTGCTGCTGGCGTTGGTCGGCTGTAGGCCGTCGGTTCCACCAATGAGAACCTGCACGCCTTCACGACGTAAATTTCGGATATGCGTTTTGAAAACGGGGCGTTCCAGGTCCACTTATTATATGGACGGCAGGATGACAATGGGCATCCGCGGCCTAGAACCGCGCCAACATATGTGTCGCGGATATCGAGGGCCAGCTTAGTGATCGTGTTTGCTGTAGCGGGGGCCACCACGAAGGCATCGGCAGTGGTGAGACGAGGAACGGCGGCCGAAGTCACCACCGGGCAACCGGTTTGCAGTTCCACGGCTTTAACATCAAGCCCAATGCCCAGTGCAGATTGCGTGGCTACTACTTGGACGTTCCATCCTCGAGCCAGGATTTGGCCTATCAACGTTGACACGTCCTTGAGAGGGCCAGCGCCGCAGACAAAAAGTTAAACTTCGATGGGCTAAGCAGGAAATCGAAATGTGAATGGTCCAAATATCAAATGGACCGTTGCAGGCACATACCCTCTTCATCAATGGCATTGGCCGAGCCGCTGAATCGCCTTCACCGCGTCCTCATACTGATTCTTGAGCAGCGCATACCCCGCTAATATCTCGGACACGTCTTTGCCGCGGCTTTCCTCGTTTGCGGCGGCCAACATACGGAGCGTGGAGACCTCCTTGCACAAGAGACCGGTGTCCGCGACAAGCTTCAAGCTGTCCTCGTACAACTTGACGTTCTCCTACTGGTACACAGCGGCTTTCTCGTGTATTTGTTGCGCATACTTGGAAAAATCCCTGAGAGTCTCGTTATTTTTTATCAGCTGCTCGTTCGCCGTCTTCAGTTTCGCAACGACCTGGGCACGCTTCTCAGTTTCTACGACAAAGAGACAGCGGGATCGACAGACATCTTCGAGGTATTTGATCTTCTCTAAGAGCTACTCAGATCCCACCGAAGTTTGAACAAGAAACAGACTCGGGTTGCAATGGCCCCAAAGCGCAAGTCTAATGTGAGGCTACATTCCGTTTCGATGGTGTACCCTCACCTCGACCGCCACCTGCAGGAAACCGGCGGGTAAACCAGAAGGTGACAATTCACACGATAGGTGACAGACCTGTCATGCCGTTGCTATTGATTCGGACCGACTGGAATGGCCTAGCCTTTGAAAATACAAAGGATTGTGTCAACAAATAGGTTCACGTGTTTGTAAATGTAAAGGATTGTGTCAATATTATAATGAAGTCACACGTTTGAAAATGCAAAAGGATTGTGGCCAGGGCAATAGCTCAGGGCAAAGCCCGCTCAAGCCAGGCCCAAGCCCTGGCTTTCAGGCCAAGCCAGGCCCTGGGAATCACTACTCAAGTTCACGCTCGGCCCCAACTTCTCAAAATTCTTATTGCAGCCAAACTTCTTTTGTCAGCCGCTCACATTGGGCAACTCCTGGAGCTGAAGCCGGGCGATGTAAGATTGGCATTACATGGCCTACATTCTGTGATCCACTTGCCGGAGCAGGACTTTGGCCCGGAGACCTTCGTTCATCATGCTTTCTTCTGGGTATCTGCTGGACTGTTTTCAATGCTGAAACAAGGAGTGTCGGTTTTGATTTCGGTCCATCCGATACGCAACCTGATGAATGTTGGTTCATTTTGCTGTCGGCGAAGCCGAAAGCCTAAGCCGACACATGTATTTTCAGCTGAGAGCCTGAGACGATACTGGAATATATACTACTTATGTCGGATTGAATTTCGGTTCGACCTAATTCTAATGCAGCACTTTAGGCGTCGGTTCAAGATTAGGTCAGACCGAAAGTCGGTAGTCTCCGTTGTGTGGGCCAAAAAAGGGGACAAATATCTAGACGCCATTGTCTGAGCTTGAGATTTGTCAGTTATCCGGGATCTTTCTCTACTGGTATTTATTTTGTTTTCCAACTGTTTATGCAGATCAATAGCAGGGTTTGTTCAATTTCAAGGGCATGTACATGCAGAGGGTGTAAATCATCGCTTGGCGGCATGGTAAAAAATGTTCAAATCAAACCCTTGCTCCGCCACCGCCTGGAGCCAGCGCAGCGTGAGGCGCACGCAGTCGCCCCCCAAGTTTGGCTCGCCCCACTGCTTGTTCACCCACACTTGAGCCGATGCCGCGCTGAATTTTGCTGTTTCCACAAACTCCTTCCGCCATAGGAGAACATCCCTCTCCCTAACCCCTGCGACAGGATCCCCAAAGTTGGGATCCCAGACGAAAATCTTCTTGCCTTTCTTCCTGGGTGGTGGGGCATGGCAGATCACAATAGCCCAAACGTGCCAAGGAATCTGGCCAAAGTCCTCGATCTTGACCGCCCTCGGTGACACCGTCCAGGTTTCGAACACAGCTAGCGAGTATTTGGATGTGCCATGGGGGTATCTAACCCAATCCTCCACAGTCTTCTCGTCCGAGACGAGGTTCCCCTGGTACCACGGCTGATAGCGAGCACGTAGCTTCTCGTTAAGCCAGCAGATAACGTGGGGGTACACCGTGAACTCCCCCAGGTGCTTCTGCAGCTCGACCAGAAACGGGCCGTACTGGCTGCAGAGAGAGTCTTGGTCGAGCGGGGTGGCAAGGGTGGCAAGGGAGCTCTGAGGAGGTGGAGGCTTCCGAAATGTATGGTGTGGTGGGGCAGATGGTGTCTGCGACGTGTGACTGGGGACATACTCGTCATCTGCACTGTCAGTGGCGTTGGCTAGGGCTTTGGAGCTAGGAGCTCGCTTCTTCTTCCGCGTACGACCCACTACGGCCGCCGGGACCTCTCTGGGAGGCAGGAGTTTGATTTTAGGCATTTACCCTGCATGGGTGGTTAGCGGCAAACCCTAGCGTGTGTGGATTTTCACGAAATGGGCAGGGCTTTTTGACAACACTGCCTTTTGTTTCCCTCGGGAACGACACGGGCGCATGCCCCACCCCATGTGTATTTGCCTGTACTACGAGCCTTACGGATACGGAAGGTCGGACTTACCCGAATGGTGAAAAGGGTGGGGAGACGAGAGTGTGGCGAGCGCCACGTCATTGGTGCACTTATTGGTTTATGGTGCACCTCAACAGGAGGGCACGTACGAGCGCATTTTCCCGCCTCCCACTCCTAGGATTTCCGACAATATGCGTATGAGGCGCAGAAGGAGTGGAAGCGAGCGCGAAGGCGCGATGGTGGAAGCATGGGAGCGCGGCTTTCGCGCGGTTGGCGGCGCGTTCGAGCGCCGGTACCGGTTTGCGCTACCGTTAGTTCAACAGCAAGGCGCGGGAGCGGAAATCGATTGAGGGTGGGCCTGCGTTTCTTTCCAGGGACTGCAATAATTCGATTCAACTCGGCTCCACGGCGAATGATAAATCAAACCACGCCGCATTTTGGATTGGATTGCAGGGCGGGTGAATCTTACCACGACCACATACTATGCTGCCCTACTCATAACGACTACTAACGCGGTTTTTCGGCCCGGGCTCTCTATATGTTTCTTGCTTTCAGATTTCCGTGCTTATTGTCTTGGTTTTGGAATGGGGGTGATGATTGTAACCATACAAAACCGAACGATTTATATATACAAGCGGTTCCTCTTCCGTGAGGTGTCGATTTGACTGGCGGGTACATTCTTAAATGTCCAATTTGGTGGCACAGCTTTGACTGGGGACTAGAGCTGCATTGAATTGATATTCAAAACTAACCAAAGCCGTCTTTACTGTACATTGAGTTGAAATTGATACTCAAACAAAGGGTCCCGTCCTTATGTAGCGATTATATGCAGAACAAGCGGCTGCTCGGCCGCTTCGCGCCCTCGCATCCCCTTCTTTTGGTTTGAGTACTGGGCCAATAAATAAGTGTTGATAACTTTAGGGTAGGTCCCGGCAAGCGGTGCCGAAGCGCTGATAGCGGAGTTTGAAAGGCTTCGGACGGACAGAGAAACGTAATTTAATAAAGAGAGTGATGAAGGACCAAGGATGGGAGGAAGGACCACTCACTAGGTTCCCAGGACATTTTGAAGTGCACAGTCCCTCTCGCCCTCCGGGGCGCCCTGGTGAGTGGAAAAGGCCAGAATGCCGTATTTCCGGTCTTAGTGGTCAATGCCGGCTTCGATGGCGCCGTGACGGGTGATTTCCAAATTTTCTGGCCTTTTATTGTATATTATTGGGGTCCGCAAGGTCAACAAAAAAAAGAGGCGCTGTAGCAGTACCAAGTTAGACAGCCTCGGAACCGTTCCGACACACTGGTGCAGCAGCAGATTCCCTTTCGAATTTTCTGACCCGCCATTATATATTGTGGAGGTTTGCACGGTCAACGAAAAAAAGAGGTGCTGTCCTCGTGTCGGGACCGTTCCGACACACTGATGCAGCAGCAGCTTTCTTTTCAAATTTTCTGGCCCCTCATTGTAGATTGTGGAGGTCTGCAAGGTCAGCGAACAAAAAATAGAGGTGCTTTCCTCGTGTCGGAACCCTTCCGACACAATGGTGCAGCAGATTGCCTTTCGAATTTTTTGATCCTTCATTGTATATTGGTCTGCAAGCTCAGCAAAAAAAAAAAGGAAAAAAAAAAACCCCAGACAGAAAGACAAACCTGCCGCTCAAATAACCCTTTATCTGCAGCATTATCTATCCATGGTCCGGACACAGAGCCACCGCGAAGCGCTCACGTCAATTATGCTGTCCACCTATTTCCTTGCCTTGGAAAAGTTGCGGTATGTTGATCACGCACTCAAGGAACCAGGTCGGCAATGTGCGTTTATCGATTGCCCAGGTTTTGGACTTTGGGGTCACCCACTTATGTTAGACCAATGCAAGAACTGTAAGGAAATGGGCCACAATAGTAGAACATGCCGCCGAACTGTGCGCAAAAAGTATGGGAAGGAGATTTGAAAGTGAAAATCCTCTGGTGTGTTGTAGAAGGACAAAACAGTATATGTCCGTAGATTGGAACCGTCCGGGCTTATAATTACACAGAGTCACCTCAAAATTTTTTTTTTTTTCCCTCATTTTTTGGGGGGGCGCGTACGGTTTCTGCGTCCTGCTGGAACAAGCGAGACACCCGAAGCAGTGCCGTTTGTCCTGATCTCGACCTCGTACATCGTCTGATTTGCATGGAATTCCGGCGCGAGAGATGAATACCAAAAAAATGGGAAAGTACCCGCATCGAAAGTAGGTGTCGAGATCTGGTTGTTTTCGAGTAATTCAATCGCAGCGCCATCCCGAGAAGCATCGGGGACAAAAATTGCGACCGGAGGTAATTTTTTTGGGATGTGTTACTTTTGGCCCGTAGAAGCGATTCTCCCCGGGTAAAGAAAGGATTCATTCTGCATGTGATCCCTTTCTGCATGCTGCATGCGCCGCTGTTCAAATACCGCGGGTAAGATCTTGATGAGAACATCCACCCGCAAACCCTGACCCCCGCGTTGCCAGCGACGAAAATGTTTGCGCTTGAGTAGCCCATTGAAGGGCTCAAGATCATTGGTTGTGGGGAGAACACCGTCGAATTCGCAGCCCAGGATTCCTGCAGCGGTATAACACCCGAAATCGGACCAACTCACCCACAGGTCGAATGAGAGCCAATACCTGGAAAGATATTCCATGTCTTTGCTTCATTATTGCCAAACTATCCGTAGATTGCCAGCCGAGGCTCGCAGCTCCGCGGGGAGTGGAAGACTAAAAACTGAGCAATATCCTCTTATGAATTCCGGCCGAATGATCTCAATTAATGTTCAGATCAATCACATCAGTCTTGTATTGCAGTGAAGAGATTCTAAGTCCAGCCGAGTTACGAGCTCTGGTTTATAGGTTGCCATAAAGCTGTAATCCTGCTTGAGATGTCAGCATATTTGCACTTGAACGCCGAGATGCAATCCGAAACCCTGTTTTCAAGCAGAAGTTGTAAGCAAATATTTCTTGCACGCTACAGTCAATCCGCGGTCCTTGCATGAGCTTTCAGAAAGGCCGCTTTCCCGCCACAAAACGAAAATTCTCAGGAAAAGTTAAGTGTGTAGGGGGAGTGTATGGACAGATATACCATGACCCCATAGGAAGTTTGGGGAGAACCCACCAGTTTTTGCTTGTTTGAGCCAAATTAGCGCGTGCTGATTTCTCCGGCATCATCGGTCCTTGCATTTCTGCGCAAAAAAGGGTGACAACAAATTACTGGGCAAAGACTTTGATATATTATGACTTTTCATGTCTTCCTACATGCGCCTACGCATCCTGGTCCTCATGCAGCTCACACTTATGTTCAAAATGTGGTGTTTTGTCTCGGATCCGGTGGTTTCCCCAATTCTTTCTCGTAAGGGCTAACTATTGGCTTTTTACACCTCGTCTCTTGCTGACCATGCATTCCGGGCCCTCTCTGCCCCCCGCCGTGCCAGTCGTAGCGCGGTGGAGTGCTTGGACCATGTTGTTTGTGCAAGTATCGACATCACGTGAGGGGGGCCACACATTATCGTCTCGTTCTACACTGCCCAACGACCCATTCACTTCAAATATTTTGCACTCAACACTTGGGATATAGAGGACTGATCTCATAATTTTACCCTGACGAAATTGCGCCAGTTTCCAGTGCATAGTCGTGCACAATGCAAATCCGCCTGATGTGTCAAACACTCCCCAATTTTGAGGCAACCTCAAGTCTGCATAAAAATGCACGGGATGCATTAGCATCATAGAAAGGGATATACATAAAGAAACCAGGTCAAAATATGCACTCCGGACCGAGAAAAAAATATCGTGCAAGGACCGCGGAAAATGCAAGGACTACGGATTGACTGTATATGTGCCATAAATTTGCATATGATAATTTTTCGTGGCCCTGCTGTGCGGCACAGACAATTGAACCACTTTATTGCTGTATGTCGGACTCCGTACACTCCCCCTACACACTTAACTTTTCCTGAGAATTTTCGTTTTGTGGCGGGAAAGCGGCCTTTCTGAAAGCTCGTGCAAGGACCGCGGATTGACTGTAGAACATGTCCTGCGCCACTAACGATAGCTTCATATTGCTGCACACCGTGCTGGCGCGCTCAAGCCAATCTTAATGAACGACTTGCCCACGAGCGAATGCATAGTTTTCGACGTTCCCGGTATGTCTCATTTTGCATTTACTCGAGTGTTTCGCTCGAATGTTTCTCAGGCTCTCTTTCTTGAGCCCCAGACCCCATTGCGTGGCAGTGTTGCCACAAATATAGCGATGTTCAAGCATGGCACCAAGGGTGAGTCTGGTCTCCTCCTGTCCTTTGATTGATAATTCTTGTGCGGTGTATAGGTTACGCTGCGGCAGATGTTCCACGTATCCTTCATACTGATTCGAAACTCCAGGTTTATGAAACCAACCGCTGCGTCTACTTAACAAGTTTGGGGCCCATCTGGCCCAGGTAATGAATCTGTCGAAGGAGCTTGTGTTACTCGCAGGGTGAGTCATTGAATCAAACCCATACTATCTTGTAGGAAACTCCATGCTGAGACCTTGTCTAGAAAGCAGTCAGATGCAATCCTTGCCCTGCACGCAATCAGTCGATGGCCCAATGGTGTCGCAGCTCTTAATTTTCCCACCAGATCCCAGCGGCGATGATCTCTATTAACGTGCTTGAAGCTGGTGCGATACACTGTAAGTCTATCTATTTGTGTCTAAATTTGTATAGTGAAGCGGCGTAGGTGTCTATTGTATACGGCTCCGAGTCGCGATCTGGACGGTGCATGGACTCGGCAGGGCGAGGTGGGGAGCGACGATGGAGGAAAGGGCTACGATGTGGACAAATGCCGAGCACGTATTGGTTGTGGTGTCAATGGCGGGCGTTGAGAACTAGTAGTTATGTACTATTTTGTACGCTAGATATGCATGAATATATGGTTTACGCACGCATTTGTGGAGGAATCAGAGCATCCAAATGACCTAAACACTACGGTAATGAAAGCAAACTCAAGGTAATTTGCTCCCCAGTTGGAGGTAACTAGATAGCAACCTTACTAGGAAGGTAATGAAGATAACCGAGGGTATTGGACCACATTGGCGCCAAATTGGAGGCAATACCGGGATATTGCCAAGGGAGGCTTTTCCTGATGTTCACCGTCGCATCACCCCTTTCACCCCCTTTAATCCTAATCCACGCCGCTGCCCACGTCCGACTCACGCCCATCGCAGCTGCGCTCGTTCGACGCGCGCCCATGGCTTGCACCAATACTTGCCCGCCTCTCTCCGGCACCTGCGCCTCCGTCGCTGCAACGGTCTTGTGGTGTCGTCCGAAGCAAGGTGGCATGTTGTAATAATTTGTATGATGTGGATTGAATAGCAATTATTTACCTCACTGAACTGCACACGAGTTTGAGGGAAGGCCAACATTTGAGCGGGCTGGCATATATAATCAATCCACGCGGCCAGGAATGTTGAGTGAGAGGCGAACCGGATGGAAATGTAAGCAACGCGCACTTCAAATGTGGAGCTTACCTGGTTGTGACTGGATTTGTGCCCGGTCCATGAAGTGCTCATGATTGCCACGGAGGTGGTCCACAGGCGCGTACATCCACTGTGCATTTCGTGCAAAGAAAATGGCTCTGGGAAAGCGAACAATACGCGTCTATGAGATCTGAATCCAAACTACCTTGTCCAACAGCATAAAATAGTATTAGGCTGCTTTCCTACATCCATAATTCCATCCTGTGCAGCTATCTCAACTGCTACGAGCCATATGTTGTGTTCGTCTGCTGAGGACTTATGCCTCCTTAGTGGTCTGTTCCAAATGAAATAATTTTTTTTTGACTGTAGAAAGCCCCAAGGTACGCCACATAGTCCCTGGTACCACACAAAATGCAACCCAACTCAATACAACGCGTGATTTGGACGTGTTTGTGTTGGCGGGTGTAGATCACGTGAGATCAATTTACTGTAAATCAAGATAGCGTTGTGGATACCCGACATTTGCCCGACATACGTGTGTTCCATCAAGGGGCAGGCGGGAATGTTGAAAAATACATCAACCTCATTTCCTGACCGCTTTTCGGCCCCGAATCCGAATCCGACTTTCTTTTTTTTGTACCTCAGAATTGGCTGAGAAAAGGTGTAATTTCGGGTTTTTGAACAAATTCGAGCTCGAAAAATTCTGAAAAAGTCATGTCAAGGAGGTCGATCCAGGTTTATGTATGATCGAGAATTCCCGCGTGTCTCTTGTGTTCCATACCCAACAATTCTTCCAGAGCCAACAACCCTCAGACAAAGGTGCTTCGCGTCGATGTCGTCTTAAACGATGAGTCAACGTGTTCTATTCCAAAGGAGAGTTTGCGCGCAGGCCTCATGCGGATGGTAAAACTCGGGATCTGGGATGAGGCACCCACGCATGACCGCAAGTGCCATGAGGCGGTGGACCGCACTTTGCGCGATCTTTTGGGCGTTGACCAACTGTTCGGCGGAATCACTTTTGTTTTCGGTGGTGACCCGAAACAGGTTCTCCCTGTCGTGCCGAAGGGAACACCGGAGGAAATCGTCGACGCCTCCATCTCATCTGGGAGGGTGTTGAGGTTCTTACCCTGACCCAAAACATGCTCCTCGATGTTGGTCCAGAAGAATCCGAGTTCGCGGAATGGCTCTTCGATATCAGCTATGGGAGAAACAATGCCCCCAGACACGGTGTGCAGGAACAATAACACGCTGATCGACTCGATATTCCCCGGTATCGAAGGACCCACGCCTGCCCCGAATTATTTTATGGAACGCAGTATTCTCGCGGCACGCAATAGCGATGTTGATGATCTCAATGACACCATCCTTGGCCGCATGTCGGGTGAACGTAGGTTATTCATGAGTGCTGATAATATTGTAACAGAGTCAGGGGCAGACGATCCCGACGTTTGTGATGCTATGCCCATCGAATAACTGCGCTCCCTAGATGTCTCCGGTTTACCTCCCGGGGAGCTCACCCTCAAACCAGGCTGCCCCGTCATCCTTCTTCGTAACCTTGCGCCATCCCAAGGCCTTTGTAATGGTACCCGGATGGTGATTCGCCGGATGTCGGACAGAGTATTGGAAGCCGAGGTCCTTGGCGGTGAACACAATGCCAATGTTGTCTTCATTCCTCGCACCACCCTCACACCATCCGGAAGTCCCAACGATTTTTCTTTTATCCTTTCCCGGTTGCAGTTTCCGCTGCGCCTTGCATTCGCTATTTCCATCAACAAGGCGCAGGGACAATCGGTGAAATATGTCGGCGTTGATCTTCGAACACCAGTCTTCAGCCATGGACAACTCTACGTCGCGCTTTCGCGTGCTACCTCTCGACGACATGTCACTGTCCTATTACCGCTGAGGGCTCTGGACAATAGAACGAAGAACATTGTTTACCCCGAGATATTTCAGCAGATTAATTAATTTGTACCTTATCTCTGAATACGATACCGACATAAAGCATATTGTATTTTTTTCTCAGTTGAACGCAAGTCGAACGCTGAAGCAATGAAAGTATGAATCCATTTACGAGGTCTCCATCGCGCGTGGCGTCCATGCCTTCGGAGTGCCAAAAGATAGCGCACTTAGTTGACGTCACTCATGGCTTTCGTGGAGTTTTGGTCGCTGCTGCAATGACGTTAGAACTGCCCCACTTCACGGTGGGGTGACCTCTTGAAACACAGTGCGGAGCCCGCGGTTAACTTGAAAAAACACGCTTCCGAATATCTTGGTGTTTTTACCGAGGGCAAAATCTCCACCCAACACCGCTAGAACGGCCTACTGATTCCACTGACGTAGCAGAGACACCAGATATAAGCAGCCTAAATTTTCGCAGACAGCCCACCATTCCTCTTTCCCAATTATCGACGATAACACTCAACTCGCTACCATGTCATCTGCTGCTGCATTCACCAGACTCGCTGTCCTCGAAAACCCCCGCATTATCCAGAAAACCAAGACGGTTGTTTTTGACCTTCAGGCCTACCTCCCGTCCTCCGAGCCAGCCCTTATTGGGTCCATCCGCTACTTCAATGCGGACAACTTGGAGTTTCCCGAAGTCGGCTGTTATGCCGTCTGGATTTCGGTGCGGAATTATTGTATCGTTTTCTTTATTTCTTCTAACAACGACATCGTTCAGGTTGCCCGAACCTTGCCTACCGTCGAGGTCTATTCCCAGTCTCTGGGCCCTACGTCCACCTGCAAGGCTGTCAAGGGTAGACATGTTTATTTTTGGTGTCAGGTCTGCTCACCGTGATGCATATATCGGCAGGGCTGTATGGAGGGTCCAATCTGATCCAGGATAGCTCAAATCTGGCCACTGCATACATTTCCTGTGATATGCACAGCAATAATAGACATGTCTACCCTTAAGAGCTTTGTGGGTGGACATACCCTTTAAAGGTAGACATACATCGAATGAGGCTGTAATTGGTCAGGTCTGCTCATGGAGATGCATATGTCGCCAGGACTGTGTGCAGGGTCAAATCTCATCCAACAAAGGGCAGATAGTGTCTAGCTTTCCTGCGACATGCACACCAAAAACAGACATGTCTACCCTCAATAGGGTGTATCATATTGTATTCATATCATATTCATATTCTGACGGAGGCCCTAGGTGGTATGGGGGAGTCGAGGGCGGTGATCCAGGACACAAGAGGGGAGGAGGAGCCCAGGGCTGCCTCCTTCGCGCGTGCATCGACGGCCTCGTTCCCCGCGATCCCTACGTGCGCTGGGACCCAGTGGAGTCGCACCTTGAGGGTGGGGCGGGCGTGGAGAAGGCGACGATGAAGGAGGTTGAGTTGAGTTGCGTTGAGTTGAATTTCTAAGGTTATCGTACCTGGCCATACAGGGCTACGCGACAGTACTCTACTAGATGTAGCTATGGGTGGGGGCTGTAACGGGTATGAGTAAGTAAACGGAAACTTTGTATGAGAGAGGGGACAGATGAGTAAAAGTAGAATCAAGTAGGGGAAAATAGGGTTTTGACGGAAGCAAGTAATGGGTAGGGAGTATCAGGAGCAGGGAAGGTAAGGTGCTGATCTGGTGCTTGTCCGTCCAAGGTAAGAGGAATAACGACAGTATTAATAGGTAAGTAAAGTAATAAGGGAAAAGAGAGATAAAGAGAATATAATTACGAGAAGTGGCCGGTGGCGGCGACAAACGCAACGAGGGCTTTGATGAGTTTTGGATGAGAGAGAAGCGAGGGGACATCAACAGCTCCGAGCAAGTTGGCACTGTATGACGCATGCTGTAACGCAGGGTGCAAGTGTTCCCATGCCGGGCAGTGCAGGAGGAAGTGCGTACGTGTTTCGGGTGCACCACAAGCCTCACAGGCCAGGGAATCCGTCTGGCACAGGCGATACCTAGTAGCATTGAGCGAGGTGAAGTCCGTACGTAGACGCGACAGCGTGGAGATCATAGAGCGTGGGATTGGAGTTGTGTAGGGATGGCGGAGGATGAGTGAAGGCGGGGAGCGGTCAACCAGACGAAGAGCGCGGCCTGTAGTGCTGAGTTTCCACTGGGAGGCCCACCGTGCAATGATTTCCTTGCGTATGCGGCGCTTGCATGTCGTGAGGGAGACAGGGACTGAAGGGGAAGGCGGTAGGAGGGTTGCCGCTTTAGCCGCATCATCAGCAAACTCGTTACCGACAGTGCCGATGTGCGCCGGGGTCCACAAGTTAATGATGCGAAGATGAGGGGCCTTAGTTGAGGCGGTGCGAACGAGCTTGTCGTATGCGATGGCACGGAACTGACCAGAGCGCGGGGAGGTAGAGAGCACGCCTTGAAGACCAGCCTGGGAGTCTGATACGATCAGCACGCGGTGATGCGCGGCAAGCGCCCGTTCTGTGGCGCTAATCAGCCCTGCCACCTCACCCTCTGCGACTTGCCCGTCGCCAAGTGGCACCAGTATTCTCTCCCGCACAGTCCCATCCTCCACCCGAACAGCTGCCCCGCCCGCACGGCCCTCGAGGAGCGACCCATCTGTGAACCATGTCGACTGTCTCAAGCCTTCATCCGCAAGCATCGCCTGGAGTACTGCAACCGCCTTGTCCTTGGAAGGAATGATCGTGGTGACCGGGAGAGGCTCAGCCCATGGAGGTGGAAGGCGGCGAGGAGATACTGACCAGGCTGGGGCGATGATCGCCGGCTGACAGCCGGTGAAGATGTCGACACTGGTGAGCCGCGGCGTGCCTTTGATGATGTCAAGGGCGAGGATAGCGCCTACGACCTCCAACTCGAAGATGGTGTGCTCCTCGAGTGTGCCAAGGTGTCTAGTCCGACTGGATCCTTCCCTATTCCCACTCCATGCTACTGCCGCTGCTGCCACCCCACCCTCGAAACCCGACCCATCCGTTTAAATACAGAACCCCCCCCCCGCGTTGAAGACCGAGCCGGGTGTGTACAGGGAGGAGGTTCGCATGAAGTCCATGGTGTCCGTCGCCGTCGTGCGCAGCGCTCCTGTGAGTCGCTGTCGTGCGCAGCCCTATAATGACCTTGCAGGCGAGCCGCTGGACCTTCCCCAGCGCCTTTGCAAGGTGCATTAGAACAGCGGCATTCTTCTGAATCGATTTGCCACTCAGACCCTGGAGTTTGGACCGGTATTGACCGACATATGTCCTGAATGGCCTAAGTGGTGGCTGTGATCCTGGCTCATCAATTGAAGCGCATTTAAACCCGACCCACCAATTGAATGGCACAAATTGGATTTCTGACCACCGTGCACAGTTTTGCTCCAATCTGGCTCAGACTAAGTGGTTCAATCTGGCCCTTACTAGGTGCATTAGAACAGCAGCATTCTTCTGAATCGATTTGCCACTCAGAGCCTGGAGTTTGGACACGCTTGCAATTCTGAACAAGACTGTTGGTTCAGAATCGCGTATTTCAAATTCCTCATGCCACCCGAGCCATTGCAAAGTATCAGGAGGGATGTGCAGTAAGCCCAGAAACACTAGTCCCATGTGGGGACAACTGCAAATTAATCACGAGAGCGTCAGTTTGAAGGCTGATTTGAAAACTCCCATTTTCCCTGGATTGCCCTTGCAATTCTGAACAAGACTGTCGGTTCAGAATCGCGAATTTCAAATTCCTCGTGCGCCCAAGCCATTGCAAAGCATCCAGCCCAACACGGCATCGACATGGCCATCAGAGCTATGTGCAGTAAGCCCATCATGGACACGGACCGGAAACACTAGTCCCATGTGGGGAGGCAAATTCATCACCAGAGCGCCAGTCTGAAGGCTGATTTCAAAACTCGCATTTTCCCTGGATTGCGCTTGCAATTCTGAACAAGACTGTCGGTTCAGAATCGCGTATTTCAAATTCCTTATTTCCCCGCGCTTTCTTTCAGAGGTTTCGTCACGACTTTGGACAAATTTTGGAATTGCGAAGGGTCAGAATTCTTGGTGAAGTCTCAATATTGTTGCATTTGTTCAATGTGAAGCCAATTTAATGGGAATCCCAGGTGAATCAAATGCTTGGATGACAACATGCGAGGTACGAGCACAAATATTGTTGTAGCGTCTATTTATAAGAGACTAGCTTGGATGACCAGACAATAAAACAAAGAGTTTGTTGCTTGGAACAACAATGTGAACACCCTGGAAAGTCGTTGATTGGACAACAGAGATTTTACCGTATGCCGCAACCTCTCCACGAAAATCTGATTACGTGAGATTGCGTAATAACGCGGCTACACGATCAGACCGGCGCGGTAACAACAAGACTAATGTCGAGCTGCCTCAAATGAACTGCCTCACATGCTATTAGTAAGTTATTTGTATGTATGTTAGTTCCGCAGCCGTGGGGTCCTTCTATGACCCAACTGAACATCTAGGTCCGATCTTATGGACTTTCCACAGCTAGCTGCTATCTTACACCTACAAGGGACCCTGAATTAATCTTACCGCCGTGGAACTCTGAGGGTAGCTTGATCTCCGGATTCTCCACCGCCGACGTCTTCCTAGATTTCCACGGTGACCATCAAGTGTGGTGTTTATGCATCAATGATCCGGGTGGGTACATTCCATTTTCTTACCACATTGGGACCGCCGCTGTATGATCGGCACGGTATCGGCAGCTGTAGCCTGGGGCTGTGAGTGGTTTTGTATAAAATGGTGCATGCATTCTGGGCTACCCCTTCTCGCCCTTCAATGCCCACAGACCCGTCGAGCGCATACAACGAAATGGGGGGTGCGAACCAAGTCAGGCTGCTTCACGTGCAGAATTTGTAGAAAGGTTGTTTTTGCGATCAGGATTGACTTGTCCTGACCACCCTCATACATAAATGCAATGAACGCCTGGACGAGGACCTCCGGTGTAAGACTTGCATCCGCCTGGGGAGCTTTTAAAAAATGAATATCCAAGGATGTATCACTATCCAAGGAACCCTACTATACTGTACCTGGTGAGACAGAGTGAGAAGCTGGGTTTCCACTCGACTCGCCAGGGTTTATGTATGTGCAACGGTCGCGACGTTCGCCGTCCAATTGTTGAATTGCTGTGCTGCAAGCTTGACCTCGAGCCCTTCTTTCGGCCACTGGGGCGAAGGCGGTCAGCGCGTGATGCACTGCGAGATACGGTATTACTTACCCGAAGGAGCAGCGACACTTTCGGTGGTCGTGCTCCCGCGTCCTCGTTGCGACCTAAGAGGTGAGGACGCTACGGGTAAGTTTGGTGCGCGGCGTCCTGTTGGGACTGACTCGCCAATTAGACTTGAGTAAACAATCCTTTAAACCCGATTAAGTCACCTTATGATCATCTTAACACACCTTTTCCGACAGCTTATCACAAGCTTTTCATACTTTTGGTGCTTTTTTAAGGTACCGGACCTAGCCTCTGGAAGGTGAAAGACCTTTTCGGCTTTTCCACCTTTTTGTCCTTTCAAAAGGTGGAAAAGTACCGAAAAGCCGATCCGTCATTTTGCTGATGGGCGGAGGTCTGCGAAGCGAGCTTACCCGACATGTCGGATCCTTTATTATAACCATGGCCCATCTGAGGCTCCTCAAACTTCATGCCTGCCGTCACTCTGCCTGCTGCACCTCGCACCTGCTGCTTCGTCTGCAAGTCCTCTGGCAATCCTCGCCTTCAGCATCGTCGCGTGTGCCGCGATCGCCGGTCCACTGTACGAGAACAAGGACAGCTTCGAGAGTCAGACGCCAACGAACTCATTCTGATATCCCGATGGCTCGATCATTGGAACCGTTCCCTGTTCTGTTGGGGAGCGTTTGCTGCCAATCTCGTTCATCAATCACCAAATTACCTCCAAGAAAACTGGTTAGTTAAGCACTTTTCTTTGCTTTGCGGCGCTGTTTGTTCAACGGGGCCAGCTTCATGGTCCGCATTCAGCGCCGCGACTCTCTAGGTGCAGGTTCGACGAGATCGACGAGATCAATGTTTATGGTTGGTGTTTACGGCCCATGTATTGTCTCGGCCACCAACTTTCTGCAAGAAGTGCATTATGAAATGTGTTCTAATGCCGATGTAGACAAGATGATTTTCGATCTCGTTGGAGAGGACGAGATGGACGATAGTCTTCGTAGCTTCAAACACCACGTAGCGACCCATGACACTCTTCGGATCGTCATCGTGTGTGGCAACCCCTTCAACTGCGATAGCATCACTCGGATGCATTTTCCCCACATGGCATGGCCTCTTGCATCACCGATGATTTATCCTTGATGCTCAGCATGCTTCGGCGTCTTTGCACTCTATTTTTCGGGCAGAATTTACGACTTCTATTGCAAACGGGGATGGTAAGAATTACGAAATCTTGTTATAACCTGCGCTCATGTTTGACATTACAGTTGATAAATGCTGGCACGTTTTTCTACAGTACACCTTCCATATGTTGCATTAAATCGCCGCTTTCATATCTCGTATCTCGTCACATGCAGATTTTATTTTACTGCAAAAAAATGCCTTCATTGGACTGGTTAGCACTGTCACACCACAGTTACCTCCTTTCTTTGGTCAGCATATTTCTGGATACCGTACTATCCACTTGCAGTTAGCTTCTATGAAAGATTTGGTGTCCTTCAAGTTCTCGTACCGTGTAATCATACCGGGAAGACTGTTCATGAGCAAAGTACGCCCCACAGGAGATCCAGAACTCCCACAAAAGCACCCGCACGGAATGAAAAGACGACGCACCCAGCTGCATTGAAGCGCTTCAAACATCCGAGGCTTATCTATTTTATCCGCTAGCCCTACAATGAATTGAAGCTGCTATGATAGAATGTTTGTGCCTGTGCACCAATATGCCAATCATAATGAACTCTACAGGCGAGATCTTCACCGGGGTTCTGAAGACGCTGGATGTTGATGTTGAATTGAAAAACAAGCTGCCTATCTGGTTCCACATCGGTGCGAGCACTGATCTAATCTAGTCTCTTGTAGACAGACGTTTCAACGTAGAAACTCGTACCTCGTTTGTTGAACGTCTTAGGAGTCTTTCACAAGACGTATGTCTTTGGCTAAGACTTCGTACATAGCTTAGCCAAAGACGCGCATCTTTGGGAAAATCGCGTCTTTGGCAAGACGCCAAAGACGCCAAAGCAAAACATGTGGTTTTACTGATGAGGGACCCCTCCGGGAAGCAGACAAGACAAATGTGCAGACTGGCTCCCAGATTTTTTTGCCAGTCTGCACATTCGTCTTGTCTGCTTCAAGTGGAAATTGGCAATCCTACGGAACTACCAAATAAAGTTTTCACATCAACTCAACCCCACCAGCTTTGTGAGTTTTTGGAGAAGAGTATATTTCAAACAACATGTGAGGTCGCCGAGTTTCTAGAGCGCAGTTATAGCGGTTAGAGATGATAGCGACACACTTAGAGTTTCTTGAGGAGAGTCTTGCGATGCGAATTGCGTATTAAGAGTCTTGGTATTCAGAAAGCTGTCTAACAACTTACAGGTTACCTACTTTTATACGTCCTACAGTAAATCCATATTCAACAAAGGCATAAAGAACTGTCTGAATATTGAACAAGGGCCATAAAGGAACATACTATCGGCCACTGAGGGACAAGGGACCTATTCTGAACCCCGTGCCTAACAATTGCATTTTGAACCCTGTGCCCCACAATACCATTTTGAACCCCATGCCCCACAATGCCATTTTGAGCCCCGTGCCTCACTATGGAACCGACCAGCCGGTGCATTATAATGTATTTCGGCCAGATTCAGCAGGGATAAAGGAGCACTTGACATATTTAAGATTTGAATAGACACCCTGAAATCCGGTCTTAAATACCCCATGAGAAAGGGCAAAAAATGTATCTCAGGTAGAGTCCGAATTCAATTCTCTGAAAAGCTGGATGTTTACGACCTCGTACCGCGTGCCAGTGTCCCGCTCAGCCGAAAGGTGTATGCAAACGAAAACGAGACGCCGAAGGCGTCGTTCAGCGACACCAAATCTTCTGGGCACTGCTGAGATATGAGGCAATATACGGGGAAAACTGCACAGTCTACACTAAACCTAGGGACCAGCACGGATCGGCCTCATCCGGATGGATCAGTCATCCACTCTCACTGACATTGCGCAGACGAGTTTGCCTTCAGAAAGACTAACGGGACTTTGAACTTTTGTACTCGGCAGGCTCAGTTACAGTGGCGGCGAAAAATAATGCAACAGGGTGTTTTGAGCCCGTTTGTGGTCTAAATGTCTCGGACCAAAGGGTAGACATGAAATACAGGTGATTCGGAGGTCTATGGAGCACTTGCCTTATTTCCATATATGGCAATTCGACCGGAATAATTTTTTCAAGGATTAAAATTTCGCAACTTCTTTTGAGACCATCTCGTAGCACAAAACCATGCATATAATATGAAAGTACTCAAATGTGACCTTGACCATACTTTATTCGACCCAAATTGGTGGTGCTTTGAGCTCACAACGGGGCCTACAAGTTCGTCATTTGGGCAATAAAATCTAGTGGCCTGCCAAACCTCTCGTATAATTAAGATTGCATTCGAGTATGGTCCCCCATAATGTAATATAATCGTGAGCATATGATAATGTAATGAGCCATAATCTTGGGCGCTAAAACTATCCCTGAGTCGTATTTAAACGTAATTTTTTCATTACATTACATTATACTCGATTGTATTCGCAATCTTATCCAGCCTTAGTCACTGCTGCTCATAGGCGCCCAATCCATCCAAATTCAAATCCAAACGCCGAAGCCATTCTAGCAATAGCCATTGATTTGCGCACGCAAAAAAATCCATCGAATGGCTCGAATGGCTTGTGCGCAACCTGTCTAATATTGGGTGTTTTGCGCTTCTTCAATCTACCAGAGAGCGGAAGCCCGATACCTTACATGAAACAAAGCCTGTGCCAATTTCGCTAAACACTGGTACTATGTAGTCTTCTATACTATTTGTTCTTCTTCAACGTTGTCGTTAAGACGTACTTGTTCCCTCCGAGATCTGATCCAGCTGGAGGTCGTTGTTTCCGTTGTAGACACCGTCGCCGTCAATCACTGCATTCCGTGGGTCCGTCGATAGAGCGTCTGCCGACCCCCGTCGGCAGAGGTAGGCAGACCTCGGGGCACACCGAGTCTGTTGCCCTCGGACTACCTTGGTCTACTTTCCCGTAAACAAAATCCTTCTTTCCTGCATCCGTAGGTGGTGCTTTGTGCGTTTCGGCCGAATTTTAGACGGTGTTGATCGGGTTTGGTTGTATTTGGGGCAGCACGTGTCCGGTCCTTTGTCTTGTTCTCGACTGCGCGCAAATACATCTCGACATATTTTCTGCTACTCCTTAGGACTTCATGCCTGCTAGACTGTCCAATGACTTGAACATCAACTCTGACGGCCGAACTCAGGCTCATGTTCCTTTGGCGGCACGGCGCGGTGGCGCCACTGTCAGTAGGGCTTCTCGTCCTGCCGTTACGTCTCAACCGCCACCTGTGGCGTCTATTGCTCGCGGTCGTGGAGTATCGAGTGCACCCATACGTCCGCTCACTTCCAATATCTCACAGCGTGGACGAGGTTATTCCGTAGCAGGCGGTACATATCATCGACATGCTCCTGCTCCAGGATTACCCACAGAGTCCCCGTGCGTCCCCGAATCGTGAAAACGGGATCACTTCTGATACTTGATATACCTAGTGAATCTCCGCTGCATGAGCATGCCCTCCCTCTGGCTACTGAGAACTCTGTCCCGGCGCCGGCATCACAGTACGTCTGCTCGCAACCAAAAAGGATGTACACTATGACAGATTTATCGCAGGGCCACAGCGCAATCTCCTACACAGTCTGTCACCCTCCTCACGTCGCCCGTCAGTCTAGAAAGAGTGCCTCAGATTACGGCGCGGGATCATCTTCATCCCCAGTGGTATATCCGCTGCATAATGTATCTTGTAGCATTTCTGCATACTAGGCATTGTGTCAGCTTCCGTGCCGCCGGTCTCGCACTCATCTGTCTCGGATTCATCTTCTCGTGTTTGGTCGGCAACCTAGCGGCGGTTGTTTCCATGCCACGTACACTCAAAACAGTCTTCTCCAGATTTGAGATGAACGATAATTTCACCGTGCATCCAATCTGTTTTCATTGTCACTACGTTTTTGAATCTGATATCAAACACGATACCTTTTGTCCTGATTGCGAGGAGGAGGTGTTTGGGGCTCCAAATCGAGCCGGTGACGACGGCTGGGTAGATGCAGAGATTGATATGGATTCCGCTACTGTGGGCGTTGATGGACGGAAACCTCAAATGGTTTCCCCCATTCAACTGCTATCTACTGGCTTGCACGAATTTTTTAAACGACCGGGCATGGTTTCGGCTGTGGAATCGTGGAGGACCCGGACTCCAGTGGATGGAGAGCTCAAGTGTATGCAGGATGGTAGAGTTTGGAAAGAAATCAAGGACGCTGATGGTGAATCATTCTTCTTTGGGCCTGGCTCAGAGGAAGAAATTCGTCTCGGAGTTAGCTTTAGTTTGGATTGGTAGGTTCACATAGCCATTCTGTTTTAATTTCCGGTCGAGTTGACTCGCATCTCATAGGTTCGACCCCAGCAAAAGCAGCTTTTCTCCGAGTCACTCCTCTGGGGCAATGTCCTTCTGCGTCCAGAATCTAGCTAACTCGCTCAAGTGAGTTGATTTGCCGTTTGGTCATAGAAAATTCCTAACAATATCACAGGTATCGTACCGACAATCTAATCCTAAGCGGGATGACAGGACGGAAAGAACCAACCGCTCAACAATTGCAGAACTACCTCAAAATACTTGTTGATGACCTGATCACATTGTACGACAATGGCATAATGGTCAAGACCCCTGAATATCCGGATGGTACGGCAGTGGTTCTCATCAATTATTTTTTTATCTGATCACCGACCAGGGAAACGGGTCCGCGTTGCACTTGTACTAATTATTGCGGACCACCCAGCGATGTGCAAGCTGTGTGGTTTTACAGATCATAGTCACAACGCTGCCCCATGCACAAAATGTGAGGTATCCCAGGACGAATTCTTCACGGAAGAGTCCCTTCGAAACGGTAACACAAATCTGAGCATCCACCGTGCAATATGTTCTAACAAGTTCCAGAATTTCCAAAACGCACCGGCGAAGAACATCGACGACTAGCCAAAATGTACCGCGATCTTTCTACGTCGGAAGAAAAGGAGGAATTCTTTGCCGAGCACGGCGCGCAATGGACAGAGTTTGCACGCTTGGATTATTTTGATCTAGTGCGTTATACGGTCGTCGATCCTATGCATAATCTGCTTCTTGGTAAGCGCCATTGTTTTTGATGTTTTAAGGCTCCCCATTGACCTGTAATTTCAACTTCAGGTGCCGCAAAAAAACCAATGGTATACCCGATGGATCGAAACTGGGGCTCTGCGAGCTAACACACCTCAAACTCCACGGGAGCTCAACATTGTCCACGAATTTTTGGAAAGTGTAGGTTTTCGTCTCAACCTGCCGTGACCTACCTCTGATTCCTCACAGTTTGAGGCGCCTCTGTGGGCCGGCCACTTGCCTTTACGCGTTGGAGAAGCGGCGGGCGGTTCACTGACTGCCGACGAGTATAAATTCGCAACTACGGGTCCATGGGCAATTGTGGTACGTCTGTTTCTGTCTGGTAGTCTCCCCAATTTATTTGTTCTCAGATACCACTTGTATGGGAACGTTTTCAATCTTACTCGGACAACGACTACGAAGCTGCAGTGGCCCGATATCCTGAATCTTTAACAGAGTACAAGAAAAAGCTCGACATATGGGAGAAAGAAAAACAGTTAGGCAATAAGAAATCTCGTCGCCCGCGTCA
Source organism: Mycena leptocephala (assembly GCA_029378395.1). Taxonomy (NCBI): domain Eukaryota; kingdom Fungi; phylum Basidiomycota; class Agaricomycetes; order Agaricales; family Mycenaceae; genus Mycena; species Mycena leptocephala. The sequence continues at coordinate 42,986 of JARJLF010000008.1, forward strand.
GCCAAAGGCGCCTTTCAAACGGATGCAGCCAGACGAACCTCGGAACTTTCTCCGTTTTGCTGCAGCATTGAAAATTCTGGTCGGTAGCTCCATTACTTTCGAGGGACTCGATCGAGCAAAGGAATTGCTGCGTGATTATCCCTTGGGTTTCTTAGAGGTACGTTTTAGCGACCATCTTCCTCATTTCTTTGATCTCACCATGCTGCAACAGTTGTACGGCGCGAATGCGATGAAATCTAATCATCATTGGGCGGTACATGTCCCAGACCAAGTCTTGGACTATGGGCCATTATATGGGATCTGGGCCTTCCTCACCGAGCGGCTGAACAAAGTTCCCAAAAATTTGAACAGCAATAATTGGTCAGGCGGCCTTCTTGAGGTTTCGATGATGCGTGAATTTCACCGAATGGCACAGCTTGAGGGAATGGTACGTCTAATATTCAACGTGAACGTTGCTTTGCGTAGTTGAATGGAATTTTGGACGAGACATCCGGGCACGATCTTCCCACTGAGCTCCAGATGGAGAACCAATTTATCCGACTCCTCTTCGAAACCGGTGAGAACAGAGAGGCGTTGGGGACAGTCCAGGATGCTGCTACCCATGGTACGATCACCAATTCATTTTCTTCCCCGTTGAATAGCTGTGTATTGCTGTTTCAGAGCGCACACTGTCGCGAGTGTCCCTCGGAAGTATTGCCGAAAAAACTGTCAGGATTGAGGACGACGCCATGCGATTGGGCCTGGTAAACTACTACAATCGGGACGAGGTCAGAGTTCATCTGCTACTCGCTCCGCAACACGGTCAAAACAGCGAGATGCTGGGTTCATTCGTTGACACATACGATTACGCGCTCCTCGATGGCCGTCGAGTAACATCAACGACACGCTCAAAGCGTGGCGCTGGGTCCTCTCTCATCCAGATTTACTTCAAGGGCGAGATATATGCCGGAGAGATACGGCATTTGTTTCGCCACAAGCAGCAAGGTATTCCGGAATCCAACCAGACTCTAATGGCTTTTGTTGTCTGGATGGTCCCTTCAACGGATACTCCTCCTGATAACGACAGCTTCATCTGGTATGAATTGTGAGAAGCTTGTTTTCTACTGTATGTGGTATACTGCACGTCCACTAATTGTTTGGTATTTTAGTCCTGAGTTAGGCGTCGAGACGTGGGTATACAAGCAGTATGCAAAGCCGAATGACCCCGATTTTCCGCCACAAGTATTGCCTATGGCCGACATTCGGTGCCAGGTTGCGCGGGGAAAAATCAGATACACAAAACCTCCCCTGTGGATCACGACGCCGATGGATCGCGTACGATTTTATTTATCAATGTTAAAACCAAATTCTCACGAGTTCAACAGTTTCCGACGTCCCTTGCAGCTTATGGAGCTGGAAACGCAACAGGAAATGATGAATGAGCAAGTGTAATTGGCAAAAAAGACTAGTGGAATACTTGTAATTATTCTACCTAACGAACGAAGTGTAACGAAATTGGTTGCCCAATTATTCATTGCCAGAAGAGAAATGAGCGTCAACCATGGTCCCATTAGCATCACGTTCCACGACAAGACCACAATCCTCCGGCTCAGGATACTTGTTCCAATCCTTGAGCAATGTTTTATTAGCTGGGCGTATGCTGTTCTCACTCCATCATTGCGGCGAAATTCCGAAATTGTACGGCGTGTACCGGGGAATACGGTCCGAAGCGCGACTGACACCCACTCGATGATATATGTTGGACTCCTCAGCTGAGGTGTCATCAACGCCAAAATCTTGTATGGCGTGAATGAGCCGAGAATACTGTGGCAATATCAGACGAAGACGAATAAAGGTATCAAAGTTGTGGTGTGACGCACCGATTCCAACCACCAGGCAGGCTTCAGGATCTCGAGAACCTTCATCTTTTGCTGGGCCTCTGGATCAAGGGGTAGCCCGGCTGTCGATGTCAAGCGAACCTTCCAGGCGTTAGACGCCGTTCGCCCATGGTTGAGCGCAGCACCATGACGGGGGAAAGCCTGCGAAGCATCGAGCGAAGTGGAGCGGAAAGCCCTCGGTGTATTGCTACGGAGCCCTATGAATTTGATGCAGAAAAAGGAGAGGCTCATTATACGCACGGAGGAGGAGGTCCATGTCCAAAGGAGCGTGCATCAAGAAAGACTGGCCCACCGGTAGGGGCGGGACATTGAGACTAAGGAAAAGGCTCAGCAGGCGAGGAGATAGACGAAAGAAGGACGCACGGGTCTCCGTGTGGTGCTCCTTCGCCATACGGATTGGAGTACTGATTCGATCCGGTTGTGTGGGCCGCCGCACTACGCGACGGCCTGGCTGGCGGTTCATTGAGAGAGATGCAGGGAGAGAAATGAGGTAGAAAGAGAGGGAAAGGTGTGGCGGGCCCAGAATCACCGCAGCACCACAGACGAGGCCTCAGGGTCAACGGGAGAAGTCGCCAAAAACAATCGATATATTCGTATCAGAAATAAGCTTTAACCAACACATAATGGGCGGCGTAACAAGTGGAGGGTGTCCAGAGGGGAAGCCGAGTGGAAAATCCAGGAGGCAGAGGTAGGCAGACTGGGTGGACGCGAGGTCGACCGATGTCGACAGATGGTAGGCAAAGGTCGACTCAGATTTGCCGATCAGACGTCGGCAGACTCTGCCGACCCCGGTCGGCCGAGGTCGTCCGACGTCAACCCAGGCAAACAGGGTCTGTCGACAGGGGCGCGGAATGCAGTGAATGCTGTGCCCCGTTCATATCTGGGTGGCTTGAACAAGACAACCGATGACACCGGTCTGCAGCGAACGAAAACTTTGAGGAGGAGACAAATGACCTTAACTGAACGATTTCTGCGATGTGGCGCACAGTTGCCTGGCCCATAACGCATAGGGTCGGTCGGCGGACCCCAAATTCCTAAGTCATCTGTATCCCGAGCCCCGCTTGTGGGGAGTACAGTGCAATAATTTGCATCCTGGGACTTATTTCATACAGTAAATCATCTTTATTCCAAGCCCTATGGGGAGTACAATGCAATGATTTGCAGCCCGGGTCTTATGCGTGAAGTTTTAGGTCAGAAAAACTGGTTCGGCGCTTGCCCCGCCCTTTTCTCGACTCTTTCCCGGTTAAATCTGCTGCACTCTGCCCAGAGGGTCCGTTCGACACCCTTGTAGAATTCTGAGATGTAAAGGAAATTTTGGAATTTGCGTAGCCACCAGAATCGTATGCACGGAGTTTTAGGTCAGGAAACTGGTTCGCCGATTCACCCGATTTTTTTTCGACTCTTTCTGGTTAAATGTGCTGAATTTTGTCCGTTTGACACCTTTAAACCACGTATATATCGAAACTATGGGTCCTCTAGACTTTGAAGGTGACATCGCTACATTGTTATATATTGACAATGACGCAGCATTGAAGTCGGGCACCTCAAATGCAAAGAAGCCCGCCGAGGCTGTCTCCTCGCGCGGTGCAATTAAGCTTACCGAGCTTATGGGACGGCTGCCAAACAACAAAGACAAGAAGAAGGGACAGCAAGGCAGCCATGCGGTCTATTTCTCTGCATATGAAAATATTCAACGCACCATACCCCTCCCCGACACGAGCCATACCCGCTATCAGTCACATTCGGAGGGAGCAGCAGAAATTATCTTGCACTTGCCAGTGTATCGCGTATTCATGGCGTTCATACGCGACCGCAAGGAGTCCCAAAAGCTCAACCACTTGGAGCATAACATTTGGAAGGGTCTTCTTTACATCTGGACGCTTCATGAGCTCGCAGTTTTAGCGGGTTACGGACAAGCGATCACCCACGTGTACATGAAGTATGTCCGTGGAGACGCATCTACGAATCTTCTCGATCTTGGTCCCCTTCACAAGCGCATTATCGCGCACCGCAAAAAGCTCATCAGACAGCCGGAACTCATTTTTGGCCAGAAGGAAATCACATCGATGGGTGTTTGGACGGGCAGCCGTGGTCCCGACCAGAAGTGATCTATGCAATTTAGGCACTCGCGTCCAGACTTCCTCATCTTCGGGGCGTGATGATATATTTCTTGGAAGGTGCATTGGAGAAATGGGAAAACTTCTCGGCGGAATTCAATGATGACGGCTTGATTACGGGAATGTCGGTGGAGGAGAAGGCGAGCGCGTGGATACCGGCAACAAATGATCATGGTCTCGGTGGCCTGCGCCAGGCTATGTGGCGAGGGGCAAACTCCACACTCGAATTCGTCAACGCCAAGCAGCAGTACAAGCGTAACGGAATACGAGGATTTGTCGAGGCCAAGCTTCAGACAGATGCTTGTCAGGCCTTCATGCGCAAGACAGCTCGGGAAGTGCAGGAGGAGCACAGGTCTCAGAAGCGTCGACAGGTTTAGCTACTGCCCAACTGTCCTTCATTGGCTTTTCAGCGACTTATGGAGGTCTCAATTGAGGCCCGTATCCACAATGCGGGGTGTTGCACACGTTCTCCGACTGCCTCGAGATATACGTAGCCGTTGAATTCTGAAAGAAAGTCAGATCCAGCCCACACTACGCCCGACATCCACGAATTGCACAGTGTTAGTCATTGACACCATCGACAAGTGTCATGTTAAGATCACTGACTTCAAGGGGCACGACATGGACAATGGTCAGGGCCTTTCATTGAAAAACTGGCTCTGAGGTGGCACTGGAATTGAAAGTGTTTGAAAATGTAAAGGATTGTGTCAATATTATAATAGGGTCACGCGTTTCAAAATGTAAAGCACTGATTGACCGCTGGAAAGGGCAATAATGCCTCCGAGAGGAATCTGAATGGCTGAAATTTACCGAAACGGTCAGGGCTTTCCATTGCAGGTCGACGCCCCAAAACCTGGCCCCAGGATGGCGCTGGAATTGAAAGTGTTTAAAAATGCAATGGATTGCGGTTCAGTTTTTCAAGTTTTTCAGGCGTTTTCACGAGAACAGCTCTCCTGAGCTCAATTCCCAACCATCTCCCTATTTATAAGATTAAGCCTGTCCGTCTGTCTGAAGCCTTTTAAGGTCCGCTGATGTGATCAGGCTTGTTAACCTTGAGAATAGGCTTGTTTTCTTTGCATTGTAGATACGGAGGGTATGTCTACCTCAGATTATTTATGGAGATGTCTCACTTGCTCAGGTTGGGCCATTTTCTGCTTTCTTCAATGTGCAGGTGGCGGTCACGTGTGCACACTTTGGCGGTGTACTCAGGTACACCAACATTGACCCGGGTAGGCCAATGCAGTCGCAGGCTGCGACTACCCGACTCGACTGACGTAGCTGAACGCCGACACAAAGTGTATCGACCTGGACGGCCGCGATGTCCTCGTGGATGCCGGGACCGGCTCAGGCAAAACACTCTGTCTCATACTACCTAATCTACTCCACCCGAATACCAGCTCTATGACAATTTCCCCGTTAAAACGACTTCAGATATTACAGGTATTACTTACGCGTACCTCATATTCCCGCTTCTCTACAACTTTTTCTCAGGCGGCCGAACTAGACAAGTGGGGAATACGAACGATATGCATAAATGCAGATACACCTAATGACAAGGAACTATGGAATGTGTGTCCTGCTTTACTCGTTGCGTGCTCTCGCTAACCATAATCAAGAAAATTACTAGCGGCTATTTTCAACACCTAATCGTTCAGCCCGAGCAGCTCAAATCTTTCAAAGGGCATCTCCCTCGTCTCGCCCGACTTCTCAACGAACCCCAATTCGTTAAAACCGTTGCCCGAGTGCACGTCGACGAGGCTCACTACATTCACAGGTTGTAATACAGCCACCCTGTCTTGTGGCAAGAAGAATCCCAAATTCATGATTCTAAGTGTGTTCGCGCATGTCGGACATCTGGACAGCTGAGATTACAGCTCTTTGCGGTACAACAGGCGCGGTCTGTTTTTTTTTTTTTGGTTCTGTTTTCGCAAGTTTTCACTAGAACAGCTACCCTGAGCTCAATTCTCAACCGTTTCCCTTTAAAATAGGCTCATTCGATTCGCATTGAAAATTCGCAGCGAATGGAATACCGGTATTTTTGATCCTTTTACGTAATATAATTTCTCCTGGAAAAACTTGGTTTTGAGTAGGACACCTGTAGCACTCGGAATACTACCCCGATTGGGCTAATCTTTGGATATGCTATACATCTGATGTGACTCTAGCCAATGTGAGTGTTTATGGAGCTTAATGTACTCAAACTTCCATGGACAGCTCTACTTATGGTTGTGTCTGGATATCTACTTCGCTAAAGTGTGCAATAAATCACAATCACTCAGCACGTAATATAAATAAATACACCATTGTCTAGGGCCACATCAGATGTATAACATATCCAAAGATTAGGCCAATCGGGGCAGTATTCCGAATGCTACAGGTGTCCTACTCAAAACCAAGTTTTTCCAGAAGAAATTATATTACGTAAAAGGATCAAAAATACCGGTATTCCATTCGCTGCGGACTTTCAATGCGAATTGAATGAGCCTATTTTCAAGGGAAACGGTTGAGAATTGAGCTCAGGGCAGCCGTTCTAGTGAAAACTTGCGAAAACAGAACAAAAAAAAAAAAAACAGACCGCGCCTGTTGTACCGCAAAGAGCTGTAATGAGCTGGGTCAGTAATTTGTGCATTTATTGTGTTTCTTATGGCCGCCTTGCACCTATATGGGCTATACAAAATTTATTTCGTCTCAAAATCTACATTTCAGCGCTCCAGGCTGCGGGAAACACGCCGAAACTCTGTCATTACCCCATTCTTGTGATTTAGAACGTTAGTAGTCGAAGCCTCACATCTGCTCAATATTGACGTGTATACCATAAGCTGACCTAGGGGTAAGCTCTCGGATTAATACGTGGATTGAACTTTACATCCGATTTAGGTAACATGCGGCGGCCATCAACCGGCATTTGATTTCATCATTTGTTTCAGAGCGTGGTGCTCTGGCTTTCCATACCCACACATGCCGCCGGTTGTATCCCAGGTGGCGGATATAGCACTCCAGTACAAGCAGCAGCGCATGGGTGAAATCATGAGATTGTCAAACTGTTTCTCGAACGCGGTGCCGACATCAATATTCAAGATAATATACTTACACCACTCGTTGGGTTTCCGGGCTGCACGGCGCTGTCGCTGTTTAATCCCAGAATCAATACCGGTCTCCAGTTCCAAATTGGTGAGCCATATTGACCGTGCTGCTCGCCGTGGATGGTGGGGTCAGTACCGCTTTGAGGTGCAGTCTGAGATTTCTTGAAAGCGCGTACCTGCCGCCTAGAATTAAAACCAGCGTGGCCCTGAACAACGAAAACTGAGGTGTTCACCTTCAATATTGGGTTTCTCGCAAATGGAACATCATCACCTGCAATGTTACTTACACCACTCGTTGGGTTTCCGGGCTGCACGGCGCTGTCGCTGTTTAATCCCAGAATCAATACCAGTCTCCAGTTCCAAATTGATGAACCACCTTCGCCGTGCTGCTCACTGTGGATGGTGGGGTGAGCACCGCCTACAGATGTAGTTACTGAAAGCGCGTACTTGTCGCCTAGAACAAAGCAGTGTAGCCCGGAACAACGAAAAGTGTGGCGTTTACCTTCGATATTGGGGTCCGCACCGTGGTCATACAACAGCTTGACCACGTCTACGCGCGTTGGTTGCAACGCCCTAGATAGAAGGCTGATCCTATTTGCGGCCTTGGATAGTAGGTTTCTCGCAAACCGATCATCATGACGACCTGCAATGTTAAGATCTACATTGCAAGCCAACAACGCAGCGAGAAACTTCGCATCTCTGCGTGAAGCCGTCAGTACAAGTGCTCTCAGAGGAACTTCCTCGCCAGAGTGATAACCGCACCTTCTACCTCCGCGTTGACATCAGCACCATTCTTAATCGTTTACGCAATGTATCGGACCAGGACAAGTCTCCTGAAATTAATCTCGAACAGTGTTTTTCGTTGCGCGGCGGCCTGGTTGCGTTCTGGTGTCTAGTCAAGACTGGTGAATTATTTGCTAATAAATTGATGGTCGTACTGATGTCCCCTTGGTGAAATTTGCAGCCGCCGTAATGGACCCCGGAGTGACGGTCATTCTCGTTCGACGAGAAACTCCCATAAATCAGATCTTTGATATGCTTCATTCAGGATGTCAGATGAACGTAGAGGAAGAGGGTCTTCGTGTTGTTCGGCCAGCTCGGACTCGAGATCGTAGTCCGAGACCTCTCCGACTCAGAGCAGGGGCGGGCCTATATGGCGTGGACAAAGCTCAGCAGCCTATGAATCCAGATCGCTGCTTGGATTCCGATCCCAGAGATGTGACAATGTCGGGATTGGTAGGGGGAATACAGAAGGCGATGGGGGATGCAGAAGGCGAGGGAGGATGCAGAAGGCGGCGAGGCTCATGGTGGGAAGAGGCAGACGAAAGTCGACGTGTTGGGCAGGCTTATGAGTGATAATTATGACACGTTGTTCGTTGCTGTGCTCGACATTACGTGACTAAACAGTCTCGTAATCCCGGGCCGCAGCACGTCAACAGCCTCTTTTTCTGCGAAGTACATAGAGTATACACCGGACTGATCGTATCCGCTGGGTGGTACGTACCCAGGGGCTAAGCGAGGTACCCAGTCCAAATACATTGGCCCTACGGGCATCCCTGGTACCTTGGTACTGATACCGTTCCAGAACTAGTACTTACGCCAAAAATTGAAGCTTAAAGGCTCGCTCGCAAGTCTCGTCCGGCCTCGTGCCTCGGCCGACTTCCTGGTACCGACTACTTGCGTACTTTCCGCCGCAACGTGACATCCAGATCGGGAAATTTGGTGGTGGCAGGCTTCGGCATATTTTGATGGCCGTTACTTTCGGCATGTCATTTGCCAAAGTTCTAAGTCCCACTGAGCCACAGGCACCGCATTTAGGTTGCCACGTTATGGCGGAAAGTCAGGAGTGCTTATTCAACATCAAATTCAACGATCCAGAGGTCAATCACCTCTTGCGTGGTTCGATTCTCTGCAAGGTCATTTTTTTCTTTCTTATTTCCCCCGCATATATTCATTTAGTTTGCAACAGCGCCTGCGGCCCTCGATAAGCATTTGGTATCTGGCCAGCCAGACCTGGTTGGATGCATGTGGCTAGCGTTGAGAGTTCCGAGGTTTGGTGGCTGTAAGGTATCCTGGTAAAGAGGCATTCGAGTTTATTTCATGATTTTTTAGCCCAGATTTTATTCAACTGGTCCAAATGCTCTCACGCCCAAACTTATGCTAAAACTTATAAATAAGACCCATTGGACAGAAAACCTGCCTGTGGCCCAGTGGGACTTAGAACTTTGGCAAATGACATGCCGAAAGTAACGGCCATCAAAATATGCCGAAGCCCGCCGCCACCAAATTTCCCGATCCGGATGTCACGTTGCGGCGGAAAGTACGCAAGTTTGAATAAGCGAGATCACTGATGTGATACCGGATCGCTGCCGAATCACAGCCACTTCCTTTGTGAGAATGGGTGTCGACGACTTCAATGTGGCTGCTTGAGACGCAGTTGCTCAGTCAATCTTATAATAATGCAATACCTGCTCTACCGTTCACATCCTGGGTTCCTCTGACTGAAAACATCCATACTCCATGAACAACAATCCTTGGGAGGTGTATTTGCAACAGGACACCAGTTTGCAGGCCGGGTTAGAGATGTCTCAAACTACGGCGGCGGCATCGGCGAGCGCAGGAAAGAGACGAGCGGCGCAGCCTGGTGGCGTGGTGATGGATTGATCTTGTTGATTATCATTGCCTTTTATGGGGCGGGGGTCGTGGGAACGTATTCACTGATCCAGAGATCACTCACCTCTTGGAACCACGAACAAAAGGAATGCCATTACATAAATACAGAGTACAGAACTACTACACCAACCAAGCCTCGAAAGAGTATGCATGTCGAGGGCCCAATGGGTGCCGCAGGCAGCGGCCATCAAATGCGCCGAAGTTCGCCGCCATCAAATTTCTAGTCTGAATCTGTTGGCACCGCCTTTGGCGTACCTCGGATTGTCGTGATCAAAACGTGATCGCACGTGAGACTTCCCACGGCCATCTTAGGCGCGTCGCGACTTCCGTCTTCTCCCATCGTCTTTGGGCGCGCATGGCATGTCCGACACGTTTACTTGGAGTTCTCCCGATGGATACAAACTTGTACGACGCATCCTTGAACCCACGCCGGTCCCGTATGTCCCCCACGACCACCAATTAGAAGGTGTCTGCAAGAGTCTCGACGGCGTGAATCTCTTCGCCATTACCCCGACTGGTAGTGGTAAAACCAGCTACTACATCATCTACATTATCGTTGTTCTTGCTGTAGTCAAAGATCCATCCCTCTGTCCAAGTGCAAAATTCCCTCAGAATCCTTGTCTTCTCGTTATTTGCCCGACGATCCCACTGCAGCTCGAGATGGTGCGTCCAGCCATCTGTGTCAATTTTCTGACCTGGATGGCAATTCACTAGGCTGAAAACATGAAGACCCTCGGTCTCAATGTCATTGCAATTAATTCTCTCACTCGGAGCGAGGCACGGCAGCGACGAAACGAAGATCTGTGGCTACTGGCGCGAACACAGCCCAATGTTGTCCTGACTGGACCCGAGCAGCTCAAGTCGGCCGATTTCGAGAAAGCTCTTCGTGATGACGACTTCTACGATCGCATATGTGGGACTGGCTTTGACGAAGTGCATTTACTCAACTCATGGGGTTCGAGTTTTCGCAAAGACTTTCGTCAGATGGGATTCCTCAAGGCTCGCATGTCGGAGAAACACAACCCATGGATTCTTACTTCTGCAACGGTTCGTGTTGGCCGTCCATTTGACAGTATTTGCGAGCTGCTCGGACTGCGCGAGGGGAACTATCACCTCATACGCCGTTCTAATTCCCGCCCCGACGTCCAAATCCTCTTCCGTGATCTCACTTCCTCGATATCTGGAGATTCCTTCCCCGAATTAGACTGGATTTTAACCGAGAACCGCCCAACCGTCATATTTCCGAAGTCAATATCCCTTGGCTCGCGCATTTTCGGCTATATGCTTCGCACCGCCGCCGTCACCAATCCTCATAGAATCCGCATGTACAACTCCCTCAATTTCGATTCTCACAATACCGAAACCCGAGCTCTCCTGAAACGCGAGCCCACTGACGACGATTACTGTCAAATAGTCATCGGAACTGACTCCCTTTCTGTTGGCGTAGCAATGGGCGCTCGGCTTGATGCCCTTCTTATTGGAACTATCGCGGACGCTGACGAGCTGCTGCAGAAACTTGGTCGTGTAAACCGGATTCAACGCGCAGATGCCATTGCACGTGGTATTATTTATGCTTCCGCAGCTGCCCGAACACTTGCGCAGAAAGCCGTCACCAGCGAGGAGACCGGAATCTCAAAGCCCAGCGAGGTTCTCCCAGAAATCAGCATTGCTCGTCTTACGGTAGCCGCGTGCAAGGTTGCCGAGGTGGACCGCATTTATAACAATCCAACCTCGGACAAACTTTGCACCTGCACTACGTGTGCGGAACATCCACCAGCCTCTCGTCCAACATCGTGCAATTGTAGCGGATGTCTACCCGAAGAAATCAGCCCACCCAAACGCCCCGCACGACGCTCCACAGTTAATTCAGCCATTCCTCCGAACAAACGTCTCTCTAAACTCCAGCGTGCATATGGATTAACACGCTTTCTCAATTTTCGTCTCGAAATCTGGCGAGGAGCGGATCAGTCTAAGTTTTGGATGCTACCCCCCGTGGTCTTTCTTCCAGATGCTGTTATCACTTCTATCCTGGACAACTTCGTGCTCCTCGACACCCTCGACAAAGTCACTTCATTTGTACAACCCTATCAACACCTGCGCCCGTATGCACATCGTCTCTTGGAAATCTTGCACGAATTGGCACCCGAATTTCGCCGAATCGCTGCCGACCGCAAGGCAGAGAATGCTGCCAATTTGAGGGCCAAGAAGGCAGCAGATGCAGCGCGCGCGGCAGCAGAAGAAGTTGAAAATTCCGAAGGTTCGGCGCAGGATGTTGAAATGGGGGAACCACATGAATTGCGGTTCGCATTTCTTACTTTTTGTCTCTTGTCCTGATGTCTTGAAATAAATAGGGATGTCACTGGGACGACCGTGAACATTCAAAAGCCCGGCGAGAATGCCAACCGGGTCGCACAGATGGCTCTCCAAAGACAGATGTAGGAAACCATCTCCGCAGCGAACTTAACTAATTGTGCTTTAGTACGACTGCATCTACATCCTCAACAACACCGCGATATTCAACACGAAGCAAGACTAGAGCACAAATAACTTAAAATAAATTTATTACATATTAAACGAAGGTTTGGGACGTTTGGGAGGCTGTCCATGCGGGCTGGGGGTATCCGCAGGTGCAGAAGATCGATCTTTTCGTTTCTGAGAAGGGGTTTCAAATGATGTTTCCATTGAAAAGTTGTCGGAAGATTGGAATTGTCCGAATGTGGGAAGGTGGCGGGTTAAATCGGATAACGATAAATGACGAGCATTTGAGTTCGCTTTTTTGGGGGATGTATTGGAGAACATCGCGTGCCCAGTTGGAGGTGCCTGCATAAGAATCCGGTCAATAGAGGCGGTGGAAATGTGGTTTGATTGTGCAGGAGTATATGCGGGATGTGTTGGCGGCGGCTGCATGAGAGCCTGGTCGACAGACAGATGCGGGTAAGCAGGGGTGGGTGGAGATTGGGAAGACCAGAAATTTTCATAGCTGGTTGCTTGTTTTTGAGGTGATGGAGGTCTAAGACTTCGGAAAAATGAATTGTAGGTCACATCAGAGCTGCTCGACGTGGAGAACAGATCATCGGTTCGAGTGAAAAGTGAAGATTTGTTTGTGGATAAGAGGGAAGGGAGCGGTGTATGCGATCTATATTGGAACCCCTGCGCATTCAGAGACTGCGCCTGATAGGTCATCGATCCAGACGAGAGAGTGGCGGGTCGAGAAGAGGCAGGGACATTACCGTGCGTGCCGAGACTCAAATGAAGCGAGGAAGGAGCTGGCTGGGGTGGGGAAGGCTCTGGGATGCATGGTATATCGCCACATTCCATGCTGGAATTGTATGGAGAGAGAGACAGAGTGAAAGACGCGACGCGACGGACGCGAGGATACTGTAGTATTACGTTCAATTCGTAAGGCCATTTGGGGTGTGACAACGCTTACGAACCAGACCTTTCATATGACACCCTGGGACATGTGTGACTTACGAAATTTTTTCGTTTTTACCCCCTTTTTTGACCCAAATTTCGGGTGACTTCAAGGGGACCTTTCGCACAGAAACCTTGTGACGCTGTGACTTACGAAATTTTTCGTAGATTTTTGGGCGTGTGACATGTGACCATACGAATTGAACATAATACTACAGTATTCGGTTCCCAATTGACACCGTGGGATCCTTCACGTGTGAGCACGTGTAGATCACGGCGATCTGAGGTACGCCAAAGGCGGTGCCAACGGAATCAGACTCCATATAAAAGAGTTATCGACTATCATAAATCTTTGTGGAGTCTGACTACGGGAGACTATCAAATTTCCGCATTTAGGTTGCCACGTTATGGCGGAAAGTCAGGAGTGGTACCGACTTAGGTTCCAGGTCTCACCTCGATCATGTAAAAACTCGATCGTATCGGTCCCTCGGTCCGTGATCTGTTGCAGGGCAACTGATTAGCGTTTAGGGGTCTGTATGCTTCCATTTTCCCCCTCCCTCCGCTTTCAGCCGGTGTCCAGTTTCCTGTTCATTGCGATGGGTAAGTTTCTAGCAAAGTGCATATGGTGTGCGAGCGAGGGAGGGAAGTCGGCCGAGGCACGAGGCCGGACGAGACTTGCGAGCGAGCCTTTAAGCTTCAATTTTTGGCGTAAGTACTAGTTCTGGAACGGTATCAGTACCAAGGTACCAGGGATGCCCGTAGGGCCAATGTATTTGGACTGGGTACCTCGCTTAGCCCCTGGGTACGTACCACCCAGCGGATACGATCAGTCCGGTGTATACTCTATGTACTTCGCAGAAAAAGAGGCTGTTGACGTGCTGCGGCCCGGGATTACGAGACTGTTTAGTCACGTAATGTCGAGCACAGCAACGAACAACGTGTCATAATTATCACTCATAAGCCTGCCCAACACGTCGACTTTCGTCTGCCTCTTCCCACCATGAGCCTCGCCGCCTTCTGCATCCTCCCTCGCCTTCTGCATCCCCCATCGCCTTCTGTATTCCCCCTACCAATCCCGACATTGTCACATCTCTGGGATCGGAATCCAAGCAGCGATCTGGATTCATAGGCTGCTGAGCTTTGTCCACGCCATATAGGCCCGCCCCTGCTCTGAGTCGGAGAGGTCTCGGACTACGATCTCGAGTCCGAGCTGGCCGAACAACACGAAGACCCTCTTCCTCTACGTTCATCTGACATCCTGAATGAAGCATATCAAAGATCTGATTTATGGGAGTTTCTCGTCGAACGAGAATGACCGTCACTCCGGGGTCCATTACGGCGGCTGCAAATTTCACCAAGGGGACATCAGTACGACCATCAATTTATTAGCAAATAATTCACCAGTCTTGACTAGACACCAGAACGCAACCAGGCCGCCGCGCAACGAAAAACACTGTTCGAGATTAATTTCAGGAGACTTGTCCTGGTCCGATACATTGCGTAAACGATTAAGAATGGTGCTGATGTCAACGCGGAGGTAGAAGGTGCGGTTATCACTCTGGCGAGGAAGTTCCTCTGAGAGCACTTGTACTGACGGCTTCACGCAGAGATGCGAAGTTTCTCGCTGCGTTGTTGGCTTGCAATGTAGATCTTAACATTGCAGGTCGTCATGATGATCGGTTTGCGAGAAACCTACTATCCAAGGCCGCAAATAGGATCAGCCTTCTATCTAGGGCGTTGCAACCAACGCGCGTAGACGTGGTCAAGCTGTTGTATGACCACGGTGCGGACCCCAATATCGAAGGTAAACGCCACACTTTTCGTTGTTCCGGGCTACACTGCTTTGTTCTAGGCGACAAGTACGCGCTTTCAGTAACTACATCTGTAGGCGGTGCTCACCCCACCATCCACAGTGAGCAGCACGGCGAAGGTGGTTCATCAATTTGGAACTGGAGACTGGTATTGATTCTGGGATTAAACAGCGACAGCGCCGTGCAGCCCGGAAACCCAACGAGTGGTGTAAGTAACATTGCAGGTGATGATGTTCCATTTGCGAGAAACCCAATATTGAAGGTGAACACCTCAGTTTTCGTTGTTCAGGGCCACGCTGGTTTTAATTCTAGGCGGCAGGTACGCGCTTTCAAGAAATCTCAGACTGCACCTCAAAGCGGTACTGACCCCACCATCCACGGCGAGCAGCACGGTCAATATGGCTCACCAATTTGGAACTGGAGACCGGTATTGATTCTGGGATTAAACAGCGACAGCGCCGTGCAGCCCGGAAACCCAACGAGTGGTGTAAGTATATTATCTTGAATATTGATGTCGGCACCGCGTTCGAGAAACAGTTTGACAATCTCATGATTTCACCCATGCGCTGCTGCTTGTACTGGAGTGCTATATCCGCCACCTGGGATACAACCGGCGGCATGTGTGGGTATGGAAAGCCAGAGCACCACGCTCTGAAACAAATGATGAAATCAAATGCCGGTTGATGGCCGCCGCATGTTACCTAAATCGGATGTAAAGTTCAATCCACGTATTAATCCGAGAGCTTACCCCTAGGTCAGCTTATGGTATACACGTCAATATTGAGCAGATGTGAGGCTTCGACTACTAACGTTCTAAATCACAAGAATGGGGTAATGACAGAGTTTCGGCGTGTTTCCCGCAGCCTGGAGCGCTGAAATGTAGATTTTGAGACGAAATAAATTTTGTATAGCCCATATAGGTGCAAGGCGGCCATAAGAAACACAATAAATGCACAAATTACTGACCCAGCTCATTAATCTCAGCTGTCCAGATGTCCGACATGCGCGAACACACTTAGAATCATGAATTTGGGATTCTTCTTGCCACAAGACAGGGTGGCTGTATTACAACCTGTATATATATACAGGTGTTGTTAAAATTGAGTTCAAATATCATCAGGCACTCAAAATGAAGAGCTTATGAGCCCCGGAATTACCTCACAAACACTGTGGCAATCCACAGTTCGGGATCTGACCCAGTGGTCTACAACCACCATTTCAATCAATTTATTGAAATGTACCTGTGAACCGCCTTATGACATCCATGAATGATTTGAGTTCAATATTGAATGCAACTTAAACTTGAAGGGGCCATCTGCCACAGAATATTTGTAAGGGCATCATAATTAAATAATTCCCACCTGTACATACACTGAGCCACAAATCTTACACTGGTACAAGACATGCCGGAGCTTCGCTCCGGCCAGTAAGTGGATATGATAGTTGGTAGTGAAAGTTCAAGGCTGTCAATTCTGTTACCGCCCGCTGAGCCAACTCGTCTGACGTCGAACCTCCCGCGATATCACCCGTCTATATGGACATGAACGCGAAGTCCATTGATTCAAGCAGTTATCCGTTAGGAATACATGTACAAAAGCGTAATCATCAGTGAATGGACAAATTTATGGAAGCTAATTGAATCTAGGAAGGCGATGAAATTGCGTCCACTTCCAATCGCCAGATGCTCGAGTGAATCCGAACGATGCCAGAATAAAATTTAACAGGGGGGCAAACCGGCACGCAATGATGGTGCGTGAGCCCTCCAGGAATCGAATGCAGCGATGTTGGCCGAGACCCAGAACCAAAGGGGAAAGTCTTAGATCTGCGAGTAAGGATGTTGACCGAAGAGTGAGGAAAGAACCGACAGATCTTCCAAGAAAAATGTTAGATAGAGCCGTTCTGTACAATGGCAATTCAACATTCAGCACATACGAAGAGTTGGATCTTGCTGAGTCGGACAGAATGATGTCGAAGCGACCTCCGGCGAGCACTAAGATCAGCATTTTGGAAACATTGACCATCTAACCGACCAACGCGATGTCGCGGCAGCAAGGACATATGACTCTGCATGTAAATCATTGCGGACTGACAGATCCATGTGCGATAAGACAACGTACGGAGAAATAACCAGTTGGATTGAAACACCTTTTGCCGATCTGCCAGTGACACTGTGGGATACAAAATGCGGAAGTAGTCGCCCGCAAGGGAGTCAAATGATGTTAGAAAAAATTCGGGAGGAGGCACGCACTGACCATTTGTCTGCCGGCAATTGAATGAACTGCCCGAAGTCCTTGCCGACGACGAGCGGATATAAGTTCGTTGGTTGGTCGGCGTCCATGGCAGAGGTAGATTATCTTCGGAAATGGGACCGAATTCCTGTAACAATGGAACATTGGCCGATGACTTGGATAAGAGGGCAGCAGTAGATCAAGAGATTATACAGCCATTGAAAACAGAGCTGAGATAACACAATGCTGTTCCGAAAGTCCCAAAGCTAACCCGAAGTTCAACGTAGAATCCAGTATGATCCAAAACGCAGCGGTTATACGGAAGTGTTAAGACCATAGATGTTGAACATTTTTACGGATTGAGGTCTGCCTGTTAACATTGAGGTCTTCGATTTGTTCCACTTGAAAATTTTTCCGGTCCTTGTTCGTCCAGAGAGTAGGTACAGCCGGTACGCTCCAGAACTTTGAGGAGCCACCAAGATATTCTTGAGCTTTGAATTCTTGCAACGCAGACATTTTGGGGGCATGACCCAGGTAGAAACAGTGGCAAACGACGTATTAGAGGCAGAAGGAAAGTTGCGGGAAGGCGAGATGATGGGGGAAGGGAGGTAAGAGTGCTTCGCAAGGGCCGACCGTTTTCAATGGATTTTGAGTGCGAGAAATAAAGTCGCATCACTGCTCGGAACAAACGGCATGGAGATAGCCAGAGCACAGTCAGAGTAAAATGGCGATTGGAGTACTCATTCGAGAGACACTGGGAAAAAGAAGTAGAGTGCAAGCAGGTGGCACGGTAAATGCCGGAGTCAACGCCTCGAGGATGGACACATGATGTGAGC
Source organism: Mycena leptocephala (assembly GCA_029378395.1). Classification (NCBI taxonomy): domain Eukaryota; kingdom Fungi; phylum Basidiomycota; class Agaricomycetes; order Agaricales; family Mycenaceae; genus Mycena; species Mycena leptocephala. The sequence continues at coordinate 61,025 of JARJLF010000008.1, forward strand.
AAACATGTACACATAAAATCACCGCATCTGCTTAAGATACGAGTAATGAGTCTATGTGTACCAATGCCATTTTCAAAGTCACATAACCTCGAAAGCGCAGGAGTGAGTTGCTGAACAGTGGCAAACTGGTTGAATTGGTTTAATTTTCTACGATTCCAGGCACAATGAGTCGAAAGGAAACATGATCCAGCCCTGCTATTTGAGACCAGTTAGTTGGCCACCTAAGCATCTTGGCCTACTCCTCAATCGTTACAGGGTGCCTACCCAAGCCAAACTATGTCGGAACGAAAGCATGCATCCTAAGAAGGATTCAAGATCCCAAGTTCCCTAATATCCTAACATTTGAGTTCGCAGTGAATTTATTTCTGCCCGACAGTCTAACATGGCCAAATAACAGGCTAGTTGGCCACCCCCCGAAATGGTGCACAGAGCTCTCAAATGGTGGCCAACTGCACTCTGAGTCAAAGAGGGAGACTATATTGACTATTTGACATAGTTGTAGTGTATATATGAGGCATGCAAAAGAACAAAATATCTGCTTCCGACCTATGGGGAACCCCCGAAATCGGGGTCACGAAATGAATGAGCATCCTACCAGTCAAAAAAACCCCAGAGAGGCCAAATTAAGATCAATTCTGCTTAATGGGAGGTACTGAGACGTACCTAGATACCCGATTCCGTTCCAGGATGCTGGCAGTTCCTCCAAAAAAATCCGATTATCAGCGAGACCGAAATTGCGTGTTTTGGGATAATGGCTTGCAGTGCTGGGGGAGTTGATTGGATAAAATCGTGAAATACACCCCAGTATATGGTATTGGATAGTAAGAAGCCTTGTGGAATATTTCAGACCGATAGCATGACGGTGTCGCATACCGCAACGGTGGCCAGCATAGTCGAGTCAAAATAGCAGGGGTGCTTTCCCGAGTGCGTAGATGAGAGTAGTGTGCCACGGAGTCATCCAGTAACATCAGAAACAGAGGCCCAGAATCGGGGGATCCGAACGAGCCCAAAAGGTCGTGCGTCGACGAAGAATTGGTGGAGAAATAGGGACAGCATGCAGGACGAGCCGTGTGATGGCAAGAAATTGATGTCCCCACGTTTCGGATTCTGATCTCCGATGTCATAGCTTTTGATCAACGCATCACTTTCGGCTGAAATTCCTAGCAGAATAGATACGTGCTCTACGGGCTAAGGCGCTCCGCCCACGACGCAGTGACGGAACCGGCATCTCAAATTTTCCGATGATTTAGGAATAGATGTCAACGCCAACTTGTTGGGGTGGGAGTCCCTGATTTTTTTGAAGTACGACTGACTTGAAAGATCCAAATTCAGGGGGCCATTCTAGCTGTTCATTCGGGCGAATATCAGTCGATATTTATGTTCCACTCTATTTATCTTTTCTCCAGTAGTAACGACGATGATATCCATCTGTGCTTGCCAGAGATTCGGGCTATGACCCGACCTCCACGTGCTCCCAACACGCCCCATCGAATGGCGACTCCACGAGTAGTCTACTCGTGAGCTGCCGCACAGATATAGCTGTCAAAGACGAGGCATTGGTATTTGCGAGCACAATCTTTGCCTATGCATCGATTATTTTGACATCGGCGGCTGCCAAACGTGCTGATTGATTCCTCGTCTCCGACTTGGCTCCGACCATGGCTTTTGGGTCAGAAATTGTCTCCATCGATTATTTTGACATTCGGGGCTACCAAACGTACTGATTGATCGCCTCCGACTTGGCTCCGACCACGGTTTTTGGGTCAGAAATTGCCTCTGTCTCCCTCGCCTTCTGCTTGGTGCCATTCCTCCCAAATTCAGCGTCTATTTTCTCGGAATCGGCGCAAAGTGTCGTAAATGTGCTGCAGCACCGCCAACAACCCGGCCAATATCTGCTTCGAGTTCCGCGACCAGCTCATTTGAAAATCCGCATTCCGAAAATGCATCTGTAGACCCGGCTAAGTCGACTCTGGACCCCAATGGGCAAGTGGACAAAGAAGGGAAGCGCGCTGTAAAAATAAAATAAAAAAGCTGCTTCTTACTCAACCCAGGCCCATAGCGTCAAGCTGTAATTGCACCGGCGTGCCATTAGACTCTGTGCCGATGCCCAGAAATCGATGCCCAAAAATTGTCCCCGCGCGACGAGAAATTCATCTGTCTCCTCCAATCCACCACCGTCCATGCATTCCACAATCCTGGTGTCGGATCTCTCATCGGGCCCCTTAGTGCACGGATGGTTGGGTTGCACCCCTCGTCAAATCTCCACTCTGCTATAGATGCCAGAAGTGAGTATGTACTGCCCTTCATATTCTCCCAACTCCCAATCTCACGCGACACCGCTACCAGTCGCTGCCGTTTCTATACTTACTGCCTCCCAATATCACCGTCGACCTTATCCTCATTCTCACTTCTTCGCTGTATGTTAATATTAATTATTTACGGCGCCGTCACGCTTCTGCCTCTTTGTGATCTGCCGTCCATTGGGCGCTCCAGCTTTTGAGGCTCACTCGACAATCGTGCATCCGAGCTCCGCTCCACACTCGTCCATTCCTGAAGGCTCCCTTGCTTCTCGGTTATCCGTCCCGCCCTACTTTCCCCGTACGTCATGCGATGCTCAAAATTAGACATCACTTCACCATCAGCCAGTAACAGCGGCTCGAAGACGCGGCACTTGAAAGTTACCGCACTACAGGACATATTTCTAGTACGTCTGTTGTGGAAGCTGTTGTATATATGTTCACAACGGATCACTATTTAGGAAGTTAGGAACAGACTGCGCCAATAGAAGTACGTCCCTTCGTGCGATATGGCCGATGGAGAGATAAACATGGACCCTGTCTGCAGCGCCTCAGCGAATAGTGTGCCTGTCGTATTTGTATGATAAACGTTCTCCCGTGGAGATCATGCGGACCGGGGTATTATGTTCATTTGGGCGCTTGGCTATTTATATTGAGATGCTCAAAACGTTACAAAATTACGGAGGGGGATAGGTCAAAACAGGCGGGTGCCAGTATGGAAGTCGATGCACAAATGTAAGAGGACACTTTAGCGCGGGCGATAAAGAGCGTGGTGATCATTGGAGGCGTTTGCGCAAACAGTCAGTGCGTGGACGAGAGTGGGCACGTCTAGCAGAGTGGTATACATGCCTAATAGACTGGTGGGGAAGGAACAAGAAAGTGAAGTTGAAAAAGTTAACGATAAATATAATAACCTTTCAACCAGTTGCACCAGCTTCGAGTTGAGCTTCCTCTTCGCTGGTTATTGAGGACCGAAGGGGCGGGTGGGACCGCTAGAAAAGCGCCTACCGAACCACTCTACTGCGGTGTTGTGGGAAACTGGAGGGAGGCTCACCCGCTACAGCACCCTATTTCTGTCGATGATTCGGAGACCGACGTTCACGCCGGTGCGCGATGCTTGGAGCTATGAGCCGCCCCTGGAATAGCAGGCGCTCCTGTGCCCCAATGCCCGAGGTGCATGTCCGAGGTTCCACCGTGGTTCCCGGCTATATCATGAGATACTTCTGAATTCGACGGATACAACTGCACAATCGTGCCTGGCTCAATATCGCCCTATCTTACCACGTAGTGCGACTGTCTGCGTGCATCAAGGGTGGTGTCAGGCCAGGCTTCCTATGAGCCAAATTAAACATCAGGTCATTTCTCACTCCGCACCGCTGTCTTTGTTTGTCTAATTGGACCACAAGAATTGTATATGCCTGGGATGACAGTATCTCCAATTGTACGCAGGGACGGTAAATCCCTCAGATGATAACATCTATAGAGCTGTACCAATCTTATGAGACATCTCTTTGTCGAACCATCCCACCTGTCAAACATCTGCCCCGGTTTTCTATTATAGAGGGAGTTTAGACGGATTCGCATCTCCCCAAACCCCGCAAATAGCCGGCAACCACGTTTCATCCCGGACTTTTGATAAGTTTGGATATTGTTGATTAAGGATAACAGAGCTGCCGGAATGAGAAAACACCCAAACTACCTAAGCCCCACTCTCACAGGATCCTATCAATCCCCGGCGGCCCAAACATATATCCCAGGTCGATAGCAGATATGGCTTCAGCGTTTCCCTGCGGCGGAAGTTCCCGTGGATATCTGAAAGCGTAGGTGGCGGAAAACAGGACGACACAATCATCAGTTTTGGTGACCTGATGGGAAATCATATAGCAAGTGGGATCTGCGACCACTTCATCAGATGAAATAGTCCCTTTGCAATTAGACAAACTATCACCAGGACTTTCCACTATGTTTTGCCAAAATGAGGGCACCAGTACTGTGCTATGGAGAAACATCCCGGGATTTGGAAGGTGGATTGCTGTGAGTAGCCCGCTCTCGGTGTGCACTGTGCCATCGTTCGTGTACACGGTAAACCATGACTGGGCTCGAATGGGAGAAGGGGCGGTGAAGGTTATGGTGGGATCGATGCAGCCTCAGTCGTCGAGGGTAACGAGAGACGTGTATAACATTCTCACTCTCCGACCAAGGCAGCGGGGAAGACTTGTATTGTTCGACAGGAGCGTGTTCTGGGACGATATCGATGAAAATAAGGAGATGGGACACTTCGGAGACCATTCGCAGACCCGATCCAGTCTCCAGGGATGAATATGGGCTGGGAAACAGCAAATCCCGCACTAGGATAGATCTTGTATCAATAAACACAGGACTGCATAGTATCAACGTACGTTCCTGTCCGGAGCACGAATCTCGGAGTTGCTGCAGTCGACTCCCGACTTGTTTTGGGGTTCTTTGTTCCCCGGTTTTGTTCAAAATATACTGCGAGAGAAATTGATTTCTGCCTGGATAACGGCCGAGCATCACTGTCTCTTTGCAAACTGTCGGCTGAAATTGTCCAAGGCCTGAGCGGACGTCAGCGCGATTCATTCACACTCTATGGTGGCAAATATCTTGCCTTCAAGGAGGGCAGTCTCAAGGTGATGCGGCCAAACGGTTTCACGTTTCGGCATGTACTGAATTTTTTGTGACCCCAGACTAGACCCTACAGGAGTTCGGGCTGGCCGAAAACGCGAGGATTGTTCATCTTGAATCGCCCTAGATCGTGTAGGGTTTGGAGTGCACACTGAATTATCGTGGAAGTTGGTCGGGTACATGATGTTCGGAACTTGTGTCAATCCGGATTTTATACTTAGCTTGAGGGGATATATGCCCGACAATGCAGGAATATCAATTCCGACATTGCCTGTGTACATCCTTGTCCTGTGCACATCCTAAAAGATAAATTTGGCAATGTCGATACGACCTGACGGGTGGAGCGATAACGTCAGGGAAACTTCTTCGAACGGCAAGCATCGTATCCGACTGCCGGTATAGCTCGATTCACCGTAGTAGTCGCATAGTTAGCTCACAATTTGGACCCAAAAGGAGTACGAATAGCATCCGAGTCGGATCTGCTACCTTACGAGCATACAGCTATAAATTCTAAATTTTCTTCAAAAACTGTGTTCTGGTACCACCGGGAAGTGACTCGCTTGAGATCCAGTGGGATATCTATTGTAGCGTGATGCTCATGGCAGCGAGTAACCATTCGAGAATAGATGAAAGCAACTATTTCTTTTCGGAAACTCAGAACACAACTGACATTCCACCCGTGTCCTGGCCACTCTGATGGCAGACGGACATAGACTCCCGCCGAACCCATACGCTATTTCTGAAATCTTTCAGAAAGCCACCAACTCCCAATCTCCATCCATGATGTGCTTCTTCGTCCGTAATGTGCACTTCTGAACCAGAATTGAGCATTAGTCTATTTACGAAACTCTGAGTGTGGGTGCCTTGAAAAACAGTCGGCCCACGTGGGCAAAGTGAAAGTGACGTCCTTGACGCCCGGGGGCATCAATGGGGCGTCACTCAGAGAAAGTTTCTTCATTTTTGAGGGTGTGGCGATTATTAATACATTGTAGTATGCTGCACTTCAATAATGGAGACCTTCGGCATACGCTTGACGCACGGGATGCACCGGTATGCCCGTGAAAATTTACCTTCGTGGGAGCGTCAATAAGGGCGTCAATGGGGCGGCAGTGGGGCGGCAAAGGGCGTCAACAGGGCGTCAAGGGGGCGTCAAGGAGGCGTCAGTAGAGCGTCAGTCCAATTATGGGGGCGTCAATCTCACCGCGTGACAGGGGCGTCAGTGTGACATGTTGGCGTCAACTCACAAGTGGGCGTCAAACAGGAATACGGAAAGTCTTAGAAAACTATGTGCTCAGTAGACGTTTTGGTCTAGTTTAATAACCAGATGGAAATAGGAGAAGCAATGAATGAGCTGGTTCATTTTTGCACCAACTTATGAATAATAGGGTTATGCACAGTAGCCCTTTTTGACGTCCTTTTTTGCGCCCTTTTTCATGTTTGGCAGATAAATGTAACCGAGTGAGCGATAAAATCCAGGAAAATTCACCCCAGTCCTTTTTGAAACACTTGAGGTGCTATCTGACCTTTGAGGAACCATAGGAGCACCCAGACTGCATGAAATGGATAAAGGGAGCCAAAAAAGGGTGTGAAAAAGGGCCGAAAAAGGGAGCTGAAAACCGGAACGTTCACAGTACATAGCCATTTTTTGGCCCTTTTTCGCTTCCTTTTTTTGCTGAATTCATCCAATATCGCATGTTGGACCTAGATTTTTTGGATTTACACCCTTGTTGCATGTTGAAATTGAAAAGGGGAAAAAAACCCGGAGAAAAACGGTGGGAATACAAAAAAGAGACAAAAAAGGGCACAAAAAAGGGAGGAAAAAAGGCTACTGTGAACAACCCTAATTTATTATCTTGTCTTCCAAAAGGCAATGTCCATCCTAGCTACATTTTCTTCTTCGAGCAGGCTGGGTGGTCTCATGACCTTTATGACGTCCATGGTGGTTCAGAATCTGCATTTCACTGTAATTCTCGATACACAGTCGGTCATTAGCTTGATACTAGCCATGCTCCGACGTCACTCCGCGTTTGCCAAATCCTTGACAGGTGTGGGTAGCAAGTATCCTCCTTGTCTCCTACTCTCATCTCCCACCGTCTCCCACCTTCTTGCAAGCCCAGGGACCCCTCAAGAGGCTACTTTTCATTGAAATGTCAGGCCCACTGAATGAATCCAGGCAATATATAGCACCCGTCCCTTCCGAGTTGATTTTTTACTGTTGATTCAACTCCAATCCGTTCACATAGTTGGGACCAGGCCCGGGAAGTCAGCACGCTGATCAAACTCGGAGAATTCAAGGGGATGAAGGAACACTTTGAATTCTCCCAGTTTGATAAGCATGCTGACAGTCAAATGAATATTCCGAATTCGGCGAACTTTCCTTGCCAAGTTAATTTTCGCACAAGTAAATTATCAAACTGTAACCGTTCTCTTCAGAATAAATATATTGGAGTACAGCAATACTACGCACCTGTGACCGTTCTCTTCATTCTGAAGAGAACAGCTACAGAGAATCTCCCACTTTATATACGCATATGACTCCTTCGGACTCCGGAACCGATACAGAAGTGAACACAGCTCACACCAAACATAACAGAAGCGGCTAAGACGCCGGGTCACCATTTAACACCCCCCCTTGACTGGCGTCCAGTCGTAACATCTTCACCCAACGAGCATGAAGTACCCGGTGCAGCGGTTTGGTGAACAAGTCTGCAATGTTCTCATTGTTCGAAACGTGCACAACATCAATCAACCGTTTCATAACGCAGTCGTGAATGAAGTGCTCGTGGATAGAGATGTGCTTCATTTTCGAATGAGCGTGTGGATCATGCGTACAAGCGACCGTGCCTTGATTGTCGCAGAATAGTATCGTTGGTTGAATCTGAGGGAGTGTCTCCCATTCCCCAGTCCGAGTCGGTCAATGCTTTCATGACTGGATGCAGAGTTTCCGATTGACTACCAAAAAGGATGCCATATGAAGTGGTGCCTTTGAGGTAGTGAAGTAGGTGTTTGGCAGCAGTGACATTTGCAGGACCGTAGTTTGACATGAATTGGGCAAGCTCCCTGACCGTGAATGCAATATCGGGTCGCGTGCAGGTTGAAAGATACATGCACTTCCCAACAACAGCAGTGTAAGGAAATTCTCTGACCCTCTGTGCATGCTCGATGCTAAGAGCATCGGTTTGAGGTGAGAGACGAGTTCCCGGATCCATAGGGGTTGCGACTGAGTTGCACTTCTCGAAGCCAAACTCGCGAAGGATTGACTCCGTGTATGACTTCTGATGAAGTCTGAGTGTTTGACCATCGCGGTACCTTTACATGGTGCACCCGAGATGTAGTTTGGGTTCGCCATTGTTCGTGATCTCAAATTGGGAAGCCAAAACTGCTACAACTGCGTCCGACTCAGCATCAGAGGTTGATGCAATGAGCATGTCGTCCACACTCATGGTAACAATTGAATTTTCCGAATCTTGGGTATGGCGATACACACTCCAGTCTGACGCTGTTCGTTCGAAGCCGATGGCCTCGAGCTTGGAATTAAGCTCTAGATACCACTGTCGACCAGCCTGCTTAAGTCCATATAGACGTTGCAAGAGTCTCCAGAACCTGCTTCCAACAATAGACAGTTTGCACATGTAAATCTCTTCGTCAAGAGGCCCATTGAGGAAGGCTGTCTTGACGTCGATTTGTCGCAGTACCATGTCATGTTCCGCTGCCAATGCAAGTAGAAGTCGAATGGATTCCCATCGCGCTACAGGTGCAAAGGTGTAATTGAAGTCTTGACCCGGAATCTGGGTAAAGCCTTTGGCGACCCCGCGTGCTTTAAACCTCGAGATGAATCCGTCACGATCACGCTTGATGGGTAGGACCCATTTTGATTCGACGGACTGGTGGTTTGGTGGTAGCTCGTCTATTTCTTCATATACACCCTTTGCCTTGAGCGCCTCTAACTCTTCATAGATAGCAGCTAGCCAATATGTCCAATAAAGAGATGACTTGGCTTGCTGAAGAGTCTTTGGGTCTTTCTCATGGGGATCATCGATAGGGTCTGTAAGAGTAGCGCCAGCAAATATGACTTCAGTTTCAATGAAACGCTGTGCAAGACTCTGGAAGTTGGTACTGTCACATAAGAATCTATATGAAGTTTGATTAATCAATGGCCATCTCGATGCATAAACCTGCTTGATCATTGATTTGTTTAAACGGCTCTGCGCTGCACCCAAGGCGGGGCGGTGATGGGTCAGATGAATCAGATGAATCAGTGATGGTAAATATTTGAACATTGTTTACAGAGACTGATTAAACAGAGTGAACGGTATTAATTGCAAAAAGGATTGCGCACTGCCAGTCTCGAACACACAACCTCCGGCAAACAAGGTAATGACTGGTTCAGAGAACATAAACATTGAGCCAAAGCTCCATTTGATTGGAGTGGAAATCCATCAACCATGTCCCCGCGCATCCATGCATGTTCACCAAACTGCGGTGATTACCAGGTCCATCTCAGCTGTGGAGTCTCTGTTTAGTACTTGCGGGTTTGCTAACATGCATCTCAATTTTCCTGAACACATGAAAAAAAAATCCTATCAGTCCACGAGTGGACTGTCTATACAGCATTGGGTGATATTAGTAAATGACATTGCATATCATAGACAACATAGAACAGATCTCGGTTTTGCCGTTTTGGCTAAACAGAGCTCCCTTCTGCTTAAACAGATATTTATTATGTTTAATCTGGGCTGAGGATTTGTGTCCTGCTAGCTCATGTTGGACTTGAAGCTTTGAGGCTTAGAAGCAATTACAGCTCTTTGGCCAGACTGAGTTCTGTACTTCTTGGTGGTTGATGTTGGTCCTGTGGCTCAGTTGGTTTTTGTCATAATCCTTGGTGGTGTAATCCGTGTGGCTCCCGCAGTGTGCACTCTTTTTGTCTGAGATGTGTTCAAACAGTGGTTTCAACAAATCAATGATCAAGCAGGATTATGCATTGAGACAGCATTTGATTAATCAAACTTTATATGGTTACTGCCATGATTCCAACGGCTCCACCCCGCCCTCCTCGACTTCGAGAAGGATGTCAAAACGCGTCCTTCCAATGTACAAAGTATTCAGCATCTCAGTGCTCTCATACAGCACGTCGCGCGAGCTGGAGTCATTGGAGATATGCACCGCGTGCGCTCCAAGTTCTGCTTCAATCCTGAATCGTGTTGACTTTGGTGCTGGACAGTCTCGAGCCAGATGGCCGCGTCCTCCGCAGTTGAAGCACAAGCCCCGGCGGAGGTATTCTTTACGGCGTCCCTGCAAAGTCGGCTGATCGTTCTGAGCGTCAACATCAACAGCAGCTGCCCGCAGGGTTTCGCGCTCTTGCGGCGTTTCAATGCGCCCTCCATTCCGCACGCAGATTCCTTGTCGTCATTGTCGTTCTCCACAGGTGCGTCGGAGTGTTCCTCCTCATCGTAGTCTTCTTACTCAGTCTCAGACATCGCACGGCGGTTCTTATCCTCGATTTTCAGCCAAATCTCCGCTTGTTCAGCGCCTTTCACAACCTGATCCCAGGTTGACACTTCGGGATCCAATTGTTTCCAGTAAAGTTCCGTTTGGACATTGAAGTTGAAGCTATTAAACAACTTGACGATCTTTTCTTGATCATCAGGCAATCCGATGGCGTTGAAAATCTGCGACCACTCGGCAACGTGAGCGGCTGGAAGCAGCGATCCAAGCGCTTCCGCTGCTTGTTGCGGAAATCGACTGGGAAGCAGAACTCGAACAGTTCAACGGAAAATCTCTGTGAGTTCCAGTTCTCTTCATCAAGTACAACGACTTGATTGTAAAAATCCAGTGCTTTATCGTCTAGGAAGTACGACACAAAGAAGACCTGGTCTTCCTCTGGTACACGACCCATCTTCACACGTCGACGCTTCTCTCACGAAGCGATGAATCAGGTTCGCGTTCGGCTCCCCATTGTATCATCTAGGACTAATTGGCTTTAGAAACAGCTTGCACTTGCGCTCCGAGCCTCGCTTTCGCTTGGCGGACATGCGTGGGGAGGACTGGCGGCGCCGTGATCCACGATCCTCATCGCTACTCGAAGAGCTGGAGTCTGAACTCGAGCTGGAAGAGTCATCTGACGAGTGGGACGGCGGCGGATCCTGGCCGGTCTTGTACACGCCACGCATGGCTTTGTCAAGGAAGCTCCCGGCAGCCTATCTGCCTGGAGTCACGCCCCGCAACTTGGGGTCATCGAGGACTTCGAGTCCCGTTCTTCTTTGGTCACCGTGGGTGAGTTCATCTCGGCGCGCTGCCTCAAGCTCGCTGATCTTCTGATCCAATAGAGAAAGCATTTCCTCGGCTGTGAGGTGTGTCTGGCCAGACATATTCTCGCGATCCGTTTTCGAATCACGACCTGAGGCTTTCGGGCGCGACTGTGGTTCAACTTCATGAACCTCCTGCGGCTTCAATTTTGGAGCTGCCAGCTTCGACTTTGAAGCTTTCTTATCGGATCTGGGTGTCTTCCCGTCCGATGTCAGAGCCTTGGAGGGCGATTTAGCCTTCTCAGCTTCTGATTTCGGTCTGCATGGTAGAGAAACATCCACCAACACCTCGCAAGGCGTCGTTACACGCTCGTGCTTCTCAACGTGATGAATTTCCGCGAAATTCTCAAGCTCGTCTTGCTGAGCTTTCAGATTACTCTCAGCAAAGTTCTCGCGGAGGCTAACATCTCCCCAGTTACCCGAATAGGCCCCTTTCCCTATATTACGGGAATAAACATATCCGCGCGGGACCGCGGGAGTAGACGACACAATGTTGTCTTGCTCTTCAACTTTCTCAACCATGGTCCGGTGCGACGAAGGCGCACGACCAGCGGGGTTGACAGACTCTCTGGAGGAGCTGTAATCTTCGTGCGGGGTGCGCTGCGTACCCCCTGTCTTGACAGACCCCCTCAATGTCGGAGCTGTCGATGTCTTGGCCTTCCCTAGCCGCTTCAATCGCACGTTTGCGATCTGAGGCTGCCTGATACTGGGCAGCGAATGCCTTATGGCGACGAGCGAGATTGCTGAGCTCCTCGCCGTTCAAATTGGCGGTAGTGCGAGCAATCGTTGACTCAGAATCCGCCCTCTCCGAAGCAAAATTACGGGTATAATTGCTAGGATACGAAGTGCCATACTCGCGGTGAGTGCGCGAGATTCTATGGGTCACCGTTGTCCAGCCTTCGGGTTCGCGCTGTGCAGCAGCAGCGAAAGTCTCGTCTTGCGACGGAGTCTTGGCAACAGGGGCCAGATTCACAATGCCAGAGGCACTGTGCGGTCTCGCCGCCGAAGCGATGGATCTCGTCGGCGAAGCGATGGAGGGTTGTTAATGGCGGAGGGGGAATCGGGCTCAGCGCCAGCCTCGATGGATCCAAACAACATTCGGGAGGGGCTATAGAGGGGCGGTGGAGCAGCATGAATGCCAGCGCGAGTGCTGGCACGGCTATGAGGTCGGTTCAAGCTGTTGTCCATAGCTAGTCGGTTCAGGGGTGTCGACAGCGGAGTGGTAGACTCGGGGGATCAGCCAGAGGGGAAAACAGCAGAGCAGTGACAGATTATCGAGCACTCAAAAAGATGTGACAGTGATAGTATTGACCGAAGATTAACTACAGACATCACAGGGTTATATACTACGGGATTCAGGGGTTGACAAGTGAAATAAAGGAGAATCAAATAAATGAGTGTATCGTGGCGACGGTAGCCGTGCCGAGTCAGAATCAGAGGAAAGTTCAACGAAAATAAGGAGTATTTGGGGAATGGGAGATCAAACAGGAACTCACTCGTTACACACCCCCTCTTCGCATCTCGCCCACTCGCCTACCAGCCCTACACGCCTGCGCGTCGCCGTTCCGTCATTTGCTGTCCCACGTCACCATACTCGCCCGCGCGCCTCGCCCCGCCAGCTCGCTCCTCGCTGCACCTGACATCACCTAACTCTCGGCCCCATGAACCCGAAACCAGTACCCGAAGGCCTCGCCTTGAAGTGTAAACGCGACAATACAGCTGGTGGCAGCGTCACCACCGCTACTTTCTACTCAGACGCACCCAGCAAGTCGGCGAAGCCCAGCGAGCCATCCGCTACCTCGTCTGATACGATTTACGGCGCGATATGGCAGTGTATCCATAACGACCTCGTCGCTGCGAACAAACCAATCCCTCCGCCGGCTGTAGTCCCCCAGTACTGTGATCTTCACCTGAAGAGTCTGTCAGACTACAAGGGTGCCCAGTTGGCTCTGCAGAAGGCTGTGAAAACGAACGAGACGTTCGTCCACAGCGCCAGTAACGGCGCGATCCCAGCGTTGATTTCCAATCATCTTAAGCTCCCCACGTACCAGCTCGTCAAGTCTACCACTGGCGTTGACTCCGACCCGCGGGTCGTGGCTGCTCTGGAGTCTGCCAATACTGACCTTCCGCTACCGCATGCCTCACCACGGTGTACTCCGTGCAGGTGGAGCACTGCAGGGCGAAGATAAACGCCGGTGCTTGCGCCGGCCTTTTCGCTGCTGAGCCTACTGCGTACAGCGAGCAGATAATCTGCCAGGCTGGCTCCGACGACATCAAACGTTGGGACCAGTGCATTTTCATCCTCAAGGCTACATTGAAATCGACTTATTCGCAAAATAGTCTTCAGTACAGGAGAGCTTTACAGGCCACACGGACCTCAAAATTAACTGCCCTATGAAATAACTATAGGTTTCCCAGACTGTATCTCAACGTGGATAGACTACAAATTCCGATGGTAGGGCCAATGGAACGGTGCTAGATGGTAAAATATCGTTGGCAGTGATTCAGTGAATTTTGGTTGTACGACTTGTACATGTTCAACAAGATCCCCAGTTCTTCCAACGCAAAGCTTCTGACATGTCCGACTGAGCTCTAATTGTGATTTTCAAGGTGGTTCTAAACGCTCCTGATGTCCCGTACGACTCGTTACAACGCTGACCGTGTGTCTTGAATTTATATTTGTAGGAGATGCAATTTGGGTTCACACTTGGTCAATTGGGTGATATTGCTGTCGGGCACATGTTTCTGGATGAAGGTTGAGGTAAATATGCACGAATTACTGCGTTGCGGCAACATTGGACGGTGTGCAACGGAATCCCACAATATAACTAGATTGTGACAGTGCAGCAGTGTGACACAACGTCAATGTTGCTGCGTCAATCAAGCGCCGATCAATGTCAGTTGAAAAAGTTGCTGCGCCGGTGGAACTGGAACGTCACATCGTCACTTTCACCCTGCCCGCCGGTCGGCCACCATTCTTATTTAGATTCCTCTACCACATGTTGCCTCCGAAACAATGCATCGTCGAGTTCAATTCCCTGCGGGCCGACTTTGCGGCCCAAGGGATCGGTGACCCTGATTAGGGACGACGATGGAGATATTGATTTCAGTATAGCTGTCGGTCACTATATGTCTCGGTTCCCGTGACATATTTACGACCTGTGGCAGATGTGTTCATGACATACTTTCGGAGGGCCCAGCCTGAGGGATTGATTGGAGGTCAAGTCGAGCGTACTTGGACATGTAGTAAGCAGAAAAATCACATAATATCCTGACATAGCCCCCTGAATGTTACACAGCGTGTTAGGCAATATTCCAAGGCCACTGTTGCCCTCGACAATACAGAATTAACACTTGCGAGCTGGAAGTTTAAAATGATGCTAACTGCATCCGAATCGGAAATGAGCCGCGGGGTTTGGAAGGTACCCCATTTCTTGCTTCCACGTTTGCTTCTTGGCACTCAAATACCCTGTGCATTGTAACGTGCCTAATGTGCTGCCATTCCGCGACTCTTCCATCCAACTATCGCTCCGATCCTCTACACAAAAGGGAACCTTGATTGGCCTGACTACGATGTTCCACCGGTCAACTGGCGGGATACCACGCCAGCACCATTATGCTTCAACTTCGGCTGAGCCGTCCGACAGGCAACCTGCCGAATTGGACCCGTGGACTTCCATGAGCTATTCCGAATCTCAATCTTATAATCGGTTTCCGTCGACGGAGGCAACGCCCCGAGAAATTACGGGTCGCCTTCGGCTTCCGAGCTTTTTCTTCCACCGCCAACGCCATTTGATAGGCGCCTTCCTGCTGTTGGCCTGCCCGGCCCTCACTCCATGTCGTGCCCCAGCTTTCAACATATTGGTTCATCCTCAGCGACTGTATCTTCGACCTCTCCGGACGCCGGAGCAGTCAGGATTGTCGGTGTCATTCAGTGACAGTGAAGACATTGGTTCACCTTATCCGCAGAACGATTTATCCCTGGAAGTTTCGTTCATAGTGTATCTTGCTCGATTTCGAATTACTGATAAAGAATACTCAAGCAGCGATTCAGAACTCTCCAGCCCAAATCCGTCCTCCGAACTAAGCGTGTCGCCTCCCATTTCCATCGAGACCCCGGGAACGGCGTCGCAAGAAGGGTGCCGAGAAAATGGTAAATCTCAATCACGAGCCAGTTCATTCATCTGTAATCGAACCAGGATCATTTTAGCATCGATGCGAGATATGCTCCAAAGAGTTTCCTCGGCAAGGATCTTGCAGAAAGTGTGATATCTCGCCACTCACGGGCTCTTTCCAGGCCAAGTGCACTGAAAACGCACCTGAATGTCCACAACAACGCCCACCGTGCGTGCTCAGCTGTTGGTGCAAATGATCGGCGGTGGAGCTCGCCGATGGGGTGGTTGGTTAGAGACAGTTAATCCACAATCCTCTTGCAGACTCGGCCATTTTTTACGGGGATCTACGATGATGCCCAGGGCGTGGAAATCCGTGAAGCTGAGTTGGATTGATAGTTGTGGGCACGATTAATTGAATGAGTACAAACCAACGGAGGATAAGTGCCCAAGACGGTCAACGGCATTTTGTTCTCGGGTTACGATGAGTGTCGTGCCATCGTAGCCTAAACATCGAATCTCTCCTAGGGAATCGAATATACGTGACCAAATATGTGACATACCTAATGATGTGGCTAACTTTGCCTAACTGATTCTTGTTCCTATGTCGGAAGTTCAAGACTGAGACCTAACTGAAAGAGGTAAATTCGTTTACTTCTCAGAAGTTGATATTCAAGCGGCTTGAAGCAGACAGTCGAATAAAAGGTGAAAGGTAGTGTATTTGAGCAGAGATACATACAGGCTCAAATTACTAGTAGAGAGGTAGATACCAAGAGGGTACTAAATACTTGGATGCCTATACGACTAACTACTGCAGCCTTTTATACCTTTTTCTTAAGCTTGGCAATGATGTCATTGTGGAGCTGTCCCTGAATTAAGTGGAGCTCTATAGACTAAAGTGCGGAGTGGTTGGAGCTAAATCCAGTGCGCTGAATAATGAACATCCTACGATGAGGTCATACAATTAAGTCAGAGCATGAGGTCATAATCAGGGGTGGGAATGTATGTCCTTTTAGGGGTGGAACCACAACGTTAGTTTAAAATTCACTGCCATATATCGTAAATTCATAATGATAACAGTCGTAATAGGACAGAAGTGCATGTTGCAAGTGTTTGCTCAATCTTTTGCCTGTAAATTATTCGGGAAGTCTCGCAATCTAATCAGTGATTTTGATCAAGAATCCAACTGAGATGATGCCTTCAATGTGTGTGATGGTTTTGTGATATTATTGGTGAGAGGAATTGTGGTAGATGAATATGTCTTTACTCCCAACCATTTTGGGATACGACATCCACAGGGAACAAAATGCAACTGTCCCCAGTTGCCAAACCCACTTCTCTATCAACTTCATCTTATTATAACACAATTCACGTGAGAAAAATAATATTACAGTAAAAAAAAAAAAAAAAACGACAGGGCACAAGCAGCAGCAGAGTATCGTGGGACGGGGAAAAAAAAACACATGGCAGCCCAGGACAATGGCCAGCCCACACGACCTGGTCAGATGATCGATAACCACCAGGGCGGCAGGGCCATGGGCAGCTGTCATTTCAAAATTAGACCTGAGTACATATATTAACTGGAACTTCACAAACGATGGTGAACAGTCAACAGGGTCGATGAAGCCACTCCAAGGCCACCAGCCAGGCTGGCATCTCCTTGTCCCTCCATCCTTTCGCATTCTGGAACCCGACATGTTGACGCGGCATCCTGATCATGATCTTCTGGCGCAAGAAGGGCTGATCAGAATTCACCTGGCAAACCAGCCAGGTGTGTGTCCTCCAGTCCTTGTGGGAGGAGAGCCGATGCGGCGAGCTCAAGATTGTCCTGGTTGGTCCAGGCAACCAAATTTGACAGCTGAAAATCTGCTTCAGATTCCAGCCGCTCATCCGGAAGGGAGACATGATGGGCCGGAGAAGGACGAAGTGATAATTGCAGAGCTTCTCGAAGGGAGTATGTCACAGATGGACGAGGACGCAAGAATCTGGAAGGGAATTCAGAAGTAATCTTCGAAGAGGAGGCAGACATAGTGTAAGGAGCGTGAGGGTGAGAGGGGAGAAAATTGTCATCAAGAAAAATGTAAGGCATTATTTGGCATGGTTGGGGATTATGCATTATGCGGTTGGGCGAAATAGTGATGCAGGGCTCCCTAGACACAATAGGAAATCATGTAGCATGGGGTTAAGACATAAAAAAGGTTGCATGGGTTATGAATGATTGTCGGTTATACACTAACTGGACAAAAAGAATGACCGATGGGTTTTCGTGATTTTTCTCAACAACCATAGCATATTTTTGCATGAAATAAAATCTGGGACTGTTCAGAAGGACGAGCCCGACGTCCCTGAACCATTTATGAGATCAAATATAATTGATGCGCCATCACAATGGCTGAAAGATGAAAAATGCATTTTTTCAGCGTGAACAGTGATTTTTTTGAGAACAATCTGAGTCACCCAAATTGGAGTTCAAGATCTCCCAATCAATATTCCAAGTTGAATTGGGCAGAAATATCCAGGAGAACAGGCGCTATGTGGCGCCCAAAATGGCCAAAAACTGCTCAATTGGTCCAAAATAAGCAAAAATGGGCTGAAATAGCGATTTTGCGGGGGCCGTAGCACATTATTGACTGGACCCCATTTCTAACACCTAATTGCGGCACCGTTGGGCTCCCGGCTTTGAGGACACCCTTGATTTTGGGGTCAGCAACTGCTGGTACGATCCAAGTAATCTACTCCAAGTGTATGCCCCCGCATCTATATCGTCTCCAGTCTTAACGAGCCACTTCTTAAGGCTTATATCCTGCTGGGTATTTATCCCCTCCAGTTAAAAGTTTGGGAACATCTCTGCAATATTCTGATGCACTTGAAATTTGTCTGTTTGATAGGTAACCCAGAAAAGTCAGACAGCGATCGAATTTCACCGCGAATGGCCAATCTTTTTTTTGGGGGGGGGCCGATAGCTATCAGTAAGACAAGCTATTTCCGCCTTTGAAGCAAGTCTGCAGAGTGTGTGGGGAAGCCAGTACGAGGAGGAACATGGACGGTCAAGTTGGAATCGAGATACAAAGCTGCCGCTTTCCGATCGGCCGATGCCCGTCCCCAAAACTACTTAAATTTCAAACTCCGGCCCCGCCCTTTTGACAGCTGCGGGAAGTCCCAGCCTGCCTACGGCAACTTGGCTCGCCCAAGCGTTGCAGCAAGTACTCGTTATCACAAAAAGTAACCGGACAGGGCGTACCTCCGCAGTATACAACTCTTAGCACTTTTTTGGTTGGTAATTGACACAGAGGCATACCTCAACATGGGACACCAAAAATTAGCTTCTTGTATACTTTCGTTGCTGCGAAAATCGAAATTTAAATCATTTTTTGATGAAGGGGGTGATTTTGGCTACTTTTTAGTTTATTCACAGAAGGATTGAGAACATCCTCCCACTGTTTAAATTTTCTGTGTGGGTTCCAACTGACCTAAGGCTAATTATCAGATACTCGGATACCCAGAATTACCATCGGAACATTGCTTAAAAAGCAAATACCATCAATTTTCGATCATTTCCAAAATTTAATATTGCACTCGGTATAAGCTGCTGCACTGGAGGTTTTAATGTAACATTCCATGCCAAATATGCTGTAGATTGAGAATCTAGCCACGAGAATGGTTAAAATTCAGGTCATATGCTGTTAAAACCAAATGTCCGGTTACTTTTTGTGATGACGAGTAGGCAGGCTGGTTACGAGCCTACGAGGTTCGGAACTGAGGCAGGGAACGTGGTTGAGTTGAAATGGCAATGCGGGAACGAAAGGGATATCTTCGGATCGCGTCAAACATGAACATCGTGATTCGTAGCATCTGCTTATTGCAATTTGCAAATATAATGGCCGATCCTGTTTTTGAGAAAAAAAAAGTTTTCGAGTTGAGGACCACGAGAGCACAGGTTCGAAACATATGACGTACCAAACGTTGCAAAAATGAAATGCAGAAATAAAAGTTAGCTTTTCAGAATGTTTTTTTACCAACTCTCAGAATACCTCTGTCCTACACCTCCATATGCTATTTGAGTATCTTGACTTTGTCCAGACAGGAATTGCACTCTGGTTCAGTGGAATCGGCGCGGAAGGCCACTACGGACCAAATGGGCCGATGCACAGCCACTCCTGTCAAACACATTTAGCTACGTCAAACATCTGCATTGGTATCAATATGGCCCTACTGACTCAGATAACCTCTTTCCTCTTCTTTCTCATGTGCATTTTGATTACAGCTGATTCAGAAATTAATGAGAACGATTAATTTTTTTTTCCCGGCGAGTCCCAATTTAGAACTAAGTACCAAGGCAGCAGTAAGTAAGACACGAGAATCTGGCTGTTTGACGGAAATGGAAAACTCGGAAGTTGCTGGATGTGCCCCATGAGAGGCACCACCTCGTCTTCGAGCACAACAAGTCGATTGTCAGAAAACTTGCCAAAAACATGGACTGTTTTTGTTTGACAGGAGTGGCTGTGTATCGGCCCACTTGATCCGGAATGGCCTTCTGCGCCGATTCCACTGAACAGTAGTGCAATTTTGGTGCAATTCCTCTGGTGATAAGGTCAAGATACTCACATAGCACTGGGGGTGTAGTATAGAGGTATTCTGAGAGTTGGGAAAAAAATAATTTGACAAGCTAAATTTTTTTCTCGCATTTCATTTTTGCAACCGGGAGTACGTCATAGAACCACGCCAAAAGCATCATTTTGCAAAAATAATCACAGCCAAACAACATGTAAATTCCATGTATTTCGCTCGATTCTGGGTGTTCTTGCTCGATTATTGATGTTATATTATCCATGACATGCATGGCATGAAGTGACAGCAATTTCAGACTGTGTGTGAACCATGGAAAATGATATTGCAAAGTTTGCGCAACAGGCTGAATTTTTGGTCTTGCTGCTGTCCATTGTGCATCAACCACATACAAATGTCTGCTACTATTTCACATAACCTCAGTCTCGATACTGGCCTCATCTCCCGAGTGGTATTCAGCTCCAGTTTGATATGGGTCAAGTTTCGAATGGGTTCAAAACAACCAGCAACCTATTTGAATTCAATTGTACAGTGCTGGTAAAATTGAGTGATGTATTGTTGGTACTTAGTGCATGCTATGCATACTATAGATCATATAAACCCAAGGATTGAGCGAAAAGACCCAGAATTGAGTGAAATACATGGAATTTGGACTTTATTTGGCTGTGATTATTTTGGAAAATGATGTTCCCAGCCCGGTTCGAACCCACGCCCTCAACCCCGAAATCGGTATGGCCACGGTATGGCAAGATCTACTCTGAATAAATGCAGCTCAGATTTTATGCTCAGATCTGCTCATTTGCCAAAGTTTTTGCTCGCCACTTTAGTTTGTGAAAAATCGTACTGATTTATGACGTCAAGGAGTGTTTTCTCGTTTTGAACTTGGTTTCGAATGATTTTCTAAAATGAAGATGCCCGCGAGGTCGTTCCGGTACCGCAACGGCACCGCGAGTCAATGACGTGTACGATGAGTCGACTCTAACTTGGTCTCTCTCTTGTCCTCCCCGCCACCACCTTCACTCGTCCAGCGACCGACGCCCTTAAATCCATCTTGCGCGCATCCTTATCTCGCTCAGCGCGAGATCCCAACTTCCTACCACGGTCATTACTGCCCAACAGCTCCGCCCAATGAACGCACGATGCCTAACGGTAACGGGAATTTGTTCGACTTTGATAGCCAGTTTACACACAAACAATTTGATCCACACTTTTGCCTGCTTGCGTCGCTCGCTCTCTGTCTTCTGAAAGCATTCACTACGAACAGCACTCAATTTGCATGATTCAATTGATCGCCGGCCAGTAAGGTCACGGGCTCACTGTTTTGCTCATAACTCGCTCGGAACTGGCCCGTTTCCCATGTACTTGAGGGCAAAACCGTTAAGAATAGTTGTGGCTTTTCAGCACATCTATCGTGACTGAAGTCCGGTTCGTCCTGCGCCCAGCATAGACTTTTAAGCGTCTGGAGCTCAGTCACGCCCTCAAAATATACAATTGATGCGTATCCCGAGCTCGCCGTTCACTATTCATTGGCCGTGCCAACTCGGATTTTCAAAAAGAAGTCGGGTAAAGTCTTGGGTCTCCGATATTACAACAACAAGACGGCGTGGATGACAAAAAAGATTGAGTCTTTGGCTCTAATCGCTAACTGTCTTAACAAATGCCACGGAAGTTCTCATGAGGTTGTTTGAAGGTGACGGTGATGGCGCGCTCAAATTCCCTTTCCACTCCGCCCACGCAGCTCGTGTCCGTGGAGAAGGGGCTGATGGAGCAGGTTGCGAAATTTCGAGCCCGAAAGCGGATTTCGGCTGTAGGCATGCCGTCAATTGATGAGCTGCTGGATCCGCCGGAGGAGCGATGGCGAAGTCCCAAAACAGTGGGACTTACTTTTGGGGTCTCGGACGGATTGACGATCCGTTGCGGTATATAGGTGTATACATTTCATTTTCGCATAATAGCGTTCGAAAGGCTGGGCCTAATCGATCATGGCTGGACCTGATAACTTCCAGCTTGAACTTGAAGGGATGTTTGTTATGACTCTTGTGGATTATTTTAAATACATTGACCATTCAGATCACCGGAGGAGACGGGTCCGATTCACGGAGTATCAAACGCACAGACAACCTCACGGCGGCTTACCTCCCCACCGCCTCCATACACATTTAGGGATCACCTGGATGTCCAGGGACTTCTAGCCAAGTTGGACGATGTTCAGGCTCAACTTGAACGTTCGTACATGCGTGGTGGTTTTAATTTCTTCGCCTGGCCAATCATCTCCTACAGAGCACGCATATCTTCTAGCCATCCTGGAAATAAACATTGACAAGCACGTCAAGTTTGCGGTCAGGGAAGAAGTGATCTCGCGCCTATGGTTCTCCTCCATTCTCGCGGCTGGATTGGGCCTCGTCATTGCGAGGTGGACTTGGGGCACCGGTGCGGATTAGAAACTTGTATGGTGCCTCTCACTTTGTCACCGCTACTTTTGTACAAAGGATTGATCTGGGCCAGAAAAAATCGGATTTTTACAGCTGTTTGCACAATTGATGACAGTCGCTAAAAATAGAAGAAAGAAGAGCATATTTGATGCGGCCGATTGCCGTGCTGGTTTCTCACTCATTTCTGGGCCGATTTACATGATTCTGGGCGCGTTCGAAAGCGGCTAAGCAGGGCTTTCGAATGATATCATACTCGCGAGGTAAGTGACAAAATTTCAGTGTTCCCAAATTCGCGCCGTATTATTTTAACTGCAGCTTGAATTGCATACTGTTCCGTCAGTACTGCTTGGATTTTGATGAAGGTAGGCTCGTTCGAAAGGTAATTTCAAGGCACAGGTTGGGTATATATAAGATTTTGCTTCTACTGTCAGACAATCATTTGTCAATAGATTGCACCAAGGAAGCTATAATTCCATTCTGGCACATGCATATCAAGTGTGCTGTACATTTCTATTCCATAAATGTGATTGCCTTGTCTGCCGCTTCCATGATCACTTGGATTGAAGTAAATCGAAGCAAAACCAACCAAGGACGGGCCGTTCAGAGTTCAGATGTAAATCACACAGCGCGAATTGGGGAAGACTGAAATTTGGTCATTTACCTCGAGAGTGTGGTATCATTTGAAAGCCCTACTTAGCCGCTTTCGAACGCGCCCAGAATCATGTAAATCGGCCCAGAAATGAATGAGATCTGAGCTCGGCAAGATAGCGGATCAAAAGTTTGTTCTTGTTTATTTTTTCGCCGACTGTCATCAATTATGCAAACAGCTGTAATCCCTCTCGTAGAAATGCTCTTGTCTATGGTGGCTACATTTTGTCAAAAGTGATTTTGCTTACAGCTGTTTGCGGAACTTAGGGCGCGGCCCGTTTTTTTAAATTTTGCACATTTTCACGAGGATAGCTCTCCTGAGATCAATTCTCAACCGTTTGCTTTGGAAACATGCTCATTGTGTTGGCATTGAAAATCTGGGGGGCATAGCATCTTACTATTTTCTTCCAGCACCCGGGAATGACTTACAGCCTAAGATTTGGCCATCACTATGCCGCCTTTAGCAAGTTCGCAACTTGCAGGTTAGGAGTCAGAATCCAACAGAACGCCAGTTGATAATTAGTAAAGGAAAGTCGAGTTCCGAAAAATCAGTCATGTCAACCTTTCGGTTACGAGTTTATTCCACACCATGGTTCGCCGGGGGTTCAATTTTCTCTGCGCATGTTTGGGGGTCCATTCACCTAGCCAGACTATGATTTGACCAGAAAATGAAGCCTGATTCCAGTTCTGCACCGGGAAGGGATAAAATATGCGCACAGCCAGAAAGTTCAAAAAATATTTCATACCATGGTTCGCCGGGGGTTAAATTTTCTGTGCGCATGTTGGAGGACACATTCACCTGGCTGGACTATGAATTAAGGACAAAATGAACACTCATTCCACTTCTCCACCGGTAAGAGGTAAAATATGCGCACAGGGAGAAAATTCAGCAAATATTCCACAACGTGGTTCGCCAGAGGTGAACATCTGTGCGCACGTTGGAGAGTGCATTCACCTAGGCAGAGCATTATTCCACTAGAAAGTGAGCACTCATTCCACTTCTGCACTGGGAAGGGATAAAATATGCACAGAGCTAGAAAATTCAAAAAATATTCCATAACGTGGTTTGTCGGAGGTTTAATTTTCTGTGCACGTGCTGGAGGATACATTCACCCAGCCGGACTATGAATCAAGGAAAAAACGAACATTCATTCTATTTCTCCACTGGGAAGAGGTAAAATATGCGCCCAGGTAGAAAATTCAGCAAATATTCCACAACGTGGTTTGCCGGGGGTTAAAATGTCTGTGCGCGTGTTGGAGGGTGCATTCACCTATGCAGAGTATGTTTCGACCAGAAAGTGAATACTCATTCGACTTCTGCACCGAGAAGGGATAAAATATGTGCACGGCTAGAAAATTCAAAAAATATTCCACAACATGGTCCGCCAGGGGTTAATGTTTTTTTTGCGCATGTTGAGGCGTGAATTCACCTGGCCAGACTATGGTTTAACCAGAAAATGAACACTCATTCCACTTCTGCACCCAAGTGTACCCAAGCACCGGAGTTTTCGACTGTGGTGAAAGATGATAAAGAACATGCGAGATTTTGGATGACGATACGATGGGATGACAGTCTGCCAAATCAATCAGAACAAGCTCCGGTACTGTTGAAATGATGGAATAGAAGTCAAATATTGGGGCCAGAAAGAGATCCAGAAAGCTCTCCATACTTGCGGAGGCGGTGCTGTGAAGACCGGGCCGAATCAATAGGAAGGCGCCTTATTTGCCATTGTGCCATCCAAAGTGACTTGGTATGGAAACGTGATTTTTTGTGGTTGATTGCAAGGTGATAGCCAGCGCTATTCTAAGCAAAACTGTCTGTTCAGATTTCCCATTGCTGTCCTGGTTCTTAAGCCAGAGCCCTGAAAGCTCTCCATACTCGCAGGGCAGTGCTGTGAAGAGCGGGCCGAATCAATAGGAAAACGCATTATTTGTGCCATCCAAATGTGACCTGGTATGGAGACCTAATTTTTTGCAGTTGATTGCGAGGTGATAGCCAGCGTGATTCTAAGCAAAACTGTGTGTTCAGATTTCTCGTCGATGCCCTGGTTCTTAGGCCAGAGGCTCGAAAGTATACGAGAGAAGAGAGAGAAAATAACATGTTCACCGAGCAGGATATTTATGGCAGCAATACCGCGAATTCTTGCCTCCCCCGAGTAAATCACACTAATTTTTCCAGTAGGCAGTGAATCAATGTAGATCCCTACGGCTACGTGGAATGACTGACCGTGTTACCTGGGTGAAAAAAATTATGGTGCGACTACGATACATGTGAAACAACTACGGACTCAAGTGCAGCTCAATTTCCTAGCGGCGCGACTTGAGAGCATCCATCACACCAAAAAGATGGTCCTCGTTGTCGTGTAGAATCGTTTCCACCGCAGCAAGACCCTTCAAGTCATTCGATAGGATGGTTACAAATCCTGACAACAATATCAGTGCGTCGGATACCGGTTCTCGAAAGAGTCTTACCGATGAACAGGAGGTGGATTCCGCGCAGGATGCGCTTCATTCCACCAAGGAGCTCCATCTGGACCTGGTCGGCAGTTCCTGCGATGGCATTGCACGTCGCTTTGTTCAAGTGTTAAAATACCCCACGTGCGGAGTCTCGAATGAAGGTCTTGTCAAGCTGGACAGTGGAGTGGCGGTCTGCCCGTGTACTAATTTATTCAGCCGCACACGCCATTTCGATGCTGAAGACGACGAGGACTACACTTTCTACTATGTTCATGAGTAATTTTCTCGCTGTTTCGCAAATTTCAGGCTTTTGACTATGTTATAAATTTGTGGATCGTGACATGTTCATGCGCTACACTCCGGCTGCTGTCGGGCATATGATCTGCAGGGAAGGCTGCTTCAGAACTAGCGGCTGATCCAAGCTCGGCCGCAAACGATGAAATGGATGTCGAGATGCCGGAACCTGCACTCTCTGAATCCCCACCCACACATCTCGACGACAAATCGGGGCCAGACGGAGATGTCGAGGAGGAGTGCCCATCCGATGTCGAGTCCGAAAAATTCAATGACTCCGATGAGGAGGACGACGAGGGGGAGAAGAATTTGGAAGACAGCGTTGCGGGGTTAGAGGAAACAGATGAGGGCCTCATTGAATCCGGGGCACCTATCCGAGACCGGCCTTGTCGCCACCTATCTGAGACCGGCCTTGTCACCACCTATCTGAGACCCTTCCCCTTTCCCTCGCTTCCTCCTTCTTCTGCCCGTTCCCTGTTTTCCAACAGCCAACTGGCTGGGAAGTTCCAGATATAGTATCCTCAGGATATTCAGCACCAGACGATGGGCTCGGAGATGAAGGGGAAGGTGAGGTCGAAGTCGATACGGCAGAAACATCCACACCGACTGAAGGGTGGCAGTAGGTCAGAGCAGGAAAAGAGGTGAACTGTAAAAGATGACATACACTGATGAGCAGTGGTATCTCTGGGTTGACGTGTCCGTGCAGCAGTATTGCTGCTGTGGGAGAGCGGGAGAGGAGAGAAACGAGGCCACTCGTGTTTGACCGTGTTTGCCTTCATTTCTAGAATGGGGATCGGGTCTTCCTTCCTCCAAATCAGCATCGTCTCTCTTATACCGTCTCCCCGCATTTCCAATTCAGAAACCAAATAATCGCAACTGCACGTGTCAATTTTGTTGCTTCAACAAACGCGCCAAATGTATAAATACAGCGGCCCAAAATCGGTGCGCCCCCAATTTTGTCTCGTTCAAAGTGTTCCAGCAACAAGCGGAAAACTCACCCTGTCATGGA
Organism: Mycena leptocephala; assembly: GCA_029378395.1. Classification (NCBI taxonomy): domain Eukaryota; kingdom Fungi; phylum Basidiomycota; class Agaricomycetes; order Agaricales; family Mycenaceae; genus Mycena; species Mycena leptocephala. The sequence goes on from JARJLF010000008.1 coordinate 87,788, forward strand.
CCCATCTCAGACTGCATCCTCGAGGACCTCATCCGGCCCGCCCTCGGGTAATCCATTGCCGTCTCCACTACCAAACAACTCCTCGCCGCCCACCCACGATTATACCGCCCCTCTTTGTCGACAACCTTGCGCGGGAGTTTAGACTGGGAGAGGCTGACCTAATGAAACTTCGTGGGCTTGTGCAGGTGCGGAGCACTCAGCCCACCTGCATTCTCCTTTTAACTTGTTTATATAGTTGGTCGCGGTGACCGGCGGTGGTCTCAGCCAGTCAGATCCCACAGCCAGGCTCTATGCCAGTGCCATTTGCCTCAGCGAGGCCGCTGAAAGACGTCGCAAGGAGCAAGAAAATAACTTCGATGGGAACTTGCGCAGTAATCGAGGACGGAGGCCCAGGGGTACGCTTTGGCAATGGTGACGATGTTGATCAACTAGGCCGAGAGGCCCTGTGCAACCGGGAGCGCGAGGTGCAGGTTTTGGAGGACCGATATAAAAATCATCTATGCCTCCACAAACGCGAGGATGTCCGGGACCTCGCGAAGCAAGACCGTGGCGCCCGGCACGGGCCCAGCGGGCACGAACCGTGCCTCCCCATTCGGGCCCATGACCAGCAGAAGCGGTCCCTGATAGTCTGCCAACTGGCTACCCACGGGTACAAGGTTTCTGGTTTTGTCCACAGATACACGAATTTCATCGGCCGCATTTGCTGTTTCATCAACTCTCTCTGGGTGAAGCAAATCATTTAAGAATGGAGAATCAGATTCATCTCCAGTTTCGGAATCGCAATCGGATGCGGAATCACCCATGGGACGGTCTGGATTCAATTCCTCTCTTTCTGTAGAATTAATGGCTCTCTTTGAGACATGACATTCTGGGCTAGGGTCCTCTCGGTTAATGAAGTTCTCAAGAGACGTCCAGTAGAAGTTCCGGTAAGAATGACTTGTGAAATGGTCCTCGAAATCTAGCAAGTACGATGCAACTTGCTGCGCAGAGAGCTCCTGCTGAGATAACACTGCATAGGCACATTTTTGAAGCAGTTTTTTCGCACAGGTGGTCGTGTCGTCCTCATCAGGGTTGAATTCTCCCAATTTCTTGACTGCAAGCTCAAGCATAGAAAAAGCAACGTGAGTCTTCAACTGCGACTTTGTCATGTAGTCAGTGATATAATACAGGATACCTTTGGCTGATGCACCGGACCCAATAAATTTAATGTCCATATTGTTACGGAGCGCTTCAATCATTGTACAGTTGAAATTATTTACAAGACCATTCAAACACCAAAATGAATCTCCCCCGTTTCGGGGTCAATGCGAGCATGAATGACCGTGGTGCTGTAGTCGGAGAACGTCGAGGACGTGAGGTTTTTATCAAAGAGGGATTGGTAGCTGTTCACCCCCTCGCTCCAGTCCGTATTTCCGTCACCAACGCTGGGCAGCTCCATCACAGCTTTCATCGGCTCTTCTCCAAGGAGCAACCAAACTATCCCGCAAAACCACTCTGAATACCGTTGGGACCAGTCACGAACATTCCCCGGCTGTTCATACAGTAAATCAGGAGGATGCTGAAGCAGGTCAATTGTCCATCATCCCCCGCGCTGCGCCTTCCCCGGGAGCAAACAAGCTATCCCGCAAAACCACTCCCAATCTCGTTAAGCGTCACAAACATTCCCTGGCTGTTCATACATCTCCTGAGTTCCGCATCATCGCAGCGCGTATCAGAACCTGCGAATATGTGGGCAGGAATAATGCTTCAGCTTACAGGGAATCGACAGCATCATGGATGCCGCACGGCGGCGAGATATCAGTCACATACACAGAAGTGAAACAGACCCCCTTTTGTGTATTTTCGACAGCTTCAAAGTTTTGCCCACCAGCGGTGATAGTCTTGCGATGTAGCAAGAAAAATCAAGGGTTTGTTAACATAGGGAAAAAGGAAGACTGGCAAACGGCCGCGAGGTTGGTTCAGACCTTCTTCACCAAACTTTCAGACTCGTCTTCAGTCCTTGCATCCGGTAATTAGACAGACTAGCGCAACAAGAATACCATTTTTACAAGTCATTCGATGAAAATTGAGTAAGGGTTAAAAAAGGGGGTGCCCAATTTATATCGCATCGTGGGCTGTATAGACGAAAGAGAGGGGAGCTTTTTCGGTTCTTTCCAAAGCAAATTCTAATCACAGATTAGCTCGACCACCCATGTCGATTTGAACGAAAAAGTACAGTATGCCATGCCTTCACTCTTATGTAAGACGGTATCCCACAAGGCTTTGGAAGCAGAGAACGAGGCGTTTCGTAGCCTTCTCAAGGTGGCCGGGATCGAGCTTGACAGAAACCATGCACAGATGGCCGCGAGGGGAGGAGGCCGCGGGCAGGGAAGAGGCCGCGGTGGTCGAGGACATAATGGGCGTGGCGGTAGGGCTCCTCGGAGTCGAGGGAGAGGTTGAGGGCATGCCCAAGAGGATGATTGGAAGATTGGCGACAAAGAAGAGTCGGGCCCAGAATCTGTAATTAAGCTATTCCGAGAAGGTCGGAGTTCTCCTAAATAAGACTAGGAACGTGGCTGATCTTAACTCGCGGCTGTCAGCCCAACTTTCTTTAGTGCCAGAACTCGAGGAGGAGGTTCGCCGTGCTGTGCGGCGAGGGCACAAACCTGGGCCAACGGACGCATACGAAGATCTACAAGGATCTTTGAAAAATACCCGTGGGGGTTAATATTTAAGTAACGATTTATTGTGGAGTTCACATTCGGAAACTTGCTTTAGGGGACCCACCCCGCTGAAGAAGAACAACTGGTCCAATTGCCGTGAGGGTGGCTGATCTTAACTCGCGACTGTCAGCCCAACTTTCTTTCGTGCCAGAACCCGAGGAGGAGGTTCGCCGTGCTGTGCGGCAAGGGCACAAACCTGGGCCAACGGACGCATACGAAGATCTACAAGGATCTTTGAAAAATATCCGTGGGGGTTGATATTTAAGTAACGATTTATTGTGGAGTTCACATTCGGAAACTTGCTTTAGGGGACCCACCCCGCTGAAAAAGAACAACTGGTCCAATTGCCGTGAGGGTGGCTGATCTTTACTCGCGGCTGTCAGCCCAACTTTCTTTCGTGCCAGACCTCGAGGAGGTTCGCCGTGCTGTGCGGCGAGGGCATAAACCTGGGCCAACGGGCGCATATGAAGATCTACAAGGATCTTTGAAGAATATCCGCGGGGGTTAATATTTAAGTAACGATTTATTGTGGAGTTCACATTCGGAAACTTGCTTTAGGGGACCCACCTTCCTGAAGAAGAACAACTGATCTAATTGCTGTGAGTGTGGCCGATCTTAACTCGCGGCCGTCAGCCCAACCTTCTCTCGTGCCAGAACTCGAGGAGGAGGTTCGCCGTGCTGTGCGGCAAAGGCACAAACCTGGGCCAACGGGCGAATGCGAACATCCACAAGGATCTTTGAAGAATATCCGCGGGGGTTAATATTCAAGTAACGATTTATTGCAGACTTTACAACTGGTCAAGTAAAATGTAGTCAGATATAATAATAGCCGCACGGTTGAATACAACGTTGAGTCGATCCACGTGTGAGAGAAACGGGGTTCACGCGGGCTACTAGCAGTATACGTAGACAAAGAAATGAATGAATATATTTATATACCCGATGCCAGATGATAGCTTCGTCGGGTTCAAGACCGTGAATCTAATTACTATAACAGATGGAATCTAATTGTCACTTTGAAGTCTTTAAACTGCAAGCTTAGCAGTGAGTGCAAAGTGCAAGGTAGGGAGTGCTGGCGGCTCGACCAAGTGATCACACAGATGTAGTGGTAAGTGTATTGGCAAGTTAGATCTCTACACTCCTCTTATATACTACTAACTACTGAGTGAGTCAGTATCCAATGCCTCACACTGACTCCAAAGTGCACTGCAGAGCACTGGAAATGCGGGATAGAGTCAGAGAGGCGGGGTTGAACCGTGAGAAATAATAGTATGGTACTGCTGTGCAGCCTAAATAATGTCCTAGGCTACGAATCGGGTGTATGGAGGCTCATATCAGGTACAAAAAATTTGAATAATAATAAAAAAGGTACTAATATCCATCACACCACACGGCTGAAGAAGAACAACTAGTCGTGGGTGTGAACGATCTTAACTCGGGGCCGTGAAAAGAATACCCATGTTCGAGTAACTTGTAGACATCACCTTCGAAAAATCGCTTTAGATAACCCACGCCGCTCAAGAAGAACAAGTGTACGAGATTTCATTGCCGGGTTTACATGAAACGCAAGTAAAACAAAAAAAAACAAAACAAGACGAACAAAAAAACTACGGCGTGAGGTTAACACATCCTGCAAGCGACTGCAGCGACTGTCTTCCGTGCCTCGTCTCCAACCCCCCATCCACCAGTGACGCCAGAAACTCGACGGTGAGCCGGGCGCATTGATGCTGCCCCGCTACGTTGCCGGCCAACGGAAGATTCTGCCTAATCTGGCGGCAGCGTGAGTTGGGATACTTCTTGTTCATCCACTGCCTTCGGCCGGTTGAGGGCCATAATAGTGTTTGCTTGTGTAGTGGGGTTGCGGCTGAAGGGGCTCAACAATATTGTTGCACTAAGGGCACAGGCGTTGGCTGAATGAGGTATTAATGGGGTGTAATATTGTGGTGCCAGGTTGACTCCCTTCGGCTGGACGAGGGCCATAATATTGTTTGCTTGTGTAGCTGGGTTGTGGCTCAAGGAGCTCACCAATATTGTTGCACTAAGGGCACAAGCATTGGCCAAATTAGGTATTGCTGGGGTGTAATATTGTGGTGCCAGGTTGACTCCCTTCAGGTAGACAAGAATAGTACTATTTTACCCCTGTGTACCCTGGTTGCAGCTGATGGAGCTCAATAATATTGTTGCGCCAAAGGCACAAGCATTGGCGGAATGAGGTACTGATAGCACATAATATTCTGCGGTGAGATTGACTCCCTTCATCCAAGGGTAATAATATATCGCACTTCTGGAGCTCCTCATGGCCGAAGGAGCTAACAGGACCCTGACATTGCCTGCCACCAAAGCTTTTGGTCCTATTCTGTCGCCCACGGTGCATCACGCTGGAAATGGCTGGATTCGAAGGTCGAAACAGAGCATTTCAACGGAATAAAACAGCCCACCGGTGTTCAAGCCAATGGAATCTATTCGAAGGTCAAAATCAAATATTTCGAGGGCAAAAAAAAACCTACCTGTGTTCTCGGTCAGTACTCCAGTAAACCTAGCTAGCCTATTACACCAACCCGAGCCCCCATTAAACCCCGGACCTCTGCACTTGCACTCTTCGAAAAATTGACACACACTGCGTTTAGACCCCCTGTAGACCAAGGGTCAGTCTCCCCGGGTAGACAGAGGGTAGACTGACCTGTCTGTCTACCCAAGTCCATGTTGGGTACACACACCTACATTCAAATGGCGGGCATTTTTGAAAAGATGACCTGACACAATAGAGCTGCATTCAAATGGCAGGAATTTTGAAAAGCATGACCTGATGCAATAGAGATGCATTTAATTTCACATGGCTGGCATTTTGAAAAGCATGACCTGACACAATACATTCAATTTCAAATGGCTGCCATTTTGAAAAGCATGACCTGGTGCATTCAAATGGCTGGCATTTTGAAAAGTATGACCTGACACAATAGAGCTGCTCTCAAATGGCTGCCATTTTGAAAAGCGTGACCTGGCATAATAGAGGTGCATTTGAGTAGCGGCAAGTTTCATTAATTTGATGGGGACGGTGGTGAAGATGATTCCAAACGGCTGATATCGCCCGTGATACCTACAAATAAATTCCGACTGAGTACTGGTAGAGGCAACGACGTTGGATCCCTTCTCCCTGAACGCAGTTTTTTGCCTCTTCAGTTTGGAACGGTCGACGGGGACGGTGCAGGGTCACCTCGTACTCAATAATTCTTCCACTTTTTTCTTGGTTTCTGTGCCGTACCCTCTCGCATATTTCCCTTTTACACTATGGACGACGACTTCTTGATTTTCTTGGACAACCAACTACTTCTTGATCTTCTTGCGCACTCCTACAATACCCCTGTGGTCCAAATTTTGAACCACGTGACTTGACATGCTGCCAACCTATGGTTTTGTTGACGACACGAACTTTAGCACAGCCAGCATTTCTATTTGAATGATGTCCCCAGGCCATTTTTCAAGCCGTACCTCTCCGAAATGGATAGCCCTGATCACTGGGAACATTTACAGCTACTCATATCGCAAATCCCAATGTATTTTCTCATGGGCCAAGAAACTGAAGATTCCGACAGGACTGAAATAAGTCACTCAAAAAAATTGAGCAGCACAAACAACAACTGGGATGTATGAAAGTCAACGGATGCTGAAAGGTTCGCCCGATGTGTGCAGGTTGCCTCCAGCATCATTCTCCTATGGCTGCACAGTGTGGCCACGTCTATGTGGCCACCAGCTGGTGGTCGAATGTGGCCACCGCCTGTGGCGACAGATGGGACACATATCTCTCTTTTCTCTCTCTCTATCCCTGTCTGTCTGAAGCTTTTTAAACTCCGCTTTTGGGAAATCAGCCCCGATTCTTTGGCATATCAGTGTTAAGCTTTTGGGCGCTAATGCAAGGACTTAACCGAAGGGGGCGCATAGACCTAGATTGTGATTGTCTGTCATAGGCGTTTGTAAGACGCGAACCGATTTCTTTCCATAAAGCAAGGCCTGCGAGCGGCACGGCCCGCTCCCAAGACCGCATATCATTGTTTCCCTAAACTTTTTATAAGCCCAAAGATTGCTATACGGCTCCAAGGTTCACTCGGCCGATGCCCGAGCGTCGACCAGCTCACGGTGACAGGTTCGCGGATGCCACAACTCCTGAATGTCTTCGTCTGGTTAAAACATTCAACAACAAACCCAATTACAGCTGTTTGCAGAATTGATGACAGTCAGCGAAAAAATAAACAACAACAAACTTTTGATCCGCCCTCTTGCCGAGCTCATATCTCGTTCATTTCTGAACGGATTCTCTAGGTGAAAGCGGCGTTCAAAAGAGCTTAATACGGGCCTCACACCCATACCATCCTCTACAACTACTTCGCAAAAATTCAGGACATAAAAATTGGCCCTAGGTGTTTCCAGCTGTATCCTGGTGCACTCATTGCTCAATCAGTTCTGAATGGATTTGCTTGAGACTGGATGCGTTTGAGAGCTATAGGTGAGGCAACCATTCCTATGCTGACATATTTTGTGTTATGTGCTTTGGGGCCATTAGCAAGGCTGTTTTCCCTTCTGTCTGTGAAATCACTCACAGTGAACACATTTTGGTGGGAAAACATTTTCTCTTACAAAATGAATGTATGCCTTCACACAAACTTCAAGAATCTCCCAGTTTTATGTAAATTGAGTGAGATTTGACTGAATAGGAGAGATTCAAAGTTGAGGTTCAAATCACTTGAGGCAAAATTTGGGCGCTAGAATTTTCCAAATTACCCACGGAATTTGGTACGAGTCGAAAGCGCTCCTTAATGCCGGTCGAACGACACCTGAATCGCGAAAATCGGTCCAGAAATGAACGAGGAATGAGCCCGGCAATCGACCGGATCAAAAGTTTGTCTTTGTTTATTTTTAGCGTGACTGTCATCAATTCTGCAAACAGCTGTAAAGATGATTTTCCCCAGCCTATGTATCCGTGGTGTTGTAGGTGAGCAAGACCAGAAGCTCAGAGGAGCTAATGTTGGCGATCGTGGTGAAGACATTGTATAAGGGTGTGACACAGCGGATTGTAGAAAGCTCGTAAACCTCGGGAATCTATCCCATATCAATGAACCGCATTCACCAACTCTTACGGGAATCATTCAACAGCTTGAGATAATGAACAGTATTTATTGCGCAGCAGAAAGAGCAAAGGTTCAAAGCCATGTTTAAATTGGTCTTGATTGTGGAGATCGAGCTCGCGTTAAGTGTATCGACCATTTCGTTCATGCGGCAATAATATTTTCAGGATTTATGAGGATTCTTTTGTCGCCAAAAAGTCAGGGTCGATGTCGAATTGAACGATATAATACATGACAAAAAGTAACCGGAAATGGTGTACCCCCGGGATATACAGCGACTCTTGGCAGATTCTATGTCTAGAATTAACAAAGGGGCATACCTCAACATTGGAGGTTAAAAATTAGGGTCTGGTCTGCTTTTGTTTCTGTGAAAATCAAAATCAAAATCATTTTTTGATTAAGGCGGTGATTTTGCCCGCTTTTTAGTTTATTCATGGAGGCATTGAGGAGGTATTTCCGCCCCTCAAATTTTGGGTGTGGATTCCAACAGACCCAAGGCTAATTTTTACGTACGTGGATACCCAGAATTGCCATCGCGACAATACCTTAAAAGGAAATACCATCGATTCTCGATCAATTCCGAAATTTAATATTGTACTCAGTACGAGGTATTGCACCTCAGGTTCAAATGTCATAATATAAGCCAAACTTGTCGTGGATTTTGAATCTGGCCACAAGAGTGGGAAAAATTTGGGCTGGATGCTGTTAAAACCAAATTTCCAGTTACTTTTTGTGATAACGAGTAGTACAATATGTCTGGTGAGTACAGTTCAATGGCTCATAACGCATAAGGTCGGTAGACACCCAGGCCGTATGCACTATGAGGAATATGCATTGCCAGATTCTTCCATCATATTTCCTCCCATTTCCAACTTGACCAAAACTCGAATTTTTGACCCGCAGAAAAGTATGGTACGGGAAATTGATCGGTTTTTGAAGGCGAATGGGGTATAAATGTCTGCTCTTGAGAGGGGGGGAGGACCGGAAACAAGGACCCCAGAGCAACGGAGCGTGTAATGGAAGATAGAACCATGTTGTGGCCCAAATTAAGATTCAGATGGCTTAGTAGGAAGGTTTAGGACGTATTTGAATGCATAACTCGGTAAACAGATGCTGACAGCTCTCCAAGAAAATCCGATTGTTGGTAGCACCGAAATTGCGTGGTTTGAGGCAAAGCACCGCAGTAAGAACGAAGTCAAATAGATAAAATTTCAACGGACCTTTGAGATGCGGGTATTGGACACCCGGAGGCCGGAACAGAACGAGCCCATGAATTCCTAGAACGGCGAAGAATTGGTGGAGAGACGGCCAGGACGAGAAAGCCAAGCCGTGTGGGTAAGGAATTGATGATCACACGCTCCGGGCCTCGATCCGACATGCCATAACTTTCGATCAACCCATCACTCTCACTCTAAATTTGGTTCAGACCTCCGTTATAGTTCGCACTTCCATGCCCCATTACGCCCGGCCGTGAATATCAAGTCTAGGCTTGCTAGCCTCCAAGTGGCCAGCTAGGCAGGGTGGCCAGCTAGGTGGTCCAAAATAGTAGATTTACCATCCGAGAGCTCCCATACGCACCAGGATGAACACGCCAATACCGGTTTACTTCTCCGAGAAACCACCTGTACCATCATCTCCCTCCTCCAGGTAATCCAGGATTTCGGCTTCGAAGACCTTCCATCTGGCACTGCTGGAAGACCTCCCTTCCTGTTGCAAAATCAAAGACCATTATTTTATCTGTTTCGATACGAAACTACCACAATAACATTCAAAAGGCACGGAGCCGAAAAGTGTCTAAAGTGTTAACTTTTCGGCGGTGAGGGGATTCGAACCTGCTGCCCAAAAAACCGTCAGCAGGTGACGTGTTGAACATCGCACAGTAGACCACTACACTACCGTGCCCCGCTCCCTTTAAGTGCTTAAGTACAACACCGACCATGGGGCAGGCGGCCAGGGCGGGCCCAACACTGATTTGCAGCGCACTCCGTCGAGCTCCAGTGATAGAGAATCCAAACATGTTCATGAACTACGTGGTACACCGTGGGACACTAAAAACAGCAGCCATGAAGCGGCCATCTGTCCTCTTCGACGTCTGTGCCAAAGCCGGTGGTGCACGGCAAGCTGCCGAGAGCTACGCTGGTGGGAGCGAGCCACTTCATGATCGGCAGCGTCCCGAGCCGCGGAGCGAAGGCACGGAACGAACTTACAATGGCCTGCCTTGTCGTGCCCTCCTGCCCACGACTAATAAGTCTTTCTTAGGTCACACCTCAGGTCCAATTTTGGGCTGGTACGGCAATGTGAGTCGGTGTCGATATGCAAAGGAAATTCTGTGCTCGGCGGGACGCTGGGAGCCGAGAAAGGAAGAGATGCAAGTAGCGGCGGCAGAAGGGCGGGTGTGGCTGCGACGAGCTGCCCCAGCCAAAGATGGCCAATGCTGACGTCAGCTGGTTCACCAAGTTCACTGCCTGTTCACCGAGTTCACCAGGTTCACCGTAAACCCGGTAAACTTTCTGATTCACGTATGTTCTCCGTACTTTATTACATATCTTGTGATGGCAAATAAGGAAATGTCTCAAAACTATCGAGCGATCGATCGTTGAATATGATCGGTTCCAGTCGTCTGATCGTACAGGTTGATTTCTGGCCCAACACAACTCGGTTCGCTGGGGGTCAATTTTTTTCTGAGTACCCCAGAGCACTCATTACATGCCTATGAAATGTATTCCGCTCAAAAAATTGTACCCATTCTACTTCTGAACAACAACGAGCCAAAATATTTCAAGGGTTTAAATTAAAAACTGCCCAAATGCGGAAATACCTATTATACAACTCGGTTCGCTGGCGGTTAATTTTTTTCTCAGTCCCCCAGACCACTCCTTCCATGCCTACAAACCATATTCCGTTCAAAAATCCGTACCCATTCCACTTCTGAACGAGGACAAACCAAAATATTCCGGAAGGTTTAAATTGCCCAAATACGGAAATATTACACAACTTGGTTCACCGAGGGTCAATTTTTTTCTCAGCCCCAGACCACGCATTCCATGCCTACAAACCGTATTCCGCCGAAAAATCTGTACCCATTCCACTTCTGAACGACAACCAACCAAAATCTGCCCAAATGCCGAAATATTATACGGTTCGTCAGCGGTTCAGTTTTCTTCTGGCACTGCAATCTCGGATTTTTTGTGTTGGAAGGAGGTCAATTCTGCCTCGAATCTCACGAAGAAAAAAACTGACCTATTTTCTCAGATCTGCTCAAGACGTTGGACCTGCCATTTTGGACCCACACCTCTTTGAGCTCTTGATGCTGTCATGCCATGCCTAAGAAAAGTCGCGCACAAGAAGCAGCCCTGGGCCGGAACCTTGGGCCTCTGTACACTGCCCTAGTCCCAGCATATTGCCTCCACCTGGCGCAGTCACATGGGTGGGAGCAGTGCGTCGTCCTGGACACAACTGGAGGCTAGAATTGAATTCACGGTCGATTCTAATGCTGATACTGTGCGGGACATGGATGCGGCGAAAAATGTGGTGTACACCAGAGAGGTAGTCATGAAGTGCGGACTGGAACTGTATTCACAAAATAACCCGATCCCGAAAGATATTTCTGGGAGTATTGGGTGTGTAGGCCGCGAGGTAAAAACAAAAGAATGTCATCTGTTGATGCACATAAATGGGTAGGTAAGTAAATCGTGGTTATCTGAAGAATTTCATCGCTCCTTCGTGCAGGATATCGTGTAATGTTGGCGTTTTATACAGTTTGATGCCTTAAAATTTTTGGATCAGTTTCAAAGATGACATCCGAAACATCAGTGCTGCTGCTGGAGGACGGGGATGGGGACTGCATGTTCATTGTCATGCGCGAGACCATGGACTATGCAATCGGCATCGTACTCCGAAGGCTCACCGCAATACAGGGAATGACTGATGGTGGCCTGGATCTAAGGTTCAATTTACAAAATCAAAGCAGAAGGTGAACTTCAGGGACATACCCCAGGAGGATGAAATAGTCTGTTACTAATCTGAGCTCATATATGGTGGCATTTGCGAGGGTAAATGCTAATAGCAATGTTAGTGGCATTGTATACCATGAATTGACTAGGCAGACAGAAAATGAACACGAAATAAATGAGGGAATCGCGTCCGAGAGTCTCGAATCTATACATGTCATGCTCACAACAACAAACTCCTGTTGCACACGTAGTATTGCGTCCCGGGTGAAACGACCGTGCCTCCATGTCCCAGAGCCATTTTTTGAGGTGTGTACGCCAGCAATGGATAGCCCTGGTCACTCCGGTCATTTTGAGCCCTTCAGATCCTGCTCGGAGGCAATATGGACCTCTCTGGTGGCCATTCAATGCTTTAAATTTTGAAATGCTTGACCTGATTGAATTCTTTTACATTTTGAAAGGTGTGACCTCATTGAATTCCTTGACATTTTGAAACGCGTGACGTTAGGAAAAAAATTGTGTATGTAGATAGAAAGAAATATAATGAGCGCGAGAGCGCACCGTTACAATTTTGAACCAGTCATTTTGAGCTATTCAGATCCTGCTCGGAGGCAATATTAACCTCTCCAGCGGCCAATCAGTCCTTTACATTTTGACAGGCGTGACCTTAGGGCATTGCTTTACATTTTGAAATGCATGATGTCCCTAATTCTCTGCATTTTCGAACACTTTCAATTCCAGCACAGTCCCCGAGCACACGGGCAATGGATAGCCCTGGATATTCCGGTCATTTTGAGCCACTCAGATCCTACTCAGACACAATATTGATCTCTCCAGCAGCCAATCAGTGCTTTACATTTTGAAACGCATGACCCTATTGCATTCCCTTACATTTTGAAACGCGTGATGATATTGCATTGCTTTACATTTTAAAACACGTGACCTCATTGATTTCCTTTACATTTTCGAACACAGCAGACCAGATGGTGGGCGCAGGGAGCAGAAAGAAAACAAGTTACGAGACAAGATTGATTACGTGATATGTCCTCGGCACCCGGCTGCTTTATCTCTCACTTAGGCTAGCCGCTTGCAAGCTCGCGTAGCTTCAGCTCTCAGCCAGCTCGCCGGGCAGGATCAGTCGTATGGATTTCTGAGAGAGGATGAGGATGAGGACAGCAGAGGGTAAAGGAGAACGAGCCTGTATCTCCCGGAGAGAAATAGCGGATTTCCTGGAGTCTTGCGCGGGGGTGAGGCTGAGTGAGGCTGCCGGAATCTGCCATGTATTCAGTAACGGCAATTAGAGGAATGGTTCAACAATTACCGACGAAAATTCCACTGAACGTGGGACTCACTGGTCCAGATTCCCATTGAGGCACACACTGGGACTCTAATGGGATAGACACTGCATTCGCTGGGTACAGCGAGAACTGTCCCCGCCATGTCTACCCATTGAGGCACACACTGCGCCTCTAACGGGATGGACATGACGCTCTATGACATCTTTCCAAATTCATACAAGTCTTGTGTCTCACAAAACCAGGCAGTTTGAACAAGTCCTGAGCTTACTAGATGCCATTCAACCCCAAAACAGCCCAGAATCCAAGACCATCTACCATGCAATATTTTTACAAATTTATTTGTATCACTAATTCCACATGAATTAGCCTAGCAAATCTATCCTATTTTCAAGCAAATCTGTTGAGAATTCGCCGACTTATGCGTAATTCTTTGAAAACATCCCAAATGGGAATTTTTTTGGCCACGCCCTCGGTACTGTTATTAGCTGTAATTTTCTTCGTAGGCGCGTCTCATGCTCGGCACAAGGCCGCCCACCCCCCGGGCGCTTTTATGTTGAATAAATGCGGGATCACTTCACACACAATCTGCCAACACCCATCAACACACGTGAGAGGCCCTAACGAGCCTCAGATGTATCCACCGTGAACCGCCAAAAAGTCACAAATGTCACACATGATACCCATACAGCAAAAAAAAGACGTATAATATAATGTAGATCATAGTACATGGTTACACTACACTAGAACTGATAACAATTCACATTCCAAGACAAATTACAACCCGGAGAATATTATTTCTTGATTTACTTCCGGATGGGGTCCCATGAAAAAAATCGAAGCTTGCTACTGTCACGTGTTTCAAAATGTTAACCACTAATTGTGATCTGGAAAGCGCAATAGTGCCTCCAACTGCGATTTGAATAGCTGTAAAGGTTCGCAGTGAACTGGGCTATCCATTCCTGAGACGCATGGCTTAGAAAATGGCCATGGAGCTTCATTGGAAACAAAATGGTCGCAGGATGTCAGGTCACGCGTTTCAAAATGAAGGCCATTCCAATTGAGTACAGTGATCCCAGGTCATGCGTTTCAAAATGAAAGCCATTGCAATAGAGGACAGGTCACGGGTTTCAAAATGTATTCCATTGCAATAGAGAATGATTCATGCGTTTCAAAATGTATTACGCTTGCTGATTTTGCCGAGCGTTGATGTCGAGGCTAAGCTACCAAAGCTCTTGAGCACTATTCTAGTCTCGGTCGCGTGGTCTTTGATATAGAACCTCCATGTACCCGAGTAAGTAAAAATCCGGACAGCGTACTCACGGTGGCTAACATTTACAACCAATGGCTGAAAAATATCAACGCAGCCGTACAACGCGACCGCATTCTGAGGGACAAAGTCAAATTCGGACCACTGGCGTTTGCTAGGGCACAAAGACTCCCACGGTGATATTTATCTGTTATTATGTAATGTCCGTATTGGAAGCCGCCCAAGTGCTTCTCGGCATAGCAGGACCAAAGACCCCCAAAACATAAGGGTTTTCGCCCAATGCAACCAAATGGCCCACTTCAGTGAATTCAAGATGAACGTAGGGCGTGAAGATAATATTATTCAAGCGAAGCAACTAAACTAATACTGTATTTTTCCATTCAAATCGACAGTCACGCGTCACGCAGCCATGCAGCACAGTGTGAGTTTCCAGGACCCAAATTCGTAGCATCTGTATCCACGTCCATAGCGTGCTCTTGTTCATCACCACCCTTGCTTGGGTCAAAATGGTCTGGGAGACCTAACACACTGATGTCGAAATCATCCAGCCCTAGTGTTCGTTTGTTCTTTACAAAATATTTACCAGAGCAACTTGCGCAGACAAAAGTGGACAAGGCATCCTTTGAGATTGCCGCATTAAATGCCTCAATAGGCATGCATTTCGGGTTAGATGGTATGAGCCTGGGCCAGTCTGCCCTGAGAGCCTCGAGCTCTTCCTCTCGCTCCTTGCTGCGAACTGCGTTATCACACAGATTAGAACCAGCTAGGGACTTTCCAGTTCCAACTGCAAATTTCTTACCTCGACACAGACACTGCAAATAGCCCTTTAAATGCGTAAGAAGGGTGGCTGAGCCATCGGTGAGCGAAAATTCCACATTGTGCATCTGTAAAATGCGTCTGAGAGGTCTTTTTGAGAGTTTTGGTATGAGACCTGAGAAAATATATATCTGAGCCAGATAAAAGTGACAGCTCAAGCTGACTCGAGGTCCATGAACGAGACATGGAGGTTAGTGTTATGTTGTTGAGACAGATCCAACAATGAGGTACATCCCACATGCCTGAAACCTGTTCGGTGAGAGCCACATTTGCCGTAATAGGGGCAACGACAAATGCAAAACTGAGCAGATCTGAGTTTGACCTGTGTTCAATATTGGTAGCACAATTCTGTCAAAAATATGTTGAATACAAGCTCTCGAGACACCCAGCCGTTCCCACAAGGCAAAACTTGGTGTCACTCACAAAGGGCGTGCACATGATTTTTGACACCAAACTCAATCTGAGGGGTGAGGATAGACCTGACACAATAGACATGCATTCAAATGGTGGGCATTTTGAAAAGCATGACCTGATGCAATAGAGGTGCATTCAAATGGCAGGCATTTTGAAAAACATGACCTGACACACTAGAGGTGCATTCAAATGGTGGGCATTTTGAAAAGCATGACCTGACACAATGGAGGTGCATGCAAATGGCTGGAATTTTGAAAAGCGTGACCTGGTGCAATAGAGGTGCATTCAAAGGGCACCATTTTGAAAAGCATGACCTGGCACAATAGAGGTGCATTCAAATGGCAGGCATTTTGAAAAGCATGACCTGATGCAATAGACATGCATTCAAATGGCGGGCATTTTGAAATGTGTGACCTGATGCAATAGAGCTGCATTCAAATGGCTGGCATTTTGAAAAGCGTGACATAATGCAATAGAGGTGCATTCAAAGGGCTGCCATTTTGAAAAGCATGACCTGACACAATAGAGCTGCATTCAAATGGCTGCCATTTTGAAAAGCATGACCTGACACAATAGAGCTGCATTCAAATGGCTGGCATTTTGAAATGCATGACCTGACACAATAGAGATGCATTCAATTTCAAATGGCTCCAATTTTGAACAGCATGACCTGACACAATAGAGCTGCATTCAAATGGCTGGCATTTTGAAAAGCATTACCTGACACAATAGAGCTGCATTCAAATGGCAGGCATTTTGAAAAATGTGACCTGAGGTGCATTCAAATGGTGGGCATTTTGAAAAGTGTGACCTGATGCAATAGACGTGCATTCAAAGCATGACCTGACACCAATGGCTGGAATTTTGAAAAGCATGACCTGACATAATAGAGGTGCTTTCAAATGGCTGGAATTTTGAAACATATGACCTGACACAATAGAGGTGCATTCAAATGACAGGCATTTTGAACAGCATGACCTGACACAATAGAGGTGCATTCAAAGGGCTGGCATTTTGAAAAGCATGACCTGATGCAATAGAGATGCATTCAATTTCAAATGGCTGCCATTTTGAAAAGCATGACCTGGCGCAATAGAGGTGCATTCAAATGGCAGGCATTTTGAAAAGTGTGACCTGACACAATAGACGTGCATTCAAATGGTGGGCATTTTGAAATGCGTGACCTGACGCAATAGAGGTGCATTCAAATGGCAGGCATTTTGGAAAGCGTGACATAATGCAATAGAGGTGCATTCAAATGGCTGCCATTTTGAAAAGCATGACCTGACACAATAGAGCTGCATTCAAATGGCTGTCATTTTTAAAAACGTGACCTGAGTTGCATTCAAATGGCGGCCACTTTGAAAAGCGTGATCTGGCACAATAGACACTAACTTTCTTAGAGGTTTCATCAGATATGTTTTAATCGGGTTTAAAATATTGTTTACTCAAGTCTAATTGGAGAGGCAAGTCTCTTGTGTACGTCTGCCGTTCATCATCACGCTTACCCGAGCGCTCCCACCTCTCAGGTCAAAAGCGGAATGCGGGACAATACCTACCCCTCGGGTTGCAAGGGTATTGTCTTCCCGGGTAGGTCTTGCTATTGTCTCGGCGACATTGCTTTGGCCTCCGCCCCCGGAGACGGAAGCGAGGTCCGCCCGAGCGGCCCAAGCGCAACGCTTGCCCCCATGCAGCTCATATATATGCCTGGGATATGAGGCTTATTTCAATGTGAGTATGCGCCCAACTCCTTCCTGCCAGAGTTAACGGAAGCCGTGAAAGGCTTGCATTCGCAAATTCGGCTGTCTGTTGAGGTTGTTGAATGACCCTCAGTTGATATGATCTAGGACACTCCGTTAAGTTCATTAAACGATGGCATGAAAGGGTGTCGAGATATCATCGATCAACTGTTGAAGGCAATCAACAGACTACAACATGTGGTGGTGGGCAATTAACCGACTCCGCCAATTTGTTCCCACGCTTTGGATACCGGATTGCCGGACATTTTATTGACCCAATTTTGGCTGTGATCTCGCTGCACATTTATAGCTTTTCACGTGGCTCAGAACGTATATATCCTCACAAATTGAATTTCAAATTTTCTCTGAACATAACACAGGTTTTGGTCTTGTTCACATTTTAGCTGTACCAAGTTACCCAGATTGACCTTAGTCCATTTTTAAGCGCAGGCTAGAATCTTGTTACATAATCTACACTGCCACAGTGGCGGTGCCGCTCGTTACTAGGACACCGTTATGAGAGATCCATGGACATACTTGGGGCCCCTGCTGAGTTGTGGAGTTGCAGCACTGCCAGGCAGAATGATATGGTGGCCGCCATCAGATTGGGGATTCAATGCTAAATTTGGCATCACAGCGCTCTTGGAGTAGCTAATGATACAGGGCGTGGATCCGAGGCCATGAATTGGGGCTGGGATGAAGCCAGATATCCCCCGGACAAAATGAGACCCCAGGCTCGTATATTGACGCAGGCACCAGGGAGCTTTGCGGTGATTTGTGGACGAAATTGATAAGAAATCTCGTTTTCAGCATCCACCTCTGGCCGTAAATCGGGAACAACATGCGAACAACATCAGGGCGGCCCATCAAATTTTGGTTTTGGGGGCGGCTGGACATGACTTTCAACATACAACTAATACTCTGGATTAAACCAACCCCGTTGCGGCTCACCGTCCCAAGTGGCTGCCTAGCTAGTATGGCCAACTAGCCAGGCCGTGATAGTAGGTTGTTTTTCTTGTGCCCCGAGCTCATTCTTTGATTCGTTCAAGATTCGTAGACCGTGATATGTTCATGAGATACTCTCTCAATGCTGTGTCTGGCAAATGAGTGCAGATTTTTTGGGGGGATTGGGGTCGTGTGCTCGAAAGGTGTCCTCTGTGTGCTGAACACCAAAATTAACCACGGGCGAACTGAGTTATGCAATATTTCCAGATTTGGCAGTATTTTGCTTCCTGTTCATTCAGAAGTGGAATGAGTGTAGATTTTTTGACTCGAGAGCATCTTCCTCGCGACTTTGCAATATTTCAGTTGCTCTGTTTTGATTTCATCCCGAAATACCTTGTTTTAGTTGAGAACTCGCAATAAAACCAATCGGACATTCTTTTTGTCCACTTAGTGTATGTTGACTACCTTCGGTTTCCTGGGTTAGACGCCCTCCTGCCGCAAGCATTGCGCCGCGATCCCAGTCGCATCATGTGGGGTCGGTGGTTGCGGCACCTTATCCCGGGGACAGGAAGCTGAGGATTTACTGATCTGTCGGTGTTGAGTAGGGCCGGAGTGTCTAAAGGGTTGCTCCGGTGGTTAGGTGTACAGGCTTCCATTGTTCATGAAACTTATGTACCCCACAGGCCACCGAGCCATAGCATCATCTAGTGTTTCCAAGAAGACCTCAGATATGTGTTCAGTTCGTCTTCGGATGCACCTACTCCATGATGGAGTCCATATTGATATCATCGCTTTTGGTGCACCATTTCTCGAGATTTTCAAGTACGGCATTTATGGAGTCTCGCATGGCTGCCAATCTCTCCGTGTTTGTGGTAGTATTTCGAGAAGCACCAAGAGGGAGATATTTCCAGGTGTATTCAACAGCTTGGTGGGTGGTTCAGCATGAATGGTATCAAATCCCATGGTAAACCGAGGAAAATGTGGGGTGCCTTCAAGACCACTTCAGAAGTGAACATTACTTTCTGTCCTCCATGAAATCCCAGTCGCTCATTCCTGCGGATGTGTGGGATAGTACGCCTTCAACGACGAACACAAACGAGGCGCAACACCAGTGGACCAATTCCCAGACCGGGATTAAATTAACCCCAGTCGAGGCCGTTGAAAGGTGATTAAATATGGTTCAACCGTCCTTATTTACTGAGGCTCACTATTCTACAGTCGCCGTATTGTCGACCAGAACTTTGCTGCTGAGGTCAAGATGTCAATTCAAACTGGATCCTGTCCAACCCCAACAACGAAATGTCCCACCGCATGACCTGTAACTCTCAACGCCATTCTGCGGCTGCATGCAAAGCGCATGAGTCACGCGAAACGAAGACCCACAGAACGCAGCTCAAGGAGAGTTCAAGTGAACACGTCAGAACAGTGCTTCAGAGAGCAGGCGATTTTATTTTAGGGATATAATCATACTGACAAGAAACACGTAAGCCCCAGCGCCCCCACATCACGCCGCTCCTGACAAGAAGTTGACGAACCGAATATCGTGACTTCGAGGCGCTCCCGGGCTCCATCTGAACACAACCGGTTTGCAGACCAAGATATCTCAAACCGGCCCCCAAAAAGAGGAAGAGCGCGGTCGGTTGGTCTTCTAGCCATTATTTTCAGGTGATTATCTAAGTCGTCGAATTTGTAGTGATGCGATATTGAAACTGCGAGCAATGTTGATAGGGTATTTTGTTCAAATCCCTACACTTAAACCACGTACATCTACGGAAAACGCGACCCGTCAACCTTCCTGTACTCGTTTGAATCAATAGATTAATATCTTTTTCAACTAAGCCAGTACAACAGCGCCCGCGGCCATGTGCCGTGTTTGTTCGCATGCACGGTACATCCCCAGCCGATGTGCCGGGTTTGAATCAATGTGCAGTGCACTCTGTGAAGTGTACCGTGCTTGCAATGTATCTTTAGTACGAGTTTTGTCAATCCCGGCGGAGAGTGCGGGTAGATTGGGGAGATTAAAAAGCTTCGGACAGACAGACAGATATAATTTTATAAAACATGTGACGATAATTGGATTTGATAGAATTCATGAAGGCCCGTGAATTCGCTGCGAGGATGAAGTTGTCGACGTAGACGACGACGAAGCAGAGGTGGCCGAAGAAGTAAAGGCAAGTTTCGGCGTTCAGCCAAAAGAATCTGGTAGACATAGTGTGAAAGCGTCTTCCTTGTTACGACTTTCCGGACACACAAACTCGGCGGGTAGATCAAGATGTATAACCAGCTCTGTGACTTCGCTTCAGACGGACAGACAGAGGCCGTAATTTTATAAATAGGGTGACAACCGAAGAGTGAATATCACTTGCCGAAGTCACGTAGATGGACGGAATACGTCCTTACAGCACCGCCTCCCTTTAGAATGAAGAGCTTCAAAGCCCTAGGCTCAACGACAAGGGTGGCAATGGGAAATCTGATGAGACAGTTTTGCTTAGAATCGTGCTGGCTATCACCTCCCAATTAAGCTCGAGAAAATAGGTCTCCATACCAAGTCACATTGTAGGGCGTAGACCGACGGAATACGGTCCTTACAGCACTGCCTCCCTTTAGAATGAAGAACTTCAAAGCCCTAGGCTCAAAGACGAGGGCGGCAATGGGAAATTTGACAGTTTTGCTCAGAATCACAGTGACTATCACCTCCCCATCAAGCTCAAGAAATTAAGTCTCCATAGTTCGCAGAGTAGGTACATGGGCCTTCGGGCGAGATGCGTCGAAGAGCCTCAGCGCAACTGGAGAGAGGTGGCACGAGGTGGTGTGAGGCAGCCTCGCACGAAGCTTGCCGTAGCTGGGCACAGCTTTGCCGGGCAAACCCCGCCGAGGCGCCTAGACCAACCTCGGCAAAGCCTCGCCAAACGTGGCCGCACGTGCGTCCAGGAACTGCCAAAATGCAGTGACTAGTTTAATTAGACAGCGAAAACGCGTGAATATTCCAAGTCAACCTCAGCAAAGCCCTGGTTTTAGCCTGTGCCTCACAATGGTGGTTTTAACTCCGTGCCCCACAATGGAACCGATCATCCGGTGCATTATAGTGCTTTCAAATGGCAGGCATTTTGAAAAGCATGACCTGACGCACTAGAGGTGCATTCAAATGGCGGGCATTTTTCAAAGCATGACCTGACACAATAGAGGTGCATTCAAATGGCAGGCATTTTGAAAAGCATGACCTGACGCAATAGAGGTGCATTCAAATGGCAGGCATTTTGAAAAGCATGCCTGATGCTTCCTCTCTTCATTTATTCACCATAGGATCCATCATCTGGCATAGTCGTTGAAGAAGGAATCAACTTGTATTCATTTGTAAGCGCAACATCTTCATTTCGTCGCACAATCCACCTGAGCGTTGCCACATTCTAGGTTCAAGCTGCGAGGGTGGATGCGCCCCACCCTTTCAATCCTCACTATCGCGCTCTTGTAAGCACAATGTCTCCATTGGATCATGCTATTTATTTACTGAACATTTACATCCAGCACCGGACATACACTAGCATGCTCTTCTCACCCCCGTGGTCGCAAGTGAGAGTACGAGCCCAACTCCTCTCTACCCCGGGGCTATGCGGGCCTTTCCATCATCTCCATCGTGCAGTGGTAAGCACAACCTCTCCATTGGCTCATGCCATTTACTGAACGTCTGCATCCAGGCCATACACTGAATGTCTACATCCACTACACTTCCTATCGCCATTTCCAGTGTACCCTCCTCCCCTGGCGGTCGCAAGTGAGAGTACGAGCCCATTGCTTGGTGAGTGGAACGTTCCGCATGAGCACTGCCCTTGCACGGTGCCACACACGTTCTAAAGGGATCGACTAGTTGTGACTTCTGTTTGGGTTCCGTGGGATAAGAGTCGCAACCTGCCAAGTTGCGACCTCGTTTGGGTTCTGGGGGATCAAGGTCATTGCAACCTGCCAAGTTGCGACTTCTGTTTGGGCTCTGGGGGATAAGAGTCGCAACCTGCCAAGTTGCGACCTCTGTTTGGGTTCTGGGGGATCAAGGTCGTTGCAACCTGCCAAGTTGCGACTTCTGTTTGGGTTCTGGGGGATTGCAAGTCGCAACCTGCGAGGTTGCGACATCTGTTTGGGTTCTGGGGGATCAAGGTCGTTGCAACCTGCCAAGTTGCAACTTCTGTTTGGGTTCTGGGGGATCAGATTTAGCCGTGTGGCCTGGCCACCAGCACAATCTCTTTCTGTCTAGTCAGTGATGCTTGCCCTGCTGATGGATCTCTGTTCTGCACCAAGAGACACGAAGCTGATCCTTCGCGGGTATTATCAATTTCATTGGCAAACCCTGATTCTCTTAATTTTTGCCTCCCCTGTCACCTTCGCTCTGACTTCTCGTCCCTACTCATCCATCTTCTCTAGCTCCTGCCGACAGTCCTGAGTCTCCCGTGAGCATTCCAACACCATGACTCGGACCCAGGTCTAAGTTGTACAAGGCGAACCGGGAAGATGAAGTCGGGAGCTGTGTCCGCGAGGGCTTCGAATGAGGCTCGGGCACGCAGCAGCAAGAACACTCTACAGATTTCTAGTGTTGCAGTTAAGGGTTAGGCCTTAATTAAGGGTAACCCTTAATAAGCCCTTAATATTAAGGCTTAGGATGGGCAAGAAAGCCATTTAGGCCTTTGTTAAGCCTTAGGAAGCTGGGGTACTGGGAGGTTATCTTTGGTCAATGGTCGGGAGAGTCCCTCTCCATGATCCTACACTTTAGTTCACCCAAAAATGTCCGCTCAATGTCGAGATATGATGAGAAAACTGAAGTACATAATCCTCATCGCTTGGCGTAGCAGACCCCACAAAGACGAACAGCCAGAACCTCGCTGATCTCGTCTAGGGAAGGTGGCAATATATTATATACTTTGACAACTGGAGCTGAAAACATGATCGCATTTGCGCTCATTTTACCTTTCCCAGACGGCACGCGAACCACACATCTGTTTTGTCTTACTTTCGCAATCAACACCTTTTCTGCGAAGGAGAGATTGCAGAGCTGCCAGGGTACTTTGCTTGTTCGCGAGACTAAACAGTGGCACGATATTGGTACGCAGTCTGGCCTCGCAATCGACACAAATACTGCCACATCCATGTGCTAAAATGGGGCCATCCAATTCCTCGATCGCATCTTCGTCGCTGAACCGCTCTTTGCGAGTGACACCAGGCCGGATCAACAAGTCCCAATTTATATCCACATCAGTCATCGACGTCAATTCAATGTTTAGCGTCAACTTTCCACACACGGCACAACCTGATTCTTCTATCTCGACTGGATTCACGTCTTGGCGCATCCCTGTTATTATCTCATGCCGGAGCTCCCTCGACGGAGGCAGCGGAAGAAATGTCGCGACGTCATCTGTGTCAATTTTTTTCCTTGAGGCGTACATCTTTCGTGCCAATCTCCTCTTACGCACCAGGGCTTCACTACCCTTCGATCGTTTAGCGCTAAGTTTTTTTTCGCCTTCAAATCCTGCCTATTTGCTGTTGCGCCCTGTTCTGTTGCAGTATTTCTCCGGCATTTATATGAGTCATGTCAAAAACAGTGGCGAGCAGCTTACAACCATGTTCTTCACAACTGTGATCGGCCAACTGCTGTTGAAGCCATTGGGCACTGGGCTTGCCCGTCCAAGCTATGCGGTGCAATCTGCATATAGTCTTTAAATCGGATATCTTCAAAGACAGTGCTAATGTCCGGAAGCAGACCTTGGCGATGAACTTCAAGGGGTTTCCATTTATGTCGAGAGGGATATTGTCCACCTCCAAGTGAGCCAAGAAAACCAATCTGCTGTCATTGTGAATATATTTTGGTACACCATAAGCGAAAGGGCCAGCATCCGCACCAAGCAAGGCCTTCCGTGTATTATTGGGTAGATAACCTTCCCAATAAGGCAATTCACGGCCCCGCAGGGCCTAAAGTAGCCTAAAATAGCAGCAAAAGTCGTTACGCACGCGATTTAGGCAACGTTTGGGGCCTGCGTTATGCGTTACGGTTTCTACCATACACGGGGGTACAGTATGCACCAGTCGCATGAGGGCAATTGGGAAAACATGTGGAGCATTTGATGCTTATACTGCTGCCAGTAGCCATTGCACGTTGATCCAGATGGTATACAAAAACTTCCTTGTCCAGCCAGCCACCTGCTCACATTTAAAAGCATAGTTAAGCGGCATCGATCCAACGAACGTCCGTATAGGCCCAGAGGCATCTGAAGGACACCATCGTGAAGGGACATGGGGTTCAAAATGCCATTGTGAGGCACGGGGTTCAGAATAGAAAAGTGGTGGTGACTAAGTGATTGGCACCATCCATGAACAAAGCGCATTACTGTAGGTACGCGGGGTAACCTCAGCTGATCACCACTGCCCGGGAGCCTGGCTCGTCACGAAGTATGCAGGTGATGAAATATTACAGTCTGTCATGAATTGGATTGGCTGAAGCCTGGCCTGTAGGTGTCTATCACAACCTGAATGGGCCGAACCTAGGTATGTAGACTCGTTACCAGTCTGCCCTACAACGGCAAATCTTAGTGCAAGCACTATGCCGTAGGCAGACTGGTACAACTCGGGACATGTCAAAGGGCTGAGCCCGGAGTTGGAATCCATTGATCTTGCTTGTGCTGGACTCAAATCTTATTATTTTTTCTTGGTCAAAGCTGGAGATGCGAATGGAATATACATAGCTTCATTTCTGTCTACTCAGAATTTCCATCTAAATCCGTGGGCGGGCCAAACACACAGGACAATTTTAATTGAGAAAGTCAATTTTCGGACCGAGATCACCGAAGATAACTTTGACGGCATGATCGGCACCACTCAAGAATTTTCAAACTCCGGGCGCAGCCCTTTGACATGTCCCGAGTTGTACCAGTCTGCCTATGGCATAGTGCTCGCACTCAGATTTGCCGTAGCGCAGACTGGTCACGAGTCTACTAGGTATGCAGGTTGCACAATATTGCAGCCCATCCGGTGCATCGGCTGAACCTTCGCATGCAGGGTAGAAAATATTATAGTCTTACAGATGTGCATCAGCTGAAGCTCAGCTTGTAGGCCCAAAATATTACAGTCCACTGGGACCTGCATCGGCCGAACCCCAGTATGCAGGTGATGAAATATTACAGTCGGTCAGTAACTGGATCGGCTGAACCCTGGCCTGTAGGTGGCAAAATATTTTGGTCTATCGAAACCTGCAGTTTGCATAATATTATAGTCCATCCGGTGCTGCATTGGAAGAACCCAGTGATGTGGTGGGCATAATATTATACCTCTGAAAATCTGGTTGGCTCCTCTCTAACATCCAGGTCAGATAATATTGTGGAAATATTATTATCGCCGAGGAGCCCAGGACTTGGCCGAAAATCCGGCGGATTTTGGGGGACCCTAAACTCTAGGGATTGATCATACATAGGGGACCTAGAGTGTAGGGCATTGTTGACTGCAGGCACTGAATATCATATATTGTATGGCATCCGACCTGAATTGCGACCGCTGTCAGGATGCACCCGATGGAATTCCGGGATCTCTTTCCCCCAGCATGATCGCGCATCTATCAACAGGTCTGCCACAAGGAAAAACTGCACTCGCCCACGGGTGGCCTTAAAACGGGGCAGTTAATGTGAATATCATATCTTTCGCAGCGCCAATACGCTGTGAACATGCTTGAGCAGTATGGAATGTCCAATTCTAAGCCTGTTCGCACTCCGATGATTCCTGGTCTTGTTTTGACCAAGGAGATGGGTGCTCAGACACCAGAAGAGGCCAGCAAGTATGGACCAATATACTTGTCTGCTGTTGGCTCTCTGATGTATCTGGCTACCCAAACTCGTCCTGATATCTCCTACACTGTGGGACTCCTTGCACGCTTCAATAGCAATCCAGGTGAAAAGCATTGGGGTGCTGTTAAGCATCTCATGCGCTACATCAATGGCACACTTGACTATCACATTACATACCGAAAATCATCATCTGTACCACATCCCTTCACGATGCCGACATTGACTGAGTCATTGCTCAACTTGGCTCATCATTCAAAGTCAAGGATCTTGGTCCCACAGAATGGCTGTTGGGTATCAAGGTTGAGCATGACTCTGAAACTGGAGACATTCATCTTTCACAGCGCCAGTATGCTGTGAACATGCGGAGCATCATGGTCGCATGAAGCACCTTGACCTTGCTTATTATTGGCTTCGAGATGAAGTTGCCAAGGGATACATTGCACTGGAATACACTCCAACCCAGGAACAAATTGCGGACATTTTCACCAAAGCACTGCCTTGTCCTACTGTGGAAAAGTTGCGTTCTATGATGGGAATCCGGGGGAGCTAGTCGAGACTGGTCTCGTCCCGGGGGAGTGTTGCATTCTGTGTGCCACGGTCTCGGCGCAAATCGGTGCGTCTCCTGTGTTCTACCTCATCACTCCCGGCTCATCGTCACCCAACCAGCAGTGGTGACTGCAATGTCAATGGGTCCGAACCTCCCGCCGCTGCCCAACACACAAGTTTCCCATCGCGACGAGCCGCTTCTAGTTCCGACAAGTCCGGGGTCTTTAGCTGCTCCTCACACCCACCGCGATTTGAGCCATGCTCTGGGGCCTTGGCGTCGACTGCCTGCGTATTTCGGGCCTGTCATGGTGCCTCCGTCGGTTCGGCCTCTCACTGCTTTGGGGTAGGCATTTGGGGCATAGGCATTGACATCCGCCTTTGTTCTACTCATGCTGGCGCTGTTGAGTCACCAGTGGGTGCTGCCAGCATGCCCGTCCTTGTTCTCACTGCTTGCTCCTCAGTCCTACCACCCTCTCGCTCAGGCACTCAACCAGCATCGTCGAGTCATCCGCGCTGGGCATCAAGACTGCCCGCGCTGTCTACCAACGCCAAGTCTGCTAATCCATCGGTGGAGGGAGTCGAAGATGAGCGCGGTGAACCCGTGGGACATATCGTGCGTGTGGTGTTGGCATCGTGGCCGTGGCTGTACGGGCTTGACATGCAGGCTCTGCTGCGGTCACAAGCACGCCTACCAACCTGCGCAGACTGCCTCCGTTGACGCCCCCCGCCGCTTCGCCCCCTCCCGCGGCAGGCTCTGCTGCGCCCGCTCTCGGACCTGAGCTCCACGACATATTCTCGTGACGCAGACGTCCTCATGGAACCCATTCGCGACAGCGACACATAAAGAGTACTTGCTTGATTTTGTACTTGAAGCACGAATGAATGGTATTTTCGCGACTAGAATACAACGTCCACGCCACATCGTGGGCAGGGCCTCGGTACCCGAGAGTGTTGACTGGTCTGTGGGGTCTCGGATGGTGCCCTTTGCACCAGCGCCGCTTGTAGTAGGCATGGAGGAGAGAAAGTTGAGAGAAAAAGTTTGCAGTGGAAAGAGCTGGAGTTGACGACACAGCTTTTGCCAAACATGTGCAATTACAGGAGATCCTGAAAATAATGACAAACACGATTTTTTTTTCCTTGGTTCCCAAAAAGGAAATCCTCGTGTATGCTTTTCTTTCTGTCTGTTCTCTCACCACAATTGCTCCATCTATGCAGAAATGCACCTGGATGAGGCTTTCGGACACCCAGGCACACATGTTGACCCTCCTTCGGCTCCCGACGACACCCAGCAACTCGTTCTGTCTTGTAAATCATCGATTTCAAATCTGGTCTACGCCCATCTTCATCTCTACATGCTTTCATTCACGGAGACAAGGAGATGTCTCATTACCGACCCATTGGAGAAGAGGATGCACGACTCCGTGGACCACTAAGACTGTGACGGACAATGGTTTGAAATTGGGAAGGAAAGTATCAACATAATAAGATCAGAATCAAGACAATAAGATCTGTATCAGATCTGTATCAGGGAACATGGATTGCACTCAGAGTGCGAGAATGATAAGTCCAAACACAGACTCCAACACTCCCCCGGGATGAGACCAGTCTCGCCTATCTCCCCCGCAATCCAATCTTGGAACGTAACAGATCCACAGTTGGACGGGGAAGTGCTTTGGTCAGAATGTCTGCAAGCTGGTCCTGTGTAGGTACATATTCAATATGAATAGAACCCTTTGCCACTTCATCTCTGAGCCAGGATTGAGCCAAGTCGAGATGTTTCATACGACTATGATGCTCTGGATTCTTGGACACTGCAATTGCAGATTGATTGTCCATAAGAAGTGGAGAAGGTCCAGATGCAGGATATCTCAACTCCAACAGCAGATGGCGCACTCCTTGCCTGCCTCTACACCAGCAACATATTCAGCCTCAGTAGTAGAAAGCGAAACTGTGCTCTGCAGTTTGCTCCTCCAACTGACTGGACATCCACTCATCATGACCAAGTAACCACCAGTACTCTTTCCAGAGTCTGGGCAACCACCATGATCAGCATCAGTGTATACAATGAAAGGATGAGGTAGGGAGGCCGATTTTGAATAGGTGAGGCAGAAATCAAGTGTGCCCTTGATGTAGCGCATTAGATGCTTTACAGCTTTCCAGTGCGCTTCACCAGGGTTGCTGCTGAAGCGAGCAAGCTGTTGAAAGTGGAAAGCTCAGATGGTCTCAGATGGGAGCCGAAAGGCGAGGTCTCAGATGGGGCGCAGATGGGGAGGCGAAAAGCCCAGATCCATTCAATCCTAGCTACCTATATACATCCAAGAACAATAGAGGTAGATAAGACAATAAGAACAATATAAGATACTGATCGATATCAGAACAATAGGAGAACAGACCACGTGATAACCAAGCTTCAACACAAGCAAACCAACTGTGTATGAGATGTCGGGGCGTGTTTGGGTGGCAAGATAAAGCAACCAACCAACAGCGGATATGTAGATGCTGTGGTACTTTTGGACCTCTTCTTCAGTTGTTGCACCCATTTCTTTGGTCAAAGTAAGACCAGGCAACATGGGAGAGCTAACTGGCTTGCAATCCAACATTTCATACTGCTCAAGATAAATGTTGCAGTGGCATAAGCAAAGCTCTCCCATACTTTATAATACATTGCAAAAGGCTTTGCAGCTACAGAAAAGGCGAAAGAAAGGCGTACACGAGGATTTCCTTTTTGGGATCACGAAAAAAAAATTCTCGTGTTTGTCATTATTTTCAGGATCTCCTGTAATCACGGATTTAACCAACGCTATTAAACAAATTTGGGACAAGTCTACTATCTACCAGGTGGGCCAGGCTAATCCAGGCTAAGCTCAGCAGAGGTAGACACACCCTGTCTACTTGAGGGAAGCACAGATCTGTGTCCGCCTGTGCCGAGGTGTGCGTCTGCACGGAGACAAACCCTCTGTCTCCGCGACCCCGGAACGCAGTGAATTTGTTGATTATCGAAAATTATCATAGATTGGCAGATTGGCTATGTCCCTTTTACCTTACGCCAATTGGGGCCAATTATCAAGAAATAGCAACCATTGTCTGACATTTGGAGCACATGGGTAGCTATTATCAAATACTCGAGGCTCGCGATTGCATCCATCTGTGTACAAGGAAAACTATAATGCATTAGAAGTCGAGTATGTAAAAGACAAGTAAGGTATAGGTAAAAAAATTATGTGCTATTAGGGAGTGAGCACAGAACTAAGTTATGGATACTTATCGAAGATCAGTTAATTATACAGTTTAGTCCGAAAGGTCAAGCTTAGTCGCGCTGTGCGTGCGGCGCTTGATTTTCTCTATCACGCACAATTTCCAATGCACTCATCCAAAACGTTGGCAGAGCTGAATGATGACCTCCAGCTCTTCCACGATAATAAGTCCAACTTCGCTGACCTCAGTATTCGCGAAAACTTCAATATTCCGAAGCTCCACAACATCTGCTATTACCCTTTCTTCATTAGACTCCTCGGTGTCATAGACAACTATAATACTGAATACAAGGAACACCTCCACATCGATTTTGCGAAGGATGCCCACCGAGCGACGAATCGGAAGGACAAGTATCTTCAAATGACCCTTTGGCTCAAGCGCAAGGAGAAGATTCTCTGACACATAATAAATTCATCTGTTGGCTTCAGGCTGGATCCCCAACTCTGACTAAGAAAAAATTCGGAGTGGTGTCCTGCAGATTTTGTTCACCATCGTCACTTACAAATGGCGCAATTGGTGTCAAGGTCCCTACATTAACCTCGAAATACGGCACCGAGTATTTTCGTGACACATTTGCATGTTTTGTAATTGGCTTTAAGACACTGAAATCTCTAAACAGCAAGTAGAGGCTGCAGTGGCAGACTACTTCCTTCTCTTCCAATCGGTTCCGTATACCACAAGATTAAATTCACAAGATCCAGGAATATATAGGGCGGTCAAAGTATAGTCCATGAGATGTAATCTTTATCATCGTCGGGTTCCCCCTCTGCGTCAGGATCGTTGCGCCAACATCCTTGCTGACCATCAGTGACTTTCGTGCAGTACGTTTCAGTGGCTTTGACTTCGGTTGGAAGGAATTTGTGAGCACTGCCATGCAGAGCTTCACGTGATGGGCCGCGTGCGGACCCGGGAGCAGGCGTGCACGCTGTACGCTTCCCTAATTTGGGGTCTTGTCTGCAAAGCTCTTAGCCCTACGGTTCCTCAGTGCGGAGGCGCTGCCCACCTTTTTTAGAAAGTGTAGTGATAATTGGTTTACGTTCCCCAAATCTTCTACGTGACCTAAAAGCGCGAGAAATGTGTCTAATGACCATTAGATGACCTTGTTTTAGAAAAGAGAAGAACTGAAACTCACCGACCTCCCCCGCCTCCCAGACAATGTTCGTTGTAAGTTCGTGGTCAGACATTGGAGTTGCCCGCACTTCAAATAAATCAGTACTCTGGAAGTGGGACCAGGCCAGCTGACCGAAAGGGTTATTATCATTGTGAAAGTTACGCCGTATTTCATTGGACGAAGGAGATTCGGTACGAGCAGTCTTCATGGCCGGTGCTTTTCTAATAATCGAATAATTTCACCGGCAATAGGAAGATGGGGGGGGTACTCACTCAGAAGCAGACACAAAGTTTTGTTTTTACTTCAACTTCAAGTGAGTAAATACAGTATAGGCATTCGGTTGATGCCTATTTTGATTTGCTGATGCCTATTTTGATGGCGCGGGCCGGGCCACAATCATTGATTCCTGGTACCGGTTACGGTTCCAGGTTTCAAAACGACGAACGAGTGACTGAGAATTTCGTCTCGATCGTGGATTACCAATGTCATGTCACGTCGCCACATTGGGCCAAAAATGTGCCCCATTTGGGTTGTTTTCGGCACCGAGCTCGCTCCGCTTCATGGATTTGCCGGTCTAGATGCTTCAAAGTTCAAATCATTACCTCTGCAAATGTTGTCCCTCCTTCCACTTGCTTGCGACCCTTAGCATCTACGATTCCATGTCTCGCCGCGCCTCTGTCGAACTCGTCGAAGAACAGGAGGAAGAACATGGAGCCCCTCCCCTATACTATTTGCCATATGTTTTCATCGACCCCCACGAGCCCGATGTCGCCATGTCTGTGGACCCCATGCCGTCCCAGTCTGTGTCTCAACACTGGTGGTTTGATTTCTTCCCGTAACTTGTAAACAATTTCTAACCGCGTCGCTGTTCCGTTTTTCCCCCCACCCACCGGCCTATACCCACGGAGCGAGATCTGGAGATCGCGGAGGTGGAGGACGTGAACAGGATCGACACTCAGATTTACGAGATCCCTTGGACAGAAGAGGCAGAGGAAAAAGACGATGGCTGAGTGCCTCATACATACAGAGGCGACGGCACAGGACACCCTCTAAACTGGCTGGCTGCCAGAGTTTGACTGGGCAAGTAGGAACAGCTACAGCAGCTGGACCAAGGCGTGGTAGTTCGATTGGGTGGTGCTCAAGGAGAGGAGTTGCAGTATGATGTTCGAATGTGTAACAGATTGGTTCAATTTACTGCTCGCTCTCAGAAGTTTTTGCCTTTCTGTGGCTTAATGCAGCTGGCATGTTCTTCCCAAAGAAAACAGCTCTGATGAACTGAATGAATTCTGGGGAAAAATCTATGCCCACTGAGGTTTCTCGACTCTGGTGTATTCATTATCTCCATTTGCCGGCGGTTAAATTTTGCTGGAACATCATGTTCAAAGGGAGCAGCTATCTATGTAGGTCATAGTCCGGGATGATTTAACAAAGCGAGGTGTTGGATTAAACACTTCCCAATTAGGCAACGGTCAACTGAACCGTGCAGCTTAACAGTACAGATCAACTGTGGGATTTGCACACCTGCAGGTACTGGGTAGACTTGCTTGCTACCAGGCTGCCTGCTGATGGCAATTCTTAGTGCAAGCACTTTGCTGTAGGCAAAGGTGGCAGATGATAGTATGACGGTATTTATCGTCATAAATTATTTACATGTTGCTTTGCACAATGTACATTGAACATGTACTCCTATTTCGAACACAGGAACACAGAAAATGTACAATGAACACACAGATAGTCTACCTAGGGACATCCTATCCACTACATTCAACGTGCAAAGCACTTTTCAATCTTCAACTTCCCCGTTTTGTACTTGTTACCGACTGGTGCGCTCACAATCTAATCAAATGTCATCTTAGCGTTATCGCCATCATCCCAACTTAAATAGCCAATCCCAAACCATCCCACACTTGATGTCAAACCACCACCATAAATTCCACTCCCACTCCCACTCCCAAGCCTGTGGTGAACCACTCTTTGAACTCATGTTGAGCACGGTGTGTGATGCGGAAATCCCACTGTGGAACGCTTCTCTTTACTCAAAACCATTGATCTTTTGGAAGGCCGTCGTTTTTGCAACTCGGATTCGTATCCATATTCCCCGAATCACCTTCTACTTTTAACCACAAGAGTTCAACTTTGTGGCTCTTCGAAAACAAATACCTTGAAAATTTTTGCAAGTAAATTTTCAACACCTTCAGAGGTAAATGGAATCCAACTTTGCAGAGTCAGCAACGTGAATGTTTTTCAGTTAACATTTCCCAAGTTTATTTTCCTCAGCTGAAGAATCAGTCCTCTACTAGCTGCAATCAAGCTTAGTCTCCTGGTCCTTATATTTCACTTGGGAAGAATTCCACAGACTGTTACTTACACAGTGGAAATCCCCCGGCAAAAACAGAACTCGAGTGATAAAGAGATTGAATATCCTGCAAGGACTTGAGTGCATAATTGCCGTGTACCCGTGTAGCTCGCACGCGCAAGGGCCCAGTTTCTCGTTTGCCGCGCAGGTTTTAGCCCTTCATTTCGCACTGGTTCACGCATCAGAAACGTTCGTTTTCTCCCCAGCCCCACTAGTCCTCGTACTCTCTGCATCATTTACAAGGGACTCGTACTCATCGCACATGTTGCCGTCGGCTTCATGCCCTAAACTCCGTGTCAGTTGTTCGTTGCACTGGAGGGGACCTTGTATCGATCGCAGGACGTTGACTTGCCTCCTTACCCTTGACCAAGACCATGCGTCGATTGTACATGCCAGCGGGGGGGGGGGTTCGCGCACTTCAGGCCCAGCGGCCACCCTCTGTCAGCGACGGGCTCGCAGCCGCGCGTGTCAGCGCTTTTCGTCGCTGCGGCGGCGACGGCTTCCCGCATGATCGTCTCTATAGGCGGCGCGCCAGTCGTACCTTTCAGTACAAGCACCGGCTTTCCCTTCGAACATACCCGAAACCGTACCCTGTTGTGACTACTTCGTACACCGTCTTATTTGGTCGGCGTCATACGCACGGCTGTCTTCTGCTTCGGATTTGGTCTTGCTTGATCTGGATTCACACAAGCCTCACACCAGTTATGTTCTGTATACCTGACACGGCAGATATACGCTCCTTTGCGTTCGTACCATAATCGTTCGCACCCGGAAGACCTCTGCTCGTACCAGTGCCCTATTGCCTCGTACCGCACGCCTTGGCTCGTATCCCCACCCGTACCTATATGCTTTGGCCCTTACCCATACCCGCACGCCTTGGCTCTTAACCATACCCGTACCCGCCTTGGCTCTTACCCATACCCTACCCGTATGCCCTAGCTCTTATCCATACTCGTACGGGGCTCTTACCCATGACCGTATGCTCTCGGTTCATACCCGAACACCTTCGCCCTTTTGCTCATACCTGTACACATTGGATCACATCTTAAGCTGTACCATCTGCTTTTGTTCTTACTCGTATTCGTTTGATGCTGTACCCGGGCCCCTTTGGCCCTTATCTCGCATGATCTTCGTTCGCACCCATAACCATCTGTTTGTCATACTTATAACATTTTTGTTCACCCATGCGTCTTCGCCCAGACCGTACCACTCTGGCCGCACCCGTAACGTGCTCTTGGCACCCTCAGCTGTCACTTGTCCACCGCCACGAGTCGCTAGGCCCCAAACTCGTCGGCATCGCCGCCCTTCCTGCCAATGTGATCAAGACCATGAATTCATTCCTGCTGTGGTTTCTTTTTTGTCCAACCAAGTACCTGCCAAAGCAGCTCAAACCCAGGCATTCCCGCTTCGCCAAGCCAATGGTAATTGTGCAAAATGTCTCAAGCTCCGAGGACATGCTCGAGAGTCGCCGAATTATCAAGACATTCTGGTCTGTGTCTCTAAATCTTCAGTATGACTTTCTCATTTGTATTTTAGTCTTGGCCACAGTGTTGTTTATGCGGTATAACTCGCCGTAACATGGCTCCTCCGGCCCCAGGCTCAATTCAAACATGTGGAACAGCAACCTGCAGTCTTGTGGCCCGTGGTATGTTCGAATTCTCTTTTGTGTCTGCTTGGTTGAACATGCCCTGATTTCATCTTAGCTGTAGGAGCTTCGATAGCTTCAGGGTCTGGATCAGCGGGAGGCATGCCTGAGCCCCTTGGGCCATCGCTGGTAGCCAACGCCGCTTTTGAGGCTGACAGAGCTCGTTTGGAAGCAACCCGCGCACGTCTCAAGCTCCCACCTGCGAACCCAAACTCGAAAAATCCTGTCGTGGGCACACGTCTGAATACTGGCACACTCCTTGCTCACGAACATGGTGGTGGACTTCCAGGAGATTCTCTGATTATGATTTGCTGGGAGGTAGGTGATTTATCAGCGAGCCCGATATATTTTGAGTTTTGCTCCAGGTGCGGTCCAGCAAAAATTCCAAGATTGATCCCAGGCTTGGAAGTGCGTCGAAAAAGTGGTCGACTAACCTCTTCTTGAATGGTACATTGAACAAGATTTATTGTACTTGTGATATATTGACTTTTTTTTTTTTTGCACAGATATAAAATCCGACGTCATGCAAGCCGTAAATATTGAGTGGAACAAGCAAACACTGGTACCTCTTGAAGAGTAAGTCACCCAAAAATCTGTTTAATTTGTTCTGAACTCTTTCAGTGCTGAAACTTCATTTCGTTGGTCTGATAATCGTATCTTGGATCGCAATACTTCAACCATGACCCTCGGAGATTTCTATACATACCACAGTACTCCGTCTAATGCACCGCTCTATCTGCACAATGTCCCAAAGAAGTGGAAACATTTCTTGAAGACGGCAAAAAATTCCCCATTCATTTGTCTTGAATTATATATACACTACGATGCAGTACGTCATGTTCATCTCCCATACTTTTCTTCGAGTCATTATAATACTAGTGGCAACAACGTAAAGAGGCGATCGAGAATCAAGAAATTGCCCCCTCTGCCTCCCGGATTTATTCCTCTAGAACAGATGAAGTTACAGGCCAAAAGATTGGCCGCACCGAGTCTTCACGGAATGCCACCACTCAGAAGAACAAACAAACCCGCCAGTCGGGTAGCGGAGGTGACATTTCTACGTTCTTTGGTTCTTGAACTAGCTCTGATTATATTCCATTAGTTCCGAGTTCAGAATTCAGTCTTTCGGGGCGATCGGGTCGCACTGCAGTTCAGACTCAGAGCCAGATTACATTCAAAAAAATGTATTACTGCTATTCAGACTGGAAAAACCACACTCCTTGATTCCGGCGATATTTTCCATGGACACATCTTTGATAAGCCCTTTAGCAGCGGTACCATTAAACAAGCCTTTGACGTGAGTAATCTATAATATTTTTGTCCACTGCCGATAACAATGTCTTATGTCAATAGCTCATCCTTGATAACGGCGAGCAGTATGTGGCAAAGTGTTTTTACAAACTTGCCGAGTCAGAAGACAATTTCACCATTGACTCGAAGGCTCCAGTTTCTGTGGAGGCCAATCGGGTCGAGATTGAGGGTGAGATTTGTAGGCTTGCAATCGGCAAATGGATGCTCGAGGCCTTCTACCGTCATTGCAAAAGCCGTAAAGATGTCAGCGTTGACACCAGTGAGTAAACAAAATGATTGTGGGGAATACTACCTTAGACGCCTTGACAGATATTGCCTTTGCGGATGCATTCCTTGCCGTCGAGGTTGACCGTCCATCTGTCGCCTCCGGAGTTCATATGATCACTGATGATGATGATGGTTTAACTTGGTTGGTTGAACGGAAGCGCCCGAGTACTGTTACAAAGTTTAGTGGCACTTTGGTCCACCGCTCCCACCGCAAAGATCTTTGCAGCGCAACAATTTCCGCCTTTGCTCA
The DNA here is from genome assembly GCA_029378395.1 of Mycena leptocephala. Taxonomy (NCBI): domain Eukaryota; kingdom Fungi; phylum Basidiomycota; class Agaricomycetes; order Agaricales; family Mycenaceae; genus Mycena; species Mycena leptocephala. Next base: position 124,594 of record JARJLF010000008.1, read on the forward strand.
TTTTGTTTTTGGCTACAGCAAGTGCTCGCTCGTCGTCGCTGACTTGCAAGGTATGTGTTTTCGTAGTTCCACTTTTCACCCGGTTGATCACTTCTTCCAGGGACACCCTGCCTCGTCCGAAACAATGATGGTCTCATCCTATTCGATTTAATGACTCATACCACAGACGGGTGAGACCCTTCGTAGTTATTTCTTCTTTATGGACCCATTTCATCGCCCAGGGACTCGGGTTTTGGGGACTTTGGACTGCAGGGCATTGCAACATTTGTTAACGATCACACCTGCACGGATTTGTGTCGTTCTCTGTCTTTGGACACAGATCTTATTGTTCTTATTGTGTTGATACACATCTTATTGTTACAGTAGCTCTATTGTTCTATTGTTCTTATTGTTCTAGCCATCCTTATTGTCTCTGTAGATATATAAGTAGGCTAGTGTAGACCTGAGTCCTCAGTTTCTTACTGTTGACTTCAGGCAAGTACTTACTTCACATTCATCTAATAGAGTTTCTTACTGTTGACTTCAGACCTCTGTGCTGCCTGTTCTAACACACTCTCCGCACCATCTTTGCTCTTGCTGCTCAGCATGATCTCCAGCTTCGTTCTATTGACTTCAGCTCTGCCTATCTCAATGGGGACCTCAACGAGAGTGTCTATATGACACAACCTGAAGGGTTTCCCCAAGGCAGATCTGGCCAGCTTCTCAAACTGCGAAAGTCGCTCTATGGACTTAAGCAGGCTGGCAGGCAATGGCACAAGAAGCTGCGAGAGAAGCTCCAACTAATGGGCTTCAAGTGTCTCCAGTCTGATCGTTCATGCTTTGTCTATTCAGATGGAGCTGTTCGCATCATTCTCCCTATCTATGTTGATGATGGTGTCATTGCCTCCAAGCATGATGCTGATATTGACCGAGTTATTGCTGAACTTAGCTCTGCATTCAGAGTCAAGGATCTTGGTCCCACAGAATGGCTTCTTGAGATCAAGGTTGAGCGCTTCACCAGTGTTGGCGCTTGCATTCACATTCAGCGCCTACAACAAATCATCAATGCCGCTCATTCAAAACTTTGTGATAACTCACTACGTAGTTCATTTTTATGTTGGCATTGAGGAGCCCATGCCATTTGTTGACGAGCACCTTGGCGCGGTTGCAGAAATTGAACTTGTTGTTGCGTGGAACCTGCACTGGCTCGAGGAGGTGGATGTGGCGCATCACTTTGTTGATTTTAGTGAACTGCATGGCGGGGACCGTCAGTCAGAATATGGATAAATCAAAGCCGAGGTAGTAAGGGGGAGGAGTGAACGGGACACACTATAAGATGCTCGACAGTCATATTCTGGTATCCCTCCACGGTCGTGAACAAATCATTCATGAAGGGCATCCTCCTGCAGTCCCACTCATCAGCATCGCACCACACACAAGAGGGGGAGAACGAAGATGCGCCTCCTCCTTTGGCAAAGCCTTTGTATTGTTCAAAAACATCTTCTGCAGCTTATGCCTCCACCTGTGGACCTTGATGAAATCGACATGGACCTTGACGAAATCAATGAGGTCACCAGTCAAATATTGCGGGAGCAATTCAGAGTCGAGGGTAGGAACGGAAGGTATAGGTTGAGACACAAAATCTTGTGCGAACAATATCCAGAGGTTTTTACTGAGTGCAATCGCGCGAAAATGCCGGTTGACCTGAAATGTATGAAAATAAGGCCTCTGTTATGCTTCGTAGCACTCACCCGAGTCATACAGACGGCATACACATCAGTGAAATGTAAGATCTCAAGCATCACGTCAACATTCAGGTCTTGGAGATCCACGGGCATCCTGGTCGCGATTCAAATCCAAGTTTGACAGAGTTAGACAACAAATACTCATACAACCAGGACAAATCCGTCAGACGTCAGTGTATGCAGTCGGATTAAAGCAACGGTGGAACTTGAAAGCCCAGCTGGTACCCAAAGCCAGTCTCGAGCTTGAGATGATCAGGGTTTTGGCAAAGGAGCACTGCACGTGACTCACTTGTGCCCAAACACGTCATCACCAAATCCGGAAAAAAAAATGTTATAGCTGGGTGACAGTCGTGATTTCTCAGCAATTCTGATGATCCATCACGAGCCCTCACAATTGCTCGCGAGCGTCTGCAATTATTGTAGGCTGTAGACAATCTGCCTGCAATCATTATGCGTGATCATCTTCTTTAGATGATCTGCTTATAGTTATTGTGCAAGGTCATCTGAGCTTCACAATAACTATGCGTGCTCACAAGGGCTTGTTCAGTTCTGCAGGTGTTAAATGCCGAACCGAGTGAAGCTCGGAGCTCCGAATGAACACCGAGGAGACACCGAGTAACTAGAACGGTCAATACGCTGACACTACAGAGAGTGAGCGACTACTCGACTTGCAAACCGCAATTGAACGTAGCTCGGAGTTCCGAAGGAACGCCGAGGGAAGCGGAGGGCCAGAGGTAAAGAGATGAGAGAGAACGATCCAGTTAGCGTTCAGTTGAACTGTGCGCTATAACGAATAAAATTATCAAACTGAAGTACATGGTTGTAACTAGTGGTTTAAATACTGGTAAGTTGTAATAAAGCTTTCAAAGGAATAATGGAACTTGAACAATAGGAAGCCTAAAGACAGTAAGTATTAACTTGATAAATGAACGAACGTTGTGAAGGTAAGAGACAGGTCTTGACATAAAACCAGAGCTAGTTTATGCGGAGGTAAGTAAATGAAGCATAGCAATTAAGAATCCTGAATATGCTCCAAGTTGGAATAATGAACGGAATTAAACCGGGAAACGCTCAGTAAATCTTCATAGCGTAAAAACCCGATAGGTCCGGTCTCGGCGATTCCGAGGGGATCGCCGAATAGGAGTTTGGCGAGAATAGGAAAAGGTGTTTTGAATGTAATGAGGCATAGAATGTCAATATCCATAGTAGTACCTCGGTGGCGCCGAGGAAATGCCGAGGTTGAGTTGGCACGGATATAACAGCAGGATGAGTTACAGCATGTTACTCGTCAAACACAAGTCTCCTCATCGTCGCCAGCAAACACTATGGTTGTAAGCCTTCTTTTATGTCCTTTTGATATCTGAAAAGGCAGGATGAATATGATACAGATCCGCATTACGGGCCGTCCCGTCTTCTTGTTCCTTATTTACTGATCATGATCTTCCTTTCCGTTTCCTTTCCAACGACGGAACTCCCACTGTCCATCAGGATGCTCCAGCACCATCACTCCACCGTCCGACAGAGGGATTGTAGTATAAAGCCTGAGATGTCCGTAGTTAGTTTCCCCAGTCAATATTATCATCTACACCAGTTTATTGTTCTTATTGTTCTAGCCATCCTTATTGTCTCTGTACATATATAAGTAGGCTAGTGTAGACCTGAGTCCTCAGTTTCTTACTGTTGACTTCAGGCAAGTACTTACTTCACATTCATCTAACAGAGTTTCTTACTGTTGACTTCAGACCTCTGTGCTGCCTGTTCTAACACACATCACACATGACGAACTGCAAGGATCATCTCAAAAACACCCGCTATTACAGGGTTGCCATCAAAGTTGCCAATGGAGTTGTTGTTTATTTTGAACTGGTGGGGGAGATAGAGTTGAAGCCACTTATACACGGACGCAGTGCTCGGCCTGTTATCCTTACCAATGTTTGTTCCTCAATTATCTCATAATCTGATATCTATTACCTACCTCACCAAACATCATGGCTATTGTTGTTGAAGTGTGGGACTTCCAGCATTCTCATTCTCTTGTTCTGTTTCATGGACACTTAGCTTAGACATGTGAAACACTTGGTATCCTAATGGATCCAGTGGTTTCCATTGTAGTATCCATGTGCACAGCCTTACTGCTGTCCACCGCTGACCGAACGTGCACCGTGCCCCTTCAGGAAGTGAGTCCTCCACGCCGCTGCCCTGCTGCGCACCACCGCTGACCGAATGTGCGCCGTGCCCCTTCAGTCCGTGAGTCCTCCACGCCGCTGCCCCGCCGCGTGCCACCGCTGACGAACGTGTGCCACGCCCCTTCAGTCGGTGAGTCCTCCACGCTGCCCCGCCGCGCCACCGCTGACCGAACGATCTCTTACAGAAACCACTTCTTGAGGCTCTTTCCCAATTTGTTGAGAAGGTGCACTGCATTCACTCTCCACCCTGCCTCAAGTGATGGCCGCCTCAGATGTTCCACAAACAACCACGATTAATTCACATGTCTCTCAAACACCTTTCGGCATGATTGGTAGTCCACCTCACTTTCTACTTTCTTTTCCCACCCACATCTGGAACCATAGCTCTCATTCTGGTGTTGTGCTATGCCACCCTCACATACGTCAATTCGGAAACCGCTCGCGCAAACGCAGTGGAGCAGGCATGCGCTCGATACTTAGGCTCTGAATGGAATGCCAAAATTTATACATGGCTTGGTGTTTCTGCTCGCACGGAGGGAGAGATCATTGCCTTCATTAACTCTGTACCATGGTAATTTCATCTTTCATGCCGGGGTGTCACAGCTCTCACTTTGATTCCAGGGATATGACTTTGAAGGCTGAGAATGGAGCTACCTCTCAGTAAATACCTCTCAGCAAATATTTGGTGAGCTGGCCCAAAGTTTCAAGATTGCAAGTGCTTCCATCATTGACTCTGGGATACAGTACAGACTGGTTTCTGGTATAGGGTTCAGAGTCAACCAATCTGTGGAAGCTCTATTTGCATTGATGAGTCCAGTTGTGCTGTTCTGTTATTTATCTTGGGGCTTTTGTTGGGAACTACACGAAAATGAGTGGAAATTTGGCCAAGTTGATTGACACAACAATTTAAATTTGGGGAGGTGTGCTCGGCCCTATTGAAGGGTACACCACCAATCGAGTCCATTGTTTTCCAAACATTGATGACCAACACTTCCAAAACATCTCCGAAAAGGTCAGAAATATATTGTCAGAATATTTCAAAAACATCCCTGTTAAGTGCCGAACCGAGTGAAGCTCGGAGCTCCGAATGAAACACTGAGGAGACACCAAGTAACTAGAACGGTCAATACGCTGACACTACAGAGAGTGAGCGACTACTCGACTTGCAAACCGCAATTGAACGTGGCTCGGAGTTCCGAAGGAACACCGAGAGAAGCGAAGGGCCAGAGGTAAAGAGATGAGAGAGAACGATCCAGTTAGCGTTCAGTTGAACTGTGCGCTATAACGAATAAAATTATCAAACTGAAGTACATGTTTGTAACTAGTGGATTAAATACTGGTAAGTTGTAATAAAGCTTTCAAAGGAATAATGAAGCTTGAACAATAGGAAGCCTAAAGACAGTAAGTATTAATCTTGATATATGAATGAACATCGTGAAGGTAAGAGACAGGTCTTGACATAAATCCATAGCTAGTTTATGCAGAGGTAAGTAAATGAAGCATAACAATTAAGAATCCTGAATATGCTCCAAGTTGGAATAATGAACGGAATTAAACCGGGAAACACTCAGTAAATCTTCATAGCGTAAAAACCTGATAGGTCCGGATTCGGCGACTCCGAGGGTATCACCGAATAGGAGTTTGGCGAGAATAGGAAAAGGTGTGGTGAATGTAATGAGGCATAGGATGTCGATATCCACAGTAGTACCTCGGTGGCGCCGAGGTAACGCCGAGGCTGAGTAGGCACGGATATAACAGTATCCCCCTCTTAGCACTCTCGCCCTCTAGAGTGCAAGAAAGATAAAGTTCTCGCAAAATAAAGTTTCGGCTGCTCGGCTTGGCCGAGTTTTTGGGCCCTGAGCCAGAGTGGCCGAGGTACCAGCTAGAAGGTGCGCAGCACAGCCTTCTCGGCTGTTTCTCTCTTGATCTCGTACCACCACCATCTCACGCACACCTCTGAAAACATCAATGTCCGGAATCGGTGAGTAGTATGGAGTTCCGAGGTTCAAGATGCTAACATTCACAGTCTGCAAAAACTGCGAACGCCGAGGCGATGCCTGCACCACGACTCAGCTTTTATGGCCGTGCCAGACAAGAGGCTTGTAACATCTGTGTTGCACCGATTCAGAAGGGTAAGGATGGGATTGACCGTGTTCATCATAGGCTCGATGTGTCGGACATCAATGTGGCCATCTGGCGCAATCTCAGAATCTGTGAATATTTCTCTTGGAAATCTTGCACGACAGACACCTGTTTTGGACGCCCTTTTCTTTCAGCCTTAATCTCGAATTCAGGTTCTTTCCCTTTCTTTTTGTTCTTTCTCCATTTTGTCTTCGCCTCTTTGGCGCGTTGATGTTCAACTGACAGGTAATGAGTGTGAATATTGGATCACACCAATAAATCATCAACCTGGAATTCAAAAATCATCTCACCACTTGACTTGGGGTATAGGGCCGTGGCTTAGCCCGGCAGATACTCATGCTTATGTTGGGTTATACTTGAAATGCTGGATAACAATGAACGAGTATTAAATTTCGGGCACACAGCGAAGTTCGGATTACAGATGGGACTTGCGATTATGTTGGAAACCTGAGAGCAATAAAATAACAAGTTTGAGGTCCAAGGAGACTGCAAAAATGAATAGGCCATTGATTTGGACTGATACTGACCAGGAGAAACCGGATTTTCCAAGCACCTTCCATTTTGGGTACACAGCAAAGTTCGGATTACAGATGGGACTTGCGATTATGTTGGAAACCTGAGAGCAATAAAATGACAAGTTTGAGGTCTACGGAGACTGCGAAAATCAATAAGCCAGTGATTGTGACTGATACTGGCCAGGAGAAACCGGATCTCCTAAGCACCTTCCATTTTGGGTACACAGCGAAGTTCGGATTACAGATGAGACTTACGATCACGTTCGTTGGGGGCAAGAAGATGACAAGTTTGAGGTCCAAGGACACTGCAGTCGATGATTTGGAGAAAATCAGGTTTTGGGACACGGGCATAATAAATAACATTAGGCATTGGGTATCTGAGATGCGAAAATTGTACAGGCCAGAGTCACAAAAATGAATCAGGCTTCGTTATGAGGAACAAAGTCCAGTAAGAATTTGGCAAAAAAACACCATCAGGTACCTGGTTGTCAGATGGGGGGTAAGCAAGGTGAAAGAACCATGATGAGAGACACTTACATTCAAGATCGTATGCAGGTATCACTCACAATCTGTCACTGCACAAAAGAATCCCCTTCTTGCAACCCACACCACCATAGGACCAGCTGAGGGCATGCAGCATAGCCAAAGACACTCAGTGGCATGGCTGGAGCCAAAGACAGCCTTTGGGAAACATATAACCATACACCCATCGTCACAGAATCTCCGACCACATTGTGGTGGTCCAGGAGGCATAGAGCACATTTTTGGTGAGACAGAGCGACATCGTATGTATGGCTTCTCGGTCATAAGTCCCACATAGGACATTTGCGGCTCCAGTACTAATTAAGCACCAATTGGTGAGAAAAAAATGAGGAGAAACATGTGGTCTACGCAGGCATAATTTAATGGTGACATATAGGTTAGGTTATATGTAGCGAGCAAGCCTGTCAAGGCTCTCCGATCAGCGTCATGATGACTCCGCGGAGTCCGGAAATGATTGGTGGCGGTCCAGCCCGCCTGGACCGCCACCTGGACCGCCACAGAATTGACACTCGCTGACTATCTCTGGTTACATCAGGAAAACCCAGAATCGCCAATGTCCACAATTATGCACAATTACTGATAATCACTGCGTTCCCAGGCCGCGGAGACAGACCGTGCGTCCGTGGACGGACGTGTGCCGAGACGTCTCGGCAGACCCTGTCGCCATAACGGCTGTGCTTGGCCGCCGTCACCTAGACAGACCCTTCCTCCCTGTGCCTCCACGTCGCGACACACCTCGGCATACCACCGCACACTTAGCCCAGCCTCTGCTTTTCGTCCTGCCCACCTACTGACAATATACGTGCTACCAAATGGCCGCCTGTATAGTGTAATGATTTAATAAAAGCTTCCTGAATAACGAGTCCTTGTCGGCCGTAGTGGGGCCTTCCTCCGGTCATTGACCATACCAATAGCTCAATGATGACTACAGTATCTCCATACTCCAACTCAGCTGGCACCTGAGACCTCAGCCAGCGACTAAACTTGTGATTCACCGATGTCACCTTACGAATGGTTCCGATAATAAATCACTATTACATATCGCCACGAACATGCCGGTGAGCAAGTACATTAGGGTCCGAAGTACCATCCCCTCCTGTGCAAAAGCTGCCACCACTTCTACCCGCCTGCCCACGGGCGAGTAAACTAGGCAGAACGCATATGGTGGTTGCCGGGCACAATTCTTTTTGGATCAGCCCGAATAGATCCAGTGAGAATGCATATGGCATACATGCCCGATCAGGTTCACCTTCACTTCAACTATCCCACGCATGGGAATTGAGCCGTTTTTTGCCCGGGGCCGCTCGGAAACTTCTGCGAACCGGGCATGACGAGAAGAAAAAAAGGAATCAAAACACAGTGCAGAAGTGGAATGAGCGTTAATTTTCTGGTCGAATCATAGTCTGGCTAGACGAATGCACCCTCTAGCACGCGCACAGAAATTTAAACCCCCGGCGAATCACATCATGGAATATTTGCTGAATTTTGTGGCTATGCACATATTTTATCTCTTCCCGGTCCAGAAGTGGAATGAGGCTCCGCGCCAGCGGTCGGGGTCTGGGCTGGAAAACCCCAGCTGTCTGGGCCGGCGCCGGTAACCAAACCTCAAATTCACCGCAAAAAGAATGTTACAACAACTAAACTCTGTATCGAAATTTTCGAGCTGTGCCACGAAAGTCCTCCAAAAATTTGCCATCCCCGTTGAGCCGTTGCTCCACGCAGGAGCATTAAGCACATTTGGCAAAAAAGTCATGAGGTGAAAAGCCCACTCGTCATTTCCCTGCCTGTTGTGTCGTGATCAAGAGGAAACCTAACATCTCTCTACCATCCACCCGCATTTCGGGACCACATGCTGTGAAGCCATCAGAAATCTGGCGGATAACCAGTAAATGCCAGGTCGTGCTTTGCACAGATCATACCATCATCAACATAGATAGGGAGGATGATGCACATTGTGCCATCGTAGTACATATAGCACGAGCGATCAGATTGGAGACACTTGAAGCCCATAGAGCGGAGCTTCTCGTTCAACTTCTTGTGCCATTGTCGACCAGCCTGCTTAAGTCCATAGAGTGACTTGCACAGTTTCAGAAGCTGGCCATGCTCTCCGTGAGGAAATCCCTCAGGTTGAGTCATATAGACATCCTCCTCAAGATCTCCATTCAGGTAGGCAGAAGAGAAGTCAATGGAACAAAGTTTGAGGTCATGCTGAGCAGCCAGAGCAAAGATGATGCGGAGGGTGGCTGGTTTGAAAGTTGGTGAAAAGATCTCGTTGTAATCAATTCCATGGCATTGTCCATGACCATCAGCAACGAGTCTAGCCTTGTAGCGATCAATAGAGCCATCGGACTTGTGCTTGATAACGAAAACCCATTGTGATTGAATGGGCTTCACACCAGGAGGTGCATCAACAACATCCCATGTGCAGTTCTCGAGAAGAGAGTTAATCTCGGATACTGCTGCATCCTGCCAAAGATGTGCATCTTCTCGTCGTAGTGCTTCATGATAGGTGCGTGGATTGCCTGACTGAACAGCAGACTGAGCTGACTGCACAGAAGCAACATTGGCTGCCTGAAGCACTTCACAAGCAGGATCTCCTTCATGTGCAACAATGAGAGCACTTCCCAGTTTAAGGAGCAGTTCATCCTCGCTGCTATCCTCTTCATCACTTGGAACAGCTGGAGGAGGCTCTTGATAAGCGGGCTGAGCTTTCCACCATTCTGTTGCAGGTCTATGCTCTGTTGTTTGACCATGGTGCTTGCAACGTGCAGCAACACCAACAGGAGAAGGTGGTAATGCAGGAGGTGATGGTGCATCATCAGGAGGTAGATCTGGTGAATTTGAGCGAGTGGATGGAAGAGAAGCTGGCAGTGGAGGAAGTGGCATTTCTGGATTGGGAGTTGGTGCAGGGGGTGCTGGATGAGCAATAGAAACATCCTCGTCATCTCCCCCGTCATCGTGCACAACTGGTGGCTTGACAGGAGGAAGATCAACTAGAGAAGAGGGAGGCCTTCTGGGACATTGCCTCATCATTTCAGGCTTGTTCCCAGGAAAGTAGCACTCATCAAACACAGCACGCTCGGATGGGACCATCTTTCTGGTCACAGGGTTGTAGAACAACCATCCCTTCTTCTCGTTGGGATAGCCCACAAATATGCACTTCTGGAAATGCAACCCAGAAGTGTCTCTCTTATCCTTCTGCACATGTACATAGGCAAGGCAGCCCCACACCCGAAGGTGCAACACATTCGGCTTCTGCTTGAACCACAGCTCATATGGAGTAGTGTTCTCCGGAACATGAGACAATGGATGCATGTTTGCAACATGGACATAAGCATCAGGCTAAGACCAGGCAGCATAGGGGTGGAAACAGGCTTGCAATCAGACATTCCATACTGCTCAAGCATGTTCACAGCATATTGGCGCTGCGAAATAGCAATGTCTCCAGTCTTAGAGTTGCGCTCAACCTTGATCACAAGAAGCCATTCTGTGGGACCAAGATCCTTGACTCTGAATGCAGAGTTAAGTTCAGCAATAACTCGGTCAATATCAGCATCATGCTTGGAGGCAATGACACCGTCATCGACATAGATGGGGAGAATGATGCGAACAGCTCCATCTGAATAGACAAAGCATGAAGACACTTGAAGCCCATTTGTTGGAGCTTCTCTCGCAGCTTCTTGTGCCATTGCCTTCCAGCCTGCTTAAGTCCATAAAGCGACTTTCGCAGTTTGAGAAGCTGGCCAGGTCTGCCTTGTGGAAACCCTTCAGGTTGCGTCATATAGACGTTCTCATCAAGGTCCCCATTGAGATAGGCAGAGCTGAAGTCAATAGACCGAAGCTGGAGATCATGCTGAGCAGCAAGAGCAAAGATGGTGCGAAGAGTGGCGGGTTTGATGGTAGGAGAGAAGATTTCGTTGTAGTCAACACCAAAGCGCTGTCCACAACCATCTGCAACCAATCGGGCTTTGTAGCGCTCGATGGTCCCATCAGACTTGTGTTTGATCACAAAGACCCACTGAGAGCGTATAGGCTTTACTCCAGGAGGTGGACAACAACATCCCAAGTACAGTTCTCCAAGAGAGAGTTAATCTCGGATAGTGTTAGAACAGGCAGCACAGAGGTCTGGAGTCAACAGTGAGAAACTGAGGACCCACGTCTAAACTAGCCTACTTATATACTAGTGGAACAATAGAGATAGTAGGAACAATAAGAACAATAAGAACAATAGAACAATAAGAACAATAGAGACAATAGAGACAATAAGATCCTTGTCAGATCTGTATCAACACAATAAGATGGATATCAGGAATGCGTGGGATCGATAGAAAGCATGATGGAGTGATGTAATCAGGGAATCATGATAGATCAAAGTGCGAGAATGGCACAGTCCAATCACAGACTGCAACACTCCCCCGGGACGAGACCAGTCTCGACTAGCTCCCCCGTATTCCCATCATAGAACGCAACTTTTCCACAGTAGGACAAGGGAGTGCTTTGGTGAAAATGTCCGCAATTTGCTCTTGGGTTGGAGTGTATTCCAGTGCAATGTATCCCTTGGCAACTTCATCTCGAAGCCAATAATAAGCAAGGTCAAGGTGCTTCATGCGATCATGATGCTCCGGGTTTTTAGCAACTTGGATAGCAGACTGGTTGTCCATGAAGAGGGGAGAGGGTCCAGACACTCCATAGCCCAATTCAAACAGCAGATTGCGCACCCACTTGATCTCCTTGCCAGCATCTACACCTGCAATGTATTCAGCCTCTGTAGTGGACAGAGAGACTGTAGTCTGCAGTTTGCTCCGCCAGCTAACAGGACTGCCATTCATCATCACCAAGTAACCACCTGTGCTTTTGCCAGACACCTTGCAGTCTCCATGGGCTGCATCGGAGTAGACAGCAAGAGAAGGTGAAGCAGACTCTGCGGGAGGAGACTCAGGCTCTGGGTCCGATGCAGAGAAGTAGGTGGTGAAGGGATGTGGTACAGATGATGATTTTCGGTATGTAATGCGATAGTCAAGTGTGCCATTGATGTAGCGCATGAGATGCTTAACAGCACCCCAATGCTTTTCACCGGGATTGCTATTGAAGCGTGCAAGGAGTCCGACAGTGTAAGAGATATCAGGACGAGTTTGGGTAGCCAGATACATCAGAGAGCCAACAGCAGACAAGTATATTGGTCCATACTTGCTGGCCTCTTCTGGAGTCTGAGCACCCATCTCCTTGGTCAAAACAAGACCAGGAATCATCGGAGTGCGAACAGGCTTAGAATTGGACATTCCATAATGCTCAAGCATGTTCACAGCGTATTGGCGCTGCTGCGAAAGATGGATGTCTCCAGTCTCGGAGTCACGCTCAATCTTGATCCCCAGAAGCCACTCTGTAGGACCTAGATGCTTGACTTTGAAAGTAGAGCCAAGTTCAGCAATAACTCGGTCGATTTCAGCATCACTCTTTGCAGAGATCATACCATCATCGACATAGATGGGGAGGATGATGCGCGTTGTGCCATCGGAGTAGATGTAGCACGAGCGATCAGACTGGAGACAGATAAAGCCCATAGACTGGAGCTTTGCACTGAGCTTCTTGTGCCATTGACGACCAGCCTGCTTAAGCCCATAGAGTGACTTGCGCAGTTTAAGAAGCTGGCCCTGCTCTCCTTGCGGAAACCCCTCAGGTTGAGTCATGTAGACATCTTCCTCGAGGTCTCCATTCAGGTAGGCAGAGGAAAAGTCAATGGAACGAAGCTTGAGATCATGCTGAGCAGCAAGAGCAAGGATAATGCGAAGTGTCGCAGGTTTAAATGTAGGGGAGAAGATCTCGTTGTAATCAATGCCATGACGTTGGCCACGACCATCTGCAACGAGTCTCGCCTTGTAACGCTCAATAGAGCCATCAGACTTGTGCTTGATGATAAAGACCCACTGTGAACGAATGGGCTTTACACCAGGGGGTGCATCCACAACATCCCATGTGCTGTTCTCCAGAAGGGAGTTTATCTCGGAGATTGCAGCTTCTTCCCAAAGGTGAGCATCTTCTCGTCACAGCGCCTCGTGATAAGTGCGAGGATTGCCAGAGTGAACAGCAGCTTGAGCTGACTGCACTGCTGCAATGTTTGCTGCTTGAAGTGTAGAACTCTTTGGATCGCCTTCATGTGCAACAATGAGAACACTCCCTGGCTGAAGCAGTAGTTCATCATCGCTGCTGTCTTCGTCATCGCTTGGAACAGCTGGAGCAGGCTCTCGATAAGCGGGTTGAGCTTTCCACCATTCTCCTGCAGGCTTATGCTCTGTTGTTTGACCGTGGTGCTTGCAGCGTGCAGCAACACCAATGGGAGAAGGAGGAAGTTCAGGCTCAGGTTCTGGAGACTGTTCCGGAGGTGGAGGTGAATTAGGACGAGTTGAAGGTGGGGAATGATTTGGAAGAGATGGATTGGGAGTTGGTGCAGGGGGTGCTCGATGAACACCATAATCATCCTCGTCGTCTCCCCCGTCATCGTGCACAACCTGTGGCTTGGCATGAGGAGGTAAATCGACAAATGTGGATGGTGGATTCTGAGGAACGCGCTGTAGTAGTGAAGGTTTGTTTCCTGGGAAGTAGCGCTCGTCAAAGACAGCACGCTCGGATGTGACCACTTTTCTGGTGACAGGGTTGTAGAACAGCCATCCCTTGTACTCAGTAGGATATCCTACAAAAATGCACTTCTGGAAATGAATCCCAGAAGTGTCCCTCTTATCCTTCTGCACATGCACATATGCAAGGCAGCCCCACACCCGAAGGTGTGACACATCTGGCTTCTGCTTGTACCAAAGTTCATATGGAGTGGTGTTCTCCGGAATGTGAGATGTTGGATGCATATTAGCAACATGAATGTATGCTGCATCTGCGAGTGCCTTGAAAGATGGAGGCAGATTAGCTTCATGAAGCATAGCCGTTGTGTGCTCATTGACAGTGCGGTTACCACGCTCTGCCATTCCATTCTGTTGGGGTCTGTTCCTCGTCGAATGACGACGCACAATGCCTTCAGAGCGCAAGTAGTTGTCAAACGCTGTAGACATGTACTCTCCACCTTTATCTTCCTGCAGCGCCTTGATCTTACGTCCAAAGTGATTCTCAGCATAAGCTTTGAACACTTTGAATGCATTGAATGTATCACTCTTGCGCTTCACGTGCATTGCACATTTGAAGCCAGTATGATCATCAATGAAGAGAACACGGTATCTCCAACCCTCACGGGTGAAGACCTTGAATTCCTTCAGATCAGAGTGTATCAATTCACAATGAGATTGCTCTCATTCAGGGGGAGTGTTGAAGTGTGGGACTTCCAGCATTCTCATTCTCTTGTTCTGTTTCATGGACACTTAGTTTAGACATGTGAAACACTTGGTATCCTAATGGATCCGGTGGAAGTTGTCAACAGATCTATTGCAGTTCAATATGTGCCTACACAGGAGCAGCTTGCCGACATTCTCACTAAAGCCCTTCCCCATCCTACTGTGGAAAAACTGCGCTTTTAGATGGGTTTGCAGGGGAGACAATTTCTAGTTCCCTAGAAGTAACAGAAGTGCAAAGTGCAAAAAGATTTCCCGATAAAAAGGTAGATCTTGGAGATGTTGAATAGACAGCCAGACAGCTTCAGATAGTAAACCCGAAGTTGCCATAGGCATCCTGGACATATGGGCACATAGTAGGAGGTGGGGGGAGGTGACATTGGAAACAGTTGAAGAGTTGAACTGCTTGAGTGATGCGCAAGTGGTTGAAGCTCTAAATGAGTTGAAGTGGCACACCTCTACACCTCAACCCTCTGGCCTGATGAGCTGGGCCAGGAACACTGGGAGTGACTGGAAAAGTGGAAGTGCCCTGGACAAACCAAGTGCCACTCGCACAGGAGTGGGCCCAGCTGGCACCATCTTTTGTACCTAATTCAGTCTCCTTTGACCCCTGCAGCCCCCAGGTGTGTTTCTCATAACAACCCTCTAGATCATGAATTTCTGACTCACCACAGAATGCACTCTTCTTGGAGAGCCTATACCCCTCATCCTTCCACGTGCAATTGCTGCATGCACACCTCAATACTCTCAACCACACCACCCTTTTCACACTGGCACAACACATAATGGCACTGCAGCCTGTACACCTCGATCCTCCATTGTGGCTTGCCTTGCCCAAGACAGTGCTCATGTATGAGTCTGGCCCAAGCCCTGATTTGATGTGGAGGGCATGGCCTCACTGATGCTGCTCACAGGCAACCAATGGCCACTTGAGCCTCCAGTGCAGTATATCTTTGGCCCACTGGCCCGCTAGGACGGCACGGTGCACAGGCACAGGAAGGGTGCGAGTGACCCCAAGGACTATGTATACATGGCAGTGCTACAGGAATATGCTTGGGTTACAGGAGTGCGTGCAGCATGGCAGATGCTGACACCTACTTTGCACTCTTCAGGCACTTCGACCCCACCACCGAACTGCAGTTCTGACCATCCCCAAGATCCCATGGCACTGCTGTGCAGACTCCCACAATGGTATGTATGCATACCAATTACACCCCTCTATCTAAATGTAAGCACTTCGCTTGTACATAATACACACCCATGCATGCACTATTCTACGCTACATATGCACTTATGTGCAATGAAATCTGCAAGTTCAGTCTCAGTTATTGGCATTGTGATTTATATTTGTATTGCAATTTGCTGGAGGAGAACACCACTATAGTGGAAGATTTATTCAAAGGCAAGCTCACTTGCAGGGCAGGATTGATAACAAGTAAGCAATAGAGGGACTGCTGGCCAAAACACTAGCCAATGGTGAAGTGTGGCCAAGTCTGTGCTCAGAGCAGATAGAGAATAAAGGAGAAGGGAACTGCCTATATTGCTAGTGGAGATACAACCAGCTCAAGACTGGAGACTACAACTACTACAGGCTGGTATATATATAAGAGCCAGCGACAAATTTGAACGACAACATCAGAATGATAGAGGAATTCCACCATACACACCCCTCTGCACCCTTGCCTGCATCCTCAGAATGTGGGACATCTCTACAACTGGTAGTTGCAGTCCCCAGTCTTGAGCTGGTCATATCTCCACTATAGGCAGTTCCACTACCCTCTTTTCCTTCTTTGCTCTAAGCACCTCTACTTTCTCCTCTTTTTGTTCTGAGCACAAAAAAACAAAATGAGAGATGAATTGTATAGACCACATGATGCTGATTATGAAACTAGAGTGAGAATGTCAGATATGAACTCGAAAAAATATGCTCAATATTCACCAGCTGAGCTCATAGCATGTGACACCAAGGACAAGGTATGAGTGCCAGATGCACAAGCTGACAATCATGTGCAAGGCACCAATGTAGCACCATTTGCATGTGAGGCAGAACTATTCAAATGTCAGGCCCATTGGATTTTTCCGACATGTGCATGCAGAAAGAAATACTGTCATAAGGCTTGGACTCGGCCCAGATATTTTCAAGCTTCTTTTAGGAATTCCGTTGAGTGACTCCTCAAAGGTAAATATTCGGAACCCATTCTCCATATGCAACATCGTGAAATTTGGATCAAAGACCCGCACTGGAACGCACACTTACATGATCCACGACACTGAATGTTCCTCTGAAGTCTTTTGAGAGTACAATTTCACTATTCCAGCTTGAACTAGAATAATCCACAGTTTTCAAGCCCACCAATGCACACACAGCCACTGAATCCAGGTTCTCTTAACTGAAGACCCGAGATTGTGGGCAGCCAAACATGTGGAGGAAAGAATATTGTGGACAGGCAATCACCATTGGATTGAACAATTTGTCTCGCATTCATTGCTATTCTGTTCTCATGGAGGGATCAATGATCTTCTTCAGTCGAGATGGAGAACTCCTATTTGAAGCGGACATTGATGAGAGGAACCAGGCATTTGTGAGAGAAGACGATTCAGCCTTGTCTGCAGTTGGAACTTTGCCTCTTGATCTAGACCTGTTGGATCGTCAACTTGGCCATCATTCTGATACCCAAAAGATCTTGAGCAAGAATCTGGTGACTGGTGCGAAAATCACTTCAAACCAGAAGCAGATCCAATCTGTGAGCCATGCCTTGCAGGCAAGCTGAATGTGGCTCCTTTTCCTTCTACTGGACATCACTCCAGTGCGCCCCTTGATTTGCAGTAACCATATTAGGTTTGCTTAAGCAATGAGCATCTCAATGTAAAACAGGGTTTGAAATTTGTTCTGATTAAACACTACAGCAGTGAGACTATTAGAGCTACAAGAGGTTTGAAACGGTTTAAACACAAACGGGTTTATGTTCAAAAATGAACATGTTCTGTTTGAACCGATGATTGGCAGAAATGGTCCGAAAAGTACCACTTGCCAGAGTTGAACTTGTGACCAACCAAGAGTCAAGACAACCAACTTGCGTTGATAACCACTACACTATAAAGGACATAACCAGGCACATTGCATGATGGCTAAGGCTATTGTTGAAAGATTTAGTACTGCTTCTCGTGGCAATACTAGCAAAGGACAGTCAAAGGCCCCCCCTATTTAATGTATGTATAGGTATGTATAAGAATCTTGAATGTGTTTCTGTCTACTTGAAGAATTTTTCTGGTGCTTGATTGGGCATAGCTCCTTGAAATCAACATATTTAGTTGGGTCCACCAGTGGTGCCCACAGAAACACTAGAAATTGTGCATAGTGGTGTGCATAGTGGTGAGAAAGTTCAGTTCAGAAAATAGTTTGAATCTCAACCAGACTGAACCAAACATCAGGTTTGGGTTAAAAGGTTCAGAGGATTGCTGAGCTTGAATGTGAAGTTCGGTTTAGCATTTGGGGATGGGCAGTTGCATTTGAACCTCAAAAAGAAATTTGAACCTGGACCCTGCTTTCAGGCTTTTTGCAATGCAAAATTGGATTCACTTGATTGTGGTATCACTTGATTTGTTCTTGACCTTCACTTGTGTTGAATTTCAGAGAACAAAGCACATTTTTCCCTCACATCACGGTTATCTGGCATGTTTTTTGCAACTGAATGTTCATGGAGTGACTTCAGTATGCATGCACTTTGTGATGAGGAAGGACATTACTGAATCAATGATCATTCTGTACCCTACATATTGCTCACTATGAGATAGGTGAAAATTGCAAGTTCAAACACATTCAAACCTGAACCAAACTGAACTTTGCCACCACTACAAATTGTGCAAGTGATACACATCTTATTGTTACAATAGCTCTATTGTCTTATTGTTCTTATTGTTCTAGCCATCCTTATTGTCTCTGTACATATAAAAGTAGGCTAGTGTACACCTGAGTCCTCAGTTTCTTACTGTTGACTTCAGGCAAGTAGTTACTTCACATTCATCTAACAGAGGTTCTTACTGTTGACTTCAGACCTCTGTGCTGCCTGTCCTAACAATATGACGATGGATGCATGTTTGCAACATGCTGCCAGCCAGTGCCTTAAAAGACAGTGGCAGATTAGCTTCATTCTCATTCAACTTCTTGTGCCATTGTCGACCAGCCTGCTTAAGTCCATAAAGTGACTTGCACAGTGTCAGAAGCTGGCCACGCTCTCCTTGAGGAAATCCCTTGGGTTGAGTCATATAGACATCCTCCTCAAGATCTCCATTCAGGTAAGCAGAAGAGAAGTCAATGGAACAAAGCTTGAGGTCATGCTGAGCAGCCAGAGCAAAGATGATGCAGAGGGTCGCTGGTTTGAAAGTTGGTGAAAAGATCTTGTTGTAATCAATTCCATGGTGTTGTCCACGACCATCGGCAACGAGTCTAGCCTTGTAGCACTCAATAACGTCCCATGTGCAGTTCTCAAGAAGAGAGTTAATCTCGGATACTGCTGCATCCTGCCAAAGATGTGCATCTTCTCGTTATAGTGCTTCATGATAGGTGCGTGGATTGCTGGACTGAACAGCAGACTGAGCTGACTGCACAGAAGCGACATTGGCAGCATGTAGCACTTCACAAGCGGGATCCCCTTCATGTGCAACAATGAGAGCACTTCCTGGTTAAGGAGCAGTTCATCATCGTTGCTATCCTCTTCATCACTTGGAACAGCTGGAGGAGGCTCTTGATAAGCAGGCTGAGCTTTCCACCATTCTGTTGCAGGTCTATGCTCTGTTGTTTGACCATGGTGCTTGCAACGTGCAGCAACACCAACAGGAGAAGGTGGTCTTCTGGGACATTGCCTCATCATTTCAGGCTTGTCCCAGGAAAGTAGCGCTCATCAAAGACAGCACGCTCGGATGGGACCATCTTTCTGGTCACAGGGTTATAGAACAACCATCCCTTCTTCTCGTTAGGATAGCCCACAAATATGCACTTCTGGAAATGCAACCCAGAAGTGTCTCTCTTATCCTTCTGCACATGCACATAGGCAAGGCAGCCCCACACCTGAAGGTGCGACACATTTGGCTTCATGGAATAGTGTTCTCCGGAACATGAGATGATGGATGCATGTTTGCAACATAGACATAAGCTGCAACAGCCAGTGCTTTAAAAGACGGTGGCAGATTAGCCTCATGTAGCATAGCCGTTGTGTGTTCATCAATAGTGCAATTTGCATGTTCTGCTGTCCCATTCTGTTGCAGTCTGTTCCTCGTTGAATGGCGGTGTACAATACCCTCAGAGAGCAAGAAGTTCTTGAACTCATTGGATATGTACTCCCCACCTTCATCGTCCTGCAATGCCTTGATTTTGCGTTCAAAGTGATTCTCAGCATAAGCCTTGAACACAGTGAATGCCTTGAAAGTCTCACTCTTGTTGTATTCCTTCAGATCAGAGTGTATCAAATCAAGAGGCGCTTCAGCATGATGTCCAGTGGAAGGAAACAGAGCCGCATTCAGCTTGCCTGCAAGGCAGGGCTCACAAATTGGATCTGGTTTCCGGTTTGAAGTGATCTTCGCACCAGTTACCAGCTTCTTGCTCAGGATTGTCTGAGTGTCAGTGTAGTGACCCAACCGACGATGCAGCAGATCAAGATCAAGAGGCAAGGGTCCAACTGCTAGAGCTGAATCAGAAGAGGGAAAATTGACTTCTCTCACATATGCCTGGTTCCTCTGATCAATATCCGCTTCAAAGAGCAAAACACCATCTCAATTGAATGATATTACAGATCCCTTCATGAGAACGGAGTAGCCATGAACGCGAGATATATACATAGTAGAGATGAGATTGTGAGATAATGAGGGAACATATAAGACAATTGTGAGAAGAATATATCGGCCACATCGTCTGTGTATGCGTGGTCTAAGCAGTCCATTTGCGACTCGGATTGGGACTCTGTGTGGACAGGCATTCAACAGGTGCTCACGACGAGGAGTCATGTGCGAAGTGGTCCCTGAGTCTGAATTCCATCGGTCATCAGCAAGTGGTGAAGAAGAGTGAGAGAAAAGACTTGCATGATGGGGAAACGAAGGACTGCCCAGAAATGAATGCTAGAACCACCAGAGACTGGTAGTGCCCTCAGGAGTGTGTGTGGCAAAGAAAAGGTAGGTAAGGTAACTAGCTGATCCTAATGAACACCCAGTTGTGAGGCACACAGGCCCTAATCCCAGATTCAACGGATTGACTACCGTTTGTTGTCTGGTGAACTGAAGACTATCTCGCAAAGAGGAATTGTCCCAACAGTTGGTGTTCCTATCTACAAAAGGCCACACAACACTGAAAGGGCAGAAAACTGTCACAGAGTGGCAGAGAGGGCAGAGAGAGAGTGGAGGGATTGATGAAAGAGCAAGCGTGCACACAGCAAGCATGCCCATCATATCTTGTTAGAGGCAGAGAAGAGGAAGGCTAGGAAACAGTGCGTCATTTGTTCATTCTGTGTGATTTATCTTCTTCAAATTAATGTCTGTCATCAGGTCGGCCCTCATTGTACCCGTACATTGTCGAAGAAAAAACAGTGTACACACTACATATATAAGTAGACAAGTGTAGAGCCTGGATCTTCAGTTCTTACTGTTGACTCCAGGCAAGTAGCTTCATTCCATTCATCTAAATACAAATACAAGAGTTCTTACTGTTGACTCCAGACCTCTGTGCTTGCCTGTTCAACAAGAAGAGCACTGGAGGTTATTTGGTGACGATGAACAGTCCAGTGAGCTGGAAGAGCAAGTTGCAGTCTACTGTCTCACTTTCCACCACGGAGGCTGAATAAATCGCCGCAGTGGAAGCAGGGAAGGAGATCAAGTGGATTTGCAATCTGCTCTCAGAATTGGGCTATGGAGTGTTCCATGACAGCCTCGCCTTGTCTACACCGCTGCTATTGTTCGGGGCGAGTCATCGCTGAGATTCATCGCCGCCGGCACCGCCATCATTGAAAATGTGGGCACCAACTTATTATTGTTAAGCTGATCGCTGATTCAGAAGCAGAAGAAGTTGCTGGACTGCACGGCGAAACGTGTACATCAGGCCATTGTTTTGAGAAATGCACGCTGTGCCTTGAGGCAAATTGGACGAAGAAGCGGCCTGTTTATTGTAGTCTGCGATTTGCGCATCACATCAGGTGGGAGGTGGCAGATGCTGCAGACCAACTGCACACTGCAGTTCTAGTTTTGCAAGTCACTACCAGTTGATGAACAACTGGGAGCAAGGAATTTGCAGATCGAGAGGGACGAGGACTTCGCGATGAATGGATTAGAGCAAGGACTACACCCTGATGAACAAGGCTGCAGTCAAGGTGAATGTCAAGAGAGAGCTGCTGTCACAGTCGGTAAACAAGACCAAACTGAAGTGCAGAGCCACGCTCGGTACCGATCGGCCCAAAGTGGGCCTGAAAACTATTGTTTGAGCGGCATTCGAGAGCAGGAAGCAGGTGTGCCGCACCATTCCTCGCGTACATCTCATTATTGTTCGTCGACCTTGGCTTCGCAAGGCAAGGTCATCATTATTTTTACTACTGCATTCCTCAAGAACCAGTGTTTTTTTGTCAAGAAAATATATCAATGTTATTGTACAAAAGTAGTTCAACAAGAAAGATGGGTGCCACGACAAGGGGCCTTTGAGTGGTGAGAACTGTAAGTTCATCCAGAGAATTGATGTGAAGCTCAGCCACCTCTTTGAGAGTGTCAAAGCTCATCGGAGAGACACCCAGCAAGTCCACAATGATTTGTATTCCATCATCAATAGGTATATTGGGATACATTGCAACAACATCACTGGATACGAGCCAAATTTCCTTCTCAGTTGGTATACGAACAGCGAGAATATCTTGACAGAATGTCTTTGAATCCAGAAGAATCCAAGGAAACTGAGCAAGGAGTGGCTGAATGCGGAAGTCTACCCATGCTGAGCCATTCGCCAGCAACATGTCAAATGTTGGGACGATAGGCCTAGCAGATACAGGAAATTTGTGTATCTTGGGCAAAAATTTAAGAACCACCTGGCCGTCAACCGGGTCCTGAAGCCACTTAAATTGCTGCCATGGCAGGAGTATTTCCGACTTGGCAAGGATAGCTTGTAATGTGACACTCCAAAGCAATAAGTGGTCCGGTTCATCCTCGATGTAAGAGGGGTTTATGAGCAGTTTCCAGGCTGCTTCATACTACCACTCTGCAGGTACTAGACAGAGTCCAAGATTTTTATCTGATGGCACAGCAATTACTCGCTCATCTTCAAGAATCTTCAAGAGTTTGGTAAATTCTCTTGCATTTAAATTTGGGTGAATAGTCATGCATTGTCGATTTTCGACGATTTTAATGCAGAGGTTTCCAGCCAAGTCTAATGCATTCTCCATATGCTGGAGAATCTTCTCCGCTTTGGCATCCAATGAAGGAATGTGGAATTTGGGAACATAAGTCGGTTGACCCTTTTCCACATCAGAATGTGACCACGATGGGCCTGGCCACCAATAAGGTTCTGGCGACGAGCTGCATCTGAAAGCCGCAGCCTTCGAGTGAAATCATCAAAAGATAATTTAATCAAAGCGACCAAAGTCTTAGGTGGTTTCGGCACAAACTTAGAGTTAAATGCAAGAATCCGGACTTGGTCGAAGCTTAGAGCAATATTTGTCATATTATGAAACACGTGGTTTGTAATTCTAGTATCACAGAATAAACAAGTCATACGCGAAACAACGAAAGCACGTTGAAGAGCTGGAGTTGCAAGGAAGAAACAATTCGGGTAAGTGGCCGGTTTCAGATGATGAAATTTATCCAGGCTTACCCACGTCAAGACAGAATTGGAACTTTCCCAGACAGATGAGCCATGGTCGAGGCACTGGATTTTTATCCTTGGCCCTGACTGCGCTTCACCTGGTTCATCCCTCAATTTCCTCTTCCTCTTCCTCCACCACCCCGAGGCTTGTTGCCCAAAGGCGCTGAATTCGATTGGGTGGTGTTCGTGGATGTCTTCCTTGCAGGATGCAGATTTTTGCCTTGGGCCAGAGCTCTCAATGACAACACGACAGCATTGCTTGTGTGTCTGTGGGCCTTGTTGGCTTCTAGAAGAAGTTAACCTTGAGGAAGATGGCAGAATGGAATGGAGTTGCATACCATGGTATTTTTGCATCTCGAGCTTGACAAGCTCTCCGATGGTTTTTGTACCATTGGCCATTTCTGCATCAGTGTTCGCAGTAGCGGCAGCAGCAATTTTATCTGCCTGCTCCTTCTTCTGCCTCATAGCCATTGCTAGTACATCCAGTTTAATGGAGCACAGCTCATCCTTGAGTGCTGTAGCGACTGTGGCAGTGTATATGTCATACATTGTAGCTGGCAACTGACTACCAGCCAAGAGGGGTTTGACAATGTTGCTGAGTTTAAGTTTAAACCCAGCAGACACTGTGTTGATGTTCGTGAGACCAGTCAGGAGCTGGAAGGTACAATCGTGGCAGGCCAACAGATATGTAGCAGCCTGCTTCTGGGGTTCAACAAGCATGTCCCTCATCGTGTTCATGCCCACTTGAAAACCATCTAAGCCAGTGTCACCAAGAATGGCGGGCAGCTTATAGGTGGGGACATGAATTGCACGAGAAATTTCGGCAGGAATGGCACCCCCCTCCATTTCCGTGGCTAGTCGCTCCCTAGCAGCTGTTCCTCCAGAACTCGAGGAAAGCGACGATGAGTTGCTGCTGCAACCTGGTAGCGCACTCATAGTTGCTCATGAAGGCGATCCAACCAATCCTCACCTCCAAGCGGCAAATTATGCTTATGTGCAGTTGGCTCAGGCTGCTGTGCACTCTGACAATCCCCGCACTTATCATGAGGCACAACAGCGAGCAGATGCTCATCTTTGGGAAGAAGCAGCAGTATCCGAGATTAACTCCCTTCTTGAGAACTGCACTTGGGATGTTGTTTATGCACCTTGTTGCTGAATCGCTGATGGTTGTGGACAGCGCCATGGCATCAATTACAACGAGATCTTCTCCCCTACATTCAAACCTGCGACACTCTGCATCATTCTTGCTTTGGCTGCTCAGCATGATCTCAAGCTTCGTTCTATTGACTTCTCTGCTTACCTCAATGGAGACCTCGAGGAAGAGGTCTATATGACTCAGCCCAAGGGATTTCCACAGGGAGAGTGTGGCCAGCTTCTCAAACTGCGAAGGTCCATTTATGGGCTCAAGCAGGCTGGTCAGCAATGGAACAAGAAGCTGAGTGAAAAGCTCCTCTCTATGGGCTTTCACTGTCTCCAGTCTGATCGCTCTTGCTATATCTTCTCTGATGGCAATGTGCGCATCATCCTCCCCATCTATGTTGATGACGGTATGATCTCTGCTAAAGAGGATGCGGTACATTATCCTTACAAATGTCCTCTATGTTCCTCTTCTATCTCACAATCTCATCTCTACCACCTATTTGTCTCGCATTCATGGCTACTCTGTTCTCATGAAGGGAAACACAATCTCCTTCAGTCGAGATGGAGAGCTGCTCTTTGAAGCAGACATCAATGAGAGGAACCAGGCATTTGTGAGAGAATGTGCTCCTGACTCTGATTCAGCTTTATCTGGAGTTGGAACATTGTCTCTTGATCTAGACCTGTTGCATGGTCGACTTGGTCATCATACTGATACTCAGAAGATCTTGAGCAAGAAACTGGTAACTGGTGCGAAGCTTGCTTCAAATCAGAAAATACACTCTGATCTGAAGGAATACAAAGTCTACACCTGAGAGGGTTACAGATATTGTGTTCTCTTTGTTGATGATCACACAGCATTCAAAATGTCTTTGCACATGAAACGCAAGAGTGGTACATTCAATGCATTCAAAATCTTCAAAGCTTATTGTCGCAAATATGCATCCCTCTGCTCACATTCTGGAGAATACAACTCCCCATGAGCTTTGGTTCAAGCAGAAGCCGGATGTGTCGCTCCTTCGGGTGTGGGGTTGCCTTGCCTATGTGCATGTGCAAAAGGATAAATGGGATGCTTCTGGGTGCCATTTCCAGAAGTGCATATTTGTGGGTTATCCCACTGAATACAAGGGGTGGTTGTTCTATAACCCTGTGACTAGAAGGATGTTGCACCTGTCTTTGATGAGCACTACTTTCTTGGGAACAAGCCCGAACTAATAAGGCAATGTCCCAGGGCTCCGAGATCTGCCTTTGTTGATCTTCTGCCCATTATTCTGCCAGTGCTACGCGATGACAGGGGAGACAGCGAGGACAATCCTGGTGCTCATCGAGCACCCCCTGCTCCAACTCCCAATCAACCTGAACCAGCTCTTTCCCCTCCACAATCACTGCCATCTACTTGCCCATCTTTCACAGCACCAATATGCTGTGAACATGCTTGAGCAGTTCAACATGTCTGATTGCCATCCTGTGACCACTCCAATGCTCCCTGGTCTTGTTTTAACCAAGGAGATGGGTGCCAAGTCAGAAGAAGAGGCCAAGAAGCATGGTGGCATCTACATGTCTGCTGTTGGCTCTCTGATCTATCTGGCTACCCAAATGCGTCCGGATATCTCCCATGCAGTCGCGGTTTGCTTGCACGGTTCAATTCCAATCCTGGTGAAGCGCACTGGAAGGCAGTCAAGCATTTGTTCCGTTACATCAAGTGCACACTTGATTGCCGCATTTCCTATCACAAATCATCATCTTCATCTGATCCCTTTATCACTTTCTCCGATGCTAATCACAGTGGATGTCCAGACACTGGGAAAAGCACTGGAGGTTACTTGGTGATGATGAACAGTGGTCCAGTGAGCTGGAAGAGCAAGTTGCAATCTACTGTCTCCCTTTCCACCACTGAGGCTAAATACATTGCTGATGTGGAAGCAGGGAAGGAGATCAAGTGGGTTGCGGTGCTGTTAAGCATCTCATGCACTACATCAATGGCACACTTGACTATCACATTACATACCGAAAATCATCATCTGTACCACATCCCTTCACCACCTACTTCTCTGCATCGGACCCAGAACCTGAGTCTCCTCCAGCAGAGTCTGCTTCACCTTCTCTTGCTGTCTACTCTGATGCAGCTCACGGAGACTGTAAGGTGTCTGGCAAAAGCACAGGTGGTTACTTGGTGATGATGAACGGCAGTCCTGTTAGCTGGCGAAGCAAACTACAGACTACGGTCTCTCTGTCCACTACAGAGGCTGAATACATGGGATGTTGTGGATGCACCCCCTGGTGTAAAGCCCATTCGTTCACAGTAGGTCTTTATCATCAAGCACAAGCATAGCTCTATTGAGCGTTACAAGGCGAGACTCAGCATGATCTCAAGCTTTGTTCCATTGACTGACCGAGTTATTGCTGAACTTGGCTCTACTTTCAAAGTCAAGGATCTAGGTCCCACAGAGTGACTTCTGGGGATCAAGATTGAGCGTGACTCCGAGACTGGAGACATCCATCTCTCGCAGCACCAATACACTGTGAACATGCTTGAGCAGTATGGAATGTCCAATTCTAAGCCTGTTCGCACTCCAATGATTCCTGGTCTTGTTTTGACCAAGGAGATGGGTGCTCAGACTCCAGACGAGGCCAGCAAGTATGGACCAATATACTTGTCTGCTGTTGGCTCTCTGATGTATCTGGCTACCCAAACTCGTCCTGATATCTCCTACACTGTCGGACTCCTTGCACGCTTCAATAGCAATCCAGGTGAAAAGCATTGGGGTGCTGTTAAGCACCTCATGCGCTACATTAACGGCACACTTGACTATCGCATTACATTGTTGGGATCTGTGATTGGACTCTATTATTTTCATGTTCCTGATTGATCCTTATCATTCCTATTTGATCCTATACTTACTCATCTTTGCTTACTCTGCTTACTGATCATTACTCATCACCTGCTTACTGATCAGCTTACTGATACTGTTCCCATGCTGTCTACACTACATATATAAGTAGACTAGCATAGTCCTGGAGTCCTCAGTTCTCACTGTTGACTCCAGGTGTGTAGTTCCTTCTTTCTCTTCTAATATACAAGAGTTCTCACTGTTGACTCCAGACCTCTGTGCTGCCTGTTCTAACACTCACATATGCCTGGTTCCTCTCACCAATATCCGCTTCAAAGAGCAAAACACCGTCTCAATTGAATGATATAGCATGGTCTAAGCAGTATCTCCCCCACCAACTCGGAGTGAACAACAACTCCATTTGCGACTCGGATTGGAACTCTGTGTGGATGGGCGTTCAACAGACGCTCACGATAAGGAGTCATGTGCGAAGTGGTCCCTGAGTCTGAATTCCATTGATCATCAGCAATTGGTGAAGAAGAGTGAGAGAGAAGACTTGCATTAGGCACAGCTTGGGACTTTGCTCCTGCACCTTTTGGATGTGGTTTTCCAATGAGCTCCAAGAACTGGTAGCACTGGAAGAGCATGTGGTTTGCTTTGCCACAACCCGAACAGAGTTTCTAAGCGGGAGGTGTAGTTGCAATAGCAGCAGATGATGAAGGAGGAGGAGAGAGAGCAGGTGATGTGACATCCGTAGCAAGGCCGGAAAGTGGGTTGATTTGGCTAGTGTCTCCTTCCTGGTGGGCAGTTCTGAATGCCTGATGATTGGCATAGGCCTGCTCAATAGATGACACCTTGAGATTGTCTGGAGATTGCTCAAATGGTGCTTTAAGAACAGCAGAGACGCGACCAGTGAGAGACAAGAGAGACTCATCCTCTCTGAGACGAATGGAGGTGAGAGTCCTGTAGGCATTGAAGTGAGCTCCAGCCTTCCTTGGGGAAAAGATAGTCCCCAAGGCCTCCCACATGGCCTTAGGATTGTCCTCATGCTGCTTGACAAGGGGCCTAACATCCTGCGATAACATAGACCACAAGATGCGAATAGTGTGTACTTGAGTAATTAGTATGCAACAGTTAGTGGCACCCTACAGGGAGGAGACGGATGGCATACCCAGAACAGCAGTGCGTAGTGAACAGCAATGGCAATGCTATCCCACACAAACAGCTCTTGCGACCTTGCACCTCGCTGGTTGTGGTTGCAGTAGAATGGGGTGAATGCGCCAAGCTGCATCCACCAATTGCATAGCTCCTTGTTGGTGTTGCCTTGGAATCCGTACATATCTGTCCTGACAAACAGAATCTGGAACATTTGGTGCTGGAGGATGCCTTGGATCAAATAGTACATGTACTCCCACCCCCAGTCGGTCTTCCGTCTTCTTATCGGGGGTCCTTGAGAGGTCTTTAACTTCTTTAACCGAAGTGCTTGGGCGCGAAGCAGCTCAGCTCGTCATGCCTGTTTTGGACAATGAGTCCATCTTCTCTGACTGGAGGAGCAATGCAAAAGCTTATCTTAAAGCCAAAGAGTGCTTCTTCTATTGCACCACTACTTTTGGTGGTCAAGGGCACTCTGAACTTGAAAGGGACAAGTGTGCTGGCATCTTGTGGTCCATGTTGTCCAAGGGTGTCAAGCCACTTGTAAAGCAGCATGAGGACGACCCAAAAGCTTTATGGGAGGCCTTGGAGACAATCTTCGCTCCAAGGAAGGCTGGAGCTCGCTTCAATGCCTACAGGACACTCACCTCCATTAAACTCAAGGAGGATGAGTCGCTTCTGTCTCTTACTGGTCGTGTCTCTACTGCAATGAACTCTTTAAAGGATTCTAGACCCAAAGGCTTTAGCATAGATCAAGCTGATCCAGAGCTTCAAGCAGTGGTTCTGCTTATGGCCCTTCCTGATGAGAGTGGTTACAACTCTCTCAAGGCACCTTTCGAGATGTCTACTGGCACTCGCAGTCCCAGTGAAGTCGAGACTGTGAACGAATGGGCTTTACACCAGGGGTGCATCCACAACATCCCATGTGCTGTTCTCCAGAAGAGAGTTTATCTCGGAGATTGCAGCTTCTTCCCAAAGATGAGCATCTTCTCGTCGCAGTGCCTCCTGATAAGTGTGAGGATTGCCAGAGTGAACAGCAGCTTGAGCTGACTGCACTGCTGCAATGTTTGCTGCTTGAAGTGTAGAACTCATTGGATCGCCTTCATGTGCAACAATGAGAACACTCCCTGGCTGAAGGAGTAGTTCATCATCGCTGCTGTCCTCGCCATCGCTTGGAACAGCTGGAGCAGGCTCTCGATAAGCGGGTTGAGCTTTCCACCATTCTCCTGCAGGCTTGTGCTCTGTTGTTTGACCGTGGTGCTTGCGACGTGCAGCAACACCAATGGGAGAGGGAGGAAGTTCAGGCTCAGGTTCTGGAGACTGTTCCAGAGGTGGAGGTGAATTAGGATGAGTTGAAGGTGGGGAATGATTTGGAAGAGATGGATTGGGAGTTGGTGCAGGGGGTGCTCGATGAACACAATAATCATCCTCATCGTCTCCCCTGTCATCGTGCACAACCTGTGGCTTGGCATGAGGAGGTAAATCGACAAATGTGGATGGTGGATTCCGAGGAATGCGCTGCAGTAGTGAAGGTTTGTTTCCTGGGAAGTAGCGCTCGTCAAAGACAGCACGCTCAGATGTGACCATTTTTCTGGTGACAGGGTTGTAGAACAACCATCCCTTGTACTCTGTAGGATATCCTACGAAAATGCACTTCTGGAAATGAATCCCAGAAGTGTCCCTCTTATCCTTCTGCACATGCACATATGCAAGGCAGCCCCACACCCAAAGGTGTGACACATCCGGCTTCTGCTTGTACCAAAGCTCATATGGAGTGGTGTTCTCTGGAATGTGAGATGTTGGGTGCATATTAGCAACATGAATGTATGCTGCATCTGCAAGCGCCTTGAAAGACGGAGGCAGATTAGCTTCATGAAGCATAGCCATTGTGTGCTCATCGACAGTGCGGTTACCACGCTCTGCCATTCCATTCTGTTGGGGTCTGTTCCTCGTCGAATGACGATGCACAATGTACTCTCCACCTTTATCTTCCTGCAGCGCCTTGATCTTATGTCCAAAGTGATTCTCAGCATAATAAGCTTTGAACACTTTGAATGCATTGAATGTATCACTCTTGTGCTTCACGTGCATTGCACATTTGAAGCCAGTATGATCATCAATGAAGAGAACATAATATCTCCAACCCTCACGGGTGAAGACCTTGAATTCCTTCAGATCAGAGTGTATCAATTCAAGAGGTGCTGTCCTAATGAGAAGAAGGGATGCTTGTTCTACAACCTGACCAGAAAGATGGTCCCATCCGAGTGCGCTGTCTTTGATGAGCGCTACTTTCCTGGGAACAAACCTGAAATGATGAGGCAATGTCCCAGAAGACCTCCCTCTTCTCTGGTTGATCTTTCTCCTGTCAAGCCACCGGTTGTGCGCGATGATGGGGGAGACAACGAGGATGATTCTGTTGCTCATCGAGCACCCCCTGCACCAACTCCCAATCCAGAAATACAACCCCCTGCACTGCCACCTTCTCATCCATCCACTCGCTCAAATTCACTGGATCTACCTCTAGATGATCACCTCCTGCATCACTACCTTCCCCTATTGGTGTCACTGCACGTCACAAGCACCATGGTCAAACAACGGAACATAAACCAGCAACCGAATGGTGGAAAGCTCAGCCCGCTTATTGAGAGCCTCCTCCAGCTGTTCCAAGTGATGAAGAGGATAGCAGCAATGATGAACTGTTCCTTAAACCAGGAAGTGCTCTCATTGTTGCACATGAAGGAGATCCTGCTTGTGAAGTGCTACAGGCAGCCAATGTTGCTTCTGTGCAGTCAGCTCAGTCTGCTGTTCAGTCCGGCAATCCATGCACCTATCATGAAGCACTATGACAAGAAGATGCACATCTTTGGCAGGATGCAGCAGTATCTGAGATTAACTCTCTTCTCGAGAACTGCACATGGGATGTTGTTGATGCACCTCCTGGGCCAAAATACTGTTTTTGGTGTAAAATCTCGGCACATTGTTTGGTGACAGCCTGACAGTTTGAACCGGAATTTTGCTGGCTATCCTCCCAAAAAGACGCCGTGAAAATCCAGCTTG
This sequence comes from Mycena leptocephala, assembly GCA_029378395.1. NCBI lineage: Eukaryota > Fungi > Basidiomycota > Agaricomycetes > Agaricales > Mycenaceae > Mycena > Mycena leptocephala. The sequence goes on from JARJLF010000008.1 coordinate 156,039, forward strand.
AAATGATTGCACAGTGGCCAAAATACTGTTTTTGGTGTAAAATCTCGGCATATTGTTTGGTGATGGCCTGCATTTGTTTGGTGACAGCCTCCATCTGTTTGGATCGACATGGAGAGCCCTGAGCATGTTTTCAAAAGCACCAGGGCTGCCAAAATCAATCTGAAGAGACAGTTTGAACCGGAATTTTGCTGGCTATCCTCCCAGAAAGACCCCGTGAAAATCCCGCTTGAAATGATTGCACAGTGGCCAAAATACTGTTTTTGGTGTAAAATCTCGGCATATTGTTTGGTGATGGCCTGCATTTGTTTGGTGACAGCCTCCATCTGTTTGGATCGACATGGAAAGCCCTGAGCATGTTTTCAAAAGCACCAGGGCTGCCAAAATCAATCTGAAGAGACAGTTTGAACCGGAATTTTGCTGGCTATCCTCCCAGAAAGATGCCGTGAAAATCCAGCCTGAAACGATTGCACAGTGGCCAAAATACTGTTTTTGGTGTAAAATCTCGGCATATTGTTTGGTGATGGCCTGCATTTGTTTGGATTGACATGGAAAGCCCTGAGCATGTTTTTAAAAGCACCAGGGCTGCCAAAATCAATCTGAAGAGACAGTTTGAACCGGAATTTTGCTGGCTATCCTCCCAGAAAGATGCCGTGAAAATCCAGCTTGAAATGATTGCACAGTGGCCAAAATACTGTTTTTGGTGTAAAATCTCGGCACATTGTTTGGTGACAGCCTGCATTTGTTTGGATTGACATGGAAAGCCCTGAGCATGTTTTCAAAAGCACCAGGGCCGCCAAAATCAATCTGAAGAGACAGTTTGAACCGGAATTTGCTGGCTATCCTCCCAGAAAGACCCCGTGAAAATCCAGCTTGAAATGATTGCACAGTGGCCAAAATACTGTTTTTGGTGTAAAATCTCGGCATATTGTTTGGTGATGGCCTGCATTTGTTTGGTGACGGCCTCCATCTGTTTGGATTGACATGGAGAGCCCTGAGCATGTTTTCAAAAGCACCAGGGTCACCAAAATAAATCTGAAGAGACAGTTTGAACCGGAATTTTGCTGGCTATCCTCCCAGAAAGACCCCGTGAAAATCCAGCTTGAAATGATTGCACAGTGGCCAAAATACTGTTTTTGGTGTAAAATCTCGGCATATTGTTTGGTGATGGCCTGCATTTGTTTGGTGACGGCCTCCATCTGTTTGGATTGACATGGAGAGCCCTGAGCATGTTTTCAAAAGCACCAGGGTCACCAAAATAAATCTGAAGAGACAGTTTGAACCGGAATTTTGCTGGCTATCCTCCCAGAAAGACCCCGTGAAAATCCAGCTTGAAATGATTGCACAGTGACCAAAATACTGTTTTTGGTGTAAAATCTCGGCATATTGTTTGGTGATGGCCTGCATTTGTTTGGTGACAGCCTCCATCTGTTTGGATGGACATGGAGAGCCCTGAGCATGTTTTCAAAAGCACCAGGGTCACCAAAATAAATCTGAAGAGACAGTTTGAACCGGAATTTTGCTGGCTATCCTCCCAGAAAGACCCCGTGAAAATCCAGCTTGAAATGATTGCACAGTGACCAAAATACTGTTTTTGGTGTAAAATCTCGGCACATTTTTTGGTGACAGCCTGCATTTGTTTGGATTGACATGGAGAGCCCTGAGCATGTTTTCAAAAGCACCAGGGTCGCCAAAATAAATCTGAAGAGACAGTTTGAACCGGAATTTTGCTGGCTATCCTCCCAGAAAGACCCCATGAAAATCCAGCTTGAAATGATTGCAGTGACCAAAATACTGTTTTTGGTGTAAAATCTCGGCACATTTTTGGTGACAGCCTGCATTTGTTTGGATTGACATGGAGAGCCCTGAGCATGTTTTCAAAAGCACCAGGGTCGCCAAAATCAATCTGAAGAGACAGTTTGAACCGGAATTTTGCTGGCTATCCTCCCAGAAAGACCCCGTGAAAGACCAGCTTGAAATGGTTGCACAGTGGCCAAAACACCGTTTTTGGTGTAAAATCTCGGCACATTGTTTGGTGACAGCCTGCATTTGTTTGGATTGACATGGAAAGCCCTGAACATGTTTTCAAAAGCACCAGGGCCACCAAAACAAATCTGAAGAGACAGTTTGGAACGGAATTTCACTGGCTATCCTCCCAGAAAGACCCCGTGAAAATCCAGCTTGAAATGGTTGCACAGTGGCCAAAATACTGTTTTTGGTGTAAAATCTCGGCATATTGTTTGGTGATGGCCTGCATTTGTTTGGTGACAGCCTCCATCTGTTTGGATTGACATGGAGAGCCCTGAGCATGTTTTCAAAACCACCAGGGCCGCCAAAATAAATCTGAAGAGACAGTTTGAACCAGAATTTCGCTGGCTATCCTCCCAGAACGACCCCGTGAAAGACCAGCTTGAAATGGTTGCACAGTGGCCAAAACACCGTTTTTGGTGTAAAATCTCGGCACATTGTTTGGTGACAGCCTGCATTTGTTTGGATTGACATGGAAAGCCCTGAGCATGTTTTCAAAAGCACCAGGGCCACCAAAACAAATCTGAAGAGACAGTTTGGAACGGAATTTCACTGGCTATCCTCCCAGAAAGACCCTGTGAAAATCCAGCTTGAAATGGTTGCACAGTGGCCAAAATACTGTTTTTGGTGTAAAATCTCGGCATATTGTTTGGTGATGGCCTGCATTTGTTTGGTGACAGCCTCCATCTGTTTGGATTGACATGGAGAGCCCTGAGCATGTTTTCAAAACCACCAGGGCCGCCAAAATAAATCTAAAGAGACAGTTTGAACCGGAATTTCGCTGGCTATCCTCCCAGAAAGACCCCGTGAAAATCCAGCTTGAAATGGTTGCATAGTGGCCAAAATGCTGGCTAAAGACATTTACCTGCGGCTATACCCAAGGTTCTTGGGGAGAAAATATTATTGTTGCATTCATCGGCCACACCGCGGTATGCAAGGCATATAATATTATGACCTTTGGAAAAAGCAATGAGCACATGGCACCGATGTGGTGTAGACAACAAAAGAAAGATACACACTGGCAGAATGCCTGTGCTTGGTTTGGAAACTATACAGTTGCCTCGTAGTGTAGTGGTCATGGTGTGGTGTTCTAACCTCAATCAGTGAAGGGTTCTTGTGTTCGATTCAAGCTTGTTGGGGTGTTTTTCCATTTTTCCCAAACACAAATGGACGGATCAGCTGCATCAAGCTACGATGGGCTCAAAATATTATTGTACCCATCGGCCTAACGCTACCCCGCCTGCAAAATAATATTGCTGTCACCCTTCGGCCGACCCTAGGTCAGCAGGCAGAATAATATTTTGAGGGTTTCAAAATATCGATCAGTTGCATCCAACCATGCTCCATATCTGTCAAATTTTACACCGTATCGAGTCGTTGACACGGATTATGCAGGCGCGAGGGGAGGGGCCTAAAATTGCCATCACATGGAGGATTGGGTACGTATAATTGGCCCCTTCTTTTAGCTGCAACTTAGTCTGCCAAAGAAAACAATCCCTGCGACAGCCAACTGCCCCCCGAAGCAAGCTCTGCATCCACATTGGACTCTTCAGTGGTACTTACCCAATCCCAACCCCGGGGGCGTAAGATCCGACGCGTTCGAGGCGACGGCTTGACGCCCCCGGAGCCAAACACTGGACGTGGTCGGCGGACCAGAGAGAAACCTGGTTTCTACCGCAAATTGAACTCGGGGGTGCGGCGCCGGGTGTGAACTCATAGCCACGTACTAACTATGCTGGTCTTCAACATACATATGTACAAGCGCTAACACGGAAGAGCAACGCAATGTTGAAGAGCAACACTAGTACTTTTACTATGTACTGTATGCAATCTCGTTGAATTCGGCAGTCACGTGACTTTCGCCATCCGCCAGAAAATCCCATAAATGGAGAAAATAATTATTGCCGGGGTCAGAAAAAATCGAGCGTGACGCGTGACCGCCGAATTGAACGAAATTGTACAGTATCTCTGCCCCAAATGTGGGCTCAGAAACCATCTTCCTCGAACTTTTCTGCTCTGTGAATCAACCTTATAACTACTAGGAGTATCTCCGAGCAAGGTTTTGAGTGCAGAAAATATGCGGGTGGATCAACTGGGCGCTGAACGTCTACCCGTTGCTAAAGCCCAGCCTTTCTCACGTTTACGAGAAAATGGAGGGCAAAACAAATTCTGACACCTGAATTTTTATGAACCGCGGCGTTATCAACGACCTTCAGTGATTTTCTCGACATCTGAGCAACTCCACCGGCGTCCATTTACTCGAGTCGCTCGATTGGGAACCGCGGGACGCCGATATAGTCGTCTTTCCGGCCTCGGCTTCCAAGTTGGGCTATCAGTCTGCCCCACCTGCGGCCGCTCCCGACGACCTCATCTTTGATTTCGAGGGTTTCTGCGCCTGCTGTTGCCTGCATCAGATTGTGGAACTGGTCCGCAAGAATGGGAACGTCGCCGTCCAAAAAATCACAATCTGGACAGATAACAGTAACACTTTCGACATCTTCAATTTCCTCCGCGCGCAGCCGTTGTACAACGAGATCTTGAAGTCGGCCTTCGACGTCCACATGGACAACAATTTCAAGTTGCGCGTACTTCTCCTCCCGGCGAAGAAGAATATGTGGCCGACGCTTGGGCCGCCGGATATATTGATCGCGGTGACCTTGGCAAAGGAGGATATAACAGATGCGGCGACTGAACACATCTGATCTGTGGCATATTGCGTTCAACTGCGGCACAGGTGCCGCACACTGCGGCGCACGCCTAATACGGAAATGTGGCGCATTATTGTGAAGTGCGGCACACCGTGATGTTTGAGTCGCGTCGGGGGCCAAACATCCAAACAAATCTCTCTTTCTTTCTGACTACCACCACTCATCATCCATCCAGCGGTGCCAAAAGGTATCTACGACGTGTCAAAAGCCTCACCGGGGTCGTCAACAGCCAACACTGAACTCGGCAAGTGTCCCCCCATGCTCTGCACGCTCTTCCGCGCTCAAATACCCATTAGCCGCCACAACCCGATGAATTCCCGAGATATCTATGTACCGGGTTTGTGATCGATTCAATCCGAGACGGTGCCGGAAACCGATACATGCTGGACAGTCTGATCCGTAACAAGGTGCGTGGGTGGTTTTTTTTTGCTTGCAAGCGTTGTCTGAATATTAACGCGCCTGGAAGGGGACCACGGGGACTGCCGACTCCAAAGTCGACGTCACATTCGGGCCAGGAAAACAGGCCATTCCCTGCAGGGACTTGGAAAAATTAAAATTCACTAATCCATGTCTAGGCACCATTCTCTCTCCCAAAATAGCACGGACCCAACAGCCTTGATGCCGTTGAATGTAAGTGGGATGTTCAAAAGGGAATCCCCACATACCAGGACAATTTACATTCCTTTAGATCCACTACTGTTCGAGCCTGTAAACTACCACAACTTCGTCATAATTCAAATTATGTTCGCGTTGTGAGCACATACAATTACTTTGAACTTCAATTGTGGGGGCCGGCGTTGTAATGCACGCAAACTAATATTGAAGAGCACAATTGACGAGCTGACAGGGAGATCAATATAAATTTAGTGACGTCCGAACCTCGAAGATTTGCACAGGTCCTCCACAATTACAAGTAGCGATGTTGTTACTTGCAGGCAACTTGTCCAACCAGTCAGAAATATCGTGGGACAGGGGTTTGATTATTGAGATAGACAATAAATGTTCAAGATTCCGCCCACGAACTTCCTCCGTTGAAAGTCGCGGCGGGAGATGCCGAGTCACGGGCTGATGTGCAGATGTGTGCGTACATAGTGTGCCGCACTTGGGAGGGATGTGCCGCCGATGATGATGAAGTGGAGCAGATGAATGCCGTGTGCCGCACTTCCGGTGTGCTGTGTGCGCCGCATCTGTTCAATCCCGTTGGCAAAGTATACCTCCGTTCCCCTATTGGGTCGGCCATTAGGAAGAAGTCCCCCGCTACCTCTTGTAGCCCACGGGCCCCGGCCCCGGCCCCTCTCTAAGATTCCGGGAATAGCACAAGAATCGGATGTATCCAATTCGAGCCACACACATTGGCAATCAGTACTGAATTTCTTGACCGGGTATCCACTGGCGTTAGTACATCCCCGGCGACAGATATCCGCATATCCATCTACTTGAGATCAGGTCCCACTACCAGAGTAGCGCAGGATATAGATACTTACCCCAGATGTACGCCGTGTTACAATCACAACCTGGACTGAAAAGTAGTTGATTGTGAACACGGCAGCGTTTTGTACTGTCTCACAAACACGGCCCAACACTGAGAAAAAGTAGTAGTACTTGTAATTATGTATCTATACTCAATACGATTCATTTTATTTCGAACCGTACTCGTCAGTATCGGTATGAATCTTCCTGAGAGAATTTTGAGTTTCTTGGTATGCATAGGTCTCCTCACAATGATTTTCAAGGTACATTGACCTTTTGCCTTCGGCCCTCATAACTCCAACAAGCCGCAGGATGTAAAGCGAAATAAATCAAATGATTTTGGGCCTGCTGTGCTAAATACATGGTTTTGGCCTTGGATATAATTGCCCTTTTCTTCAGGAGCTGGCGGCACATTGAGGTGGTAGCCAGCGAAATTCTACACAGAATGGTCGCCTCAGATTCCTCTGTTGTTGATGTGACCATGTAAATTGTTAAACAAACAGCTGCAAAGCTGCAAATTTCGCGTGCTTGCATCTGTTTGTTTAACAATGATGTGCTTTATAATTAAATTTGCATTGAATCCAATGCCACGATCCCAGTTCAACTGCCTTTTTGAAGCCATCCTGCTGAGGTGGTAGCCAGCGAAATTCTACACAGAATGGTCACCTCAGATTCCTCTGTTGTTGATGCGACCATGTAAATTGTTAAACAAACAGCTGCAAAGCTGCAAATTTCGCGTGCTTGCATCTGTTTGTTTAACAATGGTGTGCTTTATAATCAAATTTGCATTAAATCCAATGCCACGATCCCAGTTCAACTGTCTTTTCGAAGCCGTCCTGCTGAGGTGATAGCCAGCGAAATTCTACACAGAATGGTCACCTCAGATTCCTCTGTTGTTGATGCAACCAATTCTGTGTAGAATTTCGCTGGCTACCACCTCAGCAGGACGGCTTCGAAAAGACAGTTGAACTGGGATCGTGGCATTGGATTTAATGCAAATTTGATTATAAAGCACACCATTGTTAAACAAACAGACAAGATATGCCGCCGCTCCGCTCCGGAAAACTTTTACAGGGGGAAAATATATATATTGCATTGGCCATTATTTACACACAACAGTTGAATACATATTTCATCGAAGTGAATTTGTCTCAAACAATCCGGATTCAGGATATTATATGTAAATGGTAGTCGGTATGTCTACGATACGGTGTCAAACTCACCAAGGATGACTCGCCCAAAACCGAGGCTGAGGCGCGCCGAGTCCGCGAGCTGCATCCTTACCAAAGTCTCATCGGAACCCTCATGTACACCATGCTGTGGACACGACCCGACATCGCGTATGCGGTTGGTGCACTTAGCAAATTCTCCTCGAATTTTGGTGAGGCGCACTGGCAGCAAGGGTGCAGGTACTCCGGTATCTTGGTGGGACCAAAGAGTATGGAATCACCTTCGACGGAACTCTGGGCCACGACCTGTCATCTGTTGTCCTCGGGTACACCGATTCCGACTGGGCCGGTGACATCGACACTCGTCGTTCGACTGGCGGCTATGTGTCTTGATGTCGGGCGGCGCGGTAAGCTGGAGCAGCAAACTTCAGCTTTCTCCGGCGCTCTCCTTGACAGAAGCAGAGTATATAGCCTGTCCTCGTGCCACGCCGGAGGCTATTTGGCTGCGCAAGCTGCTGGAAGAGCTGGGCTTTCCACAAAATGGCCCTACCAACCTCTTGGGTGATAATCAAGGCTCCATCCCGCTCGCGAAGAACCCAGGTGATCATCCACGCACCAAACGCATTGCCCTTCGCTACCATTTCATTTGTTTTGCCATCTCCAATGGCTCCATTGACCTCGACTACGTTCCGACGAGTCAGATGGCCGCCGATGGTCTAGCCAAAAGCCTAACGGGGACAAAGCACAAACAGTTCGTTCGTCTGCTTGGAATGGAACCTCGCCTGAGTGGGAGTGTTAAATTTCAGTCTTGAGACGCTGTATACGGTCTCGTTCCCTTCCTTACTTTACTTCCATACAGAGACACTTACCTTATTCGTTCGTTGTCACATCTGTCACTCTCAGCGTCGTTTTCTTAACGCGTTCGCTGAGAGTGCTATTATGTTCTGCACGCGCCGGTTTGGGCTCATTCCTTCACCAAATGAGATTGAATAAAATTGCGGGATGATGTATGATTACTTTGAGAAATTTATGCCCAGTATAACCCATACCATCCCTGCACGGTTCTCCAAGAATAAAATAATTCAGACCTGTGTGGAAAACCGACTTGATGGATTGATCTCATATGGGAAAATGGTGATTACGAGTACTTAAGTAGCCGTTCTTTTAATCCCTCGAATGAGGTTTTCGATGGCACGATTTTTATCAGTCTGAATTATCCTGGCTAGTCAAAATAGTGGCGGTGCCTACCTTGAACTAATGAAAGTCAGCAAGACAGATTACATTTTTTTTGTTGTCAATGTTTTGCTGATGTAAAAAATCTCCCCGCGCGTGAGTTCGAGCCTCGGCCAAATCATACTTCCAGATTCCTTTTTTTCTTTCTTTCTTTTTGGATATTGCTCTGGAGGCATAACACCACTTGTATGTATTATGCTGCCAGTTGCTAACAGCCCAACAGTGAGAAAACTCAGTTTGTATGGATGGCTCATAGAAGACGGCCTTGCACATGAGGTGGACAGCCACTATCAAACATGCCAAAGATCCGTCAATGATGCCGAGTCCGGTCCAACCTGTTAAGTAGCCATCGTTCAAAATTTTAGTGCAGTGGAAAGTCTGTTTAAACAGACTCGGAACTTGGGAGTTTAACTTTGATCTACTGCACCGTTTTGCACCCAATATATTTCCCGGTGGACCACGCCAAGTGACTGGGGACACTGCTGAATTCCAAGGTGTAATTCATGCTCACACCTCCCGCTTTTTGAGCACAATTGTACAAGCAAGCGGGAGGAATCTGTCCAGTTAGCTGTGGGTCTTTTATATGTCCAGGTATACTAAAATCAACCAAAGGAGATAGAGGCAATACTTAAGTACGAAGTTTTGCCGCACGAAGTGACGGCCCTCCACCCCCAAGTCAGGATTTGAGCTCAGAATGCCTGGCACAAGTCAGTGATTTTAAGCATGTTTGCCCATTTTCTGTCAAAAATACTCACAATCATCACCTCCCAATTTCTTGACTGCAAGCTCAAGCATAGAAAAAGCAACGTGAGTCTTCAACTGGGACTTCGTGATGTAGTCAGTGATATGATACAGGATACCTTTGGCTGATGCACCGGACCCAATAAATTTAATATCCATATTGTTACGGAGCGCTTCAATCGTTGTGGCGTTGAAATTACTTACAAGGCGTTCAGGCACCGCAAATGGATCTCCCCTGTCTCAGGGTCTATGCAGCTCTCGGCACGGACATTATCCTCATGTAAGTCAAATCGGCATGTCTTTGGTTCCGGGTCTCCACGCCAATATTTGAAGTAGGTCTTTGAATGAGTGTGATATTGGCATTGCGATACATACAACATTACGCAGGTCTTTCTGGTGCTGGAGTGAAAATTTTTCATCTTCCTCATGGACTCTCGATCTCCCGTTGGTAGTATTCCAGCGAATTTTCAGCCCTCGAATGAGGACAAGATTCTGATCCTTCGGGTCGCATGACTCGCGGGTGGCCCCACGAGGGATCCGAATCCAGTAATTGCGCTTCTTTTTTGTGGGTAAGGTCATATTGTATCCATTGGACAGGTCGACGGTGTGTTGAATGGTAGTTTTATCGTCGCCGAGTGGTTGAAAGCCCTGTCCCGCTTTTTTTGGCATCACCTTGAGCTTTCTAAATTCAATCTGACCGTCGGACAAGTTCTTTTACAGGTTGCGGGTAATTTCTTTCACCAGGTATGCTAGATCCTTGCCCAACCTCGCAAGGATCTTGCAGTGCTTGATGAAGAGATCCTGCGGGTCCAGCAGAGGCTCGAGAGGGTAGCCAAGTTGCTCGAGTCCGAGAGGACAGAGTGTCTAGTTGGCAAAGCATCGAGGCTCCGGAATCTGAAGGAAAATCATATTTCCATATTTCCCGGAACTGCCTATGGCGGCTTTTGCGCAAGCTCTCTAATGATGACCTTTGTGATCCGACTTCCCGATATGGGTTGGCAGCCTGATTTGACCTGGGGGACGGTCGAAGGATCATCGAGTTTCTGTTTAAACCATTCTAAACATAGTTTTGAAGCTTTCCAGAGCCCTTTCATTACTTGGCCCAGGAATTTTTTTCAGCCCACCTTGGGACAATCCCCCCCCCACTGGCATTATTCCGCATATCACTCGCGATTCTCCTTATCCCGCGGTGAAAAGGCTGTGTCAAACAATTACTGCATGATCCGAGGTTTCTTGCCGAGCAAGGATCGAACCCACACCGCTAATATGTAGCAGCATATTACCATAAATAAGGCATGGTTCACGGACATTTTCCCTGATCCCACCATGCCAGAAGGGCGGGGTGCGCGTTCCCCCGGAGAAGCGTCCCTTGCCTGTCGCCGTCAGCGGCTGGGTCGGAAGAAGCACGACGAGGTCCCGCGACACGCCAAGGGCGCCGCCGGTTCCCTCCCTCCCGCTGGATGCTTCCCTGGTCAATCCACCGCACTTTCCGAAGAAGGAAAAGCCTACCCATCGCTCCGCAGTTGTCGGCAAAGGACGCTCGGCCAATGCCTTCGATGTTCTCGTCGACACCGATGGCACGGCCCTATCTGGTGGCAACGACCCACCCCCCAGTGAGGTCACGGCGGCCCCGCGCGCAGGCCACGCTGGTAGCGGTGCCCAAAATAAGCGAGGGGGGATTCTGTGTTCGGAGGTCGTTCAATAGAGTGTAAGTACTTACTGTGTTGTACGCTTCAAGTTATTACCGAGACAGATCCGGCAAAATAGGACGAATATCGATGCACCATTATTTATTGATCGTTCATCAAGCCGGATTCAAAACACGAAGCCGCGGCGGCGGCGGCGGTGCTGTCCCATTATGCCAAACAGTGCCCCGCAAACTGGTACCTTGGGTAACTTCTTGCAAGGGCTTGCAATCATTTCCCGAATTTTCTACTGTCGGCCCTAGCTGTTGAAGAAATCCGGCGGCTATGTGTGTGGTCAGGTGTGACCATGTGTGTGATAGCTGGTTACAAGGTGAGCCCCGCAGCTGGCAGCCAGGTGAGTGACAGCTAGGACCAGGTTTGCCTACAACTGCCTGCTGCCTGACCCAACCAGGTAGCGGAGACATTCAGGCACTTTGGCGGTGTAAAATTAAGCACTCGGTCTGTCTGAAGCTTTAAACTCCGCCTGATTAGTTAGTTTATAAAGGGGCGACATGGACAAAAGACCCGAGTACTTGAACTGTTTAATATTCAGAGTGGATAATATACTTCCCTCATATTCTGTGGGACCCGCCGCAATCTTAATCAAGTCAAGATTAAATCTGACCCGTTGCAATGAATATTCAACCAGTATGTGTGTTTCTGATTAAGTACTCTCTGGTAGACTCCTGTTGGTCCTTTGCAGGTACGTATTCCCTGGATAACCATTCGGGACTCATGTTGATCCCTTAGACACGCGTGTTTAATGTATAAAAACACGAAATCGAGGTGATTTCACTAATGGTCCATTTCACGGCTTATCAACGAATGCACGGCAGCCGATCTCCCGCATATGCGAGAGATCTGGCTTGTTGCCGGTCCACCGTTCGTGAGGTGTTTGGTCAGGATGCCGGAATGCGCTTGTGAGGGTGCGATTCTTGATGTATGTCTCTGTGAGCATCATCTCGCCGAGCAGCCCACGCAGACGGTCGCGCACTCAGTCCACGCAGACGGCCCCCGCATACAGCCCATCCCATAAGGCTATCGCAGACGCCGCCGGATCTACGCCGTGCACCTGTGCCTACCTAATTTCTGACCTACGCCGCAGTCTCTGACTCGAGTCTGCACTCGTACGGACTCCGTTTCTGACCTACTTTTGACTGCGCCGCGCATCCGTGCCGGCTTCATTGGCAATATATTTCTTGCTATTCCATTGATTCTGATCACGCTGCCCATCGGTGCCGCCTCCTTTTTGTTACGCGTTGCTGTCCCTGAGCCGAGTCGCGCACTCATGCCGAATTCAATTCTGACCTACGCCGCCGTTTCTGAGCACACCGTGTATCTGTCCGGGCTCCATTTCTGAATATACACCCAGCCATGCCGGCTTCGTTTCTGACCTACACCGGGCTTTGTCTGACAGCCCCAGTGCTAGCCTAAGCCGCTGTTTGTGATCAAGCCGCGCATTTGTCCGGCTTTGATTCTGATTACGCCTCTTACCTGCAACAAATGCTGTTCTAATTTCACCTCGGAGGCCACCATATGCCCGTAGACCCGCTACCAGCCCCGGGAGGCGGCGGCGCGTCCCGCACGTGAGTTAATACATAATAGAAGCCTGAGAGGCCTCCGCCGGAGGTGTACCTCCAGGGGTTCCTGGAACCCCGGTTTCTCGATAAGGATGCGGGAAACCGGGTTTCTCAATGGAATTATCCGAAATGATGCCCCGAAATTATTGCACCCTGCGGCCCGCGAGCGGGACCAAATTGATCCCCTCTAAGTCGTCATCCTCTCTCTACCAACGCTTCTGGGACACGGAACAACAAATCACGCCGCATCATGCACTTCAAAAACTGTAGTGCCTCAACGACATCCCCCTTCAGCCGATTGCGACGCTTGCTGATTGTGATTCCGGCTGACGAGAAGGCGCGTTCGGAAGACACCGAAGACGCCATGATCGCAAGGTAGTCGCGAGCAAGGGATCCCCATATCGGGTAGCGGTGGTAGTTGCGCTGTAAAATGAAGTGTCATGCCAATGGTAAACTGTATAAGCCATGTGTACTTACCCCCCCACCATTCGATCGTGGTCATTTCTTCCGGAACAGTTTCGCGCGCCGATAGATAGCCTTGATATTCATCGAGCCACGGTCGAAGCACACATAATCGGACTCAAGCACTGATTTGATTAAACAGGTTGCAGCCTCAGTGGTGGGCCATACATGGGTGGTATACGGACGACTCTACAATGCTAGAACGGAACATTCCATGAACACTGATTATCTGTTCAGATCAATCCAGGATTTGGTGGCGATTGAACACAGTTGAACACAGTTGATCTGTATTGCATGGTCAGTCAATGCTGGATGAAGTAACTAAACACGCACTATACCACGAACACTGATCATCTGTTCAGATTAATCCATGATTTGGTGGTGGTTGAACACAGTTGATCTGTATTCCATGGTCAGTCGATGGTGAATGAAGATTCCGGTAGCTCAACAGCATCATACCCGGAAGACTGATTATCCGTTGAGATTAATCCAGGATTATCAGCGGTTAAACGTTGAATCTGTAGTCCGAAGTCAGTAGATGGTGCATGAAGATCCAGAAACTCAAGACGCACTGTGACTTTCACGGTTCAATTGAACAGAACACTGACCAAGGTTAAACAAATCCAGCCCGTGCTGAACAAACCGGGAGATCTGTTCAAACATGGATTCGGGCTGATCTGCTGCGCCTTTGGCTTTGGGCACGGAGCAGACCACTGTCCAGGAAATAAAACACCATAGAGTTGACCGGAAAACTTACTAAGTAGGCTTGATTTGGAACGTCACAACGAAGGGATAATTGTGGAAGTCCCTAGATCACCGAACATCAATCAGAGTCGATCAACTTCATGTGCAGTTGAACAAATGCCACGACCCAAGTAAGATGTGTACCAGATGAACAAATTGGCATCCACAGAAATTCAAGGTCGAATACCCCTGGCTCCGAAAGCCTGTGAGCCACAATCAATCGGTTTCTTCGACAACATTTCCGTCGTCATCCACCATGGCCCATCCACGCCATCTGTTCAAGGTCATAATCAGTATTTGATTCCAAATAATCAGAGTACAACACTGACCCCGGCTTCTTCATAGACTTAGCCTTCTTCCCCACTGCAACGGCCAGCGTATGTCTCTGTCTCTCTTTCCTGCAGATGACGCCACCAACTCTCCATGATAGAATACAAAGCCCGGACTCGACCTGTCTTCGTTTCCCGCCCTTCAGGTCTTGCGAATGGATCTGGGGGGCGGGTTGTGGTGGGCATATGACGCCCTTGCGACCATCACAGCCTCCAGCCGAATCCTCAAAATCATCATTGTCGGCTACTTGGACACTACCACCCACCAGTTGTTCGACGCAGAACTGTCCGCCCTACCCATTTCTCCCACTATCGAGTTCGAGATATACCCACCATATTACGCCAGTATGATCACCAACCTTCCCCGGCTGATGTCCAAAAATATGGTTAGTCGCGTTTCCGTGTGTGGTCTTCATCTTACGTCCCGAAACCTAGCTTCACTGCGCCAAGGAAAGTCCAGAATGGTTCAGCGTAGGTTCTTTTCCGAACGCCACTCTATAAATGTTTTTATCAACGTTGTAGCGCCTCACTGGCATGCCCATTTAAATTCGTCCGACGACCGATCCAATCCAGCACAGTATCTCACCAGTCTCGTATATCGAATCCAGGATCCACTATGTCGGCGTAGAACGAATCGTAATCGAGGGAATAATCTCAACCGTATGTTGATACAGTGATTCTACGAGGCCTGATCCCTGAATCCTGGCAAATTTTGGAAAGAATTCCCAACCAACAAAAAAAAAAAACGAAAATGCTCATTTGCTGAAAAGAACCGTTTCTGCTGGTCAAAATACTGCACAGACTTTGCCGAGAACAGACGCTCGCATTTTCACGTCCTTACGCACTCTAGGAACGTCCGTCAGGCGTTTATCCTCCACCAACTCAAACGGGTTGTCATTGATGAAAACAGAGTTGTCGACCTTGCATTATTCATTTGTGGAGCCAGAGCCAAAGAAAATGTTCAGCCAGGAGAATGCAATATATGGTCTCAGACGTTTTGAAGACATCTCGACAATGGCGCTCTCATTTGAAATGTTAATTTCGAACTTTGGCGTGGGAGCTCCAGATAACTTGAAATTCGTCAATTGCAGCTCACGATGAAGAATACGCATTGCGATCCGCAGGCATGATTTTACCTCCGACGGCGACGAATCCCGTATGCCCTGGTCCGACACCCTCAAAAGGATCGTTTCCTTCACCAGCGCTACCACCAGCTCTTACCCATTCTGTGTCACCTCCGCCGCCTCCGCAGCCGACGTACACACCTCCCGCTCCGAATCCAGCATTCAATTTTCGTGCCAACACCGCTGCATCGACGCTCACTCGAGACGGGCTGGAGCCTCCCGCGTCTTGGGTTTTGGTTCCCTGAGTCGTTCAGTCCTCGATAACAGGCCTTTGCCGCTGCACATTGCGCTCAGGGCCCTTTCCATGAGCTTCTCGCGGACGCACTACGTTTTGGATGGGAATCGGGTTTGAAGAAAGGTGTTGTGATAGGAAAAGAAGACGGAAGACGCGAAGGAGTTATAGATGGCCGACATGCGGCGCGTGCGGAGGCCAGCAAAGCTTGGAAGCCCCCTACTATTCGCAAG
Organism: Mycena leptocephala; assembly: GCA_029378395.1. NCBI lineage: Eukaryota > Fungi > Basidiomycota > Agaricomycetes > Agaricales > Mycenaceae > Mycena > Mycena leptocephala. The sequence continues at coordinate 171,774 of JARJLF010000008.1, forward strand.
TTCACCACCGCACAAATTCAGACCGACGCCGCCGCTGTGATTAATCTGTCCAAGGAGTCGTTACCACCGCTCATCGTGGCCGCGGACCCCATTGTACCGCTGGTCGTACTTAAGATCGTGATATTGAGAAATGCTTCGGCACTGATTCAAATGATGGGATAGCATGTTTCCGCGCTCCTTCCAACAAAAGGGAAAATTCAAAGAATCCTGCATAACGGCAGTCGCCGGTGGTTAATTTCCTGAAGGCGTTCTGGAGTAGTCTGTAGTTAACCGCGCCACCGTGTATCGGTGACCTGCTTATTACAAATCGTCGGAGTTTGAATTTTCACCATTCATATTTAGCACTTCCAGGAGCCCCATCTTCAAACTCCCAGAGAGAAAGGGTATTTAAATGCGTGTCTGACCCCAAATATCTCTTCAAATCCTTCCTTTTCAACTTCCATTCTCGTGGAATAAAAAGAGCAGATTTGTCAGGATTTGTCATCCGTTGATCCATCAAAGTTCGAATCACTCTGCCGCCGCGCGAGTTGGGGGACAAGTTGTTCAACTTATGCTAGTAAATACTATAGGACCTCACATTTGTGAAAAACATGTTCCGGAATGCATACCAGCTTCCAAATTATTTCTGTGATTTGTAATAAGCAGGCCAGCGATCGCTCGATCGAGCTTATCAACAGACTACAACATGCGAGGCACGAGCACCAAAATTGTTGTAGCGTCTGTCTACGAGAGACTAGTTCTGGAGTGCACCATCATTCGCGGATGCGATTAGAAGTATCCCGCCAATTCACCCATTTGAGGGTTTGTTTTGACAGTATCCTGATGCTCGCACACTCTAGAGCATGTGCTTGCGCACCAGCGGAAAATGAGAATGAGAGATTTAGCATTTGTGTGTCGCAACACCCGAGAGAGACAGCTAGTCACCCGCTGGAATGCTGTTATTTGGGGACAACAAGGAACTGAAACCACTTTCAAATTGCATCTCGCAGGGGGCTTCTCTAGTCGGCATTTAGACCCGAATTCAACATACGACATGTGGTCAAGTTCGGGATGTTGTGGGCGTGACATGTAGCGAACCAAAGCGTAGCGTCGGACTCAGAGCTGTCTTTCCGCGCCATTTGACCATATTGTCGACCGGGAAGATGAATTGGGAGCCGTTTTACGCCAGGTTTTTTCTCAGAAATGTGGAAAGACGCGAGACGCATTGCAGCTTCAATGCTGGAGAGGTACGCCATCGATTCGGCCATAAAATTGGCGGGCATTCCACTCCCGTGCCTCGAAGATGCAAAATTGTGAGAAAGCAGGGCCAAACGCAGAAAATATTCTGCAGCTTGCTTCGGCGGGGGGTTAATTTGCCTGAAATTTGTGCTGGAAACGCTCTCAGTGTTCGTGCCGTCGATTCAGCCAAAACTTCGGGGGCCATTCCACTCCTGCGGCTCGAAGATGCAAAATTGTGAGAAAGCAGGGCCAAACGCAGAAAATATTCTGCAGCTTGCTTCGGCGAGGGTTAATTTGCCTGAAATTTGTGCTGGAAATGCTCTTAGTGTTCGTGCCGTCGATTCAGCCAAAACCTCGGGGGCCATTCCACTCCTGCGGCTCAAAGATGCAAAATTGTGAGAAAGCAGGGCCAAACACAGAAAATACTCGTAGTCTTCAAGTCAAAGCCCGCCTCGCACCAGTTCCTTTGCACCCTCAGCTCCACCATGTCCACTGAAATCCCCACCTCCTCCAACGGCATCGCCAAGGAATCGCTCTATGCGATTCCGGCTGTTACGCCCGAGAAAGAGAGGTGTGTATGCGGTCCCCCGTCCCCACGATAAATAGTAGAAAATGCTGAGTCAAGTACCCACCACCCAGACTCACCAAGCAATACGCCATGAAAAAAGCCATGTACGGCTGGACCCTCCCCGTCCCCTCCGTCCTCGTTCCCTCGCTCTCGCACATCACCACCGTCCTCGACATCGCCGCAGGCACCTGCATCTGGACGCTCGACCTCGCAGCATCTCCGCCGCAAATCCGCGACCGTGATGAGCAGGTCAAGACATACGCGTGCGACATCGACGCGGGGTTCTTCCCCCCTCCGAGCGTCACGGACGCGTTGGGGATACAGACCTTCCACCAGGACATGACGAAGCCCTTTCCGAGTGAATATGAAGGGAAGTTCGACTTTGTGCATATGAGTTTTGTGTTTCTGTGTTTGACGGAGGAGGGTTGAGGGGTTATGTTGCAGAATATTTGGAAGTTGTTGAGTATGTATTTTTTCTCTTTCTTTTTGCGTGAAGTTTTCACTAAAAAATCGGAAGAACCTGGAGGACGGGTCATGCTGGACGAAATTGATCCTGTGCTATTCAGGGAGGGTGAGTACATCCGACCTGCGGACGGCGACGGCTATGACCTGGCCGAATGCATGGGCGGTGATTCTTGGATCAACAAACTCAACAGCCTCTACACGGGTTTCGTCCTGAAGCACAATTTCGTCGTTGGGTGAGAAACGGCCTATTTGTACGATATCGTCCACTAATCAAACCCAACTGAGATCCAGCCTAACCTTACGCCTCGGCAGCATGCTCGAGCAAGCCGGCTTCGCAGTCGAACACGTCCAAACCGGCCAAGCTCCCATCGGCAGCCTCTGCCAGACTCACAAAGGCGCGGACGGACGCCCGCTCTCAGAATACACCGACTTCTCAATCGATAGCCTCGAGTTTGTCATCACCCAGTTTGTGGCTATAGCGCGGCGGGAAGGCACTCTAGAAGTCCCACCAAGGTATCCGATCGCTAATGAAGAGGAGATAGAGGCGATCATGGGAGAGGTGCACGAGGGGCTGCGAACGGAGGGTGCTATTTGTGTGGGGGCGTGTTTCGTTGCGAGGAAAGTGAACTCCGACGACTAAGTGGGTAAAGCCGTTGTTTAAATCTATTTGTTGGTCGTCGACCTTGTGAACTTCACGAGAGCTCTGAACTCAGAGGGTAAAGCCGTTATTTATTCATTTGTTTGTTTGTGGTCGTCGAGGGGTCTGTGTGACGAGAGAAAGGTTCTAGACATGATGCATGATGCCGCGCCTATTTTAGCCCGAACATTCAATTAAGGGCGTGATCCGCTGTTATTTACCCTTTTCATTTCGGGGTTTCTGTCCTCCCGCGCATGGTTTGTGCCACATGGACGAACCTACATGTTAAACTTAGCCTTTACATAGGGGATAAATAAATAAATGAAGGACTCTCCTACTTGGGCCCTCCAGTGCCATATGAACCTGGCTGTGTTAGACGTTCCACCCAGATTTGAGATCCAACTCAAATTTAATGGCGAGTTCTACCGCTTGAGCGCTTGTTGGGCGCTTACTTACTACATTTTGGCAGGCACCGGCAGGCACCGGCTCGGATAATCCCGTTACCCGAATGTCACACACTGAAACGTGCCGGACGAACGTGCGTCCCGGATATACATAGCTCGGGACCCCGCCTGATAAACATCCGTTTGCTTCTTGATCTTCCCCCGCTCGCCCCGTCCTTCAGCTCGCAATGCCCATAACCACTGCGGACGCCTTCGACGACAGCCGCCTGTCTGCGGTCGAGCGAGAGAACCAGTCCCGCTGGAAGCTTACATGGCCCGAGTTTAAGCTCCTGTTTATTGCGTCCAGTGCGTCGTATCTGTGTCCTTTTTCACGTCTTCAAACCCTGACGAATCGGTCTTGTTACGTTTGGCAGCTGGTTTCTTCATCGATGCATACGATTTGTTCAACATCAACTTGGTCGTTGTGATTCTCAAGTACGGGGACAATTCTATCCATGTCCTCGTACTGACTGCTGCGCAGCTACGTCGTGAACGGTAAACTGTCGGGTACGATCGCCAATGCGCCGCTACAAGGCGGTGTGTTGAAGGCTGCGGCCAACATTGGGTGTGTTGTCGGCCAGATCACGTTTGGTTTGGCTGGCGATGTGTTTGGGCGGAAGTCGATCTACGGAATCGAGATGACGGTCACGACTATTGCGACCATCCTGGTCATCTCAGGCCCGCTCTCCCTAGGCAAAAACCTCTTCACATACATCACCGTCTTCCGCGCGATCATGGGCATCGGAATCGGCGGCGACTATCCCATGTCTGCCTCCGTCGTCGCTGACCGCGCCAATATCCGTCGTCGCGGCACCATGGTCACCTTTATCTTCGCCATGCAGGGCTGGGGTGCTTTCGTTGGCGGTATTGTCTTTATCGTCTTGCTTGCCATCTACAAAAAGGGAGTCGACGAGCACCACCATACCCGCCAGCTCAACTCTCTCTGGCGTATCTACACGGGCCTTATCATCATTCCGGGCGTCATCACCATCGTCCAGCGTATCATGATGGTCGAGTCCTCGCGCATGAAGGGCGTGCAAGCTGTCCGCGAGGACCCGACTCTTATCGCAAAGGGGCAGGTCGCCGGCGTCCACCTCGACCACAACGACGAGAAGGAGAAGAAGCTCGGCGAGGGCTCGGACACGGACGGTGACAACGAGGTCGTACCCGTTACCCCCACCACCGGCCTCGCTGCGACCAAGGCAGCCAGAGCCGCGGCCTGGCGCGACGCGCGGGACTATTTCTCCGAGTGGCGACACCTCAAGATCCTCATCGGCACTACCATGTCGTGGTTCCTCCTCGACCTCATCTTCTACGGCATCTCCCTCAACCAGTCCATCTTCATCTCTGCGCTCGGGCTCGCCAACTCCAAGGACCCATGGGAGTTCCTCTGGCAGCAGGGCGTCGCGAACGTCATCATCGCCGTCGGCGGGTTCCTCCCGGGTTACTACTTTACGCTGTTCACGATCGAGTATTTGGGCCGGAAGAAGATCCAGATTATGGGGCTTACGATGAACGCGATTATCTTTGCGGTGATGGCGGGCAAGTACCACGCGCTCAAGGAGAATCCGAGCGGCCTCATCGCGTGCTTCATCTTCCTGCAATTCTTCTTCAACTTTGGCGCGAATGCGACCACCTTCGTTAGTGCGTACCCCTTCCCCCTCTTCCTCCCCGCGTCCTCCCTCTCTCGCTTCAATTAACTGAGCTAATACTGACTCCCATCCTCCCTCCCCCAGTTCCCGCCGAAGTCTTCCCCACCCGCGTACGCGGCTTCGGCCATGGGCTCTCCGCCGCCTGCGGCAAATGCGGCGCCATCATCGCCTCCCTCGCCGTCTCCATCATGTCCACCAACGTCGGCGCCAACAACGTCCTCTGGCTCTTCTGCGGCGTCGCGGTCGTGTGCATCCCCTTCACGTTCCTCATCCCCGAGACCAAGGACCGCGATGCGGATGTCATTGATTTGGAGGAGCGGCGGGCGAAGGCGGGGTATGATACCGAGGGGAAACAGCTCTGATCCGGGGAAGGGGGAGGGGGAGGCTTTGAGTTGATTTGGGTTAGTGGGATTCGGATTTAGGGCGGAGGAGGTTACGACAGAGGGCTAGTATGACATGACATGCATGACACGCATTGACGGTTGTTTGACGGTCGAATAAAATAATATCTGTACTATTGTGTCCAACGGGTCTGAATTTGCACAATGGGTCTGAATTTCGGGTTTCTCTCCCCTCCCTCTTCCTCAATCCCTCCGGAGTTTTCCGGCATTGTTTTACGTACTATTCATCTGCAGATCCCCAAAATATCCAGGGGATGCGGGAAGGGGAAGCAATTGAGAACCGTTTGCCGGTTCATCAAGTCGGGTGATATTTTGGGACACCACCACGTTCCCGTCTGAGCCCTTGATAAAAAAATCTGAGGATAATTGAGGACCATAAAGGATGCTATTGAACACTTTCTGCCTCTTCAGAATATCTTTCCGGGGTGGTGTTGCAACGTTGTGGGGGAGAACAGACGAAACGCGTGACAAATGCGTGACAAGTCAAAGAAGGCAATTGTGTGACATTTTGTGACCAAATGGCTCTCCCACCCCACAACACCGCGACCTCTCACCAGTAAAAAAAAATTAGGAGGCAGAATGTGTTATATAACATGCATTGTCCCCCTCAAATTTTCCTGGGTGCTCGGGATGAGGTTTAAGATGAGAACGAGAGCAGGATATGAAAAATCACCAAAGTTTGATGGTTCGGCAACCCTTTCTCAAAAACTTCCACTCCTTGTATCCCTTAGAAATTTTGGGTTTCCATAGCTGAATAGTACATGAAACAATGCCGAAAAACTCCGGAGGAATAGAGCAAGAAATGGAGGAGAAAAATGTGAAATTCAGACCCATTGTGCAAATTCAGACCCGTTGGACACAATAGTATCAGTGTTTTGAATTTAATTACGGATTCGACTACTCTGGAGCGCGGTCGAGGCTGGTCGAGGCGGTCAAATTGATACATATGTACATCTCAATAAAATTCAAACGCTTTTGGTAACAAATTCAGTTCGTGTACATTTCCCGCCGCTGCAGAATGTCCAACTTCCTGTATCCCGGCTCGGACTGCGACCCTTTCATAAATTCGCAGTCCTTGAAGCACTCAAATTCACCTGTAGAAACGCACCGTGGTGTACGGAACACGCGCTGGATTCCTCTGCATGACGGACGCAATTCTCCAGCGGGACGGGGTTCGACTCCCCGCGGTGCACTATCGACGGGCAAAATCTTTTTTTCTTCCTTCGCGAATACCACGATAACCTTTATTTTGGCTCTTGTCAAGGAAATCGCAACAAATGCAAAAAATCTCACTGGCTTGCTGGTCTGGGTAAAACGACGGTCCGAGTCCAGACTCCAGATGTTTCGGTTGTCGAATTTCGATGGCGGGGCTCTTAATCAAATATACTGAAGATGGCACAAGGGGATTTCAACACCGGACATCCCGTGTCAGACTCGTGAATAGAATGAATGTGAATTTTATCCGCGTTTCGTGCCGGCCACCGGGCCGATCACCGATACCAGCGATCAAGTGGTGCTGCCTTTTCTCTTCTTTTATCCACCACAACTTCCTCGTCGCATCGTTGCCTGCGCGCGGCTCGGCCGCAAGTTCTGTCCGACCTCGGACGAGGAGAGAGAAGACAGCTGTGTCTGTGCGCGCATTGATCAACGGCAACTCAGCATTGCGCAATAATAGTCCTTTCTACCCCTCATTGTTAGCTGGATTCCATGTGTTGTCGAGATTCTGGTGGGATCACCTTCTCAGCCTTCAACTTTTCGAGTTCGCCAATGGTATGCTCGAGCAATTTTTCTCTGTGTTCCAAATCGATCTCAAGACTAGCATTGCGCGATAATACCGATTCCTGCGCGTAATGATTAGCTGGACTGCGAGTCTTCAAAAATTCCAGAGGAATCACCTTCTGACTTTCCAACTTTTGATAGGTCGAGCCTTAAGTTCAGGTTGAGCTGTTCCAGGTTCAATTTTCTCAGTTTTACCACTCAGCAGTTTGTGCACCATCCATGCATTGTCAGAGAAAATGCCTTGTTTATGAGTATCCAGTCACCTTCCTTGAGTTTCATGTCTCCCCACTACAGTATTGTACCACCTGATGGGACAAATTGAGATCGTTCTTGGAGAAATAAATATCGTCATATATGGCAAGTCCGGCCGGGCCGATCACAGCTTTGAGGTTAAATCTACATGATGCACAACAATTTTAAATGGGGAAGGAATCGTCTATATCGAGCAGGATCAAGGCAAAATCTCCTTATCAACAATTTGACACCACTTGCTGTGAGACGGAAAGCACGGCCCGCTGCCAGGGGTGGGAAACTATTTCCCATTATGGAAGGGGAGGGGGGGAAGGGGGGTCAGCTCGAGGTCGAAAAAAACTTTTCAACCCCATATCCGATTTTCGAAAGCCAGATCCCCCTTGGTCGAGGCGATTCTGAATCCGTTGGAATTCCAGAAATTCATTGAGCCGTTTCTGAGTAATTCGATGATCTTTGTTGATCACCCGATCAGTTTGAATGGGTATACGATTTTTGATGCCATCACAAAACAAACTTTTCATCATTTTCAGCATGTTTCCACATAGGACAGCTATATCTTTGGTCACAGGGCTTGGATTGACCTAATTCCCGAATATGCTATACATATGTATGGTATTTACATAATGGGATCCTTGTGGCAAGTTTTGTGAGCATATTACCTAGATAGGATACTGTGCATTGGGACAGTGAAATTATGCCCCACAAAAAAATTACAATATGGAGTCAATTTTGACCACATTCACTATCCCAGCATACCGTTATCTGGGGAATCATTGGGTCAAAAAACCAGGTCGATTGAGCATCAGAAATCAAAGTTACAGCTGTCCTAGGCCGGGACATGCTGAAAATGTTGAAAAGTTCATTTTTGATGGCATCAGAAATCAGAATTAACCATTCGCTGCGGATTTTCAATGCGATTCTAACGCACATATTTTCAAAGGAATCGGACGAGAATTGAATCTGTAGCGACTGTCCTAGTCAAAAAGTTCCAAAATCGAAAAAAATGCTCCGCGCCTGTTGTACCGCAAAGAGCTGTGAGTCAACCAGATTATCCCCGAAAAGATCGTTGAAGGACTTGGAAATTGCTAACTTTCAGTTTTTCCCATTTTGAGTCCCGCGAATCTCAAATAGAGTAGCGTCGAATGGGGAAAGAGGTGGAGAAGTGTGATTAATGTACACAGAAGCAGTGGAAAGGATGAAGAGACCGGTATAGGCTGAGAATGGGTGGTGCAGAAATTATGGAGCATTGAAGCAGGCCTATTAACTGAGGCTGCTTGCAGCACGATGTCGTCGAGCCATGAATCATCGTGGTCTTCAATCGTTTCTCCCTCTCCGAGTTCTCGGCGTGAAAGGGCGTCGGGGGCGTGGAAGGTTTTGCCGGGAACATGAATAAGATTGAAATCGAACAAGAGAATGCCTTGAATCCACCGATTGATCGCAGCATTGGGCTGAAGATCGGGGGCATTCAACATTCCCTTGATATATTTAGCGTCAACTTCGATGTTTAGGCGTTTGATACCGAACAGAAATAGTCGCCAGTGTTGTAGTGCACGATAGAGGCCATAAAGCTCGAGTTTTGGCTGTGAATATCGAGACTCGCGTTCATTGAATGGGAGTGAACCATAGCGCGTAGGTCCGCGCCGTCCATTGGTGTCTTCCTGTGAGAGAACAAATCCGGTGCCATGAGGGCTAGAGTTAACAGAGAAATACACCTCTAGGAAGGAGGCATAATCGATATTGACAAAGGCAGGGGCTGTAGTGACGTATTCCTTCAGCTTGGCAAAAGCTTCAGCTTGGGCGGTGTTCGAGATGAATATGGCGTCTTTATGATACAGCTGGGAAAGTGGTCGTGCGAGTCCTGAATAATTAGGAATCTAAATGCGAACGCCGCCACATAAACCAAGGAAACGGCGGACTGATTTTGCATCGGTGAGAGGAGGCTAATTCAAGATTTTATTGACACGATTCGGATCTGGTAAGCGTCCATCTTTATTGCAGAGCTGGCCAACAATAATGACTTCAGTGCGTGCGATCTGAGTCTTTTTCCGAGAAGGTGGCACCAGCGTGTTTGACACGGTGCATAATCCGGTGCACATCTTGTGCGTGCTCCCAGACGAACCGACAGATCCCAGGGTTATCAGGGATGGTCGCTGGAACTCCATTGGCGTCGGGATACTGTGTACTCGGACCCTTGATGGGGCAATCGTCGATGAACGCTTTCTTGACGCACAGGGTGCGATCGAGTGGTGTTGCCCCCAGTTCACTCCCTCCCTTTTTGAACGCTTTCCTAGCTTACCTGCGACGCTGCAGAGTGCCTGGCAACATGGCCGACCTCCACCTTATACAGAACATCATCTGACCGCATCACTTACAGGCGCGCACTGAAGCAAATGTTCACCCTTCCGTTCCTCAGACTCCATCTTCAACTCTCGAAAATTCACATGGATCAGCTTCGGTTGCAACTGACAACTACCGATTGAATGCGGCAAGCTTTGTCACTGTTCCTACCTAGCTCCCATCCAGAAAGCGCGCCCCAGGACTGTATGTTGAACATCATCTTGTTGCTGACTTTCCCACGGTTGAGTTCTGCACCCACCACCCCTCCTCGATCGAAGCGTCCAACTCCTCCGGCATACGAGTCACCAAATCGCGACAGGCTTCAGAAAGCGTTGTCGGAAGGTGGATCCTCATTCGCACTCCTCTCCGGCCAAGGTATGTTTTGCCTCCAGTGGACTTGTCCGGAGTTGACAAATTACTTCAGCGCAAATGGTTTCGGAGCGGATTGAGTTCTTTGAGATCTCACAGCTCCCTCTCAATAAACTGCTTGCTGGCAAGTCTCAGGGGTTTGCATGCGACCTGGCCAAGGCTTCTCAAGGATCTCTTCTGCTTGAGCCGGGTAAATTCCTTGGCATCAGCACATTCAAGACAGCCGCCCATCCAGGGTACCTCACTCTGGTCCACTTGTCTGAAAGCGGAATTGGTACTACCCGCAGCCACACAGATGTATGTCCATCGGCCAGATAAAACTGGCACTACTGGTCCCCGGGTCATTTCTCGCCTCAGCCCTCTGGATGAATTTCGAAAAGTCATCATGGAGGCGAATGTTCTGCTGTGGGCACGCTCGTTCATGATCTTCACTTGCTCTTCATCTCATCCACCACTCGATTGCCAATGCTGCCGAACCGCCTCCTTTCGAAATCCCTGAACTTCGGTTTGTCAACGCAGGTGTCGCCCTCGTTCACAAACAACTTTCCGGTCCGATGGTCAACGTCGGGAGGTCTGTCGTCTGTCGGTCATATCTTTTGGAAGAAATGATCGATGAGGAACGAGACGGCCTTCACAAGTTCATCACCAACGCGAGTGCTGCTCCGCTTACCCTTCACTCAAGAGACAAATCACTTCCCGTTGTCGCAGAGTTTCTGGCTTTCACTCAACACTTTCAATACTATAAAACCGGGGGCTTGGCCTATCTATCTGATCTTCAAGGTATGTTCCAACTTCACGATGGCACCATTGTTGTTCACAGTTGAATTTAGGAAGTGGAACACTCTCAACAACCTCGGATCATGACATCTCCGTTCGTCCATTAATCTGGCAATGGAACTGTCCCATGCCTCACAATTGAACAGTCTATCCTGTGCTTCAAAATCTATTTCTGCTGCAAGCGCCATTCTCAACCACCAGCATATTCCACATATTTTGCGAGGTATTGAAAGTGAAGATGGGAAGGCAAAGCTCCTTCTCACAACTTTTCAAGAACTTTAACCCAGAAAAAATGTTGTGCCACGCCGGCCAATATTGTTGGCGGATCAAAAAACCGCTGACACGTCACAAGCGCCATTCTTGACCACAAGCATATTCCACATATTTTGCGAGGTATTGAAAGTGAAGATGGGAAGGCAAAGCCCCTTCTCACAACTTTTCAAGAACTTTAACCCAGAAAAAATGTTGTGCCACGCCGGTCAATATTGTTGGCGGATCAAAAAACCGCTGAAACGTCACAAGCGCCATTCTTGACCACAAGCATATTCCACATATTTTGCGAGGTGCTGAAAATGAAGATGGGAAGCCAAAGCCCCTTCTCACAACTTTTAAAGAATTTCAACCCAGAAAGAATGTTGTGCCATGCCGACCAATATTGTTGGCAGATCAAAAAACTGCCCAAACATTGCAAGCACCATTCTCAACCACGAGCATATTCCACATATTTTGCGAGGTGCTGAAAATAAAGATAGGAAGCTAAATCCCCTTCTCACAACTTTTCAAGAATTTTAACCCAGAAAAAATGTTGTGCCACGTCGACTAATATTGTTGGCAGATCAGAAAACCACCCAAACGTTACAAACACCTAGCCATGTCGTCCGCTGGCTCCTAGACCCAGTAGCCCGTGGTGTGGCCACCCACGATGATTTTCTGTTCACAAGCCAGCTTCTAACTGGGTTTTATGCACTGCTGCGCCTAGGCGAGCTCACATACCCGGACAGAGTCAGCCTCCGCAATCCGCGCAAAGTCTCGCAACGGGCATCAGTCTCTTGGTACGAGACGGGGTACGGGTATTTATTACTCGGCCATAAGGCTGACGCTTTTTTTTGAGGACAGCGCACTCCTGATCCAGAAGCTTTCTTACGTCCCTCGAGAGGAGAGAGACTAGTCTCCCAAATAGTCAGACTCAAAATAAAGAAATTGAAGGCAGTCGATATTTTTAGTTGTGAGAGAGACGCACTTGCCGTCCAAGCAGGAGCGCCGAACTGTGCATCTTCATCTTCGTGACGTCGTCTATGGTGTAGGCACCGTCTCCTACAGTATGACTGCTGAGATTCGGTCATTTGCCAAAGGAGTTCAGAGCGACGCACCGGGTCAGCTCGCAGTCGCGAACGCGCATCACAGTTTTTGCCAGTGCAAAGCAGCGGGCATGGCAGCGAGGGATCCTGGAGTCAATTCACGACTGTCGAAAATGAGGGCATAACCTTAGATGGTGTGGGCAACTGACGAAAGAGCCCTACCGAGAATGGAGGGCACAGAGATAGTGTTCGAGAACAGGCGAGCGACACGGCAAGCTAGAATTTAGAGCAGCGTGGTTAGTGATGTTCTGGCCTTGGCTTGGCCTGAAAGCCATGTCTTTGGCCCGTCCTGGAGTGGCTTTGGCCCGCTGAAATCCCAGGCCAGGCTAAAGTACTTGGCTTTGGCTCGGCTTTCAGGCCAAGCCAAATCCAGAACATCACTAGATATGTTCCGCGTCCGATACCTCTGCCAGGCGAAATCTTGGGCCCGTGAACATCGGAAGAATTGGAGGAACATCTTGCGCTCACCATTACACAAAAAACAGTACCTGATGCGAGAGAAGGATAGGATAGAGCCCAACAAGCGGATGAATCAAAATACGCAGGTTCTGTGCCCTCACATTTTTTACTCGGTGTGGGGGTCTCAGGTAAGCATATTTTCGGGACATTTCCGGGCAGGACAGCTAGGGCATCAGTATTTCACCCCCGATTGCCCTAGATTTTTGAGGGTGGTAGATTTCTATGTATAATCTCGTTCCTGAAATACCGGGATAATGAATCTAACCCCTGGTTTCAAGCTACTGGGTAGGAAATATTGGGCAGTTTAGTCTCAATCAGCCTGCTGTTTCAATATGAAAGCCTGGCATCATATTTACTTTCCCGGTATTTCGTGAATTAGATTATACATAGAAGTCCACCATATCAAAAATCTAGGGCAATCGGGGGTGAAACACTACTACAAGAGCTGTCCTGCCTGCAAATGTCCCAAAATGTCACTAATTTGATCCAAGACCCAGGTAGAAAATCCGAGGACACAGAAAACTGCGCATCTGGATTTCGAATTCATTGAGCATACATATAAGGCAAACGGACGAGAATTGAGCCCGCAGGGGCAGTTAGAGCCCCGCGCGCAGTCCGGCTGTGCGGGGTCGCGGCAGAGCAACCCGTGTTTTGCGAAGGACACCCGGTGTCACGACGTCAGGATGATGCGAGGAGGAAATGTGCAGCATGGTGAGAGTGTACGAAGTCCCGTTGTGCACCGCCTCTTTCCAGAATGAAGAGCTTCAAAGGCCCACGAGGACAGCAATGGAAAATCTGAGGAGACAATTTTGCTTAGAATTCCGCTGGCTATCACCTCGGAGTCAACCTCGAGAAATTAAGTCTCCATACAAAGTCATGTTGTGCACCGCCTCCCTCCAGAATGAAGAGCTTTCAAAGCCCAGGCTCAATGACAAGGGCAGCCATGGGAAATCTGAAAGGACCGTTTTGCTTAGAATTTTGCTCGCTATCACCTCAGAATCAAGCTCGAAAAATTGGGTCTCCATACGAAGTCACGTTGTGAGGCGGACGGACCGGAATGAATACGTCCTCACAGCACCGCCTCCCTCCAAAATGAAGAGCTTCAACAACCTAGGCTCAATGATGAGGGCAGCAATGGGAAATCTGAAGAGACACTTTTGCTTAGAATCCTGCTTGCTATCACCTCGGAATCAAGCTCGAGAAGGTAGGTCTTCATACCAAGTCACGTTGGTGCATTCGTCGGGACCCCCGGCGGCTGCCGGAAGTTGTCTATTACTTGGGGGTAGGGCCATGGCAAAGCCTGGCAGAACTTCGTACTTATGTTCCCCTTAATAGTTGTCCGGTGCATATACCCACCAATATCAAATCAACTTTTACACTGACATGTTCCAATGTAGTTTTTTTTTTTACCAGTACTACTAGAGTCTCGGCTGGGTATCTTTTACAGTAAGTGAAAAAGTGATTTCCCAACTCCACTAATGAGCTGAAATATAAGCTCAAATTAGTGACTTCCATTTTTTCTTGTGAAATTATTGGCACATCATACCATCCTCAAGCTTGGAATGAACGAACACCTGCTTCACTTTCATCTGGATTGCTTCGGTGGTTTGTGTGTGGATTGTTAAAAGTTCTGAACAGTCTCAACAAATTCTCCTAGCCTGTGCTTCACAGCAAAAATCGTGTTGCTAGTCGTCACGCTTGACGGGAATGCGGATTAGTCTGTGATTAACCGCGCCACCGTGTAGTGGTGGCCTGCTTATTATATAATCGTCGGAGTTTGAATACCGTTCGTCACCGTTCAGCACCTAAACATTTCCTTTTTGGGCTTTTAAGGCCTTAACCCGCCTACAACCTAAGGCCCTAACCTAAGGCCTAAGGCCTTAGAAATTCGAAGGGTCGATTTTTAAGGCCTTAGGGCCATCACTGCGGCGCACCCTTGGGTCGAGAGACCCTCAAAATGCAGTGATGCTCCCGCTCCTCGTCACTTTCATCTAGGCTCGTTACCAGCCTGCCTACGATTGAGCAACAATTGTGGCCAGCACGTTGCCGTAGGCAGGCTGGTACACCTCGGTACAAACAGAAGGGCTGAGCGCGGAGTTTGAAAATTTTCCTTCTGTGTCATTCCGGGCTCGAATCAAATCAGTTCAAAAAATTTAAAAGAACCCATCAGGTCTAGTACGTCCTCTCTCAAATTCTGTCTCTTCAGAAATTCGCTCAAGTGCATGGATCGTGTGTGGTGAATTGTCAAATCTAACCGTAAATTGATGGTATTGCACAGCCACGCATCGGCACCACCCAAAATTTCAAACTCCGGGCTCAGCCCTTTGGCACAGCCCGAGTTGTACCAGCCTGCCTACGGCAACGTGCTCGCCACAATTGTTGCACCTCGTAGGCAGGCTGGTTACGAGCCTAACTTTCATCTGCTGCCGCTTTGAGGACTGAGTGATTTGTGATTTTTATGAGGCTATATTTCATAGCTACTCAGATGAACCAGAGTACATAAATTCCGAGGTATAATGCAGCGCCTCTGCCAACGCAGTGTTCCCGACTCGCAACGCAAGTGTTTGAGTTCTAAGGCCGATGACAGCCGATGGCTCGTGGTCCGTGCGTGAGATACCATCACACAACAAACAAGTCACAACGTTCAGGCCCCGTGAAGCTCACGCCAAGGCTTGTCCGCTTGAAACCGCCGATTTGGGCCTAAAAAATCCTATATCGGACAAGGCCCCACCAAATAATCATAAATTTCGTAAAATTTTGGCAATTTTAGCTATTTCGCACCGATTGCTGCCGAAACTACGGTTTCTTAGCTTTTCCGAGCTTCAATGTAAGCTTTTTAACCTCCTTAGGACTTTCGCCCGGCTTCCCGCCTCGAAGCAGGCGAGATCACCCACTGCAAACTGGAAACCTCGTATGTCTCGCCGGTGCGATTTGAATCCCGCTAGCTGTTCGTTCATCGAGGGGCACGGAGCAGAAGAAAAGATGCAAGAAGAAATAATTTCAAATTCGTCGATCCTCGGGTGATGGTCGGATCCGCCTATGATGCATGTGGCGGGCAAACTCGGCTTATCGAGCAACAGCAAGCAACCCTCAACTGTAGCACTTGCATCTCAAGTTCTGCTTACCGGTACTCACCATTATATTCTAAAGGAGACCAGTGTAGAGACCAGAGAACTAGATTCACTCCGATTTTTAGGAATTCAAGGAGGAGAAATGCTTTGAATAAATGACCAATAACACGAGCCGACGAGGCAAGGGCAGGCCTGGCGGGCAGCAGCGTAACTTGTCGATACACAAGACATTGACGCTGAGCATCGAATTCGAGTACTTCGGCGGACCGGCCGGACCCGAGATGTTGGACAAGCTGAACAAAGCCGTCGTCCACGAAGGTGCCCTTGAGGTTGGGTATAGGAGAAGAGGCACCGGCGCCAAAGTGAGACATTGTATGGTGGATATGAGAGGGTGAGGTGGGAGGTTCTAGGGTCTGGGGGAGGAGTAGAGACTAGAGGGCGAATGTAAGAGATTTCTGAGAAAGCGTTGTGAGGGTAGAAGCAAGATCTGTCTCGAGGTCAGCTCGAGGTGGTGGTAAGAAACAGAGATGTGAAGAAAGGAGCACTTGGGTCAGCCGCTTGAGAAACATCCGTGTCTCAGTCCAAGTCAGCCACATCCATCGAAGGTCAGTCCGACGCCAGAAACTTTCGAGGGTCCAGCAGCTCCTTGCGTGGCATTCAGATTCGCAGGATTCATTGGCAAAAGGGCGGGAGAGACCGTCGGAAACTAGATTCCCTAAACGACGATAGTGGCAGCTTGAACGGGCCGTTTTGCACGAGCTAAGACTCGGAGCTTGAAGGATGGGACCCCATCATGTGACTATCGCATCGCCTTCAATTGGGAGCCAAAGTGCCACAACATGATGCAACACCCATGAGCAAACGCGCGGAGAGGAAAATTATCCCCCAGTTTGCGGTCAAAGAACGAAGCTCCGTCGGAGTCCACCGAATCCTAAACTCGTAATGAACGGAAATCGGCAATCAATCCTGGACGAACGTGTTCTTCTGCATGGATCTCCCCCGTTCGGGATGTCGAGAAAGTTATTCACTGTGCTGCTATTCAAGAAGGATGTAGTACATATACAAATTTCGACGCAGCGATGCAAGAAACCTAACCAGACAATTATCAACGGCGTACAAGATTGATCTTTTGTAAATCATTTCGACAAGCCCTGCGAACAAAACCATGGAGTGAGCGGTCCTGAAAATATCGGCAAAGAGTGTGACATACCTAACTTATCCGTCCTTCTCATCCCGACACGACGTTGAGACAGAGCATAAGTTCTGTATCAACATACGCACGGAGCGACTTACTTACCTTCTAAGATCTACGCGGCCACCATTCGCGCAGGTCAGTAATCACCTTCCGCGTTACCTCCCTTGACGCCCTTCGGTGGCTCAGATGCAATTTTGGCATACTGGGATCCGGCTTTACTCTCCAAGAATTCGCTAATCCACTGGCCCATTATGGGTAAGTCGTCCATCTCGATCCGAGCCTGCACAGCCGCCATGGCCACCGAAACGCGGGTCTCACCATATTCCTCGATGAGCTGGTCTACGAACCCACTCGGTGCGTCCTGAAACTCGGGAACTGTTCCCAGTATTGCCGCGATGCACCGTTCGTCCCCGGTAGCCATGGCTGTCTGCACGGCAAGGCGGAAGACAAGGTACGTTATGAAAACAGGACTCTTAATGCGCCGGGGACCAGTGGGAGAGAAGAACACGTAGGAGCAGACGGAACAGCTTCAAGAAACTGCATTTGCCGGAGAAGGGCCTGGGATCTTGTGTATCCGTCGCGTGCCGGCCCCATCTGCGTCAAGAAGAACACCTCGATGGAGGGTGCTTCGGTGGAGCAGGTGGCGCTCTGGACAACTCCGGGAGTCAGCTCCTTCCCACAGACTTTTTTGTGGTTCGGCCAGTCCGATTTTTGACAGGTCCTGCAGAAATAGTTAGGTGGTGGACCAGTATTCCGGATAAAACACCTACCTGGAGCAGTAGAAAACTTTGCGTGACACATTCTCATTGCAATTTTTACAGACCGAGAACCGGGCTCCATTTCCTTCTCTGTCTCCGCAGCCCTCGCATATGCGGGTGCCCCAATGCAATGGGGTCGATTCATTCCCGTCACTTTTAATCACCCGAGGAATTCCGACGACGGATGAAATGGTGTTGTAAAGGAAGGACACTGCGCGGCGTTCAATTTCAGCAGCACACCCGGTCGCTGAACTCACCAAGGAAGCTGTCGCGCAGTGCTATCCAAATTTGAACTCCCGCCATGTGTCCAGCGTTCTCGAGCCGCTCGATCGTCTCCTTGGTCCAACCTGGATGCAGGTACGATGTAGAACCGCCCTCCACGACGCTCGCCTCGTCTGGAACATATTTCCTCAAGAGAGTAAGAAACCCTTCGCCGTTATCGGTTTCCATGGATGCCAGCGTAATATCGGAGGTATACATGCGGGTGTTTGGCATGCGGACCGGTTCTCGCAAGCAGGTGCGGAAAAGCCCCTCCAACATATGCGCCTCTCGTACTGTGGGTGTCAGTGTTTTCCAGCAGGAATTCGGCTCCAGGACGCTGGTAGCGGCCAAGACACGCAGCTCCGCCTGAATCACACGGACGCTGCGTACGAGGTTGTAGTTCCATTGCATCTTCTCCTGCTCTCCAGAGGCATTCGATTCCACCAACGTTTCCAAATTGCGAACCTTGGAGTCAAAGAAGGGGAAGCTGAGCTCCCAAGCGGCGTTCCAGGCGGCGATGCCGTCTCTGAAGTCTGGCATTCCGTACGTATACGGCGGGGTAAACTCCTTGATACGTCGAGGCATTGTCTCGTAGTGGTGGAGAGCGGGAGAGTCGTGTGTCCACGCGCTTGATCTCCGTCTGACACCTCCGTCGGCTACCGGTAATCCGCATCAGCCGGAGCACCAGGCTCAGAAGGCCTTTGAATCTGTGAAGGTTGCTGGAAAATCCTTTATCCTGTAGGGTATTGCACTTGATGCAACAAAGGCCGAAGCTAGTTGTGCTGGTGCTTTGCAGGAGGCAAAAAAGGGACTTGTATATGATCTGGATGCATCCTGTATGGTGAATGAGGCCACAAGGACCGTCAAACCAACCCCCCTACACTTTGTGTCACTGCTGAAAATCCCCACCCACCTTCACTCAATACACTTGTTCTGCACCAGATAACATACACACATCAGGCACTTATCCTTCATTTTGGCACTCTATTTTTTATGCTATTCCCTTTTCTCTGTTTTTCATTGGCCTCTGCTAAGTTCTCCTTCAAGCTCTAGTATCTCACCCATACACCGGTCCAATTCTATCCTTGTGAGTGCTGGGAATGCTCAATTCGAAATGTGAGCAAGACAGTGTGTTGTATTTCCATTTTCCATGCTTGCCAAATTGAATTGAACACCATAATCTAGGTCCGTAAATTCAGCATTACTATGGAATTCATATTCTCCTCCCATTTTCTGACCTTCCCCTCCATCGACCTCCTCTTCCAGGTATGTACTATTATGGTCATAATGTCAAGAAAATCCTAAGTAAGGCTATGTGGGCTACCAACCTCTCTGACTTCTCCATCCTCTCTGACTTCTCCATCCCCCTGAATATTTTCACTTTGATGCAGGACTGTCTAGTGCTGGTGGCCGAATGGATTGAGGATAAAGTTCTTCTGGGACCCTGTTATACTTGTGCCTGTGACACCATTCGCAAATACAGCAATCTTTTCTACGGGATCGGGGTCTACACAATAATGGAACTATTTTTCATGGCTGGCAAGTTGCTATTTCTTCAGGTCCATCCTCAGTACCAGCTCCCTTGCATTTCCAAAGGCCTTTCTCCATTCCTAACCACATATGAAATTTTGGGCAACCAGCTGCACACTGCCGGCTTCGCAGTCGCATGTTACTCATACATTGCATGTAGTGAACAGGACTTGTGGTGAGTATATTTTTGTGTCATGATGTGGTTATTAACTGACACTTCCTCTCTCGCCCCAGGACACTGAATGGCTTACATAAGTTGACAATGGTGGCAGGTATCTCCAGTATAATGTGAGCACTGGAGGCAACTAATACTCCTGAAATTTTGCATGGTCAGTCTTATAATAGAGTTAAACTCTCCAATCGTGTTTCCAATGCAGTACATCCCTCCACAGCCCGACTGGTGCATAAAATAGGCAAAAATCGACATTTTCCCAGTCTCTGGCTGATTTTTGTTTCTCAAATATATGAAACCACTGTTTTTTTGGTTTGTAAGTCATGGAAAATGTTCCAAAGAGTGTCCCAAGGAGCTGTCAGAGTAAGCCTGAGGCCAGACAGCCTTGAAACCTGTGAGTGACACAAAAGGGCGAAGAGATAAAATATGTGTATAGCCACAACATTCAGCAAATACCCACTCCATAACATGATTGGCTTGGGGTTAAGATCTCTGTGTGCATATTAGAGGGTGTGTTCACCTAGCCAGACTATTATTGGAGCCGAAAATGAACACTCATTCCACTTTTGCACTGGGAAGGGATAAAATATGCACACAGCCACAAAATTCAAAAAATATTCCACAACATGGTTCACTGGGGGTTAAATTTTCTGTGCAGGTGCTGGAGGGTGCATTCACTGAGCTGGAGTATGAATCAACCAGAAGATGAACACCCATTCAACTGCTTCACAGGAAGGAGATAAAATATGCACACAGCCAGAAAATTCAAAAAATATTCCACAATGTGGTCCGCTGGAGGTTAAATTTTCTGTGCAGGTGTTGGAGGGTGCATTCACCGAGCTGGAATATGACTCGACCAGAAAATGAACACCCATTCAACTGCTGCATGGGAAAGAGATAAAATATGCACACAGCTAGAAAATTCAAAAAATATTCCACAATGTGATTTGCCGGTGGTTAATTTCCTTGCGCATGTGTTGGGGGGTGCATTGAACTAGCTGGACTATGATTCAACCAGAAAATGAACACTCATTCCACTTCTGCACCTGGAAGAGATAAAATATGTGCACAGCCACAAATTTAGTAAATATTCCATAACATGATTCGTCAGAGTTAAAATATCTGTGCACATGATGGAGGGTGCATTCACCTATCTGGAATATAGTTCAACCAGAAAGTCAACACTAATTCCACTGCTGCACAGAGAAGAGGTAAAATCTGTGCATGTGACCATTTTCGAGTGTTTTGGACGGTTTGGACAGGGAAAAGGGAGGACTTGAGAGATTTAAGGTTTGCAGGCAACAGAAGGCTGGTTTGAATCCAAGACGCACAAAAATTGCCATGTGTACATACATGGTTTGGCCTCCAAAGTTTTTCCCACGAGAAATAGGGTGCGGCCAAAATTTTGGATCATTTCAACGCATCTTCTGGCGACGGTGAGCGACTGTATGGATGTGGCCTTGTGAACGGTGAAAGGAGCTGAATCTCCTCATTTGTGGACTTTTTACTTCACCTTTCATGCCGAAACACCTACCTGTGAACCATTTTGGACAATTGGTCAGGATCTGGGGGCTACCGACAGGGTCTTGACTGCAAAAATGCACAGTTGCAGGTAAAGAAGTTCAGTTCTCATGTTTACAAATCACATCGACAGGTTGGGGAGCATATAGGCCAGGCGATGGACCAGTATACTAACGTACTTTCCGCCACAACGTGGCATCCA
This sequence comes from Mycena leptocephala, assembly GCA_029378395.1. Lineage (NCBI taxonomy): Eukaryota > Fungi > Basidiomycota > Agaricomycetes > Agaricales > Mycenaceae > Mycena > Mycena leptocephala. Next base: position 193,199 of record JARJLF010000008.1, read on the forward strand.
AATGCGGAAATTTGATGGCGGCAAGAGCGGCAAGTGTGGCTTTGCCGAAGACGTGCCGGTTGGCTGTACCCCTTCCCTTAAGTTCTACAGCCATGCCATGTCAAATGTGGAGCATCTGATTACAGCCTCCAAGTTCTTCGTACGTGGTGTCCATCCCCACCTGGACATTGGCGCAGCCATGCTCTATGGGCCCGAGAAGCTCTGGGGCAAACCTCCGGCCGCGGATGCCTCTAACTTGGTCGTCATTCCATCCACGTACCTGTCGTTCTCTCATATTCTTTCTTCCTCTTCCACCATGCCGATACACCTCTAGAGAGCTGGCACGTCAAGCAGGTTGCATCAGCGCATCCATTAAGATGTTTTCCATTACGCCCGACCTCCTCGACGTCATCCAGCAGTTCTATTTGGAGATACCGTCTAAGCCTAGCCAGTGGACTGCGCTTGTTACACTGGTGCGTCTTCTTTGACTTTTTCTCTAGATTCCCCATTGACTTGGTCCAGATCCGCGACGTGGCAACAAGTGCTCGGACCACTGACACTAGCGGCATGAAGCATGAGCTCAACTACTGTAGTATTTCGTTCAAATCGACACTGGGTGTGACGCGTGACCCAAAAAACCAATTCGACATTTTGACAGCAGCCAAAATTTGGCGTGACACCAGCGAAATTTTCGACATCGAAACGAAAATTTTCGCTTTTTTGGGTCTTACAGGCAATTTTCAGCCCTGTGTGACGCTCTGGAGGTTCGACAATCGGCTGCGTGACGCGTGACCCTTGCCAAATTTCGATATCGATAGGGGGGTGCGTGACGCGTGACTGTCGATTTGAACGAAATACTACAGTACCTGCTTCCAAACCCTCTCAAAGACGTCCTGTACCCCCCATCCCCGAGCAAGAGAGCAAGTCCGACCGTGGCCTAGCTCATCCCATGCTTCGATATTTTATCATGCCATGGTCCGACCGTTGCAAGCTCCCTCCTCTAGTATGTACTCCGCCCTCGGACGCTCAGTGAGTTGGTCTGCATTCGGCCGACCTGTCTGCTAATTCCGCATTTTTATCCAGGGAGGAGGAGGACGCCATACCGTCAGAGTACGTGCATTTCTGAGCGCATATACTCTACTAATTATTTCTGATCACAGCTCGGCCGAGTCTGCGAAAGAGTAAGTGGTCATACTCATGCATATATCTGGCTAATCCATCTCAGGCTGCATCAGCTCATTGTCGAGAACAAGCTTAAACTTCGCGCCAAGAGGTTTCCATCGTGCTTTTATGTGGAAGGCTCCTACGACCCGACAAACAAAGACGCGGGGAAATCATGCCTCGGGTACGTATTCCACCCCCCATCCATTTCCAACCTTATCATGTCAAGGTTCTGCGCCATGTCTGGGCGGGCTCTGCGTCCGCCATCACCGGTCTCCAGAAGGGATTAACGCGTGGCTGCAATGCCCGCCGTGTTCATTGCTAGCACATAGTTATAGGGGGGTTCGCCTTTTCCACAAAACGAACGAACGAGAACTGAGAGAGCTGTATCAAAATCGAGTGCAAAGGCTGAACAAATCAAAATGACGTTTGGACCGAAACCCGAGCTATGTCCTAAGGGAGTTTGATATCCGGGATTTTTCGGCCGCCCACCTCTTGAAAAAAGTGGTTGTGTCCAATTTCCCCCCGGCTGTCGTCAATGATACCTCGAATCTCGCTCCCCACTGCCTCGCGCGTGCCCTGGTGCACCTGCTCACTGCCATAGGAAGGCTTCATCGATGCTTCATCTCTGAGCCTGTTCTTATCTCCACCAGTGTCTGAATCTTGAAAGTCATACAACACCTGTCAACAACTCTTCTCATTTCCCCCATCTCCGTCCCCTCCCACTATCTTCCATTCACTGGACCCTGCTCATCTCCTGTCCTCACCATACACAACCTACTCTTATGCATTGACTCTGGCTCCGTTAGCTGCCCCTTCGAGCTTTCGCTCTTGCACGATGTTTTGGCTGAACAACAAGCAGCCTGCTCTGGGTCAGCGCTGTAGGTGCAGGTATGTGCTCATATGTCTCTTCTATTCAACTTTACTGACGATCCCGGCCCCCTAGGAATTCAATCCTATGTTCGTGCTGGCAAGCACCTCCGAAGTAATGAAAGAGAAGCCGTCGTTGTTTGGCTTTGGATAAGGTACGTCTTCTCGTGTCACCTTTCGTGGTCGTCACTTACGAGCCCTTCACATGTCCACCCATCGCTCATGTTTTGTAGCCGCCAGACTCGTATCGGACCGTCTTAGTGCGTCATAATTCTCACAGCTCCTGCATATATGGCACATTGCTTCTGAATGGCCTTTCGTCGCATCCACGTCCACCACCGCCAAAGTGCATGTGCGTGCTTTTAGATGCAACTCGCGCATCGCCGAGACTGCATTCCTCGCCGCCCACACCCCAACATCGCCGTTGGGATCACCACTAGAGGACGTGACCGAGGTGTGTACCTCCCTATTGTCCTTTTCCGTCCGCTCGGGAAACCATTTCCCAGTATACCGGCTCCGCTCCTGCGCACATTGTCCCAACTCATTACCGTTGGCTGCACACCGGCACAAAGTACGAGAAACTTGTAGGTAAGCCCCGCCCCATCACTATCGTCTCGTTGTCGTCCCTCTTTTTCTCTTCCATTTCTCGCTTCGTATTCCGAGTAGCCGGCGTCCGCACACTCCATCACCACTCTCATCGTGAGGCCGCTTTGGGGAAAGCGCGGATGGGCCTCGACGGAGGGCGGCCGGCGTCTGCAGCGTGCTGTGCCAGAGAGCCCGCAGTGTCTGGCATCGAAATCCCGCAGCTGGGCTGACTATACTCGTGTTGTGGGCGCGCCTTGTGCGGTGCTGCCCACACGCAACGGTCTCTTCAGTATTAGATCACACTGTTGTCGTTAGTGTCTGAATATGATTTACTTGCACACATTCCCGCCCGATTATAAGCAACCAATCTAAAAGCGACCCGCCGGTATTCCTCGCGAACCTGGCTAATTACAGCTGTTTGCATAATTGATGACAGTCGGCGCAAAAAAATAACAAGAACAAACTTTTGATCCCGCTCCATCGGGGTGCCATTACCTTCCTCTGAGTGCATTTTCGACATTTTTCATTGTAGAATCGTGTTCCTTATCCACAGATCTATGGATTAGACACTTTAAATGGGCTAAAACAGTTCACGGAAAGATCGGCCGTTCGGCGCAGGTTCGGCGTATCGGGCGATTCGGCACTGCTATATACATATGCGCAAACACGGGTCCTTCTTCTTCGCTTCCCACTCCCTTGCTCTCATCCAACGACAACCCCGCCACGACGTCGATCTTTTTGTACTTCAAGACGACATCCCCGTCTCTGACCAGGCACTTCCCTTTCAGCCTCAGTCTTCACGTTTCTCTCGCCGAAATATCCCTGTGCCAGCCGCGGCCTACCGACATCCACTCTCGAGTCGCACTCTGCACACTTGCTCAATCTCACGCAGCTCACGTAGCTCACTGTGGATATAGTTAGGGTAGCTGGGCCCAGGCGACTTTCAAAAAAGGTATGTACGGCTACTTGTCAATATCGTCTATTACCTATTCTGTGTCCCTGCCGGATCGCGTCGGGCTCCGCTGATGCGCCCTCCATAAGTCCTGCATCCGCACTCGCACTCGGCTCGCCTCCCTTCCTTCCAGCGCGGCCTTGCGCTGCCGCTCGCTACTCGTCCGTTCGTACGTGCGATATGCACTACGTCTCATCCTATACCCAAGTCACAATGCAATTCACTTTCTTGTGTTACCCCGCGTCGCAAATCAGATTGTGAACACCAACCATTTGAGAGTGGGTTCCTACCTGGCTCGATCCGGGAGGAGTATTCGATCGTTCTGCAAGCCAGCGAGCTGTGCGCAGACATTGTATTGAGTAAAACGCGCCAGTAACGAGTCTATTCGGCCGCCGTATCGCGCGTTCTTCAAGCCTGCGTGAATACGACCCTCACGATCCCTTTCGCGACGATCTAATCCGGACATTGCGCAAACTGCTCGATCGATCGCCTACTCAATGTTAGCGCACAACTTGGAATCCTCGCAGAATAAAGCTGCTCACCTTTTCCTTAACTCGACTCCCCTCCTCTCCTCCGAATCGTTTGTGTCCGTCGTCGAGGGCAGGGAGAACTGTGAGGAGGATCAGAATTAGAATAAGAGTGAAAGAGATGGACAATGCGAATGGGAAAGGGAGAGATGGACTCCGGGAAGGGCAACGAAGAGGCGAATGAAATGAGGTACACGCGCGAATTCAAATTGAGCCGGGGTGCTCGAGTAGAGTCTACCTTCAAAAGTGATGCATCGATCCAATCCACCCCAGCGCCGTAATATCGATCTCCACCTCTCCGCACTGGGCCTTCTTCCTTCCTCCTTTCCAAGAACCTCGAATTCCGCGGGTTGTTGACGTCTCGAGACGGTGAAACCGACGCTACGAGAGGGTGGGATTGAATTAGTATTTTTTGTTAAATGGTCGAAGCGAAAGGAGGGAGGGTGGAAGCAAGAGAATACGTGCCTGTTCCTACTAGTACTGGTCATCGAGTCAAGTCTCGGGACACAGGAAAATTCGGAAGGGTCGATTTAGCCTGAGAGATCGGTAGTTGCGGGTGTCTGCAGCAGACCGAGTCCAGAATTGAATAAGAAAATATGAATGGGATGAAAGGACGTACCTCCATGCATTGGTACACTTGCGCGTCGAGTTTGAGCGGAAGGTCTGTCCGCAGTACTAGACTAGATATATTGCTTTCAAGCCGACGAAATCCGAACTTACCTCAAACAAAAAAAGGACGAGACCAAGCTGATAGTTGTATATAACAAAAGCAGCGACGTCGCGGCGGGGTTGTCGTTGGATGAGAGCAAGGGAGAGGGAAGCGAAGAAGAAGGACCCGTGTTTGCGCATATGTATATAGCGGTGCCGAATCGCCCGATACGCCGAACGGCCGATCTTTCCGTGAACTGTTTTGGCCCATTTAAAGTGTCTAATCCATAGATCTGTGGATAAGGAACACGATTCTACAATGAAAAATGTCGAAAATGCACTCAGAGGAAGGTAATGGCACCCCGATGGAGCGGGATCAAAAGTTTGTTCTTGTTATTTTTTTGCGCCGACTGTCATCAATTATGCAAACAGCTGTAAGGTGTAATTTTCCCCTAATAAGGCCCTGATCGGCTAAGCTGAATTTTTTTGTGTGAAATCCGGCTGAATGTTGTTTCTATCTACCTTTCCCACGGATTTCGTCTTTAAACCGTCCTGGAATGGAAAGTACATGCATTTCCTGAAATCTCGAGGAGTCTGGGTGAAAGCGTTGGAATGAGTTCAAAATATGCTGGGCTGAACTTGAAATTTTTTGCATCATCTGTGAACTCTTTGGGAAATTTTGCATTACAGTTTTTCTGCCACTCTCCAACCTAGAATGTTCATAGAAACGGCCGATTCCTCAATTTGGGGTAGTTTAGGGACGAGTTTGGTATGCATAAAAAATTCCACCAAAATTCACGCGTGAATTCACAGTTGCCGATCAGGGCCTAAATTATTTCCAACGTCACTAGAAAGCTAACTCAACTAACCCAACTTATCTAGCTGGATTAGTGTGAACTTGGGTTAATCTGACCTTATTAGCAAAGGAGTTGTTTCCTGATGTACCGTTATAGCTGCTGTGACTGTCCTGCGTTGCGTCAGCCCAGCGCTCGCCGGTTTCATTGATCCATCAGTGGCCCATATCTGGTCTCCTGGTGCGGTGGGTGATGGTAAGAGGTTGGCGGAGTTCGCAAGTAGGCGGAGTGTATTCTCAGCCTGTGTGCGGCGTGTTTCGCAATCTAGGAGAAGATCATGTGTGCCGTTGTACAGCCATGACAGTTCAAGTTGACTTAGCATGGCGATTGCCTTATTCCAGCTTTCCTTCGCTGCTGTGCTCCATTTCCCGCTCTGCGGTCGATCAAATGCTTGGAAAGTGTAGCCATAGGTCGTCGTTAGGATCCATTGCCGACATCGCAGACTTTTCGTATTCCTTTCAGGCGTAATGATCGTAGATTGTGGCCGTCTAGAAGTTTACGGGATCCGTTTTGGCTAGGCGCATGGTGGTCGTGAGCTGCAATGCAGTGGGAGATCGAGACTTCACCTCGCAGGAGTTCGGACCGGTCCGTCAACCTCAGTGACAACTTGGGGGAGATTTTGCCCATCTGTCTCTGTGCGACGATCCATCCGTATGGGATCCTTCCTGCGTAGTGGGTGAAGTCGGTGAGGAGGCCGGGGCCATCCAGTGGGAACGTGCAGTTGTTGATCGAGCATGTCCAGTCCGCCGTTGTGATCCGCGCCATGATTCGGTATGCCGGGATGTGATGATTCAGATCGCGTGCGATGCCATCGATGGCAATGGCGGCGTTGATACGAGCTACCGAAGGGAATTCCAGACCGGGCAGCTTGAGTGGGAGATCGAGGATCAAGGTGTTTGGCGTGAAGGGCATCCCTAGTTCATAGTGTATCTTCCTCATTATTTTTCGATCGAGCTCTTCTGCGTTAGCTTGCTTGATGGGCTGTAACGACATTAGAGCTCTGCATCGTGAGACAAGACATTGGGACATAACTTTTCTTAATAGTGTTATCAGTGTGCGCGTCGTGAAAGTGGGGAAGACAAATGTGTCGATGATGGCCTTGAGTTCGTCGAAACGGGCCGTGGGGTTGTCGACCTTTGCACGTGAGAAATCTAGCTCGTTCCTGATCAATGGAACGTCATGTTTCGATACGAGCATCGGGTCGACTCCCCTCTGGTTGGTTATCGAGTCGAACGACACTTTATCAGGCAGGTTATCCGGGGCCTGGAGAGCGTATGTAGTCCTGTTTTAAGCTCAGGTGTCCGATCAGAGTAAAAAGCTTATTACATAATCACGAAATGAGCCTATTGCTCCATGTCGCGCGACCTGGGAACGGAACAATCATAATGAGATACATCTTCTGTGATTGGCCAAATTTATTTGGATTTTTTCAGGTCCATTTGACGTTGCTGTGGAAGAGGTTAAGTTGATGGGTAAACATCATAATTCATGTCACGTCGTCTTGAATCATGTGCTAAAATCCTAATTCAAGGATGTTTCGGCAAATTCTTAGGAGGCAGATCAGCTCAGATATGCACTAATAGTGAGTCTGCCCAGAAATTAAATGAGAAAATGGCTTGCGCGGGCAAAACGACAAGAATACATGGTAATTCAAACTCCGATGACTATGTAACAAGATTTTTACTCTGATCGGACCCCTGCGCTCACTAACAGACTTCAACAAACGGAGGTACGTCAAGAATTGTTGAAGCGTCTGTCTAGGAGAGACTAGAGCGTATGCCACGGTCTTGGACCATTGTGTCAGCCACCCATATGCGAATTGGAAGTGTTCCATAGCTAGGGTATTCCGGCGCAAGGAATGTAAGCTTCTCGAGAAAAGGTAGGAGTCGTCTGTAGCTTCGGTGTTGGCGACTTGAAGTTTGAGATGATCGTCCGGGAGGTGAGGGTCGGCCTTTTTGGAGGTGGACGAGGTTATGACGAGGGTGTCGGGATCGCCGGTGAGGATGTCGTTGAGGTAGTGGTTAGGTTCGTGGTGAGGGCAGATTTCAGGACTGACATGGGGGCGCCTTGCTTGTTGATGCCCGTGATCGTGATTGGGTTAGTCGTGCCATATGCCATACGTCAGTCTGGGATTGTTTTTCGATGTCGATGATTTGCTGAGGTAGGCCGTAGGTGCGGACCGCGTCGTACGTCCCTTCCGGAGCTAGATAATCAAATCCCTTCATCTGGTCCCGTTTAATGGCGAAAGCCGTCTCCTTATGTCTCGCTGCCCAACACTTAATTGACGCCAAATAGCTCATCAGGTCCCTTGTTTGTACAACCTGCTGGGTGGCGACTTGGGTTTCCGGTAGGATTCGTCTCCTTGCAACGTATGGAGTAAGGAGCGAGTTCAACCAGGTGATGGGGCAGTTGGCACTAAAATTCAACAGGAAGATGCCACACCAGTTGGAGAGGTCGGTGAGGAGTCCTCTCTTGTGGAACATGGCCAATGTTGTGTCTTTGATGTCGCCCGGGAACGTAGAACTCAGTTCATCACGATGTAGCTGACGAGCTGTAATACGAGAGCGAGCGAGTTATCTGACAGATTCCACTTTCCCCATCCATCTGGACCCGGAGCTGGCCGTGCATTTCCTCTCCGTAACAGTGCTCGCAGGTCGAAGAGTTGTGGCGGTCGTGGCCAGATGAATGGGTCTGCTGCTGTCCTGGCACGCGCTTCTCGAACTGACCTCGAGTCTAACCAGGGCTTGGGTATATTGGGTGGTGGGTCATGGTCATAAAGATTGCTCCAGTATTCACGCGTTTTTTCCTTTACGATCTCCGGGTCGCCGATGAGGTCGTCCGAGTTCAGGGTGTTGAGAACAAGGGGCATCGGTATGAATTCGGCGGCCTTCACCAGTCGTTTCGTTGAGCTGCCACGAAGCGTGGAGGTGATTTGCATCTTGTCCCGAGATGTTGCTCTCCTTTTAAATTCTAACGCTCTCTCCACAAACAGTTCTCTATACGCGGTGCGTTTGAGCTTACTCGTGAAGGCGAGAAGAGAGACTTCACCGGGTTCGGAGCTTGCATAGAGATTGCGGGTCCTTTGTGCGGTTTTCCTTGTTTCTCTGGAGGGTGTAAAGTCAGTGTCGCCACGTATAATACGGATCGCGCCGCCGAAAGCGCCAACAGTCGCTTGCAATTTCTGGATCTTCTCGTTTGCTGCCGCCTCGGACCATTTCTTGTACCGTGATACCCTGCCGTAGCCTCCTCTGCCGTGGCGATGAGGATGTTGGAGATTCCAGAGTACAGGCGGAGAAACGACGTGTCGTCGTTCACGAGGATGGTGTGTAAGCCTTCCGCGGTCGCTCGTTCATCAAACAGGACGCGGAACGTTTCATGCCTGTGAGCTTCGAGCGTTGCGGGGCTTAATGAACGTGACTGGTTTATCCACGAACACGTTGCTGGCACCATTAGGGGGGCGATAGATGATGCGGGCGATTATCGGACGATGGTTGGTGTTCGGGACGAAGTCTTTCCCTCCGTTTGTTGCGAAAATCTCGGCGTCGAGGAGCGTGTGTTTTGAAGTGACGAAACAATCGATAATGCTCCCGCCATTCTTGTCGACATTTTGTCCCGAAGAAGTCCAGTCCTAAAAGTGTGAGTGCTCGGGATAGTCTGTCCACAACTTGGTCATTGTGGACCACAAGTCGTGACCATCCACCGCGGCGAGGAAAGCGAAATACTTATCTCTCGTGTCTGTTCCTCCTGTCGCTCTCTCGGCTGCGGACACAGTAGCGTTGAGGTCCCCACCGAGGTACCATGGCGTCGTTGTGGAGCGTACGAGGTCCGTGAGCGCTGGCCAGAAGTTTCGAGTATCGGTTGTGCCGGGGTCCCACGGTGCGTAGACGGCGAAGACTCTGTGGTGATACATACGCCTTGCCGTTCGTCGTTTGCAGCGCGATGTCGACGGCGATAACTCGGCCCTTCAGTGCGGCGTCTAGGTTGGTCAGTCTCTGTACCACTTGCACATCTTTCCTTATCCCCAGTACGCCCCATTTATACAGGTGGTGATTCGTCGCGTTTTAACGCCAGACTCCTCGTGTATTTCGTAATCGTTGTTGGGGAGATTCTTCGCAGTTTTCGAATTGGTCTTGCTCTCGTTGAGGATGAAGGCGTGGTGCCGTCGGTGGTTGATCGCGGAGGAAATGTGCGCCATTTTGTTGGTATGAGCGAGGCCATTAGCGTTGAGGGAGAACATCGAGAAGGCAGATCGGGGTGTTGCTGCGTCAACAACTCGTATCAGGGATGCGCAGAGGAGTAATATTGCAAGCAAGAAAATTGGTGCATTTCGAGAGTGTACATTTACTGGTGCGGATCTACAAGAAACAAGGTGGCTCGTTCCACAACCACTGCATTCCGGCCCTACGTCGGCAAGGTCTGTTTGCCTGGGTTGAGGTCAGTCGACCTCGGCCGACCATAGTCGGCAGAGTCTGTCGACGCCACTTCGGTACATGTCGGCAGAGGTCGACCGACGTCCACCCATGTCGCCGGCTCTGCCGACGGGGCCACGGAATGCAGTGAACGCTTTCGTTCAATCAGCTTTTTACGTCAGCAAAGTTTCACTATCGTCGCGTCAGTACCAGTGATCCCGACGCTCACGGGCACAATGGGGACTACAAATTACAATGAACGCGGCAAGAGAGACTTGTTGACTGGTGCAATCTCTTACATTAGCGGTCTGCTGTAAGCGAACAAAAGTAGACCACCTTCTCCGATTGAACGACGGGTCGCGGGATATTCGAGGGCTCCCCAAGGGAATCAAGACCCTGGCTCACAGTCTGTTCGGTAGCAGTCACTGAGTGACTGGGCGTGTGTGATTTCATCGTCCTCGCACCGGAGACTTTGTGCTTGATCGAGGCCTGAGCGTTTGATCTTCCGTTTTGCGTCGCTGTTCTTGGAACTCCTGAACCGAGCGGTACTTTCGTTTCATACACCCCCATTTCAGTCAAATGTTACCTAAACCTCGGCCTGCCGGCATTTATCAAAGATTTGACCAAACATCCACACAGCCTTGAGAAAAGGTTGTGTAGTTTGCCATAAACCTTGAGAGTATGTTCGGCAGATGTTCCCGCAATGTTCGGACTGTGCGATGTTTGAACATTACTGAGAACATACCATGTTCGACTCCGGTTCCGAGTAATGGTCCTGGATTCGTCGTCAGAACTGTGCAACATAACTGAGGTAAACATACCATGTTCAAGTCCGACTCTGAGTAATGGTCCTAAATTTGTCGTCAAATATGGGTTGTTTGAACATAACTGAGCAACATACCATTGACGGTGCGGTAATTGAGGAGGAGGATGCCACAGGCATGTTCTGAGATTGAACCACCTCAGCCTCTAACTTGCGACGTTTCCTCCTTTCAAGATGTCTCGCCAGAGCCTCCGTTACATGGTGACAGTTTGCTTGATGAATCGAGAGGTCTTTCTGTTTGGAGAAGCTGAACGTGCATGGGGGTGTACAAGAATACTTCATAAATAGCAGCAGGACCAAGAATATGGAGAACCTCATGAAAGAAGGGGGGGAGGAGCGTGTAGACAATCGACACCTTTATATTCAGCACTTTAGGAGGTGTTCGGAACAGATCACAACCGCGGTGAGTCAAATTCTCCTAAAGTGGAGAAAATATTGTCGACTCTATTCAAAAGACATTTAATGAAATAAAAATTGAAATTTATTCTTCGTCGGACTCTAGCTCTGGGAGCGAATAGCGTGCTGTGGTGGGTCGAGGGCCTTCTCCAATCGGTCGTAAGAAGGAGCGTGGGAGGAGCTCCGGTTCGACAGAGGTCATCACAGACCTTAGGAACCTTCCGCCCATTGTCCCGGAGGTCCCTACTCCTGATCTCGAATCTGGCACCTCTGTCGCCGAAGATGGGGAAGGTGATGTGCCCGCAAAGGTGGAAGAAGAGGAGCGCAAGGATGTTTCCCCCATGGTTGTTCCGATGGACCCTCATCCACCCCAATGTTGTCGTCGAAAGGAGGCGGAATGGTTGATCGACGAGATACCACTGTATCTGAGGCTACCCGATGAGCATGCACTTGAGGAGGAGGAGGAGCGAGAGATACAAGTACATGCTCAGCCAGCCAAGGTTCCTGAACTTCCTACCACGGTCCCGATGACATTCCAACAAGCAATGGCAAGCGCACACTCCGAGGAGTGGGCAAAATCCATGATGGAAGAATTTGGTTCGCTGATTCGGATGGGTACTTTCAAATACGTCGATGCGCCAGAGGGACGGAAGATTGTCACGTGCAAATGGGTTTTCAGCGTCAAATACAACCAGTGGAACGAGTTTGAGCGCTTCAAGGCACGCCTCGTTGCCCGTGGTTTCACCCAGATTTATGGCTACAAGGAAACCTTTGCACCAGTCGCAAAATTCACTTCTCTCTGCGTAATGTTTAGACTCGTTACCAGTCTGCCCTACAATGGCAAATCTTAGTGCAAGCACTATGCCGTAGGCAGACTGGTACAACTCGGGACATGTCAAAGGGCTGAGCCCGGAGTTTGAAATCTTTGATCTTGCTTGTGCTGGACTCAAATCTCATTACTTTTTCTTGGTCAAAGCTGGAGATGCGAATGGAATGTACTTAGCTTCATTTCTGTCTGCTCATAATTTCCATCTAAATCCGTGGGCAGGCCAAATACACAGGGTGATTTTAATTGAGAAAGTCACTTTTCGGACCGAGATCACCGAAGATAACTTTGATGGCATGATCGGCACCACTCAAGAATTTCAAACTCTGGGTGCAGCCCTTTGACATGTCCTGAGTTGTACCAGTCTGCCTATGGCATAGTGCTCGCACTCAGATTTGCAGTTGTAGGGCAGACTGGTCACGAGTCTACGTAATGTTTGCTGTCGCCACTCACTTCGGACTCACGATTTACCAAATGGATGTTGTGACCGCGTTCCTGAACGCGGACCTCGACGAGGAAATCTATATGTCCCAGCCACCCAGCCTCCCTCCGAAGCTCAATGCACGGGGAGAGGAAATGGTTTTGAAGCTCCACGAGTCGATCTATGGGCTTAAACAATCGGCACACCAATGGTATCGCCTCATTGACTCTATATTCAAATCCCTGGGCTTCGCCCGTCGTCAATCGGACCACAGTATCTATCTCTGCCGTCGTGGAGATATCATTGTTGTCATCGCATTATATGTTGATGATTTACAAGGGGCAACCAACGATGAGGCTACTTGGAACGTGGTGAAATCCAAGTTATCGGAGCGCCTGAAGATGAAGGATCTTGGCGTAGCCCGGTATTGTCTGGGCCTAGAAATTTCTCAGGACCTTGAAGCCCAGACAGTGCGAATTTCCCAGAAGAAATATTTCCAGGGCGTGCTTGAACGATTCAGAATGGCAGATTGCAAGACTGTTTCCACCCCGTGCGCTGGGGGAACAAAACTGAGCAAGGAGATGGGGCCGAAGAATGCAGCACGCTGTCACCTGCTTCTTTTAGTCGCAGTGAACTGAACCTTTACTCATAGCGCGCTTCGCGGCAAAACCCCTCCTTTTTTCTCCTTATTTGAACTGTTGGATTTGCCCAGATGCTGAGTACTGTACTCTTAAAATCAATTCATCAAGCACGTGACTTTCGACATCCGCCAGAAAATCCCACAAATCGAGAAAAAATTATTGCCGGGGGGTCAAAATTTTTCGGTGTGACACGTGACTGACGAATTGATTTGATAGTACAGTAGTCGGAACTGCAGTGTGGAACAAGTTGAAGGGATCATCCATTACATGGGAAATTATCGACAATTTCCTCGACATTTCCCAATGCATGAGACAAAGCCTGTGGTTTGAAGGTTTCTACCAATATCCTAGGACCTGGGTGGAGAATTCAGCGCCGGATTATTCGGAATTCCTTCAACGATGGTAGAAATAACACAGAAAACTCAAGATTGCCTTCGCTCGTGAGAGTTTCCGAGCACGAACAGCCTCCAGGAATCTACGCTGGCAAATACACCTATGGGATTCTTTTACAGTGTAGACGAATTAATGCCCGATTTTACACGGATGCCATGTTCCCTGTGCTGGTGCTGGCCTTCAAACTCAACCAGACCAAGAACCAAGCTAAATAATGGCAGGTCTGGGCCTCTGGAAAGGCCTTTACTGGTAAGGTCTTGCGCTCAGTTGACGCGGGAAATCTAAATCTGATACATTCTACAGAAAAATCAAACAGGATATGGACGCGAAAACATCATGATGGCTCCGAGGCTCGCGAGGACCCCAAAGTTATTGGCATAAATGTGTCTGATATGACGTCCCTGTGCGCCAAAGGAATCGAGAAACAAGTGACACAGTTTATTGCCAAATATTTCCCCCGCAAATTCCATTGTGTTCAGAATGGCTACGAGGTAAAGTGGTGTGGTAGTGCGACTCGAGGTGCTCGTCGCCTTCGGGTCTTGGGCCGATTGCACGTGTCACCTAAACAAGACAACATAATGCGTCCACATTTTATTTCATCGCTTCATCACGTTCATCATGCTCATTTTATTCCTGACCACATTCTGTCTTCTCTCATTTTCTCAGATTTAGTTTGCAGCTGCGCGGTCAAGGTTCTCCGTATTGCACTGCCAAGCCAATTTATTCTTATACCCATGCGCTCAAGTGCGCACACGCATGCTTTGGAGCTGGAACACGGTTAGGCTCATACTTACATTACTTACCATATTTTAGTGCTTCTTCCTACATTTTTCAGTCTCGCATCACTGCATTCAGTAGCAATCCTGACGCGAAGGGTAGCTCGGATGCTGCTGCTCACTCGGATCGCGCCGGGGATTGATCACGGCATGGATTGCGAACCATTGCCAACGCTGAGCGGGGCAGCGTATCTCCCTATACGTAGTTGCGCGTCTCCCGGTGTGCAGTGTGCTGAAGAGTTGGCTTAGTCGATGGGTTTACGACGGCCATTTTACGTATGTTACCTAGTTTCAAATTTTTCTCACATTTCGCTTAAGGGCTCCGGTGTCGCACGAGTACGCGAGCAGCCGTCCCATCAGTTATCTCCCTTCTTTCTCTCTTACCACGGTGAGGCGTCAGACTTCTGGGCTCGAGGCAAGTCACTGCGCTCATTCTGTACCTAAACGAATCCAAGTCTAGCCGCACCGAGCCGCGGTATCGCCTGGTGAATAATATCATATTGTAGCCTAAAGTGGGATCCGCACTAAACCCAAAAGAAGGGGCAAGTTGTCCATTTTAAGCCATTTTACGTCGAAAATGCTCATAATAGCCAACTTGCATAAGGCATTGTGAGCCCAAAGCACCCTTGATCAAAGTGAACCAAAGTATGAATAAAGCAGGTAGGGCCGGCAAGCGGCAAAGCCCGCTACCATGATCAAACTTCGTTTTTGCCCAACTCAGCATACCAGTACTATGTAATAAAAAGACTACCACGGCGTGTATTTTGAAGTTCAAGATCTTAGTTCTCTTCTTTGAGTTTGATAATCCAACACTTGAGCCAACAGCGTGCAATCATAGCCGAGGTATGATCATAACTTCTTCAAATATAATTAGATTCATGAACTTGGAACAGGGCCGAGGAATATTTTGTTCGCCACAGTCAATGCGGGTGGAGTCAATGCGTGTGGCATTCTGCTTTTCAAAGATGAATGGCAGGTTTTACAGAGGCAGAGAGAACGGCATGGGAGGGGAATGCGCTCCGGATGTACTCACATGTATTGATCGAGCTTGGATCGAGAAGTAGAGTCTCGTTTGATTCAGAAAAGGGCGTTTGAGGAGATCTAGATCAAAGTCAGATGAAGGTCGACAGTGCCTCGGAGCTGGTTTGGTTTGATCGCGGAAGAGGCAGAGAATTCTTTTTTTTTTAAACTGTGGTACAGGTTGTGGCCATGATTGGTGTGTCCACTCGGGCTCTTATTTGTGCTGCATCAGCATATTATGGTTTCCCCACTGAGCTCGTTCAGCTTGAATCAGCATATTTCCCCCCTTGCGCAGTTGAAGGATGTAGCTCTTGAGCTTTTGCGATACCTGTCGAAGACTATCGTAGTCATCACACTAAGCGTTCAGATTTGAAAAGGCTCGGAACCGGGGGCTGGAAGGAATTTTAATCCCATAGACAGCAGTTAGAATATTATTTACTGGCCATTTTCTGGTAATGATCGGCCAATTGGCAGGGTGATCGGGGATGCGATCGAGAAAATGGAGAGCAGTCTGAATTAAACGAGATGAGCCGCCGCTTCACTCTGGCAGTTATCGAGTTAGCATGTTCCCATGGATGATGAAGATCAAATTTTAATTGCGTTAAAATTGCTAGGCTAACGAGGCAAACTGTAGAAATTAAAGTTCAACAAGCTAAAAAAAGTTCCTTTGGCACACCAAATACAACAACGACAAGGGCTGTGACAAGCCAAAGAGAAGCCATAATGAAACCAGCCCTTAAAGAACAGTCAATTGTGCACGAAAGGTTTGCCCAGAAAAGAAAGTATTAAATTGTTGCTGCATGAAGAACATGCTGGGTTTCAGGAGAATGTGGCTAGTGAGACGAACCGATTAAGGGTAGGCTGTTTGCTTGTGGAGCTTGTTGAATATTCGAGAGACAGCCGTGATGGGATCCGGTCGGGGAAGAGGAGGAGCAAAGTCCGAATTTGAGGCAGCCCATATAATCAACAGAGAGATTGTGATGAATGGGGCCTCGAAGTCAAACCCGTGGGTTTCAAGTAGTAACACTGGTGAGGACTTGTGGATTAGTGGAGGAACAGTGGCCGAGTATTGATGGAGAAACAGAGATCAGGGAATCTGGGGCCAGCCATGTAGACAGGGATTGGACAGTTGCAAATTTGAGGACCATATTCCCGTGGTATTTGACATCTCCGGCGATATCACGGTCAACTATGTGGAAACGAGGATGACAATGTGAAATTATCTATGGAAGCGTGGATCGACAGTGAAATTGAATCCTTTTCGCGTGTACAGGACCTGCTTGTTGGCCGGCTCGAAATGGACAAGGAGACAAATAGGCTGGTTAAGAAGAGCCTGGACTTCCGACACTACCTTCGAGTCAAGACACCTGAACACAGGCGTGCACTCACGCGGATGATATTGAGGGCAAAGGTGAGTCAAATTCAGTCGTTTTCGCAGTTGGACTGTGATTAGTGTCGAAGCCAGTCCAAATAAATTTCCTGAGGTATCTCGGCCGCTTAGCTCTTGGCTCAAGGGGCTCTGAATCACTCGGGAACAGCGGCTGGACGGTCGCACCTGGTGACGGGGTGGTTGCGCCTGCACCACGAGCAGATGTGGATGTACCGGCAGGTGGATTTATTGGAGGGGCAGCGCTCTTCGTTGAAACGCTTGCAAAGCTCATTAACCTTCTTCTGCCCATCTTTTCCACCACCGCCGTTGTTCCCGGCTCCTTTCCCGGATGAATCTTTCATTTTCGGCTTTGACTCGAGATAAGCAGCTCCGTTGTCATTGAGGAAGGAGCGCTCCCAATGACTGGACTGCCTGCAGTCACTGAGCTCGAGGTCTCGACGACCTGCTGCTTCGTTGCGGAGCTTCCAGTCGGGGAGAATGATGCGCTTGTGGACGTGCTGAGCTGGTAAAAAGGTCCATGACGTACTGTCGGTATGTTTCGAGCTCACGTCTGCGGTGAGGGAGCACGAAGATAATTGCCTCAGCAGCTCTGGTCCATGCGGTGATCCAGTCTGACCGGGTGTTGACTGTTTTGGTGGGTGTCGAAGATCCGAAAAGGAGCTTGACGCCGTCCCCGTTGGATTCAGCGCGCTGTCTCTCGTGGGAGACTAAGAACTGGCTGGTAATAACTTTATTGAGGTCGACAGCCTGTCCTTTAACGATAGCAAGCCATTCGGCTTCGGGGAAAGCAATGTGCCGTGTGGAGTTGAGGATGGTTCCAAGCACGTATTTCGGATCTTTTGAGTACTCGGGAAGCTGACTGCGGGTTTTGGCGAGTTCAGGCGAGAGAGTAGGCTCGACGAGGAAGTCCTCGACGACCCATGGGAGGAGGGCGTCGTTGACCCTGCGCCTCTTCGTACGCCACATGGAACGCTCAGACGGTGTTCTCCTCCTCGAGTCCTACCCCTGGAGTGCAAAGGATGCCAATGTCGTTCTTTACTGCGACGCGGAATGGGTTTCTGGGAGCCCGCTTCCGCGTCTGGCTGGTTTTGCGCTGAGGCGGATTTCACTTTTGCTGTTCCTGCAGACACGATCTTCTTCCTCGAAGCTCTGCCATCGAGCATGTCGACCCGGAGTTCGAGCGCTGGAGGATCGTTGTATACACAAACAAATTCCAATACTGTGGACATCTTCAATTCCCTATGCGCACTCCCAGCCTACAACCCCACCCTCACCTCCACCATCGATGTCCTTTTCGAACACGACTTCGAGATCCGTGTCCTGCATGTTGACGGGGCAAAAAATCAGGTCGCCGACGTGATCTCCCGTCAAGAGTTTGACTGTGCCAGAGGCCTGGTCCCCAACCTCTCCCTGCTCCCTTTCACACCCCCACAAGCGGCGCTGGGGGCAGCGAAAAAATGATAGAGCTCTCCTCGTCGTCCAGGCAGCCTTTGGGGGAAGTCTGGACAATGGACCGCTTAATGCGCGAGCGGTCCATTGCGCTGGGGATGGCCATTGACGAGTCATCCCTGGCAAATTATACTAGCACTCTTAACTCATACATTACATTCTGGCGAATGCATGGCTTTCCCATCGACCCCACCCCGGACACCCTCAGCTTCTACGCTGTCTACATGTGCCATCACATAAAACCCCCTCCGTCGGCACCTATCTCTCGGGAATTTGTAACCAACTCGAAGTCTATTTCACCGAAGTACGCAAGGCCCGTGCGAGCGCGCTTGTTAAGCGGACACTTCAGGGCTGTAAGCGCTTGAAGGGGTCCCCAACAATCCGCAAGTCGGCTTTGACTACCTCGCAGCTGACCGACATTTGTGCTGCCATAGCTGTCCCTAGCGCTTCCCACGATGGCCTGCTGTTCATTGCTATCTTGCTGACTGGGTTTTACGCCTTGATGAGGCTGGGCGAACTGACCTTTCCAGACAGGGTGACTCTCCGAAACTGGAATAAAATCAGTAGGCGGGCTTCGGTCAAATTTCCCACTGCGGACTCGTATGGATTCTTTCTCCCATTAGTCCTGTTTTAAGCTCAGGTGTCCAATCAGAGTAAAAGCTTATTACATAATCACGAAATGAGCACACTGCTCCTTGCCGCGCCGTCTGAAAACACCGCAATTACATTTATATACATGTTCTGTGATTACTCAAATTTATTTGGATTTTTTGAGTGCTATTTGACGCTGCTGTGGAAGAGTCAAGTTGAAGGGCAAATGTCACATTCATGTCACCTCATCTTGAACCATGTCCTACAACCCCAATTCAAGCATGTTTAGGGAGATTCTGAAGAGGCAGATCATCGCAGATAAGTACTAATAGTGAGACTGCCTCAAAAGAAAATGAGAAAAATGCCTTGCGCCGTCAAAACGACGAGAATCCACGGTAAATTCAAACTCCGATGATTATGTAACAAGGTTTTACTCTGATCGGACTCCTGCGCTTACTAACAGACTTCAACAAACGGAGGTACGACGTCAAATTGTTGAAGCGTCTGTCTAGGAGAGACTATTCTCCCATCCCATAAGGCTGACCCCTTCTTTGAAGGCAACCAGATTATTGTTGCCCATCTCATCTCCTCTGGGCCTGCTCCCTTACCTCATTTCAACAACTACTTGGCCTCACGGGACTCGCATTATCCTTTCAGCCCTGAACTGTGGCTACGGGAAAATGGTCAAGTGCCAACCCCGCAGCTGGTTTATCACTAGGCTCGCACTCTTCTGTGATAACTCGATAGTAGGTCAATCGATGCGCGCAGGAGGCGCCACCGTGGCTGGCGTTTCTCCCCACATTATTCAGGCGACCGGGCGATATGCCTCGGAGACATTCCAGATTTACATCCGGAAGAGTCCCGTACTCATCCAGGCCTTGATCTGGGCCAAGCCGCCCTCTGCCACCTCTGTTTAATTTTTCTTCGTCCTTCAATCGGTTCCCTCATCCTTCCTCACTTCGTCTCTGTCCTCCGCTTCACGGTTTCCATCCTCCCTCTCATATATATCAAATATATATATATATACCGTAATAGCGCGTTGACTTGAAAAATTCACTCAGGGCCGCGGTTTCTCAGCTGAGGCCCCTCTTCTGGCTACAGTAATATGACATTGCTGAGTCAAGCGTCGATTGGTCGGGTTTAACAGTGCTCCGCGTTTTTAAATGTGGAATCGGACATAGCGGCCCCCGCTCGTGATCATCGGGAGCCGACAGGCTTTACGAACGTACACAGCGGTATGCATGAGCAAACCAACGGCGTGCTGGCAGGGAACGTTGGCCATGCGCTTCCGTTCCTCCGGAGTCTGTGGAGACTGCGACTTGGAGAACGGAGCAACCGACGTGTTAGCGGGCGAGTATGCGGGGTTCGCATCCTGCATCCTGTACCGCGTTACGATCGCGTGCTGGCATCTTCTCCGGTATGAGTGCTTATCTCCAGATTTCACCCGCCATTCCGATCTAACTCAGCTCAAGAGGTGAATGCCGATCCTTGACCACGGTGAGACTTCACTTCTTTTTGTTTGGTACTTGTTACTTATCATCGAAGGTAGCTAGGGAACAGCACTTGAGACGCGTCGGACTTAGATTAGCTGTCCGAATCCTGTATTTCTTACGTAGCAGTGATATGTATATATTAACAATCAACTTGATTGAATGAATGAAATCGCTCAAGCTGAGTGTGTGACACACTCAACCCAACTGTCATTTCTGCCAAAAGTCAATCAGCCCGAGTGTAGGTTCGCACTCAGGTTGATTGACGGCCGCACTCGGGTTGAGTGATTCGACACACTCAGCCCGAGTGTAAATCAGCGTAAGGACAAGAAAACTAGCCATCTCGTCTAACGCCGACAAGGCCGATCATTGACTTTACATCCGAGATGGCGGTGTGCACGTGCTCGGCATCTCTTTCTCTCTGCGAAAAATAAGTACTTGAAAAAAAATTGATTTCAGCGGCGTGTGGAGAGAAATCGCATCTGGCTATGCTTTACCAGCAAGATGATGTTTTCTCGCCGAATGAATGGGCGGACTACGGACAGTGGAACTTTTATGGGCGGAAACTCTTCCACTACGCAAAGAACTAAAGCTTCTTTTCGTCCAGATTCATCAATGCCAGAAAAGGTCGGAATCCTCCGCTGGTACTTGGTCGAGAATCGCTATCTCAAATCGAAACGATTTGCTTGCAGCAACCAGCGCCGGGAAGTCCATGACAGGACAAGATTTGTTGGGAGAGAGTGTGAACAAACGGAGCGTGGGATGGGCAGATAGACCCGCGGCAGCTGCTTCAGCAGGAAAATACGCCCTATCGAGGCCGGTGTCAGTCGGGAGACGCGCCCCTTCACCATGTGTGCGGTCGTACTCGAGGTGAAGCGTTTCCAGAACAGGGGGAAGGTTCGAGAAAAATGCGGCGGTGTAGAGGCACGCTCCCGCGCGCAGGTGGCGTAGGCTCGGAAATCCGAGCCCATCAAGCAAGGGGGTCGGGCGCGGTTCGGTCCAGTCGAGGCAAATGTGTTCCAGGTGTGGCGCATCCTGCAGTGCGATGCCGAGCCGCGTATAACCACACGGATATGGCCGATGGGTGAGCGCGAGGTCAAACCGACGGAGTGTGGCGCCACATGCCCGAATCAGCGCGCCGATATCCTCGGGGACGTCCCACGTCCGTATACTCAGTCGCGAAAGCGTTTTCGAGGGACGCAGAGAAAGGAGTGAGTCTGGAAAAACGCCGGGAAATATTATGCCCAGATGTTTCAGTGATGGATTCGACAGGCATCGATTCAATACGGCGGAGTTGCGGAGGGCAAGGCCAGATATAATCAGCCGTTGCAGCACGGAAAATTCGGGGGATGCCAGAAGCGTGGTCCCCAAGGCGGCATGGAGCGAGTCATTCGGGAATGCTAGGAGCTCGAGAGAGAGGAGCCCGGTCGGCGAGAGCAAGGGTACCCAGCGGTAATGGTTCAGGTCTTCCATGGCGTAAGGGAAGACCTGCACCTTCCTAACGTACGACCGAAGTCGAGAGCTGCTAATCAACACTTTCCCCAGCGCGTCCCACTGTGCCGTTCGCGTCGGTGTCGTTTTCGAGGGGAGTACCGAAAGCAGCTCCTGCTGGGCGGGAATCGCCCACGTTCGACACACGCGTCCAGCAGCAGCAAGAGTCGAGTCCGAGCAGTGCTCGAATATGAGGCGGAGAGTGTCTTCATTGCATTCCTGGGCAGCCGAGAAGCGAGTGGATTCAGGGGGGGAGGCAAATAGCCGCTGAAGGCCTAGGTGGAGATGAATCGGATAATTGTCCATATTTGGGCGCGGAGCACATACGGGTCAGCCAGCTCCGGAACCACGTAGGGAGCGAAAGGAATATTGCCATGGGAGAAAGGCAAGTTGTGGTTATGAGCGGCGCAGGCACAGTTTGGAAGCTGTGGAGACGTTTGGTGATATATGTGTTCGTAGGGTGGGGCACGGGTTCGGGTAACATCCGCGGGTTTCCGGGTCGGGTCGGGCGGGTCTGGGTCACGGGTTAGAAAGATTTTAAACCGGTGCCGACCCGGACCCTACCCGCGGTATACAAGGGTATTTACGGGTTAATATTCCAGGAGGATTGGGAGGTAAAACAAATGAGATATCAGCTTCCAAAATATGTGATCTCTCCTTTCTTCTTAGTATTTTGCTGTGCAGCTACAGATTGGTGGCAGTCTTTGCCTGGTAAATGTAGAGAGATCACAAAATAATAGTGTTGCAACGTAGCTGTCGTTCAGAGGCTCAAATAAAGAAGTACTAGGAGGCCATCCCCTGGAGTTCTCTAAGACGAATCAATTGAGCCTATTTCCAAAGGAAACGGGTGAGAATTGAGCCCGGAACACGGGATATATGTAAAACAATCAAATAAAATGATCGTATTGCACCGTAGCCGTTGTTCAGATGAAGAAATACAAGGAAGATATCCCCAGGAGTTTTCCAAGGCGAATCGATTGAGCCTACTTCCAGAGAAAACGGGTGAGAATTGAGCCCGGAACACGCGATACAGTGTAGTAGGGTTCCTTGGATCACTACTTTGATTTTTCCTCGGTAGAGCCCACAGTTGAGCAGAATAAATTCTGAATTTAAACAGGTACATACTAGAGGACATAATGAGGTATCCTAGATTGGAATTGGATAGATGCAAGAACAGAAATGTAGCTAGAAAAAAACAAATGTTTTCATGATGGAAAGTGTCACATGGAGGGTTCCTTGGATGTCACACAATTCTGCCACTTTCCTCGTCATCCACCGCTGTAGGGGATTGTTCATGATCTAGATGTCACCCAGGAGTCAGTTTAACTTTCTAGGTGGACTATTCAAACCGCCAGGAGCACCAGAAAGTCACTGGATGATATTTGCCTCAGCAGACTCATGTCACGCTTTTCACGTGTATCGGCTTGTACAAATTCTGGAGGCACCATCCTTGCTCAGATCGCTTCGCTCTTCTGGGCGTTATCATAGCCAGGATACTGACCTATTGTACGGAAATTATATTGAGCCCAAAATCGTCCGAATTGAGCTAGATTCGACGAAAAGGAAAGTTGATGGATGGTGAGATCAAACACTGATGGATCCCAAACCACGTCCAGCTGGGGCCTCAGTGAGATTCTGCACTTGAAATTAATTCTGTACATATATTGAGTATACATAGTCTAGCATCTAAGAGTAATTGGCCCACAGAGGAGAGTGCGGGCTTTAAAAAAAGAATGATCCACGGAACCCTCCTGATCCAAGGAACCCTACTACACTGTATATGTAAGAAATCGACCAAAATGATCGTATTGTGACATAACCGCCGTTCGGAGGCTCAAATAAAAAAGTACAAGGTGGCTATCCCTGGATTTTGCCAATACAGAACGATTGAGCCTATTTCCCAAGGAAAAAGGTGAGAATTGAGCCCGGAAATCGATATATGTAAAACGATCAAAAAACGCTCAAAAAGGAAAAAAAAAATCGGTGCCCTAAGTTCTGCAAATAGCAGTAAAGATCATTATTGGGAACCCGAGGATATTTTCTACCCTCTAAGCGATACCAGAACGGAACGCCCGGGATGCTCTTTCTGAGCTACTGTCGGCAAACTCCGGGGCATCAAGCGTGCCTTGCACGTGGTCGGCTAACAGTGATGGCGGAAGATACGAATTTAAACTCAGATCGACCGGTCTGTCTACCGACACTTTTCCCGTAGACAGATCGGTTACCGGTCTAGTGCATTACGCCAGGGTGGGAGAAAGCG
The DNA here is from genome assembly GCA_029378395.1 of Mycena leptocephala. Lineage (NCBI taxonomy): Eukaryota > Fungi > Basidiomycota > Agaricomycetes > Agaricales > Mycenaceae > Mycena > Mycena leptocephala. Next base: position 217,151 of record JARJLF010000008.1, read on the forward strand.
CTCAGCTGAGCAGCGGTACTTGAGAGTACGTGTACAAGCTTACGTGCTCACACATATCGGGCCGACTCCGCACAGCCTCGGCGCCACGTCATGCTACACTTCTCTCCGGACCTTATTGTCTTTGTGGCGGAGGGCCGACCTTGGGCATCATATTCTTACCTCACTGCAGGAAACTGCTGGGAAACTGGGGTCACATATCTTTTGAGGCTACACCTGGAGGGTTCGGATGGGCACTGCAAGGCAAGAGACCAATCCTTTGGTCCAATGCCAGGTATGTTAATCTGGGCGTGGAATGGAATGTGCCCTCTAAACGTAACCCCAAACGTAAGTGAACAAAAGCTTCCACTTCAAGTACATGAGGTGGGCTCAGATGAGTCAGAACTATATTCATTAGCATTGGAGCGTGTCCTCTAAACATAACTCAAACGTAAGCTTCTGCTGAAACAGGTTAGAATGTAAATGAACAAATGCTTCCCCTTGATTCTGCCCCAAGTACATGAGGCAGGCTTACGTTTGAGTTATTCTCAGAGGACGCGTTCCAATGCTAATGGATATAGTTCTGACTCATCTGAGCCCGCCTCATGTACTTGAAATGGAAGCTTTTGTTCACTTACGTTTGGAGTTACGTTTAGAGGGCACGTTCCATTCCATGCCCAAATTAACATACCTGGCATTGGACCAAAGGATTGGTCTCTTGCCTTGCAATTCCCATCCAAACCCTCCAGGTGAAGGCTCAAAAGATATGTGATCCCAGTATCCTGCAGTGACCTCAAGAATATGGTGCCACTGGTGTAATGGCCCTCTTGGACTCAGCATGCCATCTGGGTGGGAAGCAGAGTATGTAACAGCTCGGTAACAATAATCTGCTGAGGTATGTGTTTGCCACGTTCGTGGCATCAACAATGCGATCTTCGGGGGAAATTTTGATGGCAACTTGATTTTGCGATATTTAAGGGCAGCTGGGGATTGTGATGTCTGTCATCCCATCCACAATCTCCACAATGCTGATTGATTTCAGTCTCAATGGCGTGCAGTCCTTACTGTTTTCCTTGGCAATGTTGCTAGCACCTGTCCCCCACCTTTGGTCGTTGCTTGGTACGCAATCATCGGCAAAACGGAAATAACACTCCTGATATTCCATGTAGCTGGTTTCCTGTGAGTACAGATGAAATGCCCTGCCGCCGTCAACCCATATTTGCAACTCTAGGCCATCTGCAACGATTTCACAGGAACATGAGTTCAGAATTCACCGAGCTGGACAAGTTCATGGGCTAATTTTACGCCAGGGTCTATTATTGGGTCCTTGCATGGGTGAAAAAAAATACGACATCTCGTGCAATTCTGATCGAGGACCAAATCAAAAAGGGCCAGCTTTCTGGGCGTTTGACCCCGGACATTGGTGAACGAATGATCTGAAAATGATGCCTCTGTATTAATATTCAACGTTGTTGTTTAGCTCGCGGGGTCCTGACAAGATATGATGGAATGCTTCTTTGGGTATTTGTCATTGCGCAGGGAAGGCTGTAACTATTAATGCACGTGCTTTCTGACAGATAAAACTCGACGCGTACGACGTGCCAAAAGGGCCTCAAATCCATATCACGTAACTACTCGACAGCGTAATGAACCTTAGCTAAATGTTTTGTTGCAGCGTCCTATCGATTTTTCCCGGAGGCCGCTCACTATTTTCTCGACTACTTCGTGACTCACGCCGCGCCTTCGAAGCCAGAGATACCAATGACACCATCACAGTATTCACACCCGGGTGAGTTGTGCAAGTCTTAGTACAAGTTGAAAGGCGTTTAGGATTCACCAATCACCAAGGCTGCACAAACAGGTCTGGGCATACCCGTTGGAGCTTGACTGCAGGCCATGGGAATCGATTCATCTCCCCGAAAAAGAGCAATTGCTTCAGGACATTTCGAAATTTGAAGATCGTGGCGACGTCTATCAGCGGCATGGTGGGTCTCAGTCAGACACTCTGGGGAGACGTTATCTCATATGCGAGTTAGGTATTCCTTGGCGTCGCGGATATCTTTTACATGGTCCTCCAGGAACCGGGAAGACATCTTTGGTCAAGGCACTCGCTGGACACCGTAAGTGCCCTCTCTATATTGTGAATCTGGGAGACGATGTATGTCATGATTGATCCGCCCTATAAAACCAGAATTTACAAATCACAACTCATTTTCAGGGCCTCACAGATAGTACTTTGCGGACGCTCCTGGAGCGAGTTCCTCGGAGGTTGTTATTCTCTTATTTCCATACTGAATCTGACGTGGCTCTCTTAGCGCGATGGTACTGATCGAGGTAAGAACACACCTCAGTCTTGTATGATATTCAACTGTAAACAATGATATAACGAAAATATCTAGGACTTGACTGGACCGTCCATCAGGCCAAAAAATGATCGTGTGCAGGGCGTGACTCTTCCTGGGTTGCTAAACGCGCTGGATGGCGTTACAGGTACCGCTTTGTCGCTTTGTGAGGTCACCCATTCCTCACTGAACATGATATACAGCCCCAGAGAGAGGCGTGTCAGTCCTCGATCCCGATCGTACCTGTTCGTCTGGACTCACCCATAAACAGAACATTCTTCATCACTACGAATGACATAGATGGTTTGGACCCAGCGCTCACCAGGCCAGGACGTCTGGGGTATCATTTGAAATTCCATTCGGCCACTTCTGGCCAAATCCAATCCTTGCTAGTTGCTCATTACCCAGAGTATGGTCCTGAAACATTGAAAAGTATTACTGACAACATTGAGCTGGGTGCCACAGTACGTCAATGCAGTTGCAGTTTTACACGTGTCTGATCCTTAGTAGATGGCTACTTTACAAGAAATGATCTTACAAGGCTCCTTCGATTACCTTCATCACCCGCCTCCGCAAGCCTGTGAAAAAGGCGAAGCCCCGACCGACTCAGGTCAAATTTTCCAGGCCCAGGACTAGTCTTGGAAGCCGACTGACTCTATCTGGTCTCAGATAGTCATTCACACAATCAGCAAATGGTCAGGAATCGGGAAAGTCTAGCTCGAGGAAGGAGAGCCCTTAAGCAACGTTTGGTGGAAAATACTGTTATTTTTTTGGTTGAACTCGCGGACTTTGAGCGGTTTTTGGTGACCGCGGACATTGCGCGGTTTTTTATTTGCACGTGAGATCAACCGAATTGACCCAATATATGTATGTGTGCAGGATTTCGTTGCAGCTATTTGCCGAACTTATGGCACGGACGATTTCTTTTTCTTTTTTTTCTGTCTCCTTTTTGTTTGGTCACTTTTTGATTGTTTTGCGTATATCATTCAAACTCCGAACATTGGTAATAACTGGATAACCCGATCGGACCCCCCGCGGTTGTTTACCTAGCCACCTACCGCAACGGTATAGTGGGTTGTTCCTTTCGTTCGTTGTTTTCCTTCCCCCAGCAGTAAGGATTACAGGACACGCCCTCAGGTATTGCAGAACTCCCTCATTATTATACTTATTTAAAACGATAGGCTGAAGCTTCAAGTGTCAGAGAATGCCGCACAAAGCAACTCCAGAGATAGTGTGGACAGGGCTGGAAAAGGTACATCATGATGAATTTATGAAAGGTCATTGATGACATTAAATACAGATGATTTTCTAGCTCAGCACGGCCGGAGTTTCCGGAAAATTTCCGTTAGTCTACCCAACAAGGTATTTTCAGCCGGAATACGCAGACATTTGTCTGACCAGACATTGCCATCCAATTCCCAGAGTTCAACGATTATGTCTGGATAATCTGGGTCTGGATGCTTGATGCGAAATTCGGTACGCTTGCTAGCAGCAGAGAGCCTGCGCTGGTAATCACGTTCGACAGCAGCACCGTCTCCTCCGCTTGCAGTGATCCAGGAAGCCACGCGAGATCAACCCCTTCATAAGAGGAAGTTGCCACTCTGCGAGCTAGGGTCCTTTGACCTTCGCCTCAATAGGCATAATTGCAATGACAAGTGGCGGTACTCGGGGAAGTAGGATTTGGAGGGTCCAGAGGCGCGGCATTGAATGGGTAAGAACTGCCAGTTGATCGACTTGATGAGAAACTGACCGACCTTTGTAGCCATTTTGGAGGATTCCTCCGAGTCCAGCTGGCTCTTTCGTCAACACATTGCAGCCATGGAATGAAATTTATGGCTCAGGAAGCGCATCTGGGGACATCATCACGGAGATGAAGAACCTCACTCTTGGGCTCGCGCACGAGATTAGTGCGGAGTTTCTTGGGAGCACGATTGCAAACGGCCTCATGGGGCTCTCCAAGACAAGTCGGCGACCTGGGAAGTTTAAACGGGCCTCAAAGTCCGTTGCGAGTGCCTCAACCGACACCTTCGCCGGCTGAGGGCGCGGGTCAGTGCGCTTGCGGACAAAGTCCCAAAACTCCTTCGGTTCCTTGCATGCTAGCAGTTCCTGTCGCAGAGCAAACTGTAGGGCATGGACTTTCGCTCGGCCGCGGTGACTACGATTCGTGTCTTTGTCGGGCACGTCTTCTCCGGTCTTCCAAGGCTTGGGCTTCACTGGCGACACTTCCTCCAGAAGGGTATAAACTTTATGTTTAAGACTGAGAGAGCGCGGAGTCGGGTTCATGGGCACATCAGCTGAGGGAACCGTGGCCGGGGAAAACATCTGTTGAGCGCCCCAAATATTCAGCCCAGATTGCGCAAGCGAATATGCCGCCCGCTTGGACTCATTATTGGCCTTCGACTCAACATGGACAAAGCAAGTTTCAGCTTCTCTCTCAGCTAAGAGCGTCACCACATCCTTGAAAAGGTCTCCATTATTTCCTGGCCATCCGAGTTGTGTGTTTTTCGCCGCCAAGTAACAGAGTTGACGTATAACCATTTTGGATGTGCAGAATATGAGCAAATTTTTGTTGGTTGGGGCCAGCCGGATCGCTTCGTGAATAGCGAAAATGCGTGCACGGTCTGCCGTCAGACATCCAGGCCCGGGGACCCTCAGAGCTGTATTCAAGGTGGAACCCCGGTGAAAGAAAATCCCAGCACCCGCAGTGCCGGACCTCTTCCCCTTCGAACAGGCACCCTCGACATAAACCTGTACCGGTATAGAAGTAGCGAGTACCGGTCCCCACAACGATTCGAGTGCCTCATCCTTGGTCTGTTTTGCATCCATAGTCGATTGGTATAAAGCATCGATGTCCGCCGACCCACTGAACTCGGGAGTCGGTTGCACCACTCTAACAACTCGAGGGGTCTGTGAAAACGCTTCGGCATCTAAAGTTAAGCATATTCGCATGTGGTCAGCCCATTCCTCATCTTTGTCATCGAGGGGGAGAGTCACATGGAATTTGCGGACCAGCGGTAGTAGACTCTCGGAGACGATTGCATAGTCAATAACTGATTCCCCCGAGTTTTGCCACGACGTCAGACGTCCCGGTGAAGAAGTTTCAATGTGGGTGCCGTTGAGAATGCAGAGGCCATTGAGCTCACATGCCCTTATCACCGCTTTGCCGCGTGCATTGACTTTATCTTCTGGATCAGCTGACTTTCTTGCCCAGCGTTTAGCCCATTCTAGCTGCCGAGTTGTCACCTGCCGTGAACCAGTGCGTGCATTGAGATCAGACAAGAGTGCAATATGTTTGTTCTCGCTTTGGGAACAGAAAGCAACAGTTTCCCAGAGTTTTTGCAGAGGTTCAACATCGGTCCAGCCTTCCCATCGCGAGGATTCCGGGGGGATGTATGCACCAATAAGCCACATTGTACCCATGTCCAGTACGAGTATGTCGGGCGAGCTGAGGGCTGATTTGACGAAGGGGAATGTATCATGGATAATTAACGCAATGCCTCCCCCTCGGCGTGAGTCTGTGAGCCGAGGCTTTCGCGGAAGTGAGACTAAAGTGAATCCAGACGGAACATCAGCCGATTCATCCTCTCCCGGTAGCATGTCTGTTTCTGCGAAGAACATGATATCATACTCATAAAGGATATCGTGGAAGTCGGTGCTCGTCAACTTCAGTGTAAAATTGTGGTACTATCTGAGACCCCCTACCTGGCCACCCTACCTAGTTGGCCACTTGGGAGCTAGAAGGCCAGGGCTTCGTAATTATGACTGGGCATGATATACGAACAGAGTACGACCTCCAACGAAGGTCCAGACCAAATTTCAGCCGAAAGTGATGGGTTGATCGAAAGCCACGGCATCGCGGATCGGACTCCGAGGCGTGGGGACATCAATTTCTTGCCATTGCCTCACTTGCCGGAGCTATTTCTCCACCATTTCTTCGTCGATCCACGACTTTTGGGGCTCATTCTGATCCCCCAATGCTGAGGCCTCTGTCTGTAATGCTACTGGATGGCAATGGTCCCACGACTCTCTTTTATGCACACAGGAAAGCACAACTGCTTTTTTCGGTCTGCCATGCTGGCCACCGTCGCGGTACACGATACCGCCCTGCTATCGGTCTGGAATCTTACAGAGTACTTTTCACTATCAAACCGTCCATTCTGGGAGGTATTCCGAGATTTTATCCATTCACCTCTGATAGCTCTACAGGCCATTATCTCAAACCACCCATTTTCGGTCTCACTAAAAGTCAGATTTTTTGGAGGAGCTACCAGTGTCTTGTAATAGAGTTGGGTGCTCAGGTACATCCCAATACTTCCTATTAAGCAGCCTGGATCTTAATTTGGCCCATCTAGGTGTTTCTTCTACTTGTAGGATGCTTGTTCATTTCACAACCCCGATTTTGGGGTTTCACATCGGTCGGAACCAGATTTTTTGCCCTTTTATATGCCTCATATATACACCAAAACTGTGTGAGATAGTCAATACAATCTCCCTCTATGATTTAGAGCACAAGTGGCGGGCATTTGAGAGCTCAGGCCATTATTTAGCAGGGTGGCCAACTAGCCTGTTATTTGGCCATGTTGTACTGCCGTGCAAAAGAAATTCACTGTGAACTCAAATGTTGAGATATTTGGGACCTCAGGGTCTTGAATGCTTCCTAGGAAGCATGCCTTCGTTCTGACACAGTTAGGCGCGCGTAGGGTTAGTGGACAGATTGAGATTGAGGCATGAATGCTTAGGTGGCCAGGTAAGGGGTCAAATATAGTATATGTTCCAATACATTACTTTAACAGTATCAGTAAGATCACGAAGGCGATTTCGGGTTCTACGTTGCCTATCCACAGTTGTATGATCCTGTTTTGAGCTGCCGGCCTTCTGGTTGACATCTCTGATGCGAGCCGAGGATCGAGTACTCAGAGTACCCGAAGTAGGAACGGAACTACCGGTTGAGCGCCCAGGACCATTGCCCGCCATATTAGAGACACTGCGGGCATAGTCTTCAGCCATACTAGCAAGAAGATCCGGGGTCTTAAGGGTATGGAAAAGCGGTGCAGCAGGACGGGTTGCTCTCTGATAGCCGCCTCGGGTAAGACGAGATTCAGTACAGGAGAGACACTGGCGGAGTAGCCGAAGCAGTATCAGGAAGGAGGCGACCCGAGACAAGATAACACCAGAAGAGTACCGCGAGGACGATCTTGAAGTTGTTTTCCGGGGCGGGGATAATGTCGCGGGTAAATGCGGATCAAATGCGGATGGCGACCCGGGAGATCCGTGTTCCGTGGACGGTCCGTGCGTGGGTGCGGGAAGGTGAGAGTTAGTGCGCGAGCTGACGTCGATTCCGAAAATTCCCCACAGGCGGGCACCCTTTTCACTGCCAGTACTCCCCATCGAGATGGCACCCTCAGGCGGTGCATAGGTTTCCAAGGCAGTAGCAGGGTGATGAGCCACCGAGAAAAGTAGCCACCGAAACAGTAGCCGCAGTAGCCGCGAGAATGAGAACAGTATCCGCAGTAGCCGCGAGAACGAGAACAGTAGCCGCACGGGAAATTGGGCTCGACTGCCCCCGAAAACCAGGAAGGACTCTTGATAGTCCACGCCCATGGGCAGCGTGAGGTTTTCCAGGGTAGGAGCGAGAGTATTTGAGAAGGTGGCCAAATCCGACATGGTGGTCCGTTATTTTGGAATGGAGACTCATACTATATGAATTCATTTTGTACATGTGTTATTATAGTGATATGACCTCAGTTGGATGCTCCTGGCACCAAAAACATAGGAAATCCAGTGATTTCCGGGGAGCGGTCAACTTTGAAGGGGTTACAAACGGCAAATATAGGAGTTGGCAAGGAGTTTGTGCCGTAGACTTGTAGTACACCTCTTAGCATCTAATACAAACCCAACATCTCGGCAATGGTCCAGTATTGCGCGAGAAATGTTTGTTTGTCCGAGTTCCAGGTGTGTCCGGGATGGTGGAGGACGATAGTAGATCACAAGTAGCATAGTGGATCCCGGTTTCCGGGTCAATTCTTGTTATAACTTGACCAGGAGGGCCCTGCCAGTCTATGTGGCAGGTTCAGCCACTACTAATGCTTTCTTCCCTACTGAACGCGGAGCCATAGTGGGGGATGGGACAGAAGATGCGAGCAGTTCAAAAGTGTTATTATTATACTAGCGTCATCATGCTAAGTAGTATACAGTGGCAGGCTCAGGCCTCAGGCCCTTTCCCCAAGGCTTGGGCTTGGGCTTGAGACTATTCAAGCCCAGGTCCGCTCAGGCTGGGCCCAAGCCGGGGCCTCCAGGCTGGGCCGGGCCCGGTACATCACTACGTCGGAGACCGAGCCTGAATTCTACAGAGGCGAGAAGAAGAAGAGATAAGCATTCACATCCGATGGCCCAATGCCCCCCAAACCAGGCATACTAAAGTCCCAGCAGATATTCGGAAGCCGCGATTACGCCTGGAATCAGGGAATGGTTCCGGCTCCCGGAAGACCAACTCGCGCTTTCGAGCTTCGTGGCAGCCGGTCCAGTCATCCAATCATCCGCAGCCTGAGGAAAGTCCGCATACTTCAAATATATAGATTGTAGGGAAATCCACTTGATATTCTGCACTCCAAAGTGTGCGATAGATTGGAAGGAGAGGTCACATCCACTATCCCGGTACGATATGCCCTCCGGAATACGACAAAGTACCTCATATCAAAAATCTAGGCCAATCCGAGCATTATTAGTACTGTGAGACCCAGTCTGCTCTTGTACAGCCAAAAACACCCAAATCTGACCCACCAAATGATCTTGAGGTGATTAGAAAAAATCGGGCGACGACAGGCCCTCCGAATTTCCCGTCCGAATCGAATGAGCCTACTCTCAAGGAAAACGGTGGAGAATTGAGCCGATGTGCTAGCCTACTAGGTCACGGGTCTTACAGGTAATCTTGATTCGGGACCTTCGTTCGGGTTTCTTGGGCATCGAAACCCTTTCGAATCTGACTTCGATATTCAGCGGGCTATGCTTGACCGCCGCTTGCACAATTCTGATTTTCTGAGGCGTCATTATATCATGGTGTCCATCTGGGACAGTGGCCTGCTTTCGGTTCCAAATCCGGTGCTGCAATCTATGTTGATCTCTCGCTCGCATAACACATCAACATTTTCATTCCGTAAACCACTTCGCGTATCTGTCTTTATGTCACCCAAAATTTTCAATGTAGCTCGAACTGCTACCTTGAAGCCGAAGAAGCGGCAGTTTCACATAGTGGAAGAATTGCCACGATAATTCCGATCTTATTGTACTCGTCTATTCCCTCTCGCTTCAGCCAGTGCCTGTTATCCCATGCCCCTCGTTACTTTGGTTCCCAGTACGGTTCTCAGACTTTCTATCGAGACTCCTTTACTGGCACGTTTTACAATATGCTTCCAGGTCCTACCTTTGTTAAGCACCAGAATGGAGTCAATGTTAGGAAGCGAACACCGTTTGGGCCTACCTAGATTCAGCCAACCACTCGACACGGTAACGACTCCAACTGATGTACTAACCTGTGATTTACATCAAGAGTTGTTCCTTCGTATTATTCAGTTCTCGAAAACCATTTAACCCTTCACGTTGAATTTTGCTCTAACATTCACAGCTACTGGAAATCTCTGGCTCACCTTCCACACAGATACAGGTTAATACCTGAGTCATTCCACTGACTTTCTAGGCGACTTATGGAGCGTATTGCTCCAGGTTCTCGAAAGCCTTGCAACGCTTTATGTTGAATCTTGCTCTGCCATTTACTATTGTTCAGCCTTCAACTCAGTTTGATGGCCCGAAACCGTCTACTCTTCGTTTTCCACTTTTTCGAAATTCGTTTGGGGGCGTGTAATGAACAGGTTATATTAATCGCTCCCTATCTCGCAGTTCATGCTCCGCAATGCGTCTTTGATCGCTCGATGGTCTTACTGGCGCCACTGATTTTGACCAATACTCCGAGGCCTGCGTCCTTCAGCCCATTCCACGACGCCGCGTCGACTTGTGGAATTCATGGTTCCATGATAAGCCTTGTTTGAAACGAGTCCTCCACCGTCCCGCCCTCGGGCTTCGACGGAATTCCTAGTACAATCCACTACTATTTCCTGTTCTTTCTTGGCGGATTTACAGATGTTGCCGCCTTCCAAAAGATCCTGGGGAGATCCAAGTTTCCTCTCCGGGCACATACATCTTCAGAGCATCTAGAATCTGATGTCAGCCAATGCTTTTTCCGGGACCTCTTGTTAGGTTCCAGCGGTGCCCGATCGATTATGACCTTTCACATTCCCATTCATAATGGCAATTCACGGTCTGCATGCATCCTAGTAGCAGACCGCTATCGCACGGTGATCTTCCCTCGGCGCCGCAAATCTAGGTTTGGTATTGATGCCTTGCTTGGATATTGAGGTGGAATTCAACCAGGCTCAACTTCAAGCATCATGCATGGTTGGGGTGCCTCATGCAGGCCGATTCCAATTCTCTTCGTGAGGTCACACGTCATTTTCCTACTCGATGTGGCGCATTTCCATCGTGACGTTCAGTCATTGCAGCTCTAAATCACCCTCTTCAAATTGGTCGAGAGGATGGTTGAAATTAGCCTTTATCTCTTGATTTTCTGTAGATTTTCCTCACCTGTGACTATACATTTCACGACTAGGACGTTTTCACCTTTCCCACGGTTCTCTTCACGGGATCAACTCCTTACCTCAACAGTTCAGAATTGAACTTCGTAGTCAATCGGGCGACTCATTCGATACCAAAATTTAGGATAGTCATCGCCGCCGCCTCGTTGGGTTAGCCGTGGGCGTTGGCGATGCCCTCGCCTTGCGTCTCTCATCTGGGTTCATTCTCTTGCATCACCATCGCCCTACGACCTGGGGATCAGCGGTTCTGGGAATCGACCCTCCGCTGCTCTCTCCACACCCAACAAGTTCTGCGGCTGTCCCATTCGATTCTTTCGTGTGTGAATGAAGCAAGGAACAAGACCGTTAAAACAGTTCCAATTTGCTACAAGAGAGTGTGGGATAGATGATTCATGTGGGTGCAGGTTCTGGTTCTCGTATCGTATGTATATGTGTATGGATGCAGTGTCGAAATCTATGCGATCGGATGAGCGACTATATATGTAAAATGGCAAAAGGACAGGAAGCGAATATCGCGAATATCAGATGAAGGTAGAGGTCGTTCGTGCGATATGTAGCGGCTCCCAGGATGCAAAAAAGAAGGAGCAGGATGGAAATGGATTGTACGCATGGATGAATGGATGGCGTGAATGTTGGCGATATGATATGTGTGTATGCAGGGTCTGTGCGGATACAATTGGAGATATGCGGGGATGAATGCAGCGATACGTGAATGGATGATATGATATGAAGTACTATACGATTTTTCTGTCCCGAGATTGCTTGGATGATGAAGGGTTTATTCGATATGGTCGAGTGCGAATTAGAGTCGAGGATCAGGATGGAATGAGACTGGTGGTATGCTGAGGACAATGCGAGGGAAGCCGAGTGGCGGGTATGCATATGCGCCTGCGTTATGCCGCTCGAAGTAAGGTCCTGTTATGAGATTTTTCCTGTTTTTTTTTCGAGTCGATTAGGTGACCACAAGCGCTCCTTGACTGGGATAACGGTGATGCTGCATTGTTTGATAAAGTTGAGAGTGATGAAAAGAAAATCGACGAATGATATCGGGGGTACTACGAACGAGAATAGGCATCAGCGGGACATCGAGTATGAATGGACAAGGAAAGAAAGGTACCAAAGTATTGACCGGTCATGCAAGCGAATATAGGTTTTAGCACCGTAGTAGGCGCGCATCCGGTTGCTGGAGAAGAGCATGCATGAGAGCGGGTAAAGGCGAAACCGAATTGGATGGACGTAGAAGAGCCAAATAACCTTGGAGCCGGTCTTGCAGCTGCGGAGCGTGACAATGCGTCCGTGGATGTAGTCGTAAAGCGTGGCGTGCTGGTCCTTGTCAGCCTGCGCAGGAATCATAAGATCAGGTTGTGAAGATCAAGTGAAAGGAGGCGTACCGTAGGGAGGACGGAGGCGATCAGCTGGCTCCTCGTGAGCGAGAGCGAGAATCACGATTAGCGCACGACGAGCACTACGAGAGGGATCAGTATCAATACAGAAGAGAGAAGGGAGAAAGGGCAGCGTACCCTTCGCCGGCTCGCACATGCGCTGCACGACGCGATCGAGCGTCTCCTTCCCGCCCTCCTTGAGTGCCTTGACCACGCTCTGGCTGCCCTGCTCGTTCGTCGCGAACTCGAGCAGGCCAGTGAGGATGTGCTCGAGCGCCATTTGGCGGTGCTTCTCTGACCCGTGTTTGAGGGCTGTATCGATGATGATCAGAACGGGAATCTTGGCGGAGGAGATGGAAGAACGTACTGTGCTGGATGCAGTAGGAGCCCCACCGGCTCTTTGCGACCCTGCCGAATATCGCGGCGCCCTGCCCCAGGAGCTCATCAACGATCCCGTCCTTGGCGCTCTCCTCGAGGTTCTCGAAGGCGTGCTAAAGAAGATAACGTGAGTCAGAGTGTGGATGAGGATGAGGAAGAGGGAAGAGGGATTCCGTACCTGCACGACAAGCGATCCAGTCTCATAGCATGCAAGCGCGGCCTACTTGCCCTTGAGGGACTTGTTGAGGCTGAGCGAAGAAGGATTAGAATCGGCGTCGATGAGAAGAGGAGGTGCGACGTACTATGTGAAGATCGGAGGCGCCGGTGGGGTCCACGAGAGCTCCGTGATCTACGAGAGACGTTGCCAGCAAAAAGCCCAAAGTGAATAAAGGAAGGACGAAGCGAGGATGGTGGGAGGAACGACGATCAAGAGGATGGAAGTCGAGGGTCAAGATATATCGGAGGAACAAGAGTCAAGGCGGAAACAAAGAGAGAGGATCGAAGGAGAGAACGAGGGCGAATGAAGGAGCGGATGACGAAGGATAGAGGCTGGAAAGAATGAGGACCACTCTCACCTTACTCCACACATGCGACACATGCTTGTTCACCAGCGTCGTCGCCGGATCGCCCCGAAGCAGCTCCGACAGAATCCAGGCCTATGTGGGGTTCCGATACATCATATTTGCTCTCGCGAGAGCAACGCCACTATTGCTCTCGCGAGAGATGCACCTGATGGCATCATCCGCAATGATGAATCGCTCGGGTAATTACTTGTGGCCGCTGCCCGCTCGTTGCTGCCCCGCCGCCTGCTCGCGCCCGGCGGCGCTGCACCCGCTCTGCCTTAAATGGAAATAGGGCTTCGACCCGTCCCCGTCGCTGACGGGTACGGGTCCCGTCGCGACGGGTCGGAACCCGTCCGACGAGGGAGAATAACTTGTTCTCTGACGGACGGGTGCGGGACGGGTGGACCCGTCAACGGGAACACCCGTACCCGGCCATCGACGGGTTGACGGGTCCTGCTGGATCACCGGCCGCGTTCAAAAGATTTGTGCGCTACGGAGCCCTGGCGAGCTCCATAACGGTCTCCAAAAATAAACCGGAGGGTTATTTTACACTCCCCAAGCTTCCCGAGCCTCGAGGGCATGGTTTGACAGTGGTTGTATACTCGCCGCCACAATTTGCTTGAACAGGATTGGTCGCGCCGGATATTTCATGCTTACCGCCGGTGAATCCAGGCTCCACAGTCCTCCACTGTATGAAATAGGGACTAATGTTAATCCCAGAGACTCTGTGGTTGCGCCCATCGAGAGAATCTTTCCTATGGATGGGTTGCGCAGGTTTATGTAAGGCGGAAACGATTGAATGTTTGTTAAAGAACGCTTGTGAGTGGCATGAGAGGTGTCTAAGAAACATTTTTTGGTTTACCATAGTTGTTTAGCTTCAACATGCATTTTTCTTGCAATACTAGACGGGCGAAAGCAAGGTGAAAAGCACGAAAAAAAAAAAATTGAATTAAATTTACCCGTCGACGGCCGTAACGGGTATGACGGACGGCACCCGTCCGTCAGGGCCTCGTGGTTTGAGCCTTGACAGACGGGTGGGCCCCGTCCGCACCAAAAAACGGCCGTCTTTCGACCCGGCCGTCTGACGGGACGGACGGGTCGAAGCCCTAAATGGAAATATTGCCAGTTGGCCTGTTTGAGACTTTGACTATGGGGGATGATGAATGTGATATGTATAGGCTTACCTCCATCTTCAGAATGCGTGAAAGCGCTAAATGACACCGAAAACGCGGTCGCGCGATGGGTGATTACCTTTCGTACTACCTGAAGGACAAGGCCACTGATTTTTACAATCAAGTTGTTGTCCCGAATGAAGAGTCTTTTACCCTCCAAAAGTTCTTCGTGGAACTGTTTGATTTCATCTTTCCTCCCGATTTCCGTAACAGCCAGAGACAGGCACCCCTCGACGGCACGTACCTCCGCGCTCGACGCGGCTACAGGGCATCAAGGAGTGGAAATACAACTTTGACGAGACTAGGGCAATGGTCATTGACAAACTCAAGCTCCAATACATACCAGATGATTGGCAAATCCACTTGATTATCCGGATTCTGCGCGGCTATGACTCCATTTTTCTTGCTGGGACTGGTTATGGCAAAAGTCTCATTTTCGAGGCTGTTGCAGTCCTAGGGGGGAAGAAAAAGGTCACTATTATTATATGCCCCCTAAAGGCCCTGGAGGCGGACTAGGTACGTACACATTTGCTATTGAAAATTTACTGGAGACCTAACCTTGCTTCTACGACTTCACAGGTCAAACAGGCAGCTGAAAAGGGAATCAGTGCGATTGAGATTAATGAAGACAATACCAATGACCACAACGTATGGAGGAAGGCCGAGAAGAGTGCCTAGCTCGTCTACATCTCTCCTGAGATGGCGCTCTCGGACCGCTTTGCGAGACTTTGGATGGATCTAAAGTTTCGGGGTCGAGTAAATGCCCTGATCGTCGATGAGGCTCACTGTATTGATGAATGGGGTGAGGAATTTCGTCCTATGTATCGACAGCTTCACCGGCTTCGCAGTTTCACCGGGCAGGAAGTCCCTTTCGTGGCTGGCACGGCTACATGCGCTACAAGCACATTCAATATCATCTGGAGCTCCCTCGGCTTTGGACGCCGGCCTTTCTGGGGCCTAGACGCAGGCTCCGAGCGCGCGAACCTGTTCTTCCTTACCCGTTCCCTCACAAATGCCGCCAATCCTGTTCTCGACACCCTAAATATCTTACCGCTTGATCTTGATAACACATCACTTCCATCTTCGATCCCGAAAATATTGACGTACCACGGCTCTGTGGCTGGTACAACCAAGTCAAAGGCTGAATGGAGACGCGCCCTACCAGCACACTTGCGCAGCTGTGTTGTTTCGTATTCAGCGGACATCTCGGAGGCTGCCAAGAAGGATATTTGGGAGGGGTTCTTGTCCGGCCGTTATCGAATTCTATGCGCAACTGATGCGGCTGGGATGGGTTGCAACGTCCCTGACGTTGATTATTCAATTGTATTCGAGTGCCCGAAGTCCCTTGCTGTCCTAGTGCAGCGCTGGGGTCGCGCCGGCCGAAACCGGAAGGGCATTGGGACTTGCATCTTCTTTGTGCAGTCATGGGCATATAGACTGGCCCCTCCCGAACTTGGACTTGCTGTTCAGCGTTTGAGGGGACAGGAGAAAATAGCGATTGAATTGCAGTCTCATACGACATCGCGAGGAAAGCTGGAGCCGAATCTCGAAGCATTTATCAATTCGGGTGCTTCCTCAGAAGGCAAGTATTTCCCAATCGTTCGGTTTTACGAGACATTGATCCACGGCATTGCAGCATGCTCCCACGTCTTCCTCAGCAAGCTATTTCGTCCTGACACTGGTCTAGATGTGTACACGGCCTTACAGATCCCATCGCATCCAAGTCCGGGCCAGTCTCAAGCAGCTCTTCTCATGAACTGAGCTGGACAGTTCTCGACCTCAAACGTAAACCTCCCCCACGCGTTGCTGCGGCCATTGTAACCCACAGTTATTTGACTGGCTCAAGCCTTCCGATTCCCGCGATCCACGTATTCTCAAGTACGCATCCGAGTTCATCCATTCCCTTCCACCTCCACCCTCCCGCCCCTCATCTTCTGTCTCTGTTGTTTCGGATTCCGGCACGGTGGCGTCGTCTGATTCCATTGAATTCGAGCCCGTTAGAGGCAAACAGACTGTCTCGAAGGAGGACAAGTCCGCGCTTCGTGAGCTGCTCATTGCGTGGCGGAAGGATAGACATTTTCGCATGGGAAATAGCCCTTATATTCCCTGTGAAATACTCCTTCCTCCAAAGCAGCTGGAAAGGCTGGTTTCGTCCTGTGGGGCCTTTTTGAAGCATGCTCTCGTCGGGCCGAAGCATATTCTGAAAACAGTTCCATGGGACATGGCCCCAGCATCTGACATTTCGGAAGTCTGCGACATAATTGCACGTTGGCGCCTCACTCTCGACATTGTGCACCCCTCAATCGGCTCGTCGGGCACGTAAACAGCCACGATCCGTTCCTGTACCTATCACCCCGCAGCCGGTATTCACTCCGCATCCAGCCGCGCAGCCAAATCTGCCAACCCCGAGATCTTCCGGAAACCGAGGTAGAGGCAACTCTCGTGGTCGTGGAGGAACACCGCGGGCGAATGTTCCGAGTCGACAGATGGCTTCTACAGCTGCGACTCCCCTTCCAGCACTTAACCCCATTCGCAATCCCTTCCCAACTCCTACGTACGATGATTTCTTTAGCAGTCTTGCATCTTCTCGGACATTTACACCTACCGCACTTCAATTTCCAATCAAGGCAACGGGCCATCTTTTCCTCCTTCAATTCCTCCTTATTGACGCCCCAATTGGGGGAATTACCTGCCTCTCCTTTCCTCTTTTCAACGCTATTCGATGGCCGCAAGACAGCATCAAAGTTTGATTTGCAATTTCTCTCCTGCTTTGTTTCTCCCCATTCACTCTCACTCATGAAGAGATTGAATCTGTCCCGCTGGGAGAGCCTTTGTATTGGTCGCAGTCGGAAGAATGCATTGAGTACCAGTATTTGGTGAACATCCCCAATGTAACTTCTTCATTCCAACTCCACTCCACTTTGAACTTGAGCTTTATTCTCCGTCAGCCGAGTCTGATCTCTGTGTGCCGGTCTAGAGAGGAGCATGAGGGTATCTCTAGCACGGAACCTGTGATAATAAAACACCATGTATCACTCATAAATATCATTTATGTAAACCGCACTTGTGATCTTGTCGAATTGCTCCAGGTGTCGGGCAAAATCTTCCCGAGGTCTTTTGCCGGCATTCTGGCAGAGTTATTCAGCACCTATGAGTGCATGTAATTGGATCCGATTTGTACCTGCAGATTCCTTACTTACGTTCAGATGTTTCTTCCGCAACTTATCGGCCGCCCCTCCAACACTATAGCTGTGCATTTGGTCGTTGCTTGTTGCTCCTATCGTACCCGCGGACCGCTCAAGAGGACAGACAGCGTCCACTGATCGCATTGGAGCAAATTGTCAATACCGCCGCCAAAGAATAATTTAATCGTAACTTAGTCGTTGTATTGGAGCCATATTTATTGGCGGAGTATTGGAGCACCGGTATATTGGTGCAGCTTATTTTCGGGGCTCACAATTTAAATGATAAAGCAATGCATTAAATTGTACATACTACAGAGAAGTATTTACAGCACGCCCGACGACCACAACGCCCACACACCGCGTCGGACAAACACGAAGGCTTCGACCCCACCACGGATGCAGAAATAAGAGTTTGGAAAATAAAACAATGTAAACTCACTGATCATACCCGCACCGTGGTCAAGCGGGCAGATCATGTAGCCCACCATAATACCGAACGTGTTGTTGACAATGAGCGGGATCTTGTTGGCGTGTGCGATCTAGGGCAGGGGTAAGTGTTGGTTGGATCAGCCAAGAGGATATAGTGGTGCAAGATGAAGATATGGTGGACGAGCAGAGCAGCAGCAGCAGCATTGATTCGTCGTCTGACGGCGAACCGCGCCGGCATAGAAAACAGAGCCCTAAAAAGAAACACACATGCGCTTTTGCTAGCTCGAAAAGAAGCTTCCGCGCAAACTTGGGGCTCGTGATAATTTCGACAAAGATGCCGTGCGTGTTCTCGCCGATGACCGCGGCGAAGGTGGCGGGACCTTCGCTGCGGAGTCCGTGCTGGAGACGAACCTGGTGTGATGTTGAAGGTAACTTGAAATTGGTTGTAGCACTGGGTTGGGTGACGAATGTTAATTCATTCAGTGGATAGGGAGAGACGGAGGGATAGAGCGGAGACGCACTTGGCAGTAGAGATACGAGCTGCATAGGCTAGTCCACAATGATCTTTTATGTTGTTGATGTTGTTCATGTCCGGGCGCCACTTTTCAAGCTGCGAGCTATGAAATTTGTTCAACAAAGGTGAACGACTGAGGTATCGGGACTAAATTCCGAGTCCCTATCAGGACAGTAGCTGCCATATCGGGACAGTAGCTGGTAACGGGATATGCGCCGTATTGGGACTAAATTCCGAAGTATCGGGACAGTAGCCGCCATATCGGGATAGTAGCCGGTAATGGGATATGCGCTGTATCGGAATTCCGAGTCCATATCGGGATAGTAGCCAGTAACGGGATATGCGCTGTATCGGAATTCCGAGTCCGTATCGGGACAGTAGCCAGTACCGGCCACTGCTATTACATACTTCCACATGATCATGGCAGATCCTCGATGAACCTAAGGCTCCGACATCACTCATACGACATCAGTTCCTACCGTGGTCGGGGTTGAACGGGAGTTTCCTTTGGACGGCGAGAATGCGCTGGAATATGTTGAAACTAAAAAGAGACCGTCGAGGACCGAATCATCGAAGCTGCCGCTCTTGAAGCTCACAGCAAGACGCTGAGTGACCAAAGACACGACCGCTCCGCGATTACGCTCGAGGAAGCTCTCAAGTCACGAGAACCCAGATACACGTCGAGGGAGGCATACCGTGCCGGGGCAGGTAGACAATGAAAGAGCTACGAACTGTCCCGAACTTCGGGTGAACACTGGGTTCATAATGCCGAGATAAAAGAAGCACACAGCTACCAGGTTCGGAAAATATTCCACAACGTGCTTCGCCGGGGGTAAAATTTTCTGCACGCGTGTTCGCAGATGTATTCACTTGGCTGGATATTATTCCACCATCAAATAATCGCGCATTCCACTTCTTCCTCGGGAAGAGATAAAGAAGTGCACAGCCACCAAGTTCAGAAAATATTCCGCAACGTGCTTCGCCGGGGGTTAGATTTTCTGCGCGCGCGTTCTCAGATGCATTCACCTGGCCGGATTATAATTCCACCATAAAATGATCGCGCATTCCACTTCTGCGTCGGGAAGAGATAAAGAAGCGCACAGCCACCAAGTTCAGAAAACATTCCACCTTGAATTGAAATTACCAGTCTCTCCTAGACAGATGCTTCAACACAAAGCTTGTGTGGTCCGTCGTCCTAGCATTCCTCCCCCACTTACCCTGCATCATGGCGGTCTCCAAGCGCGACGCTTGGACACTTACACGGACTTCTTTTATAGGATGCGCGGGTGTGAGAGGGCGCGTTGGCTCGCGCGCGCCTACCAGAGCGTCGGAGGGGCTGAGAGGACGACATCGAAATGGGAAGCCACACCCCAGCAGCCCTCCTCTTATATATGCACACACCAAATTTACGACACCACGAGCAAGAGGTGGGCGGCCGAAAAAAGCCGGATATCAACCTCTCTTCGGACTTAAGCCCGGGTTCCGGTCCGAGCGTCATGGGTTTTTTTCAGCCTCTTCACTCGATTTTGATACACCCGTGCGAACAAACGATTTGGCCGGGTGGCCCACTAGGACGTTTTTGTCATTTTGGGATACCGCCGAAAGAAAAATTCGGTAGGCCATGAAACCATCGCGTAAATTCGCAGAAAATATCTTGACCTATTCATAGGATGCATACCTTGATTCGAGAGCCCATATACCTGTATCCGCCTGACATTATGCCTGGTATCGGGACCAAAAAATGCTAAGGTGGCCCAGTACCCGGTCACAGATAATAGGCCTCGTCCGGAGTGATCGGGTATTTGCATGCTTCGGATCGCGACGTTTGAGCTCACGTTCAACTTGCTCAGTAAATACCTAAACCTGAACCAGAAGTTCGGTTCAGTCGCCCTGCATGGGTGGCGTTTGAACACCGAATCTGAAAGTCCTAATTTTCAGTGATTATTGAGGAATGATACCAGCTCGTTCCTCGCTCATTACAGTCTGTTAGTTACCGCGTAACATAAGCGGCGTTCAGCGTTATCACTGATTGATGGCAAATGCACGACCCAATAAGTCATTTATTTTACGCGTCTGTGTGCTGTTTGACGCGACTTTCGACATTAGAGGAAAAACAGAGAGCTTGTAAGGGAGTTGAATGGATGCCAGAATTTGTGTGGACCGTTCTGCGGACCGTTCTCGCAGTAGCATCTTTTCGGCCGACTTTGGTCATAAAAGTCGTGATTTGAGTGGTTAAACTGGTTCCTGACCAGAATTCACTCCAAAAAAATCCAGATACATGTTTTAATGCAGCTAGACATCTGAGACGCGCTTTTTTCAAGAATTGTGTGCTCTATGCTGGCCACGACGCGTCAAGTCGCGTCAATGTACAGCACATGTGACTTCCCAAAACGGTGCTTACATAATAACCCTGGACGCCTACTATGATGGCGTGGTAACCAAAGGACTAGTTTTTGACCTGTTTTGAACGTAGTTTACACTTCCGAACCCGGGATTCCCGGTGAAACCTAGTCTCTCCTAGATAGACACTCTATAGTGACGCTCGTGCCTCATATAGGTCAAACATACCTCTGGAGTGCGCGAGATGACACTGCCGCCGAACTTGGAGGGCTTCTACAGACTGCAATCTACCTAAACAAATCCGAGACCTAGAATCCGGTGTGTATGCTCCAATTCACTGAGCCGCACAACAAAATGACTGCAGCAAGCTGTACGCCTTCACCGGCGCAGTGCACATCCCGTCGTGCATTGAGTTGCTGCAATTGCCTTTCAGGTGTGACGGCTCTATCAAAAGAATAATCAGTGCGGTCGTCTAAGCTCAACTCTCGGTCAAATCACTTCAAATAAAATCCCATCATGAAATTCTGCTGTTTTCATGGTTTTCTGCCCAATTTAAAGTATACCATACCTGTTTCACTGTCTCTGGAACCATGAGACATGCAAAAATGGTCTACATACCATGAAAGTACTTGAAAATCCGATCATATCGGCTTGCCTGTATTGATAGACATTTATCCTGAAGCGCGGGGTGCTCGCTCGGCAAACACAGCCACCATTGTCCGTCTCAAAAATGAAGACACAATATTCCTGCCCTGTGGGCCATGAAATTGGTATCATTCGAACCACCCTGAAAATCCCCATCGATTGAGCCAACTCCCATCCCAATCCAAACAGAGTTGAACGTTTTTGAGGCGCTTTCTTTTTCTCATCTGTCAGCCCCATCATACACAACACGATGTCAAACGCGTGATCGTATTGTCTATTTTAAAACATTTTCACCTCCAGCACGGCCCTAGAGCCATTTTCCGAGGCCCGTGCACCACCGATGGCCGGCCCTGGTTATTCCCGTCATTTCCAGCCAAAAAGAGTCTGCTTGGAAGCATTATTGACCACTCTAGCGTACAATTAGTGCTTTGCATTTTCAACCGCGGGACTGTATTGCAATGCCTTACATTCTCAAATGCATGACTTTATTGCACATTTTCAAACGTGTGGCCTTATTGCCCATTTTCAAATGCGTGACCTTATTGCCCTCCTTTACATTTTCACAGCACCACTCCAGAGCCATTTTCTGGGGTGCGCGCATCGCCAATGGCTAGCCCTGATTATGCCCGTCATTTTCAGTCAAGAAAAGTCTGTCTGGAGGCATTATTGACCCTCTAGCATCTGATCAGTGCTTTGTTTTTTCCTGATTTTATTATTGCACATTGTCAATCACGGGACTGTATTGCAATGCGTTACATTTTCAAACGTGTGATTTTAGTGCACATTTTCAAACGCGTGATCTTATTGCACATTTTCAAACGCATGACCTTATTGCACATTTTCAAACGCGTGACCTTATTGCCCTCCTTTACATTTTCACCTCCAGCACCACTCCAGAGCCCTTTTCTGAGGCGTGCCCACTGCCAATGGCTAGCCCTGCTTATTCCTGCCATTTTCAGCCAAAATAAGTCTGTTTGGAGGCATTATTGACCTCTGCAGCATCCGATCAGTGCCTTTTTTTTTTTTTTTTTTTTGCCGACTTTACTACACCCGTTTGCATAAGTCCATGAAGGGAAGAGGTGATTGATCTCTGGATCGTTGAATATGATGTTGAATAAGCGAGATCACTGATGTGATACCGGATCGCTGCCGAATCACAGCCACTTCCTTTTCTGAGACTGGGCGTAGACGACTTGCGGCTGCTTGAGACGCACTTGCCCATTCAATCTTATAATAATGGAATACCTGCTCTACTGTTCACATCCTGGGTGCCTCTAAACTGGAAACATCCATACTCGATGAACTACAATCTTTGGGAGGTGTACTTGCAGCATATACAGGGTTGGGACACCAGTTTGCAGGGCGGGTTGGAGAGGTCTCGAACTATGGCGGCGGCATCGGCGAGCGCGGGAAAGAGACGAGCAGCGCAGAGTGGGGTGGTGATGGGTTGATCTCGTTGATTATCATTGCCTTTTCTGGGGGGGGGGGTCGTGGGAACGTATTCACTGATCCAGAGATCGCTCACCTCTTGCATGAAGGCGGGTTTTTTATTTTGAGCGATCACGTGCTTAATGCCGGCCAATGCCGGACTTTGAGATTGTGCTGGGAATCCTGGATGCCCAAAGGACCTCATTCTGCTGTTTCAGGGTTCATAGTCTTCACCCATCCATCTGCTGAGCTGCTGCAGGTTTCAAAAACTTCTTTCACTGAGTGCGCGGGTCCGGTATTGATCAGGATCGAACACGTGACCGCTGAAAAATAAAAACACACCTTCACGGACTTATGCAAATGGCTGTATTGCACATTTTCAAATGCGTGACACTGATTTTATCGCACATTTTCAAACACGTGACCGTCTTGCCCTCCTTTACATTTTCACCTCCAGCACCACTCCAGAGCCATTTACTGGAGCATGTGCATCGCCAATGGCTAGCCCTGCTTATTCCCGTCATTTTCAGCCTAAAAAAGTGTGTCTGGAGGCATTATTGACCTCTCTAGCATCGAATTAGTGCTTTGTTTTTCCCGACTTTATTCTTACCTGTCGGCGCCACACTGCATGACACCAGCCGATGTACACCGGGAGCAGCACACGAC
Organism: Mycena leptocephala; assembly: GCA_029378395.1. NCBI lineage: Eukaryota > Fungi > Basidiomycota > Agaricomycetes > Agaricales > Mycenaceae > Mycena > Mycena leptocephala. Next base: position 240,816 of record JARJLF010000008.1, read on the forward strand.
CACCTTACTGCTACCACCCTGTCTCGGACTCTCGCTACCTACACCTCTTTTGATGCACAAGCTTGGGGGCTGAACACGAATGCACCCACCATCGACAGAACTCGGATCTGCCGGGTTGCCGTCCGTGTTCCTCCGCGCTGCTCCTTCAGGCTCGATCGTGATCGCTGGGGCTGTGAGTGTTTCTTTTGTGTGCTTGCTGCTCGTCGCCTGTGTCTCGTTCATCTCCCTTCTCTTGACAGGGGCTGGGTGAAAATGGTGCGCGTGCCGCGCGACTGCCGCACACTGACGCGGCATTGCGGGGAATTGAGGCGGCAGTGGCGCGGCACTGCCGCGGCGGTGGCTGTGTTATTGCTACGGCGTGAGGTGTAAGCGCCGCGCAGCTTATAACTGATTCTGCTCGCTCTTTGTGACCTGAACTTGGGTGGAGGCAAGGTTGCACACTTTCAATACATCATTTGGATCACGAGAACCGTTTCTCAAATGTGGAATTTTCGGGCGGACAATGATCGCGCAACCTTCGAATGTGAGAAGACGGAGCTTATGCCACAGCGACGAGACCTCTCTGATTTCACAGTTATCCCTGCCAAATCCGGCCGTTTTCACACGGTCAGAACTGCGTGACTTGATATGGAGAGCTAATTGTATGCAGTGAATTGCCAGATCATACCCAGCACTATCCTGAGCAGTCCAGTGAGTTGGAAATTGCTCGGACTGCTTGGGTTGATAAACCAGGGGTCATGGAACTCTCCATATCGAGGGTTGCAATTAAAGTAATAGGGTTGTTCACAGTTACCCTTTTTGGCTCCTTTTTCACGTCCTTTTTACTTCCTTTTTACTTTCTTTTTCGTCAGTGCTTGAGAAAAGAGGAGGGAGTGTTCTAAGAAAAACGATCAAAAAGCGCCCAAAACGGTAAAAAAAACCGTCAGCACCTGTTGTGCCGCAAACGGCTGTAAATGCAAGGTCGTTGAGGCAGGCATTTCAACTGCAAGTCATTGAAGTATGCGTTTCAAAATGAATGGAAAACACAATAATGGCTTAAACGCGCGGCCATTGAAGCACACGTTTCAAAATGAACAGAAAACACAATAATGGGGGCTTAAATGCAAAGCACGCGTTTCAAAATGAACGGAAAGCACAATAATGGTGGTTCAAACTAAAGGCCATTGAAGAACGCGTTTCAAAATCAACGGAAGACACAATAATGGTGGCTTAAATGCTAGGCCATTGAAGCACACATTTAAAAATGAACAGGAAACACAATAGGTGGATTCAAATGGGCGGCATTTTAAAAAGCACGACCTGAGGCAATAGAGATGCATTCAAATGGCCAGCATTTTAAAAAGCGTGCAACGGGTGGGAACTGCGGAAAAGCGGTGCTTGCAGGTAACCCGGATATCCGGGGACACAGCAGAGACACCCAGGCACAATAATATTACTTCCATGGTGGGCTGAACCGAGCTCCCTCGGCTGTATAATATTATGGCTAGCCGATTCATGGTTCGACCAAACCGAGGTCCATAGACCACATAATATTTTACTGATGAGCAGCCCAACGGGGACACCCAGGCAGCGTTCATTCAAGCCTTGAATATATCAAGTGTTCCCTTATCCCTGCTGAGCGCAGCCGAAATACGTTTGGGAAGGGGAGAACCACGACCAGGTCCCACAGGTTTTAACCGGAGGTCCAGCCCCTTTGAGGGCCGGCCAGTTCACAGTAATTCATTGTATGCCCGACCCCCTGGAATGATGTGTGCTCCGTTGGCATTTTGTAGTTTATGTAAGGATAACCAGCAGAGCGTAGGGGCTCACCAACTCTTTTATTTTCGCCTCATATCATCCTTGGCGCAAACAAACAATGGTTCGCGGATACAGTGTCAGAAAGACAGGCCCAGCCCTTGCACGTGAACCTGAACAGGATCCTGTTCCATCAGCCAGAATAAATGAGTGCGCCATGTCCGAGTTTGAGTTACCTTCGTGAACGCGCGCCGGCGAATGAACAGCGTGCTTTGAAGCATCGGTATACTACAGCAGGTTATGCTCCGGCGAACCAAAACGCAGCAACTGAACGGCAGGCCGCTCATTACCTGGGAGCAGGAGTTTTAGACGGCGCTGGAGAAAAAGATGGGGGAGTTGGTTGAGAAAGATTCTGCGTCAGACGGGCGGTAGTATTGGTGCTCCTACGGTTGCGCCAAGGTACAATAATTGACCCATTTACTGTAACACCTCCGAAAGCGTGCAACCACACAAGTTTGGTCTTGAAAGACTACAAGACGGATATCGACGCGCTGGGAGAGCGGGAGATGGACAACGTGGATAGGGATGATGACCTTGATTTGAACGCCTACATACGCAAGCGTCAGGTGTGCTGGTACGGGGGTTTTTCTTTGTCTTTTCAGCCACTCGCCGAGACCATCTGATCCAGCGAGTGCCGGCAACTGCGTTTAACAAGGCCTAACTTGGGCTTGTAGCGCAATTCGTGCCTCACAGCGCTTGAGCTCAAGTAGCCAGCCGGCTATTCGACGGCTGAATGCAGTGACTGCGTTCGATGATGGACAACTAAACAACTTTGTAATGGGAGTCGAAAAGACGACGAGAGCGTGGTATTTACATATGATTATGACCTGAAATATGATTTGCCGGCGAAAACGCGCGGGACGCGCACAGGCAGTGCGCGGTGGTGGGAGTGCAGATTCAGGCTGGGACAGATGGCCCTTCCGTCGAACCCGGGGTGGCTTGGTGGAAGGAGGATTCTAGGAAGGCTATTCAATGGACGCGGAGTATCTGCTAGAGGGACACGAACGACGCCGCCATTGGGCATGTCTCGGCGCACGGGTGCTAAATATGCTGGTTCTCCCATATAGCAATACTCGAGGATGTTTTCTTTGTACTCATTGCGCGCCGCTGGAAGTGGTTCTGGTCAAAGGTTCCGGTCAAAACTCAAACCGAGGGGAGACGCACTTAGTGTTGGCAAACCTAGTGCTTTCTCCTAACCCAGCAGTTCGTCGACTCCAGTATCAGCAACAGCTCTGACGATTTGCATCATGTCCTACGGAGCCAGGTGAAATTACACCAGGCGCCAAAGCAGGATATTCCGCACCGAAACCGTACGCCGCCTCCCAACAGTATTCAGTCTTCTCAGGCACTTGCCTTTGAGCTCGAGGGCCTGATCTAGACGCAGGCAGAGACGCGCTTGCAGCAACGCAGTAGGGTCATCCAGGATTCTGGACGATGTGGTGCGCTGCCGGGCGTGTTGTGGTCTGTTATTGGGAGGCAATGGAATACAGGGGCTGGGAGCCAGAGGAGACGGATTGGACGGTTTGTGAGTACGTACGAGAAACGAAAACGAAAACGAATGTATGAGGATGCCGACTGATGGCCGCGGGGTCCGACACAATAGAACTATATAGAACGTCACTTCGGCTTCCTGGTTTTTTAACTAGGGCGCCGGGGGCGGGAGCCTGTTGGCGGAATTCAACAGGAGTCCGCTCAAACTTCGGGCGCGCACTTTTGCTATCAGATTTTTTTGTACAAGCAGTACTCATGCCTACCTTTCTCTCGTCAACACCAAAGTTCCCTATATCGGATATTCATCACACACCAAAATTCGGAATCAATTCCAAATTTAAAGCATACTGCCAGAATGTCGCCCATGAATCTCGACCAGTGCTGGCACTTTTACTATTGGGTTTTTTGTACAAGCAGTACTCATGCCTACCTTTTCTCTCGTCAACACCAAAGTTCCCCATATCGGATATTCATCACACATCAAAGTTCTGAATCAATTCCAAATTTAAAGCGTATCGGTAGCGGCGGCAAGACGGTAACGCTTTGTGACCTATGACATCATATCTCCGGCCATCCTCCGGCTTTCTAAATAGTGGCTGGAGAACATATCTATATCAAAAAGTTCACGAAGTTCACCGTGAACGCCGTGAACCTGGTGAACTTCTGGTGAATTCCGTGAACTGCGTGAACTGGTTAGATAAGCTACCCCTGTCGCTATCAGGGAGAAGGTATCCGTTTAATAGTTCCTTTTGCAGCTCTTTTTCTTTGTGTGCACGAAGAGGACCGACCATTCCAGGCCCCTCCCCTCCCTCGCTGCGCTCGGGGGGTCCCCCGGGCCGGGGCGTCTCAGGTCGGCACACTAAAGCCTTGCTCGCGCTTTTTACTATATCCCTCACCCCCCGCCCCCCTCCTAACCCTAAACCCAAACCCTAACCAGTGTGGCGAGACGACAAGTCGAATACCCGGAGTTAGGGCGCGCTACGCTTGCCCTAACTCCTCGATACGGGACGCAGGCGTCGCCAACGACAAGCTTGTTCCGTAAACTTGGTGCTTACCAAGCAGTTCACGGAGTTCACGGAGTTTTACAAGGTCGACGAGCACCCGGTGAACAATCCAATACAAGGATTTACTGAGTGGCTGTGTTGAAGTTTCCAAATGAGAAAGACTACATTTTCTTTCTAATGGAAATAGTGGCAGTGTTTTGCTTATGTAAACTAATTCCTCCGCGCGTGAGTTCGAATCTTGGGCATGTCGGTTTTCTTGATCTTACGATGTTTACTATCGGTAACTCGGCAATAAATATACCAAGGTCTGCCGGGTCGTCCCTTTGCTTCTCATGGACTTTTTTCTCATTGTGTTATACAGGCCTAAAATTTAAATGTTGTGCCTCAGGTGAGGAGGCATCGTGGACCAATCTCCTCTTGCACTGGAGAAAGGAGCACCACGCGAAGTTTAGGAATATCGCGTACTGACTTTCCGACAACATGACGCCGTTGCAGTTGTCGAAGTCGGCCTGCATGGCCGCAACGACGTGCGCGCTGAGAGCGGTGAATTCGTTACTGGTCCTCCTTTACACGAACTGGGCCTGGGCATCAGCCGATCCCAAAGTGGATCGTGTGGCTGTGAGGTTTGTCAGCATTTGTAGTTTTCACTTGTATGCGTTCATCAAAGTGCAGGATCAGGCTGAATTGAGACTCAAAAATTAAGGCCCCGCATATTATGACCGAAAAGACGTATTAAAATATATTCCTGGGAGGAATTTCGGAAATTTTGAATATTGAGTAAATGCAACGCAATTCGCCGGAAGAGTGCGAGAGTTTGAGCCCAAATCAAGACCGTTTGAAAATTCCTCCCACAAAAAGGCAGTTTGATATCCCTTATCTGATGCTAGGATAATAGATCTGAGAAGTCGCTTGGTGCTGAGACGATCCGACGCCGTCTCGTGAGACACATATTGCGACTGTGTGGCAGTTACGTCACCTGTCAATTCACGCGATTCGACGCGTCTCCCGACTTTCTCTGTCTCATTCTGGCGCATTCTGCTCTCCCATGGGACGGAAACTCACACAAAGCAAAAGGACCACACTGCTTCACTCTCCACTAGCCGCTGGAAAGGCAAGCATGCAGCCAAAGAAAACCTGATTCTTCCTCTCGCAAATGCACCTCAAGCCATGACAAGGGCCCAAAACTACGTGAAAACTACCATTCTTGACCAGAAGAGACGTATTCTAGTCCTCCAGCAATCCAACTCAGACTACCAATCCTCTAATGCTTCACTCACAATGGAACTGGACATTGCTACTTCTCGCGTGCACACACTCGAGGCGGAGAATACTGCACTTACGGAGGAAATTTCAGGCATGCAGGACGAGCTGGACGACGCAAAAGAGGTGATTTCTGCCCAGTCAGGACTGATAAAGCAGGGAAAACAACGTATCAACCGTCTCATGCGAGACAAACTTGTTCTCTCGAGCCGGATCGCGTGTATGAAACTGGAGATCTTGAAATCTGTTCTCTGCGCCCAGGAGTCACGCAAACTGTCCAAAAAGGCTGCCCTTGACATTGAACATCTTCTCCAGTCCATTTCCCGCTTGAACACAGCTCAGAGATCGCAAAAGGCCGCCCATGCCGACCTCCAAAAGGACTTTCAGCTGACAGAAAGGCGCGAGAAGCGAGGAAAGAGCATCATTCAGAGACTGCGAAAAGAATTACTTGCTAAATCGAAATGGAACGGCACAAAAGGACGCATGTTCAGCTCTGAATACCCCACACTGGCAATGGCATTCTCCAAAGCCAGCTGCGCGCAGTCTCGGATCGGACCGCTCTTGTCTCGTGTCGGCAAAGTCTTCGGCATTAAAATCAAGCACTCTATGAGCCGTAAGACCGTTGGACGTGTTATTACGGAGGCTGGAGTCAAAGTAAGAATTCAATTGGGTTATGAGTTGGCGCGAGCGAAAGGTGAATATTATTTGTCTCGTGAAGTCTCATCTAAACATCTTTTCAGTGTTATCTCTTAGCAGTGATGGAACAAGTAACCGCAATATCAAGTACGAAGTACGTCACATTACGCTCAAAGTCCCAACGTACTCTCCTGATCCCAACGCATCCACCGAAGCCTTTGCCACACGTCTTGTGGAAATTAACCATGCGCTCGACCATACGGCACAGACGCAATATGAAGGATGGGATGTTATCAACGACAAAATCGTCGACACCTACGCCAACAGCCCCCTTGGACACCGGGATGCTCTCGAAGGTCTCACTTACGCGCGCGACGATTTGTATCGCAAAGGTGCCTCCTACCATGCAGACCACGCCTCCGATGTCCGTCTAGCAGCTAGGCTGTTCAAAGAGCGCAAGCAGGCAGTAATAGAGGGTGATCTTGGGCGCCAGAAAATTGAGGAAATGAGCGAGGAGGACATCGAAATCATGCTCTGGGGAGCATTGCAGGAGATTCATGATGATCCTGACGGTCTCGATCCCAAGTATCCTTCCCTCTGTTTCGTTCAATGCACCGAATTAACGACTTTCGAAGTGCACTTCCTGCCGATATTCGCGCTGATGCTCTGGATGCCATGGCCGCTCACCATGGGGCCGAAGAACTCGACCCATTGCCTCCGGAATGTCAACGACTTCTCACCCGCATGATCTTTGCTGGTTGTTGGGCGCATAAAGACAAGCTTTAGGACCCTTGCCTCCGGCACGGCTTACTCGCTGCGCTCGCAGCCGTCCCTCCGGCGGGTCCACAGCTTGTTGGGGCTCTGCCCCAAACCCCCGCTAAATCCTTGTTTCGCCGCAGACACGGCGGATACAGAGTCCGGGGGTTCGCCCGCACACGGCGGATTCCGAGTCGTGGGAACCGGCAGGGCGTGGGACCAAACCACGTGAATTTTCATGTGACTTTAGTGGCTGTGTCCATTGTGTTTTCAAGTATAGGATCATAACTGTGGGAAGACTGGCGTGACGGGCATGCAGGCAGCCCGGAAAACTCTTGGTCTAACTCCCCCCATTCTCCTCGCAAATAAGGACAATGCTGCCACAATTGCTCTCGGAGAGGACGCAGATTCCGAGGCTGTCGAACGTGCTGTGAAGGCAAGCCAGCGCAGCGGATTTAAACTCGTCAGCATCTGTGGAGACCTCTTCCGACATCGAGACGATAAGAAGGGCCACCAGGACCTCCACCGCCACTTCTTCTCGAAAGTAAAATTCGACACGACTGGCGAACATTCCACAGTCAAATTCCCAGACACGTCCAACACGCATTACGGCTCTCACTTTGCTGGAGCAGCTGAACTTCTCACATATCACTCAGCATACAAACAGTTCCTTCACATCATCTGTGACACAAAGACCACACCAGGGCTGAACCACTCCGAGCAAAATGCGCTAATGGGACTTGAGAACGACGAAACAATGGAGGAAATTGTGGTCATGGTGGCCTACAAGAATGCTATATCCGACGCTCTATTCGCGATCGTCCGCAACGCCAACGCCAACCACGTTGATCTCGCTTGGCTGCCGAAAAAAATCATTGAGCACGTTCAGAAACTCATTGACAATACTGACCTCCTACTCAGTCCACTCAGCGATTCTGAGGAAGCAACTCTGGACGGCAAATCATTCCCCGACCAGTACGCGATGGATTCTGTCCACTACTGGGTCACCACTCATCCTGACCGCATTCACGTCATCGAAAAATTGCTTATCCATTTTCTTGAGTCTACCTTACCTGCCTGGCGACGTTTCACCCGTGAATACGACGAGGATGCCGACATAAACTCCCTGACTCCCGAAGAAAAACTTGAACTGTGTATACCCCCCACCAATGCCGCAAACGAGTCAATTCTTGGCGCATTGCGAGGCTATTCCCGACTCCGTGGCGGCACTGTGCACCATTTCAATGCTCAAGCAGCTTATCATCGGAATAACACTGAAGCATTTGCTGCCACACCGAGGAGGATGCTCTCTACGTCATGCGGCTGGCCCGTGTTGAAGATGCAAGCGGTGAGATGAAGAAATTCCGGAACGATCTTCTCGCTTTCAAGCACCGTGTTGCCGAGGAGACGCGCATGAGACGGGCTGCAAAGGAGGAGGAAGCAGCTGAGGAGCTTACGAGATTGGAGGCAATCCAGGTAATCACCGACGAAGAACAACTCGCCAAATTGCCAGTCAGGAAGAAGAAGGGTACTAGTGGTCCGTTTCTTCGGGAGCAGTTCGATGTTCGTCGGGATCTTTGGAAGGATGAGGTGCTGATGAAAACGACGTTGAAGGCATTATCGAAAAAAGCCGACATGCTAGCTGCGATTCTTGCAGCCGACAAACAGTATGTTTTGTGGAATTGCATTCTGACTACTTCTCATTTTATTGGTTTGGTAGTCGAAATTTGTTGCAGGACTCCAGCACATCTTAGACTAGTTGTATAAATATTCTCTTAGGCAATTGCAACCGTATTCTGGGACTTCGCAGCCATCATGTGGCATCATGCAAGCCATCAATTCTGAATTGATCAAAAAGCCCCAATATTCTGACAGGTACTGTGCAACAACCGATGGGACGGTGGCCTTGAAAATTTTCATATGGTCTTTAGTACATAGAAAGTACCTCTTGTGGTTTTACGGGATTTTACTAGCCAACTTTAGCAGCCTGGGATGCTGTCGAACACAGATCAAATTGTTGGCACAAGATTGCCGCTGGGATAATATTCAATGCTCAAAAAAACACCGGAACTGGGGAAAATACAGTCAAGAGTGTCTAATGTATTTTGAAGATGAAATATATGCAGCAGAGCCAGCCTACAACGAAGAGCGCGCCGAAGAATTGAAAAACCATGTTTTTGACCAAGCGAACACCTTCGTGGACAAGATGAGCTCCAGTGGCAGGAGTACATGGACTGTGTTTGAATTAATAAATTCCAATCTGTCCTGATGTCAGTGGTGTTTCTGTAACACAAGTGTTGGGGTTGAATCTTAGTTGATGGGCAAGCCTATCCAAGCAGTAACAAAAGAGTCGCCGGGATGGCATGCAGTAGAGAAATGTTGAGTATAATTTTGATTCGAACATGAAATCATTGAAGTTGCAAGCCTAAAGAACTCATTCTGTGAAATGCTACTAGGTAAAATTGGTCAATAGAGAGCAAATAAAGAATGAAAATAAGGAGAATTGAATAATAATAAGGGAATCATCAATGACTAGTCTCTGCTGACAGACTACCACCCTCAACTTGGCCACATAGTCAAGGACAGTCTGAAAAACCCGACCCATCCTTAATGTGGACTCCCACGGATCAAAGATGGAAGAAGTTAGCTGCACCCCCCTTCCACAAATCGAACTACTTCTCAAAATTGGGTAGAGGTAGCAAGCAGAGACCCGCCAGTGACGAGAGCATGGTAAGATTTTTGGGTGCTGGCTGGGCAGACTGGAACATAGGGTTGGTAAGGACGGAAGTCTGAAAATCAACCAGGGCTCGGGGAGACAAGCACATCAAGAATTCAGCCCGAAGAAAAACAGCAAAAATCAGTTTGGGCATTGGATGATGAATATTCTGATCGATATCTCATGCGAGAACTTGAACGAGACAGGTAGAAGAATTTGGATAAAACCACTCAGGGTATGACTGAAATTGAATGTGGCGCAGGGCCGAGCCGCTGATGGTCACATGCAGGCCAATGGTGCCGCAGCAAGGTGGGGACATACAACATTGTGCTCATCGTGTCAATACTGAGAGATTTCTCTCTATTCCAGCCACGTTATCACTCAACTGATTTTTCGGGATTGGTCCAAACATTGGCCCTGCGATGGGTTCGAATTTAGCTATTTCTTTCTCGTGATTATTCGCGACTTGGGGGAGTTTTGACCTCCCATATTTATTTATTTGCCCTTAATATGATTTCCAGGATGATGCCAGGACAAGTGCAGACAAATGACGCCGGAAAGTTACAATGAAAGGACACATAGTGCAGTCGATACACATGAAGTGCTTTAGTCTGGGATGGAGTCGCAGAGGCTCAATGTGTGAGCAAACAGAAGGGATACTCTACCTTCCATTGCGGAACATGGAGGAGTATATGAGAGTTTTGAACAGGCATGACCAAAAACCGCGGAAGCCGCCACGTAAATTTATGGGACGACGGGCCCTAAAAATAGTTACGTCCTCGTACCATCTGCGAGATTAGTCCAACCTCCAGTGGCACAGTGATAGTACGGGTGAAGCCGTATATGGGCCCCCATAACCAGCCGTTTATGCATAAATTTTAGGGCTCCAAACGTACCCATAGCCGATGGGTCACGGGCCGTGGCTAACGGTTATGGACCCGTCCGTACAGCGCTTGGTCGGATTTTCGTACGGGTCGGGTACGGAACGGGTAGACCCGTAGACGGGGCACCCGTATACGTCCGTGTACGGGTTTCACGGGTGAACAAAGGCCATCAGTGCCGGTTGGCGCCGCACTTACCGGCAATGCTCGTGGGACGGCCTGCAGCCCTGCACATCTGGCCAAACATCAGAATGTCGCTTATTCTGCATCAGCAAAAGGTTTGCCGTCTATGTCTGGCAGCTCTAGCTGCCCGCGGTCTAGGGGTGGCTGTGCTCCGGTCTCCCACGTATCCGCCCCACGACTTCCCATAATATTAGTGAGCCTGATTTCTATGGCAACACGCACTGGACAGCTTCGTATTTCCGCGCTGGAACTTCGGCAGGCGTGATTGGCGATGGAAAATGACCCATTAGGGTTGTAGGACCCCAGATACATATCAGAAATGTCGGCGGGGGTCTCCTGCAGCTACCTTCAGCAGGTGCTGTATATATTCTTCTGCGCCGTTATTTATTCGGCTAAACCCCAACTTATTCTGCGCAAGTTCGTTCGCCCACAATCAACTCAAAATTCAACAAGCGCGTATGCCGATCAGAACCACTTCCACGTGGTTGCATTATTGTCTGGCTCCGCGTTTCATTTTCCAGACCCGTTGAATGTACAAAAATGCTACTGACCACATGTGATCATAAATTACCTTCCATTCAACCTCAAATTCACTTCGATTTAGACTAGGCTCAAACTGGCGGAGCATTTGGGATGCCATATTCTGCGCGCGAATTTATGACGATTTTCGGGCCATCCAGATTCCCTCTCCCAAGTTCTTAATGGGTGTAATAGCCAGCAGACCTTTGCATCCAGGGACACATCTTCAATATAGACTAAGTTCTGAAAAAAATTCTACTTCCTGGGCCCAGACCTCTTCTCGTGGCCTCAAAAAAGCGGTATTATTGTGATATGTGTGCCTCGAGGCGAGTTAAATGGGCCTTGACGCAGTCCCTCGTTGAATAAGGTTCAGTCTCCATGCGAAAGGTCATTTCTTACGTCGTACCCGGTGAAGCTCGGATTGAGGCCAATCTTAAATCTAGCTGCGACCGATATCGTTGAGAGTATCTGGATGAAGGCGGACTGATAGATGTTACTTTTTAAATTGGTTTCAGTACTCTTCTTAGGAACGAAATGCTCGTCTCCCTCCCCGAGCCTCATAAAGTCGAAACCATTATTTTTATCAGTGTTCTTATTCAGACTTCTTATTACCGTGAACCCAAGCAGATAGGTTCACGGATAAATTTGACTTCGCTCCTCACCGCTCGTATTCAATGAAAGATTATGGTTGTGCATACCCAGGTACACTTCAACTATGCTATTAAATGTTTGCTTTCGAGTGCACAAAGTGAATGTAAGTGTTGCGCAAGTACAAAACTCGAATCAGTCTTCGGCTGTCTGTTTCTGCATCCAATGGGTTGACATCGAGTTCAACCTGTGAGGAATTTGTGGACTCAGGTGTGATGTTCAGATTTCTGTGGTGACATTGGACTTGGAGCTTTGAACTCTCATCTTCAGAGGAAATAGAGTCTCCGAGGAACTCACAACAAGACTTCAATGTGTCGAGCTCAAGCAGATCTTTAGTTTGATTGGCACAGATGTGTCCAAGAACATGATGCGGTCAGGTGGGAGCTGAGCTGGATAATTTTCCGTGCCTGCTCAGCAGGGTGGGAAGTAGCCCAAGAACCATATTAACAGGAGACAAGAGCAGCCAGAAACCTTTGGAGATCTTTTGATAAGAAGGGTTCAAACAGTGCAACCTTGGATCAGACTCCAACGGACTCCAACCGATGCAACGACCCGTCATAACTGTGAGTACACCTTTTCAAGAACAGCCCCTGTGGGAAAGCATTAATTGAATGATTCCGAGATGAAGGAATCCGTTACTGGACCATTTCGACCAAATACTCACTCAATTCGAATTTTTTGCTTGCCGAGATGGCCGAAACAATTTCTTGTCAATTTTTGGAGACCTTGGAAATTATGGGGTCGCTCGTCACTGAGAATTTGAGCGAAGGGTGCAGTGTTGCGTGAGCAAAATTCGGTTCGGAAGAAAAGACTGCACATGGCGGCAGAAGTATGGGCGCCTATTTTGATCCAATGGCGTTCATTGCTTCCGACTGCGGCCGATCAACCGCAGGTCCGAGTCTGCTCATTCTGCGACGGGTTCAGGCGATCGTTTTCCTTTCCGTGATATCCCACATCACCCGCAGATCTACTGCGCATTCGGTATCCACAAGCAAGAACCTCAGAACCTTCCTGCGACAGAATGGCCGCGCTTCAATATATCTTCCCTTCAACTACGGAGATCAATTGGGAAACAGTGATTGAATGGGTTCTTCGGCCCCATTTGTTTACCTCTCTGCCACCACGCATTTACCAGTGTTGGACACAGCATCGAAGATATTCCGAGGCTCTGAGCTCCTGGATATCTTCATGTCTGCCCAACAAGTGGAACACTCTTTCGTCCTTGGCGTGCCTTGTCCTGAAACCCTCAAAAATGTTGAGGACCTCGGGCAGAGCAGAACCCGGGGAGCTCCAGTCAGAGCCTGATGAGTCTGAACTTGATTACGAGCTACACTCGCCGCAAGACGGACTGGACTATTGCTGTTGGTTCCGGATCTGGGAGTGAGCTTTCTTTGACGTCGTATCTTCCCTTAATTTCTGGATTTATTTTGCTTAGGTTGCGGGATTTCTTCAAACCTGGAGGTAAGTCATCGCCCAAGCTCCTGTCAAACGAAGGTGGCTAAAGATTTATTTCTCACCATGGCCTTACGTACTTAAAACCTTGGGTCTCATGGAACGCGATGCTTGAGTGTGGTCTCACATTCTGAAGTTTATTCTGCCTTCCCTGTTTCACGCCGATGCTGAGGGTCTGGATTCCTTTTCCTTCGGCTTGCTGCCTACGTGTCCCCCAGGTAATCCTGGATTCGTTTTTACTGTTGATCGAACGATCTGATCCAGCTTCTCAGCTTCTCAGCCACTGCATGGTTGCTTGACGTTTTTGAGCCATGAGCCTATTGTCCTGGTACAATGTCCCGCTAGCAGATTATATTAGGCGCAAATAATTCCTTCCTCTACCTTGAGCCATTGACATAACAGTGAGCCCTGGGCCGCTTGACTTTCAGGCTCAAACACAACTTTAACTTTGGGTATTCGGAGTGTTCACCCACAGATTAGAGTGAGGTCCGCCATTCTCAGCTAAACTTCTGCCTCATGTGAGCACACCCTCTGATAGCTCTGCAGTCATCCTTCTATTCAACTTCAACAGAATTATCGGTGAAGATTACTGTACTGTGGAAAGAGAGTTCAAGGAATTAGAGTTGTCTATTGGCACTGGTTTATTTCTAGTAAATCTACCCGTGTGCGGCATTTTCCTTGTCTTCCCCATGCTTGCTCAAAATATTGCCTAGGCTCACATTTCTAGGAAGACGGGCCACACGCCGATAGAATCGACGGGATGGCTAACCTACCTTGCTCGAGCCGGCCTTAGACCCATCCAGGCCCTTATCTTTCCCACCGCGAAAGCCTGCATTGGTCTCACGATGGGCCTCCAAGTCCGTTGCCTTGTTCTGAAGACGTCCGATTTCGTAGGACGCAAGTACATCAGACATGCGGGGTTTTCTCCAGAGCTGTGTGATACTTCTTGCGGTGGTCGCGGCCTTGCCGCTTAAGAACTCGCAAGTCTGCCACTTCTCAGCCATTCCATCGTCTAAGGGCAGAATAAGAGGGTGAAAAAGAGAATAGGGGTGCCCACAACCGTATAAGAGGTTTTTAGTCGTGGAAATTCCGAGTCCTTGTCTCGCACCATTTCTCTCCCACTGGCGCCTCACCCGCCGATGCGCCTGGTTGGGGTTGAACCACGGCTAGTGGTGCAGGGAGGAGGTGGGGAAGAAATTTTAGGATCATCCGCAGTCCATTGACTTAGACATGGGTGGAATTCTGGGCCACAGAGAGCCGCTACACGTGATCGTTCTTGGATTGAGGAGAAGTCACGTATTCGGACCATTCGGGCTAATCGCACCGGGAATGATCCAGTTGCGTGTCGTTGGAGTCTGAATCTCATTTGAGAAGATGTATGCTGAAAGAGAGCACGGAGATATGCCCAGAGGATTGATGGATGCACCGGTAACTTGGTCAGTGGTGGTGGGCAATCGATTGGTCCATCAATTTGTTCCCACGATCAGTGACCTGGCCATGGTGTGAAGTAGGCTCGTGACCAACCGCGTTCGCCAAGCACGTGGCTGCGCTTATCACGGTTGGCGAAGCGGCTGGGATCACACTGAGTAAAGCCGAGGAACTCTTCAGGAGTGCCTCAAAAGACCTCCCAGAGCGGTTGTCGAGCACTCCCTGGGAGTGACCGAAGGACCTCCTCAGGAGGTCTTTTTGGCCAAAATTCGTCGCCCCGGGGGTGCTCAAGGTACTCCTCTGGAGTGATTTTGGGCACTGCAAAAGAGGTCTTCAGGCACTCCTACGGAGTCGTTCAGGCACTCGTATCGATGGCTCGGCCAGCTCTTCGTTTGCTCCCTTCCGCTCAATGAATAAAAATAAAATAAAAAAATAAAAAATTTATTTCTAAGTATTTAATACAAGGAAAGGTATGTACGACTACAGAACACCTAGCTGTACTGACGACAACTGGAGAGAAATCAAAGTCAGGACACATTTATCCAAGTACTTGTCCATAACTCACCAAGCAAGCAATCTTGCGACGAAATCTGCACAACATTTCTGGGTGGTCGAAATATCAGTTCGGCGACTTAAACTGTCGAAAGGGATACATGCCACCCAAAACTTCCAACAAGATTTAAAAACCTGCTGCCGTGGTTCAGCGCAAGACCTGATAGTGAAAAATGACGGCCTACCCGTATCATAGTAATTAACACGCACCGGAATAAACTCACTGCTGTCAATAACATCAGACGGAGTCAATATGACGAATAAGAGTACTTACTGTTGTCCCATCGCGGTATCTGTCGGGCTAAGGCGTCAGTAAGGGAGACACGATACGAGGAAATAAATATACCGTTGGTGAGAACGAGAATATTCATTACTGGTAGTGCAAATTCTGTGAAACCGGGACCGCGAAAAGATCCACGAAGTTGGCGTAGAAAGCCGCGTATAAGAGATTGGAGTGGGAGAAATAACGGGCAACTCACTTGAATGGGGCTGCCGAGAGCGGATACAATGTTTGGTAAAATGAGACGAGGTGCTCAACGATCGTGCGGAAGAGCGCCTTGCCGATGCTGACATCGACTGCGCGTGGGACTTGTCTACAGAAATAGAGGTGAGATGGGAGGCCAGTGGAAAATAGGCCGTCATTTCGACGACGTCCGCACCGCAGTACAGAAATTCGCTTGCTGATCATCCCAATACCTGCGACTACAGTCAGTTGGCGGAAGCGTTTGCGTAGTGGAGACTCACCAGATAAATCGATCACCTTGGCCGCTAGCACATCGACAACATCAAAAACGTACAACAAAAGGCGAGTGAGACAGTAGAACTCACCTCGGTCAATTCCCCATCCACGCTGCGACAAACGCCCGCACCGATACTTCTCCTCAAGAGCACGTTGGCCCACTACACCGACATCTTCACCAATCAGCAACGCACCGAAGTACATGAGGGCGATGTGGTCGGTGCTGCCAAAAGCGAAAAGGGCATGTCGGGAGAACACCATTGGTTGACAGGAGTTAGCTGGAGGGAGGCGGCGTAAGCAAGGGACACAAGAAAAGGGACGGAAGGTGTGTGTGGGCGGTGAGGGGTTGCGAAAGGAGCCACGGAGACGATGAGGAAATGGAAGCCCACCTGAAACAGTGAAAGACTCAGATTGTTTGGAGGTCACCATGTGGGTCAAGAAGGCGAGGCAAAAGCGAGGAGCAAGAAGGCGGGGGTAATGCTGGCATGAGGGAAGGCAGGGTTAGCAAGCCCTCATAACAGAAGTACGACGACATACATGGAGGCTGTCGGTGGCGAAGGGGCCAGCGAAGCCACCACGATACTGACTCGGGAGCACCCAGGATGAACAATGCAACCAGTAGAGGATCCTGAAAGTGACTTTTCAGCGGTGCAATAACGCGTCGGTAACATACAAAGGCTTACACATAGAGGTGCCGGGTCTTAAGTTTCTAGGCCATCGGAGCGCGTAGAATCATCTAGAGATTCAGTGGGCTATGTCTGAGAGGCCCGAATACCTTGACAGAACCAAAAAAGAATGGACTTACGCGTGAATATGCCGGTGCACATAGCGTAGTCAGCGGACACTAAAATCGGTCAAAAGGTCTTCAGAACAGTAGGAGCGCATAGAGAAACGTGAAACGCACCATTTTGAACGCATACATGAGTCCACAAGGTGCAGGACGGATGTGGGCATTGAGATTGTGGCGTGCAGAGTAAACATCAACAAACACGCTGCACGTGACCACCGTCTCACGCAAACAAATCTTCCTCAGTTATTCTACACTCGATGGCTGGCCAGCTGAGCTTTTAAAATATTCATAAAAGCGGTAAAAAGCTGTTAGAATATTTTCAGGATTGTTCATGGGATCCCCCATGTACTGAGGCTATTTTTCCACTGATTGGATCCGACACCGTGTCACACAGCAGAGTACAGCTCTATTCCATCAAAAAAAAATACAGTTGGCAATTCCAATACAGAGAAAAGCAGGAGACTACATGATACAACTTGGGCAGAGCAGGAAAATATCTAGCCAGCTGAAGCGCGAATCTGAGATGCCTGTAAGTAGCGGCTAAGTAGCAGAAAAAAAAATGATTGACCATTCGTCGAATTTGACACTTCTTGTGCGGTGCTTTCGAGGTTCCGCCTGTTTGCGAGTGGGTTTTGGTTCGAGGTCTTTTTTAGGCTTGGACTTGTTGTTGGCTTTCGGCGTTTTCTGCACAAAAGCTAAGAAACACGTAGAAAAATGGAGAAACAGTACCTTCGTCTGTACGGCAGGCTGTAAAGGACATTAGAACATATTACAGAAAATGAGAACGTCAATTACGGGCGTATAATCATCGAGTGTGATTTTTCTCGGTTCTGATACCTAGCAAAATGTGAATGGCGTTGAAACAAGTGATAACTGGGAAGAACTCACCTTTAGAATCACCTTCTTGCGAAAGCGCAGCGGCTCAGACGGTTCATCGTTCTTGGGTGTTACAATAATGTCAACCTTTTCTTCCGGTTGATTTGGGTACAGTATCTCGCCACAGCGTCGACTATCTTCAAGGATATTCACGGCATGTGCGAAAGTGCATTCTAGATCTTCGGAGATAAGAGTCGTGGCAATGTGAGGAACAAGGACATGTTTGACGAATTTCTTGACGGAAAGGAGATTGGAAGAGTCGTCGAAAGCATCCCAACTCTGGGGAGTGTCGACGAGGGGAGCAGTGGCTTCGTAGAGGTCATTCTCTACATCTTCGTATCTTCTTTTGAGTAAATCTTGTACAGTAGTCGTGATAACATCTTGTCCTTTCGGACCGAAACTACATTGATGTTGTCAGATAATGGTATTAACAAGATAGGTCACTTACTATCCAGTGCCGAGGAACGCTCCCTCAAATGAGGCTGAGGAGCGGCAGAATGCGAAGACTTTGTAGTCGATCTGTTGAAGAAAAGTTTTCCATATGTCGGACTTTGCTAAGATGTTGCTGATTGACAACATATCTCGCAGTTCAGGGAAAATTGCGGTGATACGAGCTGGAAGAAGATCGAAATCTATCATCGCGGGCCAACCTTGCTCTTGAGCCATAGTGCGATACCGAGCAGGCTCGAGTTCTTTATTAATGGCGCTGCAGATTTCTTTAGTCAATTGACGACAGCCAAGAGCTTTTGGGCCTGCTTCTTGCACGAGCTGGTACTTGCGTTCAAAGAGGGAGAGCAGATGAGAGGGTAGCGGAAAAGGAACAAGATCTTGGCAGTAGGTATCCGGACATTGATGAGGGACATCTTTCAAAGAGAAGTTTTTGATCTTCGGAGCCGGCGAAGGTTGAAGAGAGTCGGTCTTTAGCTAAACAGAGGTTTTATCAGTCTAAAGATAGAGGAGGAATGAGCACGCACCTGTTTGGGTGGACGCAACGACTCCTCTGGCTTGCTATCTAGACTTTTTCTTTTTTTCTGCCCGACCATCAGCGCAACTAATTAAGTGAGGAAATAAAGTCTCACCGGGCTAAGAGGAATTTCCCCAACAGATTTTGCCTTCGGTTTGGGGGGCGGACGAGGTTTCTGGGATAGGATCAGTGTATGCTGAAAATTGGACGATAGATATACCTTGTCGGTTTCCAGGGAGGCCGGGGGTATGTTTTCCTAAAGATTGGTTAGCGGTCACCTACAAAATGCGATAAAACTTACTTTGCGACTTTTTTGTTGCCTTCAAAGTCATCCTGATAATCTTGTAACTCTAGGTCAACTGTGCTGGCGCCATTGGCATCACCGGCACCGTCATCGACACCGTCTTGGTGCTCATCCTCGGCATCCATGGGGTCCATCTCGAAGTCGCCAGCAATCCCATCCTCAGCATCCATGGTGTCCATCTCGTGGTCGCCAGCAACCCCATCCTCTTCACACCCCGCATCTGAGCCAAGGTCGTCCACCTCCTCGCCATTTCCTTGTGCTGCAGCACTCCAGTCGTTGCTGTCATCTTCTTCGGCTGCATGTTCATGCCTGACTGCGCGCTTGTACTGTCGTGGGTATTAGCCAAATGCTGTTTTATGAAGGCTCGGATCGGCCAACCCCCAGCGAATCGTTGAAAGTATTTGAAGTCATTTTGGATCTCACGAAAAGAAATTAGGTAGCGATGCAGAAAGACAAGAAATACGCACTTTCTTTATTGTCTTTTCTAGACGAGGCTTATCCTGATCTCGAATAGTTTTGCTCGTATTTAAAAACCGGTTCGTGTTGTAGCGCACAATATGCTAGCAAGGATAAGTATTGACCTTCGTGAATCCAATAGTTCCTCGCACCATAAGTCGATTATAACGCGATTTATTTTGACCGAGCCGCATTTCCTTTTGTAAGTTATAACCCGTTCCTTTTCCAGCTTGACCCTTAGGGCGAGGAATGAGAGTCTGCGCTGGTTTGGACTGTTTTGCGGCGGCAGCAGTCAACGCAGCTACAAAGAACAAGTAAGACGGAATTCCACACAGCGAAGAGTTGGAGACATGCCCAACTGTGCGGTGGCAGCTTTGAGTTGTTTCTGCGTGTTCACAAGCTGCTCCTCGAGTGTTGGCGGCTTTTGTCGGGGCGGCATGGGGTAGAAAGAGAAGAAGTGACACGACCACGTGACTGTGACCGCGACGCGTTTATTCATGATTCAAGCTACAGGTCAATTCATAGCTTAGCAATTCTGATCAGAAAAATAACTCGCAAGGTTGATTGCAAAAAGATTCAAAATCACGACATATAGAATAGATCCAACAAGAATGATTTGAAGGGTAAGATAATGACATACTGCTAACTATCTTCCATGTCTTGTATTTCCTTTTCTTCAGATTCAGCAGACGGCACAAATTCGGGTTTTACCAATCCAGCGGTTCTGTCGACTATCGTCCATCTACCCCTGGTTTTGATGCGACCAACAACAGCACTGACGGTCGCAATGTCAGTGACAATGGTTGCTGTCGTTCGATTGTGTGATACGATTCCTTTCGTCGCATCTCTGCCGTCGGTGGAACATGGCGTGATAACTGCAAGCAGTCGGGTTTGGCCGGAGAACCCCCCCATATTTTACCTTGGGGAACATTGCAGACAAGGATTCGCTCAAGCCTTCCGTAGAAAATCCGAGATACCCATCTGGTTTGGTTCCTCACTGGCTGGTCCACATCTTTGACCAGCAGCTCGTACTGTATTCAATTTAGCAACAGGAAAGTAGGTTTAGCATTTACTTACCCGAACATACGATGTATCCCTGACCGAGTCTCCTGATTTGGTCGCAGAAGCCGTGGTGATGTGATCGCCGTCAACAATACGAAGTTTTCCCCAGCTGGGCATGACTTTGGGCAGTAATGAGAGGAATTTGTTGGATTTTGTGGTGAGAGCGGATTCGAAATATCCGGCAATTTTCTTGCGCAATGGAGCATCGGGCTCGAAGTTTTTGAGACGTGGGTAGCGTAGAATGGTGTGGGAATCTGCAATTCAATAAACGAGCTGCCGATGATGGACGAGAGATGTACAAACAGTTTTCAAAAGTTTGTTCGGATGCCGAGGGTCCATTCTTGCGGAGCCCATAAATAGCTAGCTCATCAGCAAGTCATATCGCTCGCCGATTTGTTCCAGGTAGGCGTAATTGAGGATAGTGTTACTGAGGTTAGCCATGGAAATTTTTTGGATCGTAACCGGGCCTTTAGAAAGCCACAGTACCGCTCCATATAAAAAGTCCACGTTGTCCAAGATGGACCGCAGAACCGAATGTCGGGAATGATGTGCAGCATGCTGTGAATTACCACAGGGCAAGCACACAATCGGTCTGCAGAATATTGATAATAATACCTGATCCAAATCAACGAAGCACATCAAGAACAGGGAACACAAAAAATACTGCTTGTAAGTTTGAACCCAATCAATAATGTCGTCCTCAAGCTTGTCGAGCTCAGTGGAGGTGATGACAAATTGCAGACATTTCTTGATAATCTCCGACAGATCGCAAGCATGGGTATGATACTTGGGGTCGGAAAAGCGACCTTGGAGAAGAGCTGGGGCCATGTATACAAACCAGAAGCACCATGCTTCAGCGGTAAATTTTCCAGGTCCACCAGCAAGAGAATGTGAGAATTCGGAGGGAATATCTTTCATCGCTTCGGCCGTCTCGCGCCAAATTTCGTCCCACACTTCATCTGGAATCTCGTAGTCTTCATTGCCAGTGTCGAGACCCTTGTACTTGCCGCTCCACAGAGCGATTAGATTCGGAATGATGTTTTCGAACAGCAGGTGCATCAAATCCCACGGGTATGAGCGCGCGAGATCCATGGAGCCTACCCGACGCAACGCGGGAAGTCCTTTTATTCCGTAAAATTTTGCTTGTTGTTCAGCTGCATTAGCACTTTTAGCTCTACAGTCGTCGATGAGGCCGATGATCTCCATGAAGCGAGCATGCGTGCGGAAAGGTAATTCACGGGGCTCCCAAGAGGCAGGTTGCTGATTCCCGTCGCGGGGCGCTGCTAGTGGGTAGTAATAGATGGTTTCGGCGTCGACATTTCGTTGACCTTTGATTTCGCACCCACGGCAACCACTGAGACTATTATGGCCCTTGATGTTCATCATCTTCTCGACTGCGATGATGTCGCCATGCCCTGAGATGTTATATGCCCGAAGGTCGAACCTCGTCCGAGTGAGGGAATCGTAAGTGTCGATCCCTACCGCCAGCTGGGCTAATTCGTCGTCAAACGGAACAAGGAAACTGTGGAGGTCCTTTGGACCTTTGGGGCCAGGGATGGCTCCGCAGGACATGAGGTCGCCTAAATGGGTACGAGTGGTGGTGGAATGTTATGTAGTTCGACCAAGATTGGTGTTGCAGATGGACCTTTGCGGCGTCTGTCGAAGAGGAGGTAGGAATCGGTGCAGATGGAAAGGGAGATATCGTTTTTCCCGGAAAAATAACAATGCGGGAGTTCTTGCCCATCGACGACGACTTTCTTCCTAAGGAGATTCCTATAATTCTGACCATCAAATACATCCGCGATGGTGCCTGGGACATGTTGGTATCGATGACGGTAAAGCAACTGCTCAACCTTTCTTGGGTTCTGGAAGAAGCCCTGAAGGCGTGGAATTATCGGGAGATAACAGAAGAGTCGACGTGGTCTTCCATCTGATCCAAGTCGGGGCTCTTTGCATTCACGATAGGGGCACTGGGTTAGGTGGAATATTCTCCTGTATATGCTACGCAAGAGTTGACGCAGCAGTGATACCAGACAGGCTCGATGCCGGAGAGAATCGCAACACGGTGAATCATAACATAGTGAGAACTGATGTCAAGATCGTGGCGGAAAGCATAACACATTTGCTTGAATGCGAGATAAGGCATCGTGGTAAGCATCTTCAAGCGGAAAGCACGAATGTTATCGCGGTCTTTCTTGGTAAGAATCTCATTCCCTGTTATTGAATCAATCTCGGCTATAATTTCTCCAAACTAGATACGCACTGTACTCCCATAATTCTGCTTCTTCATCTGACCCCAACATTTCCTCCAGCTCACGATCCATCTCTTCACGGCTAACATATTCATCCCTTTCTTCGCCCTCATCAAATTTGAGCCACTCATCTTCCTCTTCGAGCACAAATTCTGATTCTGCGTCCGATAGCACGGGATCAGAGTCGTCGTCGTCGGTGGTATCGTTGTCGACATCCATGATCGAGTCCGCAGTGAGAGCATCTACAGAGGTAAAAGTATCCATGGGATCATCGGGGACTACATCGTCGTCGTCGTAGCTGGCCATTTCTTCGTCGCTCGAGGAGTACTCGGATTCAGAGGGAAGAATTGTCGATTTATCTTCAATTCTTCGATAGTGTTCTCTCCTAGTACGACCAGCTAAGGGCTTGCCACAAGTGCTAGAACAATTACAGTGTTTGCGCTTGGTCTTATTCTTGCGCGAGGAAGACATGGCGCCGCCAGAAATTTGTGAGCTGACAAAGCTCTGCCCGAAGCGCACAACGCGCACGGACCATCCGGGCATGGCAGTAGCCGTTAGCCGCATAAAATATATTCCTGCGGAATAACGCAAAAATATTTTATGTGCGGCTGACATGTGGCGCCAGCAAACCCAGAGAGAATCCATTTCAGACAAGATTTAGGGTCAGTCATACAGATGCACGAATGTCGCACATGCGGGAGAGGTTGAATAGAGACGTAAACAGACGATGGGAAGTCGTAGTCGAAGACACGTAATGAGTTGCCGAGCCAAGCACAGTGGACACAGGAGCCAGGAGCACAGGAGGAATAAAGGTTACCAGCAGATTCATAGGCCAGAAGAGCAGGAGAGAGGCAAAGGAGGCAGGACGACAGAGGTAGGTTACATGGTAGAAGAGAACAAAGAGATTGATAGACTGCACAGCCATATCGGCCCATAGATCTGCGCGACGTGATGGCGGGAAACACCGGGATTCATCTGCGGACGGCTGTTAGATGGCTGGGCCAGTTTACAACGGGAAGCACTCCCATGGAGTGTTTTCTGTAGGAGTGCTTGCTGGGAACTGCAAAGCAGTGACTGAAAATCACTCCCGGAGGATAACCTCCATCGGAGTTCCAAAATCTCGTAAGGAGTGACCGGTCACTGATATGGAGTGACTTTACTTTACACAGTGGCGACCGAGCGCCGCCAGCTGGTACTGGAAGCCGAGGAGGCTGAGGTGGGCTGTGATATGCACTTCTGGCGCTCAGGTGACCGCATCATGAAAACCCATTCACTAGTTCCAGCTCACATCTTTGGAAACGCCTTGAGGGAGCTTTTGTCCCCCAATACCTCGTTGGAACGCTTTGATGCGGTTGTTTCGATGATCAAAAGGACGTTCCCCGCCACAAGAAGCTCGCTGTCATGGTGGGAACGACGAACTATTGCGTCAATGTCTTTCCTGCAAAGCGCGCCATGAGTGCGGAACTTGCAGCCAAGGTTCCTTCGAATTCGAACGCAATTGAACACCAGCATCGCTTCTTCATCATGCGTGGGACGACCACGACTTGCAACCAGGGTCGAAAAATCTACTTGCACGTACGTGAAATGGAAAAGAAACACGAGGCAATCAAAGTTTGCATGATATTGTTGAATTAGCCTTTCAGGTCTGAATTCGCATTTAGCTGATGTTCGACGCAAGCGACATTCGAATCGCCGGCCTGGAAGCCTCATACATGGCATGAAACGATGGGCGGGCACCAGATACCTTAGCAGCCCTTGCCGATCTTGACAGAGAGTCCACGGATTCCCCATTCGGTGTCAACGCTCCCCGTAACGGCACCAAATCCACGGACCGCCTACTTTTCCAGATCCGCGCTTCCCTGTGGATTTGCCATCGAACTTCCACGTTTAACGAGGTGCACTCGGCTCCGTCCACCGCAGACAATTCAGGTCTAACACAATGATGATGCCGCCGCAACAAAAGGCTCCACATCAGGCTGCCCCTTTCCATTAACGACCAACCCCTGAATCAGCTGCTCTGTATCCCGAAAACCTCCTCCGTCAGAATGGTGCTCTGGGTGCCGACAAATCTGCAACGAAAGCTCGGTTCAGCATCCTGCTATCCAATGCATGAATGCCGATTTTGGCACCATGTCAAATGCATCATAGACAAATCCCATACATCGAGGTGGATTTAAACAACTGGCTGTGCAACATATGCGATGGCATTCCTCTCGATGTGACACCTACATGGAGCAATGACCTGTGAGTTCTTGTGCCTTATTTATCACCTATCAACGACTGAATTACCGGTGCAAATTTAGGTTCCCAATGACACGATTTCCGACGAGCACGGACCAGGACTGCACGTACCGCTACAGCGGCAGTGGACAGCAGTTGCGGCCTTGAAGATGATTCAATGTCGCTAGGCTCCGCACTGGATCAGCGTGGAAAATGCTTGAGCTTTCTTGAGCTGTGATGTCTTGCGTCTTTCAATATTTGCTAGTCATCCTTGATCGTGATCACCGTGGCAAACAATTTCTAATCATCCATCCAGCGAATGGTATTAAATTCTCCATGTTTTACATATGTCTTATTGGTTTGAAGTGGAGTTTCTTGGAGCACTTCTCCGCACCCGAGCTAGGTTCAAACCTAGATAGAATATCCATACCTGTTGGTCTAGAACTAGTTGTTGAGAGCATTTTGGTTCAAAGAATGTATTTGGATTGTTGAACCAGAATCACACCAAATTTGAGGTCACAGAATGCCTAGGGGAAAACAAGAGACAGCGCGGCACTTGCCGCACTGTACAGCAAAATTTGAACTCGGTGATCGAAACGTTGATCTGGGCGCAGTTCAGTAGTCTTCAATGATTATAATGTTATTTCCCCTGGATGCTGATTTCGATTCCCAACATCAAACAGACCATAGTTCTAGTTAAGTTGACATAAGGATTACTTTTTAGCGCATTTATTAGGCTGCCTTTCAAAGAAGCTTTGGGATTTAAGGACTTTCAGATCTCATGTGATGTGGAATTGAGAATCTATATCGTGTGCTGAAAGAGATATGCTGCGCGCAATAACACCTCAATAATTTGCGAAGATCGGTCGTTGCACTCACGGTATTCAGCAGAAAAATACCAAATAATACGATTAAATATGAGTAAATTACGTTTACAATACATTATGATACCCTTACGACTAAATATCCAGCTTTCGACAGCTTCAAACCGGGATCAAGGGGAGTGACAACAGTGTCGCAGTTTGACATTCCGAATCGCTCTAGAATGTCGAGACAGTACTGGCGCTGGGAGAGGGTTACAGTGCCTCGATTGAGATCTTGTTTAATCTCGACACCCAGGAGCCAGGATGTCGGACCCAATTCCCGGAGCTTAAAGTGCTTCTTGAGCTCGAGCACTATCTGGTCGACCTTCTCTCGGATTTCGATGCGATGGTCATGTCATCGACATACACAGGGATAATGATCCGTTCGTCGCCGCGCCCATACACCCAAACGCTATGCTCACACGTAACCCGGGAGAAGTTCATAGTGGTCAGAGCCCTGTGCAGGGTTTGAATCCAGACTCTCCCGGCCTGCTTGAGGCCGTACAGAGATTTGAGTAGGCAGAGGACCCATTGCGGGTTCTTTTCCACGAACCCCTCCGGCTGCTTCATGTAGATCTCTTCCTCGAGTTTCCCATGAAGAAAAGCATTTGAAATGTCGACACTGTAGAGTATGAGGTCTTCGATAGCGGCGAGTGCGAGGATCGAACGAAGTGAGGCCCATTTTGGTGTTGGGGCAAAAGTCTCGTGATACTCGAATCCCGGTCGCTGACCACAGCCCTGCGCGACCAAACGTGCCTTGTAGCGCTCAATGGAACCGTCGGCATTTCGCTTCACTTTGAATACCCATCTGGAGCCTATGGCTCGACGGCCTGGGGGGAGTTCCACTAGCTCGAAGGTTCCATTCTGGACAAGTGCTTCAATCTCCTGAACAGCGGCGTTGTGCCACTGGGCGCGCTCCTCTGGTGATCTCTTCATGGCTTCGGCATAGGAGCGGGGCTCTGTGCTGGAGGACGACGGCCTTTGAGGCGTGCTCAGAGGTGTCAAACGCATACTGGAGCGCTTCCTCGTGCGACAAGTAATCATCATATTGGCCCGTGTATACGAAATCCAGACCTGCGCGACACGCTCGAGCTGCATCCTGTATCCCACCGTCGTCATCTGGTTCCTGGTGAGAGTCGGTGGATGAGGTGAACTCGGAGGGGTCGTCTGCGGTTTGTGGCGTAGGGAGTTCTTGATCAGTGGCCTTAGGTTCTGACCATTGCATCTGTTTCCTCATGAGGTGATTCACATTCAGTGATCCACCTCGACGATCTCGCAGCTTTCGTGGTTCATCCAGTCGTGGAAGAGGAGAAGGTACTGGGGGATTGTCATGCGGAGGTGAAACTGGTGGAGTGGGGGGCTCGAGTGATGTTTGAGGGGTATCCGCCGAAGCTGAAGGATTATCATCTTCGCTTTCACCCCCATCATCCGACAACTGAGGCGGGCATTCAGGCACGGAAATAACCTTCTTTGTTGAGTTTCCCGGGAAATAACGTTCGTCAAAACTGCATGACTGCTGGTGTAGAATTTTCGAAGCTCAGGATTCCAAAACAGCCATGCTTTGGTGCCATGGGGATAACCAACAAAGATACACCTGCGAGACTTTGGGTCCAATGCCTTGCGTTTCTTCTTGGGTATAAGCACGTAGGCCAGACACCCCGAAGATCCGGAAGTATGAGACATCTGGTTTCTTTCCACCTCGTTTCCACCTGGCATACGGGGTAGTAGTCCCGGGAAGAGCTGATGTCGGCGTACGATGCAGGAATGGATGTAGACGTTTGCTGCGAGGCGCCAGAATGACTTCGGGAGATTCGATTGAGCAAGAAGGGCTGTGGATTGCGTTTTCAATGTCTCGATTCGCTCGCTCGGCCACACCGTTCTGGTAAGGTTCTCCAGGTTCAGTAATCTGGATTTGAATTCCATTTTCGGCAGCCCAGAGTTTCAGCTCTTCCGAAATGTACTCGCCACCTCCGTCACATCGCATTACCACCCACTTCTCTCCAGTCTCTGCTTCAGCGTAGGCTTTGTACGCCCTAAGGGCAGCAAAGGCATCGCTTTCCTCTTTAGATATGCGATGGCGCGCCAGCGGGAGTCATCATCGATGAAGGTCATCCAGTAACGGTAACCTTCGGGTGTTGCAACATCCATCGGTCCTTTCAGGTCCGAGTGGACCAGACGAAGACGTCGGGTACGTCTCCTACCTGGCCCGTGGGGTATGTTGTGCCGATGCTGTTTGCCTACCACACAAGCCTCACACAGCGGATCTGGCTCCACAGACAACTCGAAATTCATGCCCGTTACGAGCTTGTTCCTCCGCATCTTCTTGATATCCTCAAGGTTGAGGTGTGTGAGACGGTCGTGCCAGAGTCCCAGTGTCAAAGGGACAGTTGTTGCTCCGTTGGCACTGTGGGCTGTAGGAACAATTATGGCCCCGTTTAGATATCCCGTATTCGTTTCGTCAATTGTCGCCGTGAATATGATGCGCCCATCGAGCGCGAATTGGACCTGGTCCCCGACTGCACGTATCTCATATCCCTTCAGCCTCGTGAGGTGGAAGAGAGACAATAGATTTGAGGCAAGATCTGGTACATGAAGTACGTCGTGAAAAACGACTATTTGGTCACTATCCTTCGGCTCGAACTGAACTGAACCAATCCCCTTCGAATAGATCACACTATCGTTCGCAAGTCTGATAGGAATGCGGTGGGGCGAGTACGAGGTGAACCACGACTGGTGGGGAGTCATGTGTGAACTTGCACCTGTGTCGGTGTTCCAGTCAGTCGCCGATCGGGACTGGAGCCAGTTGGAGCGATGGGACAGGGAGGTGAAAGCACTCGCCTTGCCAGCGAACTCCGTCGCGTAGCTAGCGGATGCAGCTGCTGGAGGCGTTGGAGGGCTGGTATTTGAGGGGTCTGAAACATTGCGTCCCCGACCTCGGCCACGATTGGAGGACCATTGGAGCGATTTCTTGGCCTTCGAGAGCTTCTCACAGTCCTTGATGAAGTGTGGCCCATCGCACAGGAAACACGGGCCTACTTTTGCAGCCATTGCAAGTGTAACGCCCCTGTCTTCCTGCTTGATGGTGGGCTTCGACTGGAAATCACGCAGGATTGTGGACTCGACATCGCCAAAGTTTAGGTCTTCCTTCATCAGGAATTGGGTGGCGAAGGCCCGGTGATCTGGATTTTCGGAACTGCGTAGAGCTCGGAAGCGACCATCGTGGCAAGCTCAGCGTCGAGCTTATCGATGTCGAAATCCTCGGGTCGTTGGCGACGAATGAAGGAAAGGGAGCTAGAGATGTCCGTGATGAGAGTGGAGAGAATGAGCTTTGGCTCAATGTCGTCGCGGAGAGTGACATTGAGGAAGTCGTTGTAAGCTTTAAAACGTACTCCCGGGGCCTTCTGATTGTGCTTGGCGTCTAGAACCGCCAGCATCTCCGAAGGCTCTCCTTTAACGGCCCTCAAGTCGTCTCGAAGTGGCTCCTCCACTGCTAGCCAGATTTCTCCGCTCGCCTTGCTCTTCCGTGTCTCGTATGCCTCGATGTCGTTTCGCTCCTCCCTTGTAAGCTTGTCTTCATCCGCTGGAACGGGGTAGATCTCCGCGCCGATGCACATCCGCCATAGGCCTTTCGTGCCGGCATATGCCTCGAAGTCCTCGTACCACTTGGTATAGTCGTCCCGGTGAAGCATCGGACGAGAGGTAGTCTCGGTCATTTTGTGAAGGATGATGTGAGAAGAGTCTGTAGATTTAGTGTATGGGGTGACCAGCCAGATAGTTGCGTCAACAGAAAGTCCCGAGGCGATTTTATTGCGCGGGGCCCATAACCTGTCAATAACAGGAAGAACCGAGGTAACGCAGTGATATCAAGCTCTCAAGGGACTGGGACGGAGTTAGGCAAGGGTGAAGATCCCTTGGGTCCATCCCTTTCTATATACATGTACGGTCCGGTACCTAAACTAACATACCGACGCGTTACGTCACCTATTCCAACGTCACCTATTCCAACAGTGACAGCGGCATCCATTATAATATTGACACAATCCTTTACATTTACAAACACGTGACCCTATTTGTTGACACAATCCTATGTATTTTCAAACGCTTGACCCTCTTGCCCTCGCCACAATTCTTTGCATTTTCAAACACCTTCAATTCCAGTGCCGTACTAGAGCCATTTTTTTTGAGGCGTTGACCCGCAATGGTTGACCATTCCAGCCATTTTCTGCTATTCAGATTCTCCTCGGAAGCATTATTGACCTCTCCAGCGGCCAATCAGTGGTTTACATTTTCAAATGCATGACCCTATTGCATTTGCCACACTCTTTCAAATAATTCCCATTCTAGTGCCGTCCCAGAGCCATTTTTTTGGGCGTCGACACCCGATAGATAGTCCTGACCATTCCGGTCATCTTCAGCTATTCAAATTCCTCTCGGATGCATTACTAACCTCTCCTGCAGCCAATCAGCGCTTTACATTTTCAACCACGTGACCATAATGCCCTCGCCACAATCCTTTGCCTTTTCAAACACTTTCAATTCCAGCGCCGTCCCAGAGCCATTTTTTGAGGTGTCGACCCGCCATGTTTCTGCATTTTACCTCCTCCCGGTAGAGAAGAGGAATGAGTGTTCGCTTTCTGGTTGAATCATATTCTGGTCAGGTCAATACACCCCCCAACACGCGGACAGACATTTTATGTAACCCTAGGCGAACCACGTTGTGGAATATTTGCTGAATTTTGTGGCTGTGTGCATATTTTACCTCTTCTCAGTGGAGAAGTGGAATGAGGGTTCATTCTCTCTGTGATTCATAGTCTGGCTAGGTGAATACATCCGCCAACACATGGACAGAAAATTTAACCCATGGGGAACCAACCATGTTGTAGAATATTTTTTGAATTTTGTGGCTGTGCACATATTTTATCCCTTCCCGGTGCAGAAGTAGAATGCATGTTCATTTTCTGTTTGATTCAAAGTCCGGCTGGGTGAATGCATCCTCCAACACGCGAACAGAAAATTTAACTCCCGGCAAACCACGTTGTGGAATATTTTTTTGAATTTTCTGGCTGTGCGCATATTTTATCCCTTCCCGGTGCAGAAGTAGAATGAGTGTTCATTTTCTGGTCGATTCATAGTCCGGCTGGGTGAATGCATCCCCCAGCACGTGTACAGAAAATTTAACCCCGGGCGAACCACGTTATGGAATATTTTTTTGAATTTTCTGGCTGTGCGCATATTTTATCCCGTCTCGGTGCAGAAGTGGACTGAGTGCTCATTTTCTGGTTGAATCATAGTCTGGCTAGGTGAATGCACCCTCCAATGCGCACACAGAGATTTTAACCCCTGGCGAACCACATTAGGGGTGCTCAATCCTCAGGTCAGTTCGGTCAGGTCACTTTTTAAATAAAATAATATTACAAATCCATTGATCCGAGCGTCTGATGGAATCACGTTATCCCAAGAGCTCTCTTTTCTTTTCGTGTCGACTGCCTTGATTCATTCAGTTGCGCAGTTTGAATTCAATTTTGGCATGTCCGGAGTACCATTGAAAGCCATCAAATGCCTGTTATTAACCAGGTTGCGCAAAAGCCATAGAGTGGCTTATGGCTACCAAAAATGGCAATTTTCGTCAGACTGGCTAGATATTTTGCCGAGTCTTTGGGCCACAAATTGTTGCCCGATGAAACCTCTATTGGACCTGACAAAGTCCTGGGCCGAGTTCATGAATGAGGGTCATTTTGCTTCGCCACGGGTATGTTGGTCCATTTAAACTTTTCTCCCAGGTGCTCAAGGAGCCACCAATCAAGAGCTTTGCGCAGGCTAGCTGCGTGTTGCCGCGAATCCATCCCCATAGCCAACCACATTCCTGTCACAGTCGATAGTGAGCGCGACCCAGTGATTCTTGTTCTGGTTTGCAATAGTGCCAACTGGGTGCGGGTTTTCATCGCAAATGACGTCCCAAGCCGCCGAAGCCATGCGCATCGACGGGATGTACGGTACGTCTTGGGCTGGAAGTATGCTCTAGAGAGTGCCTGCACAAAGTACGTCCCTCGATACATGCTGTACTTCCATCGCTGAGTCCGAGATCAGAAGCGAGGAGCTCGAGCATTTGGTCCTCGTGGTCGGTATTAACCATTCTGTGGTGAACCAGAATGCGAGACCATCAACAGCACCTCCACTCCTGAATTCTTCATCCACCGTCCATCACGCTCGTGGCACAGTCTGCCTAACTGGGTCTAGGTGGGTCTAGGTCGGTCGATCATGCAAATGCTGCTAGGCACAGTCTGCCGACCAAGACTCTGCCTAACTGTGTCAATTGGTCTGTCACGTCTGCCGACGTCCCCTATATAATCAATGGGCGAGACTCATACTCATTTCTCTCTTGGTTGGCTTATTTCAGTGCCTATATTTGTTCCGCTATTTATATCAAACGTTGCTATGCCATCGCTGAACCCAGTTTGCCGAGATTAATGGATTTGATTGACAGATTGATCTAATAATGGCAGAAATAACATCGAGATAATTCAACCTGGGGCTTTCGATGCTTAAGGGCCTACCTAGTGCCTGTTAGGCTATGTCTGACCCATTTTGTGTCCTGCCTGTGGATACAGTCTGGATTTGAGCCTGATTCGCGGCTCTTAGGAAATGCCGTACAGTGCCGTAAGTGCCGAAACGCGAGCCTCAAGTCGATCCACAATCAATACAAGTGATACCTGGGCAGACCTAGGCCATATATAAGTGTCCTAGCATGAATTGGGACCATTGGGAGCGGGAGCACACTGTGTTGAACACTGGGTCTGCCTATATGCCACGAGCCCTCAAATGCAGTGCATGGGAGCTTTTCGAGGACCTTCAGAGCAGCCCTGATGCCCTGGGCAGCTGCGTTTCTGGTCGTGGACTTTTCTAGGGTCTCGTGGGCTGAGGCCAGCGCGGTATGCCACACTGTTTTGGCCTCGCGTGCAGGCTCCATTGACGACCAGATTGTAGCGAGCCACAGTGGGTAGCGGCCATTTTGTCCGCGGTGTGCGGTGAATGCACGAGTACAATGGACCTGATCCCGGGGTCAAGAAGGATCATGCGGCCAACTCCTTGACAATGTCGGCAGGCGGGACGGGTATGTCCATCACGTCGAAAGCGGTAATGGTCGGAGGGAGGTGAGAGGTAGAGTCGGTGGAATGTCCAAACACATTGGATTGCCGCTGAATTTGGTGGTTTGAATTTGTGTCCTCTACCACGTCACTGAAGGCTGAAGTGGACACAATGTGACTGAGCGTAC
This sequence comes from Mycena leptocephala, assembly GCA_029378395.1. NCBI lineage: Eukaryota > Fungi > Basidiomycota > Agaricomycetes > Agaricales > Mycenaceae > Mycena > Mycena leptocephala. Next base: position 273,935 of record JARJLF010000008.1, read on the forward strand.
TTGTAAGATGTCTCGAAGTCACGTGCAGCCAGCTTTTTCATATCGGAGACGTTGGCCTGAAATCTGAAGATGGTCCACCTCCCAAATGTTGGAATTCCAGGAATCTAGGCATTGTAAGAGCCAAATACATGAAAAGTCAGCAGATCACTGACCTCTCGTTCAATTTCTCAACAGAAAGGGGCTGTATGCGTGGAGAATACGCACGAGATGCGTGAACAATGACTTCCAGGACCCAAGCTCCACTTCATGCAACAAATCTGGAACAAACATAGTGAAAAATCGAAATCATATGGGCGAGCTTCGAAAATGCATTCTACAGAAGAGGTAAACTTCAATAAGAGATGGAATAACACAGGTACGCACACGAGTCGGCACCCAAGATTTTGGTTTCAATAGCTTGTTAATTGCAGATCCAGCGACGAGATATCCTTTCTCGAAAATCTAGGTGTGCGCGAACTCGATCGTGTTTTGGTACCATTGCGTGTCTTGACGAGTATTTTGGCGGTGCCGCGTATCTCTGTCCCTTCTCGATAAAACAACGGGGACATGGACAACCACCGAAATATTTAATTGTTGCAAGAAGAACCCTGGACTCGATCAGACCGAATGTAATAAGATGTATATATGGACTCCTACCTTTCTGGATAGTCGGCCCCGTAAGTGAAAAAGCGCGGGAAAATCAACCGCTCAATTCCATCGTAGCACTTGAGGACATGTCCGTGCACGTATGTGTGGATGAATTCCGGGGTCAGAAGCAAGTCCCAGATGGCGTGCATCAATTTCGTTTCAGATGAGCAAGCATATCTGGTTCCGCAATCATGCTTCACTGTCTGTTGTCCATAGCCTGATGACTGCCAACAGGAACCCTGCTTCTCAAATCAGAGTCCATATCGTACCTATCTCATTGAACTATTAGGATTACTCTCACGTCACTTGCCTCATGGCCTCGAAGGCCACTTGTTATTTTCATTACCATCAATTGCTGAAAAGAGTCCACCTGTTATTCATATGTACAGATTCCATCCATACAGTAGTATGATAGCGGACCAAACTTCGTGACAAGTTGAAGTCCCGATTTGGAAATTACTACTAGTAACTCAGGTTTGACCTGATAATGATGAGGGTGTGTAAATAGTACGATAGGAGGCCCTCTAGAGATCCCCCGGAGCAAAAGTTTGAAAATCGAAAATTTATTTTTACTGACTCCGATTTCGCGCTTTTGATCTCGGGCCGGTGGTAACCAGTGGCTGTGCTTTCCTTTTTGGCACACCAGGCTGCTTGAAGTCGCACAATACTTACAGTGGTGCTCTAAATAAGTGCCGAGCCCCGGTTTGAGGTCATTTCATGGTCGAATTCCTTCAAACAAAATTGTAGCATGAACATTCAGTAGTTCTAAGCTTGTTTGAATCAAAAAAATCATACCATACCTACTTCAATGTCGCGGAATAAAATATTTGGGGTATTCTGAAAAATCGACTTTGTAGACTGGCTTGCTATCTAAAATCGGTCATTACAGCATGAAAGAACTTGAAAAATGAAGGATGCTGACATTTTAGTTGACTTGATTGATACTCATTTGAGCGCACAATGGGCACTGCAAATCGATCACTTTTGCTTTTTTGGGAGCATTTTGTCCATTTTCGCCCAAAATGGCGAACTTGGAGCCTCCGTGTGAGCTCAAATCAGTATGAAATCAAGTCAACTAAAATGTCAGTATCCTTCATTTTTCAAGTACTTTCATGCTGTAATGACCGATTTTAGATAGCAAGCCAGTCTACAAAGTCGATTTTTCAGAATACCCCAAATATTTTATTCCGCGGCATTGAAGTCGGTATGGTATGATCTTTTTGATGCAAACAAGCTTAGAACTACTGAATGTTCATGCTACAATTTTGTTTGAAGGAATTCGACCATGAAATGACCTCAAACCGGGCTCGGCACTTATTTAGAGCACCACTGTATCCCATGGGTTCAGGATGGCAAACAGCCTGTTTTTACTGCTAAGTATGGCCAAGTAGCTGACACCAACCATGCTGGTGGCTACAGAAGTATATCAATTTTTGCAAATTCTGGCCCAAATTTCGCGCTTTTTTTCCCCACGGTCAACCAACCCTCAGAATGGAAATTTTGCCTATAAACCACCTCCTTCCGAGTCTAAATCTCAAATTCTAGGAGAAAACAGACAAAATTACATGTTGCCATGAAGTTCTGTCTGCTATCATACAACACTTTGAAGGGCCCTGACTGTTGAATGCCTGCTGCCAGTGCGTCGGTCCAGAAGGCTCATCAGAACGAAAGTGCAGGTGTCACGGCAGGGATGGAGTGCCCCAACTCCAGGATCTTGGGACACAGCGGAATGGCGAACTTCCATTCAAAGTGATGCATTGCCCCAGCAGCCTGGCGCACAACCCGCATGGAGTGGTGCAAAGCTGTGTTTCTGCTGTGATTTTCCATCAGATGCCCTGACAGAAGCAGTGCCATTCACATAGGATATTAATCCGATGGATCTGCTACCTCGTGTCCCTAGATTATACTTAGCACCACATAAGCCCTTGCAGCCCAGTCTAAAAGACGACATAACCAAAAGATATGTAATATCCTCTGCAAGTGATGAGATCCAGTAAGAATGGTTCAGCTGCCACTGACAAGGCCTCCACCAGAGAGAAGGTCATAGGCAATGGAGCGTTGACGATGACAACTCAGAAATGAGTATGAGTTAACATTGCAATGTGTCGGCTAGGGTACGTAATTGGTCGGCCTGGTAAACTTGATGCCATCACCTGCCAATCCTTTCCACGTGCCAAGCCAGCACAACCAGCGGAGAAATAGAAGTATTAAGACCCAACCTGTGACAGCAGCTTGTATTCCATGCCGGCAGAAACATAGTCATGAGCCACGGCATGGAGCCTATAATCATCTAGACATATGCAGAATTGCACACTAATACTGAAACAATGGAGAGCCTAGACACGTGGTACTAGATTTGGCGCCACATCCCTGGCTCTTCTGGGCAGCGGGGACCAGAAAGAGGTGGACCCACGTTGGCCGCGGCAACAGGCTACTCGGAGTTTGTGTGTACTTGGCTCTGGCCTTGGCTAGCCCTTGTTTCCTTTCAACGTCTGACAAGACAAGCGGACTCGCAAGTACAAGCGGTGACCAGAATCCCAAAAGTACGCATACCTCTCACTTCCTACTTCCATCTTGCTTACCTGCCTTTCGCCATGCAGTCTTTGTGTTTTCTACTTGGATTCAAACCCCCCCTTGTATCATCGTGCGCAGAATGCCTTGTTTCCTTCCTATCTCCCTTCTGACTCCCATGAAGGCCCCAGGGAACCCACTGGCTGAGTTCCAGCGTTGTTTTAACCCTATAGAATCTTCAGCAGTCGTCGATAGTCGCCGATAAACCTGCCACGACCACCAGCATGGCAAATGACTCCCCTAAAGCTGCGCCATCCGCCCCAGAGCGCCCGTATCCTTTTCCACCCCCACCGCCTCCGGAAAGCTACCCCCCGTTCCCCGCAGAGGATGCCAATGGTGCTGCTCCTCCTCCCGGAACACCCTATATGTTTCCGTACCCACCAACCCCCGGGATGTTCTACACCTTCCCACCCCCGCCGCAATCGCAATCTCCCAGCACGCCCTCATCTGCCTCGCGCCCGAAACGCAGCCAGGTGAAGGTGGCCGTGAGTACATGCGATTTTATTTGGTGCCAAACACCGCTGACTGCGTATAACGGACCAGTGCACGAACTGCGCGAAGGCTTCCAAGCGCTGCGATGACCAGCGCCCGTGCCTGCGGTGCCAGAAGTACAGCATGACGGACACGTGCGTCGACGGGCAGCGCAAGGAGCGCAAGAAGGGCGTCAAGCACGGGCCGTACAGGCGCAGGGCCAAGGACGGCGATAGCCTGCCCGCCTCGGAGTCCTTCACCGCAGAAGTGGGCGCCAGCCTCCCTGCGGCGGAATGGACCGCCTCGCATGGACCGGCGCCAGCTGCCGCCGCCCCTTCTGCACCCGCGCCACCTGCGCCGCCTGCCTCTGCTGCGGCCCCGCAGCCATTCTCCGCCCTGCCTCAGGGCTACCCGCACGCGTTCTATCCGCCCATGGGCTTCCTCCTCGGGCCGCCGCTGCCGAGCGCGGAGGGGGGCGCTGCGCCGGTGCCGTACTTCTACCCGTACCCACCGTTTGGGATGTACCCCCCGCCGGTACAGGCTGCGGTACCGGCTGCCGCGGACACAAAAACGGCTGAGGAAGAGAAGAAGTGGAAGCGGGGGAAGGGGAAGACGAATGGAGTGAATGCCGTCGGGACGAACAAGGTGAATGGGAACGGCGCGAGCGCAGACGCAGGAGAAGGCGCTGCGAACAGGAAGACGCAGAGGGTGCGGATGCCGATGGGGACGAGGGTGGGTACGCCTGAGCACTGATGAGCGCAAGCGAGTTGCAGGAGAGTTCCTTGCTCGCCTGCCATCTACAAAACCATCTCATCAGAACAAATCCGGAGATCGTATTGTAAGGAGAAGGACGGGACATGCAGTAACCTTCTTTTGTTCAAGTCCCCGGGTGGAGCGTCAGTGAGTAATATGGCGAAATGTGCGAGAGGTAAAAAAATCAAAGTGAAATCGTCCGGCGAACTAAGTGATGAGATTGAACATTCGTAAGTACAGCTCCGGACAAACAAAGCCAACAAATTTGTTGACTGAAATTTGCCGCGAAGCACAACCGTCCTGAAAAATCGATAAAAATCCAAAATAGCGATCGAGAGATCTTCATGAGGGCATCGTGATCCTAAAGTTTGAACATGATCCGGCGTATCTGCCAGAATCCGCCAGAGTCCGCCATCAAATTACGAGTACTTAGGTAATAAGTAGTCGTCCATTTCAAATTTCATCCATTGACGTTTTCCACTTCGACCGAAAGAGTAAGTCCCATTCTAACGTACCGACATAAATAGTGGCTGTGTTGAAGTCTTTTTAAACTTTTCATTAGACTCATTTTGTGATAAAATACTGGTATATGAGTGAGTTAAATCCTATCAACCATTGCTAATTTATCTTGCATTCAACCTCCACTTCCCCCAGATGCACATAACATCACGGTACTTGCAACCCGTCAACCTGTCGACGGACGAATACGGGTACCCCGTCGACGGATCTTTACCGTCGCGTACCCTTCTCAGGGGCTGACTGAATAGATGGGTGAGAACCCTAGCCCTTGCCAACTATAGGCCTATCTTACTGCTAAACTCAGACTACAAGATATTCAGCTTATTTCACCAATTGAAGTTCCAGCGGCTAGAGAATGTGTAGAAATTGGGTGTTCCTTCCCGCGTGAGTCCTTGAGGTCACAGAAGTCAAGGCGAGAGGTTGGTTACAAACGGAGAGGTGGGTACAACTATTCTACCTGCATTTCCGAACTGTCCACCCTGCACGTTGACGTCCGCACCGCGCTCAAACAGCAGCTGTGCAAGGTCAAGGTGGCCTCTGGCCGACGCCGCTTGAAGGGCATTTCCGTAGTCTCCCACAGTCAGACTCTAATAAACTAAAAATTAAGACAGTCGAAATTTTCAGTAAATCCCTGAACTGAAAGTGCACCGGTTGCCCAGAAACTTCGCTAACTGCGTGAACTTTGTGAACTGCCCGTGAACTCTCCTGTCCTACCGTATTTGGACGTTTATTTGGTCAAGCGTGCTCTCGGCCCGGCTTCTGTGACGCAACGCGTCAAGTCGCGCGTCTCCCCAGTTCCCTCACCGCTCCCGACGCGATACCCCGCCCTCAGTGCTTGCCGAAGATGACGTCCATGGAGGAAGTTCATAGCTTTCTGATGAGAATTCCCGGGCTCGCCGAGTCAGTTACTATGGACAATGCGATGTCTTTTGTACGGCTCGCCTCCCAGCTTAAAGACGAAATTATCCTGGCCCAGGCCGCAGACTACGATCCTGCCGCTGCTAAGGCTCCAACCATTTCGTTTCCGTTTACCGTTGAGGCTAAACTAAACGGAAACGGTAATAAACATTTAAAAAACTGTTTAAAACGTTTATAAACGGTAAATTTTTGCAGCATCGCTATACTGGCCGATTCCCAGTGGAAGGACTCAAGGTAGGTGATTACGCAGTCCATTCCGAGATCCCCATGCGAGATAATCGTGAGCTACCCATCTGCAGCGACAGTCGAAGGGTTGGGCGGACTGGCAGGCGACATTTCAGGTGGTGGTATGCCCAGAGAATTGTGACGCGTCCCGTCACAGATCTGACATCCATTTTGTGCGTGGATAGCGCGCTGGCGAGTATTGTGAACTTCGAAATATTAATATTGCGCAATTAGCAAGGTACCAACAAAGTACACATAATTTTTTTGGCGGCCGGCCATGAAAGGAGCGAAGGGGAAGGCAATGACATTGACAGCATAGCATCGCGGGCCGAATGGCCCGATGGTCGCCAGTTTCATCGGACTTCGGCATAGAGGCTCAAAGATCCATTCCACGACTTCCGGTGAGTTCATACATAATTAAATAGTGACCAATCCGAGCCTGATGCACGAGAAAAAAAATTAACCGTTTAACCGTGTATAAACTGTTTATACACTGTTTGCAGCCGGGCCTAAATTAAACGGAAACGGAAACGGCTTTTTCCGTTTAAAACGTTTAAAAACGGAAATGGTTGGAGCCTTAGCCGCTGCCCCCACCGAAATACCTGAACATGTTAGATCTTTTCTTGGCTGTGCTACCGATATGCCCGAAGAGTTTGTCTCCGGCTGCTGGGGTGCTTTTAGCGACACCATTTGGAGCTATGACGACAACGGCAGTAGCGCTGGACGGGATGCGCAGATGTTTCGAGACTTCGGTTTGGATCATCTACTATGTACCACTAATTGCTTCATCTCCTGCACACACTGAATGATATTGTCATATAGCGGCACGAACACTCTTTCCGCCGACTAAACAATGCACCACTCCAGGCTGTCTCAATGCCAACCTTCTTAAGGACAAGGACGGCCTTCGAAAAGTGGTCCTTTTCACCCTCTGCAAGCGGTTTACACCCAATTTACGCCAGTTCACGGTTAGTTCACGGACTTCACGGTTACACCACCATTCGTGACCAATGTTGCTGAGACGTGATGAAACAACATTTTTTCAACAATCAAGGAAGCTTTCAGGAAGGTTATTAGAATGTTACGTCAACATTTGAGCTCAAAAACATATTCTGGAAGTCAGCAGATCCTTGTAGCAACGTTGTGATGTGGCTTGTCAAACATGGCATTTGAAAATGCTTGTGGGATGTACTTATTTTTGTTTCAAAAATCAAAATAAGTACTAAGGTTGACAGGAGTCACAGGACCTTAGTCACGAATTGTGGTGTAGTTCACGGACTTCATGCAGTTCACGGCGAACTCCGTGAACTTTCTGATATACCTATGTTCTCGAAATTTTTTGAGTTTATATAGAGTCTGATTCAACTGTCGATCGTCAACTCGTAGCTCTTAAGCGAGATCACGTGCACGAATGTGACCGAACTCTTCGGCAACCCCGCCATAGAAAAATCGGTCATTTCAAGGGTTTTAAAAAGCCAGAAATGGGCTCAGATTGCCGAGGGTTTCGCCGGCCGGCATCTTCGATTTTAATCGGTCTCGCGACCGATTTGCGATCACCCTCGGAATGGCGGGTTGCCGCGGTTGGGAACGGGTGAAGGTGCCGGAGAGTCGGGAACTCGAACGTCTGACGGTCCTGGTCCGACCTAGCGCAATCTGAATGGCTGTAAATGTTTGCAGTGATAGAGGCTATCCATTCCTGAGGCGCGCGGCTTAGAAAATAGCCCTGGGACTTCATTGGAATGGAAATGGTTTGCAAGATGTCAAGTCACGCAGTTCAAAATGTGGACCATTGCAAAGGCCATTGCATCATGCGTTTCAAAATGCAAACCAGTAATTGTGCTCTGGAAAGCGCAATAATGGCTGTATATGTTCGCAGTGATCAGGAAATTTATTCACCCAGGTACGTAGGATGTCTATCGACCCCCGATTCCTTGTACACGTATTCTAATGTACCTATACTTATTTATGCGGTCCTAAAACCTTGGGAACTAGGGGGTTAAAATGGTTTTCTTACCCTTTCCGCTTACAGCGCTTTCGGAACCAGGAGCGGGCGCTGCGATTTTAATTTCAGCCTGACGCGTCGTGTGTTTGGTTCTGTGTTCTTCCGGGGGTGTCTTCCGCAGTCTCTCGTGCTGTAGACAGACGCTTCAACAGTTCTGAGCTCGTACCTCACTTGGTGAAGTCTGTTACTTACCTCGGGGTCAATTGAAGGTGTTTTGGGCGCGCGGCAGGGCATCCAAGTTGGCCATTTTGAGCATTTTTGAAGAGAACGAAGGGAGGAGCGTATGGTTTAAACTACGTATATCGTCATGAAATCGACAAAGGTTCATGCCAACATTTTATTTGGAGTGATTTGGCTCAGAAATGACCGAAACCCACCTGACATTTCTTCTGTGCACTTAGTGTATGCCCTTGTTCCTCGAATGCTCCGTGATTGACCAATCACAGACAGCTATCTCTAGATTGTTGCATATCCGCCTAGCATCTCTGGAAAGGCAGTTGAAGAACCTCTTCCACCTGGCTAAAGGCAACCTCGGTGGGGTTCTGTCACATTTATGCGTACTGGTACCGCCATGCCACACAATTATTGTGGCGCAGGCATTAATTGTCCTCCGAGTACAAGCTATTTGTAAGGTACCTTGTCTCTCATTACTTCTGATTTTGATTTCCCGCAGATAGGGATTGGCACGGGTCGGGGCTGACCCGGCCGGGTCCGGGTCGGATCTGAGCCGGGTCAGGGTCAGGGTCTCAGAAATTTAACCCGGCAACCCGGGTTTGACCCGTTGTTGTTGACATTGACACGCATGTGGCGGTGTGACCTCGGAACTCTTCAAACTGCTACCTCCGATGACTACACCGCATCCGCTCAGCCCGCACACATCTTTGACGTCGAGCTTGGTACCCGAACTTCTCCCCGAAGTCACCAGGAAAGAAGGTATTTTTATCAGTCTGTAACAGTGATTGTGCAGGTGAAATAATGTGGGCTGTTGGAGAGTGGAAGAGAATGAAGGGTGGAAAGGAGGAATATAATTGTGCCACCCATCCACTGGCATTGAGTGGCACCTCCATAGGGTCTAGGGTAAGACCCAGTATCGTGCCACGGGGTGCTATGGATGGGAGGAGGGCAAAATGCAAGTGGCAGAACAGAAAATGCACAAGTCTCCCGTCCCCTTGGTAATCTAGGATGAGTTTGGAGAACGGTACAGAAATTTGAGGTCTGTGCACACAATATATTTGGTTCCGGACAACTTGTCCACGGGGTGGGCGGATTGTTATAAGACGGGGGAGCGCGTTGAGTCTGAGCTAATTCTCCCGGGACTCTCGAGAGATTCCCAGGAGGATTGCATGGGCTTAAGGGGTAGTTTGATCATGATCGATCGATCGAAAGAAGAAAATATGGATCCGCTGAGCCGCGCGGGTAAGCTCGCGCAGCAGACCAAGTCCTTTGCACACGTGGTGTCGGCAATCGGCCGAAGAAGCGAAATTCTTCTCACTTAAATACATTCCAGAGCTCAACGAAAGGACTCTGATATCATAACTGCCTCTGAGACCCAAATCCACTGTGCTTGCTGCGTTTGAGCCCAAACCGTCATGGGAACCTTCCCCAAAAGGCAATTTCCCGATTGGGAGGGGGGGAGGGGTAGTGTGGATTTCGCGGATCGGTTTTCCCTTGTGGCCGCCCATTGGCGGTGTACTATAGTATTTCGTTCAATTCGTATGGTCACTTGTCACACGGCCCAAAATCTACGAAAATTTTCGTAAGTCACTGCGTCACAGAGGCGATTTTGGGCTTAGTCGAGGCTTGCCGGCGGATCAAATTACCAAAAGGGGCTCGGTTACGAAAGGTCCAGTTGTATGCGAAGTCACCCCAATGGCCATACGAATCGAACGAAATACTACAGTAATATAGATGTGGCGGTGTCCTGGATGACATCACTCATTCCCACAGGCGCCACTTTTGTCTGGCCAACCCACGGCTTTTCTTATATAGATATTGGCGCGACTACATATAATATTTTTTACCAAAGTCCAGTGTTTATTAATAATTCAGTAGCGACTCGAGCTGAGATCAATTTTCGCAAAACAATTCGAGGCTACGCTGAGGATGCCCCTGGACAAACCGGCTACCTCAGAAAGTGGCCCAGCGGGCTGTTCATCAATTCATTGCACTGTGTTGAATTTGGTCCTGCAGACCTTTTATTTCAGCCGTCGCTCGACTGAGATCAATTTCCGCAAAACGATTTGAGGCTACGCTGAGGATGCCTCTGGAAAAACTGGTTGCCTCAGAAAAGTGGCCCAGCGGCCGTTCATCAATTCACCGCACTGTGGCCAATTTCGTTAATTTGGCCATGTCTCGGACTGAGATCAATGTCCGTAAAATAATTGGAGGCTAGCTACTCTGAGGATGCCGTTAGACAAACTGGCTGCCTCAGAAAAGTGGCCCAGTGAGCCGTTCATCAATTAAGCAGTCACTCAGACTGAGGCCAATTTCGCCACCCTGCAGGCCATTTAATTCCGCAGGCCCTTGAACTAAGATCAGTTTCCGTAAAGCAATTTGGGGCTACTCTGAGGATGCCCTGGACAAACTGGCTGCCTTAGAAAAGTAGCCCAGGCGGCTGTTCATCAATTCACCACACTGGAGCCAATTTCGTCATCCTGCAGACCGTTTCATTCAGCCGTCGCTCGAACGGAGATCAATTTCCATAAAAAAAGTTAATGCTACTCGGGGATGCCCCTGGACAGACTGGCTGCCTCAGAAAAGTGGCCCAGCCGGCCGTTCATCAATTCACCGCACTGGAGCCAATTTCGTCATTCTGCAGACCGTATCATTCAGCCGTCGCTCGAACTGAGATCAATTTCCGTAAAACAATTTGAGGCTACTCTCATGATGCCCCTGGACAAACTGGCTGCCTCAAAAGTGGCGAAGCAGGCTGTTCATCAATTCACCAGTCACTCACACTGAGGCCAATTGCGCCACCCTGCAGACCGTTTTATTCTGCAGTCGCTCGAACTGAGGTCAGTTTCCGTAAAACGATTTGAGGCTATTGAAATGATGTCTTTTGAGACACTGACTGCCTCAGAAAGGTGGCCCTGCCGGCTGAACCAGTCATTCACAGTTGGGCCAATTTCGCCACCCTGCAGACAGTTTAATTCAGCCGTCGCTTGAACTGAGATCAATTTCCGTAAAACGATTTGAGGCTACTCTGATGATGCCACTGGACAAACTGGACACCTCAGAAAAGTGGCCCAGCGGACTTTTCATCAATGAAACTGAGGCTAATTTCGCCACCCTGCAGACCGTTACGTCACTGCGTTCAGGCCCGATAGATGCGCATCGCCAAGAATGATGCGCGAGGCAAGGCTACCCCCGGTGAATACAGTTGTCTAGGTGGGAGGATGTGGCTAGATGGCTAGCAAGCCTTCATTGAGGCAGTCGGAGCCGTCAAGAGTTCGCTATGTCTAAGCCGCCGTGCCAGCTCTCAGCGCGCCTAGACTCTGGCCCTGCCAGGGGGGGCCTGAACGCACTGTGTCAGGCTTTGAATTTCGTGCATAGCGGCCGAGAGCCAGGACCCAATCCTCTTCTCTATTCCCTTATGAGCGCGATAACGGTCAGAAGAATATGACTCTCCGGAAAGATGAAGGCGGAAAAAAAGGGCAAATAATTAAGGTACAGTACAGTAACGTCGAGATGCGGGAAGCTGAGGGCAACGGAGAGTGTTCACATGCAGCGGAAGAAATAGCCCTGCGATGTGCGATTTAGGCAGCCATTGAGCGGAATGAAGGCCGGGGAAAGATATGATCAAGGGGACAGCAGGATGAAGGCGGGAGTTTGTGGCTCAAAGCACCAATTCAGCAGCAAGATGAAGGATTTGTATTCCCCATATAATAAGTGTTGGCGAACACGAAATTTGACTGTCAATGAGGCCGCGACCCGCCATTGTCGCCGCTGCTGCCTGCTCATCATCACAAAAAGTAACCGTTAATTCGGCTACACAGGGACATTACCAACGTTTTGCGCATTTTTCGGGATGGGTTCGTAATCTACAGCCAACTTGGCATTGGATATGGCACTTGAACTTGAGCAATGAGGTGTTGTGCTTAGCAGAGAATTAAAATCCAGAAATAGCAGTATTTCCTTTTTAGTAAATATCGGGAAAGTATTTCCCACGGTCTTAGTGCCTAATAAATAGTGTTAGACGTGGTGCAATATACACCCAACATTTTAGGGATCGGGGACCATCCAGTGAGCCTACTTAAATAAATTTGTTCACAAAAAAATCACCCCCTTTGACCAAAAAATGGATTAAACCCCGCTTTCCAACGCAACGAGAGCAGAATGCATGGTGTTTTCCATCAGGTCAGCTGAAGGAAGACCCTTATACTACACTTTCAGAATTCTGACTCTATCACATCTTTTGAAAAGTACTGAAGGCATTCCTAACAAAAATCTACATCAGTTGGATGTGTCTAGAAGATTGTACACTGGATTCATCAACAAAATGGCCCTGTCGACCAATCTCACTGAATATAAAATATTTTCACAACTTTCATTCTATCACTAATTCTGCACAAATTAGCTGAGTAATTCTATATACTTTTCATGGGAATCGGTGGGCAATTCACAGAGATATTATGAATTCTGTGAAATCATCCAAAAATAGAAGAAAACTGATCCGCGCCTTCGGTACTGCAAAGGGCTGTAAAAAAAAGGTCTAGATATCAAAAGGAACGGTTAAAACACTTCTGGAACGGTACAAATCCGTATTGAAATCATGAATTTGCGCGGCAATGCCGCGGCACATCCGCGTCAGTGCCGCCTCAATTCCCCGCACTGCCGCCTCAATTCCCTTAGTGTAGACAATTTTTGGCTTCCTCCGTCCCAGGACCGAGAAAAAGCCCTCCACAGTGACAGCGCCAGAACCAATTAAAGCTGTTGCCCAAGCTTCTTCAAATACTGTCCTCCCTGCTTCATCACCGCGGCAATGTCCAGCCCCGTCTAGACACTTGAACTCACCTACCACGTTGTTGGGTCAATTAGAAGCGGCGATCAGACGCTTCCTACCACTGTCAACATCGGATGTACTCGCAACCATCGGAAAGCACCCGAGCGGATATGTCGGTGCTGATGTAGCCCCGGTCGAGATCTTCGAACATTTGAATTCACTCTTCCACACAGCGCTCGGCTGGAATATGTCTACGGAGGACACGGCCACTATTCTCAGACGCGGAAAAAATACTTGATGAAGTTCTAAATATGTCATATACTATTCTGTGCGTTTGAATGCTGTTTCAGTACAGTTTCTGACCCTCTATCGTCCTCTGGAAGCAAACCGGCAACTCAAGCACGTGATAAATTGTCTTATGTGGACGCTTACGTAGTTAGTTGCGAGCGAAGCGAAATAATTTACCCTACCGCAGACTTCTTTTTGAGGGGTGGACTTGCATTTTTTTTTTTTTTGATTTTTGACCCGCCAAAAACATCTAATATACGGGTCGGAGGTAGTCAGTAATTTTACTGATACTTTGACTACCACTGGTACCACCGATGACCACTTTCATGGTCAGTAAGGTTTTGTGACTCGGCAAACTACCACACCTACCACCCTCTGCTTTTTTCATGATCAGTAAAATTTTGTGACTCACTGAAATACCATTGGCCACGGTTTTCATGGTCAGGGGGTATATTATACTCGCGCGGGTCAGTAATTTTTGTGACTCGCTGAAATACCACGAGTACCACTCCCCACACGTTTCATGTCAGTAATTTTCGTGACTCCCCAAGATACCACATGTACCACTGGTAGCTCGACCCGCGTGACTTGTGATTTTCCGTTTGCTTGGGATACCACTGGTACCACGATTTTGGCTGCTTTTTCTATCAGCAATCGCCATACCACAGGTGTCACTGGTACCTTGACCCGTGTGAGTTGTGATCTTTTGCCCGCCGTTCACCTGCCATCGGTAGCACAGGTACAGGCAGCATGTCTGCCTCGATCGACCATTACAGCTCTCTGCGGAACTTAGGGCGCGGACCGTTTTTATTTTATTTTTACCAGTTTCGGGCAGGACGGCCGCCCCGGTCTCAGTTCTGATCGAATTGCCTCGAGAGTAGGTGCGTTGGATTTGCGCTGATAATCCGCAGTCAGTGATACCCTTCATTTTTTTTAATCGGGTTACGTAATGAAAATTTATGCCGAAAACATCTCAATTTTGGGCAGGAACGCCGTAGCACAGTACTGCCCCGATTGACCTAGACTTTTGGTACCACACACTTTTACATATTCTCTAGTTCACGGCCCATTTTCCTAACCAACATATCTAACCATTGTGATTTGTTGCACGTTTTGGTGAGGGGGATATTTACATCCTACAATAAGTAGAACTCTGCACGAGAATCTAGGTAGGCTGGTCAATCTGAGTTTAAATAACCGAGTTAATGTAGACGGGTGAAGCCCAGGGACTTGAAAATGGAGTCAATGAGGCGATACCATTGGTGTGCTGAATGTTTAAGACTAGGTCTGCTATACAGCAAAAGAGGGGTGAGGTTAATTGCCGCGGGCAGACTGGTACAACTCAGGACATTGTGGGGCACAGGGTTCAAAATGCCATTGTGAGGCACATGGTTCCGAATAAGTCCCTTGTCCCTCCGAGGACAGCTGAAATACATTTTGGGACTCAAATCCAGAAGGCAGGGCGCCTATTCAAACCTTCAATATGTCAAGTCCCCCCTTATCCGTGCTGAACCCGGCCGAAATACATTATAATGCACCGGATGGTCGGCTCCATAGTGAGAGATGGGGTTTCAAATGGCATTGTGAGGCGCGGGGTTCAAAATGGCATTGTCTTAGCTGTGGCTCGCGAACTCGGGTGGGGATGGCAAAGCATTGAGACAAGACTGTTGCATTTTGAGTCCGATTAGCCTCGAACCTCGAAGAAGTTGTGCACCGCATACCGGCTGTTAAAGATCTCCAACGGTGTGAATCGATCAAATCCGCAAGTATTTTGTCCTTCGTCGCCCGGAGATCGATGCAATGAAACGGGAAACCTCTGATGAAGTGGGAGTTCATTGAGAGGAAAGGAATAGAACGAGGAACCTACAAGAATGACACCTGCACTCCAACGATCCCGCGTTTACTGCGGACGCTTCGATAACAAAGTTCTTCGGGAAGTTGACGGTAAATTTGGACGCCCCAATTTTTTGACCTGCGACAAAATGAAAGCGGACTTTTGGGGGATTTTGCTCGTACAAAAGTCCTCAGTTATATTCTAGAAAGGCTTGTAAACAGTTTTAGTCGATTCCGAGTGTTGTGGAATCCCCCCAGAAGTTTGACTACAGCTCTTTGCAGAACATAGGGTGGGCGCGTTTTTTTCCGCTTTTGCGAGTTTTCGGCAGAACAGCTGCCCTGACATGAATATTGATCGGATTGGCTCGGGAGTAGGTGCGTTGGAATCGCATTGAAGATCCTCAGTCAACATAATACCGGTATTTTTGATGCCATCAGAAAATGCAATTTCTGCCGAAAAATCTCGACTTTCAGCAAGTCACCTGTGGCACTTGGAGTACTGCTTGAATTGACCTAATCTTTGGATATGCTGAGTGCATGCATACACTCTAGTCAACCGTTATGTCTTTACATGTGGACATACCCAAATCCGCTTTGAGTGCTCTATTTTTTCAAGGAGGGCACCTTGGAATACGGTTTTCGTGTTCATTTTCTGCCCACAGGGCTCAAATGAGCTCAATGGGCACCCTGAAATTTAACATACGGCGTGGTATTGAGGGACGAATTTGAAACTCCGACGATTACATAATAACGGCGCAACCTATACACGATCGCGCGGTTAACTACAGACTATGTCCGGTCCGATCAATTACAACGACAATTTCCGGCACAGAATCGAAGGACGCCCAGCCGCCGTCAAAAACATGACTTGGTATGGAGACCTATTCTCTCGAGCTTGATTGGGAGGTGATAGCCAGCGCGATCCTATGCAAAACTGTCTCTTCAGATTTCCCGTTGCCACCCTCGTCATTGAGCCTAGGACTTTGAAGCTCTTCATTCTAAAGGGTGTCTATTATACTCCAAAGTGCCCGTGGTGCCTTGTGGCCTTAATTTGGATACTTTGAATAGTGAATCATATTCATATTAAACTTGTCCAAACCGGCCAAAACACTCGAAAATGGACCCGGATCACGGGGTCCAGACACCCATTGAACAGCCACCTGCAAAAATTCGCTGGGTGATGCCGTGACGAAAGCTGTAGAGCTACGTTTACCCACGCCATCATGCTCATAGCCCTCTCAATGGCGCAGGAAGGATGCCGAACGCCTGAACTACATTTTGATCAATTTCATTGTGTTTTTGCGAGCTAACCGACGCGTCCACGACCTGTTTCTGGTAAGATTTCTCATTGTCCACACAGTGAGTTTGATACTGACACGTATTTCTATCAGTCAAGCGGGCGGGCGGCGCCGGCGACCTCTAATCGCTCTCCACCCCAGCCCTGACGTGAGCCGTGATCCGTTGTCGTCTTTTTCCGTGGATAGGGTGCGCTTTCTCCTCTATTTATTTTTCATCCACTCACTAATCCTTGCAGAACCTGTATTTGCGTTCAATGAACAGGAAATGTTTGTGCATTAGACTACAACCTGATTTGTTCTCTGTAATGTTGAAATTTCAACAGCTGCCCTTTAACATACACTCATGCCGGAGCGAAGCGAAGGCGTATCTTGTGTGCTCTAAGCGCCTGTGGAACATCACCAAGCTGTTGGTGGTTTACCTAGGATTTTGGGACTTTGATGGTCTTTACAATTATTTCCCCGTTCTCGTGATGCTAATACAGTCAACTCATCCCAGCAGTTGTGTCATACTGACACATTACATTTTAGACTTGAGATCACCCTTCACTATGCGCGATCGAGCTTTCATTCGTGCACTCATGCACCATGACTACACTGTGAACCTCGACTGGCGCCTGCGAGAGCTCATGTTCATGAACGAATATCCCTACACACCCTTTCTCACGGTATTCGATTACCGCCGTGGTAAGGCAGAGATCAAACTCCATCAGCTGGACACATTTGCACATAGGACGGGACTCAAATTGGGTGCCGAGTGGGACGATGATGTGGCGCGCACGGCCCAGAGCGGTGGCCGCATGGCACTCTAGACTCGTTACCAGTCTGCCACAGCAATTCTTAGTGCAGGCACTATGCCGTAGGCAGACTGGTACAACTCAGGACACGCCAAAGGGCTGAGCCCGGAGTTTGAAATTCTTGGGTGGCGCCGATGACGGCCGATGACGTCGTTCCCGGTGACGTCGGTCCGAAAGTAAGTTTCACGATTAAAACTGGCTCTCGCGCGCAGACTCTCTGGGGGTAAAATAAAAAATCTGAAAAGACAGAAGTGTAGCTACGATCCTTACATTCCTACCCCTCCTTTTGACTGAAAAGAAATAATCAAATTCGAGGCCAGAACAACGGAAATGGAAAATTTCAAACTCCGGGCTCAGGCCTTTGGCGTGTCCCGAGTTGTACCAGTCTGCCTACGGCATAGTGCTTGCACTAAGTATTGCCGTAGCAGGCAGACTGGTTACGAGTCTAATGGCACTCCACCTGTTTTGCGCAAGCGAGGCTGGACGCTGTCGGTATTGGATTGTGCCACTGCGTTCGGCTAGCGCGACGGTCCCTGAAGGACTGCGCCGTCTAGCGGCTGGCCTCCCACATAACCTTGGCACGTGGGATATTCCGGCGCTTATGTGCCAGATCCAAAATTTAATTGACAGCGGCGGGAAGGAGATCCACTAGGAAACTGGGGATTTCACTTGTCAGATGGACCCAATTCTAGACTCCACGACCGTACGTACCTCTGTGGAGCCTAGAAAACCGTCTCTGCTGCGCTAGCTAGGGATCTCGGAGAGTGTGGATTTGAATATAATTAATTGTTATGATCGCAACATGCACATATTGGATAACGGGAGAAAAACCCGGACGCCGAAACCGATGGGTAAAAAAAATGCTGGCTTACAGTACTTGTTGGCTGGGCAGAAGGAAGACACAGATATTGACAAGGTTCTCGACGGAAATTTTAGTGTGTGGGAAGAAAAAATCGGTTCGACCAAACCGCAATGAACCTTGAACCCAGGTCCAGTCCAAGGTTCAGCAATTAAGATAGGCGCTTTCGGCAACCGAGGAGGTGTTCTTTAAGGTCTTCTGTAGAGGGTCCTGGTGACAGATTGTGAAATTATGGGCTAGTTAGAGAGGAGTATAGAGAAAAAAAAACTTATTTTTTTTGAACTCAGAATCGAAAGAAAACGCGTTTGGAGGGGTCGAAGTTTTGCGCGAGAATGAAATTTGCCGCGTTACGCGTTACGTGACCGTGACACACGTGATTTCCCGCCGCCCGCCTTTTTTGCCCCGCCCATTCGTAGACGACCAGAAAATGCCAAAGTTAAAGCGTAAAGCGTGCACCGACAATCTAGGATCCCTTGCTAAGGTTTTTCAAAGAAATCTGTTGTGTCTATTTGAAGTTACAGCTCTTATGTAGAAAAAGCCGAGGCTAGCCGACAGTCGTAGTACCAGTGCCGATACCTCACACTCCCAGTCTTCAGCCAGCTCCAATGAGTCCCTAGACTCTTCACACTGCGAGTCCGAGCAAGAAAGCATTGTTCTATCCGATGATTCCGAGTCCGCACTATCCGAAGCTCTAGAAGACATTCCCACCTTCGAGTCCGAGAATGGGCTGTTGAGCTGGCTTGACGTTGGGAAAGCAAAGCTGCACAATATTCTCAGCAAGCTGAAAACCCAAGATGCAAAGACAAGCGCCCGTGGGGCTTGCTATAAAACAAAAGTGGGGGCTACTCCAGCACCGCGTACAGACCGTCTAAAAAAGGCTACGGAGCGTAAAATGGTTCAGCAACATGGCAAGGGATTGATGTCGTGGTTCAAAAAAGCCTCGGCCTCAAAGGAACTGCCGGTTGTTGGACTACAGGCGGGCGAAATGGAGATGCAGGTTGATGCGGACATCAATCAGCAGGCCGTCATGATGGCGGGCCCATCGCAGCAGCCGGGGACCATAGAGGATGTTGAAAAGGAGAGTCCAAGTCGTTCCGAGTCTCCCACTCCCAGCGAATTGAGCCGATTGCAGGAGGATGGTTTGGAGGATCTGGAAGAAATCTTTGCGTCACTTAATCTGCGAGACGGCAGCACGCAGGCATTCTGTCAACCCACCATTTGCCCCATCCCTCCCACGTCAACTTCCATTAATCCCGCCCATCCCACCCCTGCCACCGTCCGCTTTGGCCCGCCCACATTTTCACGGGCAGATGACACATTTTCCTATATACCCGTCCAGACGCCAGGCCCTCCGGGGGCTCCCCCTTCTCCAGAGGTCATCGATGAAGCTATAAAGAGGCTCAGAACAATCTTGAATCCATCTCGCGGCCCCAATTCAAAAGGGTATAAACATGCTGACCTTAATTTGGTGTTGCGTGGTCGGCTGGAATTAATGCTGGCATTTCTCCGGTTATATGCTGCGGAGGGATACACGGGGTGGGCGAACAAAGCTGATATTATTGCCAAGTCAGCGGGGAAGGGTAGCTGGCTGTCGCGCCGGGTCCGTGAATGGGCGATAGCATTTATGAAGGACCCTGCCTACATGCCGAATGCAGAATACGGAAAATTCACGGACTCCATTCTTGACGATGAAAATTTGGCCCAGGAAATTTACTTGCACCTTCAGGGCCTGGATACATGGATCTGCGCACAAGATCTGGTCAACTACATGTCGTCAGACGAGATGAAAAGCCGTCTAAATCTGAGACGCGACATATCTTTGCGAACAGCCCAAAGATGGATGAAACGGATGAAGTACCGTTGGACCAAGGAGCCGAAGGGCATGTATTCGGATGGGCATGAACGTGAGGACGTTGTGCATTATAGTCAGAATGTCTTTCTCCTGCGATGGGCCACATATGCCGAACGGACAAGGAAGTGGACAAAGAAAGGTGGTGAAGTTGCAGAGGGCTCCGAAACAGCAGCCAATTCCGATACGCCAACGGAGCCCAAGAAAACCAAACGACGTGTCGAAGAGGAGAAGTGGGAGGAGTGGGAAGAAGACACGGAGCGGACTTTTGTTGGGGGGCCCGATGGGAAAATTGTTGTGATCTGGCGACATGACGAATCGATCTTCTATGCAAATGATCGCCGGAAGATTCGTTGGGTCCATCTCTCGGAGACAGCAAAACCGATGGCAAAGGGAGAAGGGGTGTCTATGATGGTGATTGCATTTGTCTCGCCAGACTATGGTTGGGAAGCAAGACTAACGATTCGGCCTGGAAAAAACCGGGATGGATATTATGGCAATCAAGACATTCTGAACCACGCGACGCTGATGATGGACAAGCTCGATGCTACACGGCCCGACGAAACATATGTCCTCGCATACGACAATGCCACAAACCACACAGCCCGCGCTGCCGACGCGTTTAGCGCACGCCATATGCCTGTCAAAACACCGGGAAAGGACAAAAAAACAGGGATTCAGAAAAACTTCCTCGTCAAAAGGAAAACTGCTGCCGGCGAGATACGGGTGCGAATGCGGGACGCAACCTTCTCAGATGGAACTCCCCAGGCTCTCTATTTCCCAGAGGGCCATGCAAAAGCAGGTCTATTCAAAGGGATGCGCACTTTGATTCACGAACGTATCGCGAAAGGCGCAGATCTGCCAAACCCAGATAAATTGAAGGCTGAATGCAAACAATTCAAATGCCCTCCGGGACGAACTGATTGTTGCTGCCGCCGCATCCTTTTCACACAACCCGACCTCGTGAATCAAAAATTCTTGCTGGAAGAACACTGCGAAGCGCGTGGTTACCATGTTATTTTTTCCCCCAAATTCCATTGCGAGCTCAATTTCATTGAGCAATGTTGGGGCTACGCAAAGCGGATTTATCGGATGTTCCCAGCCTCTTTAAAGGAAGAAGAGCTTGAACGCAACCTGAACGCAGCTCTTGATGCAGTTCCGATTGAGACTATGCGGAGGTATGTTTATTTCTCTGTCATTTCAATTGATTTACGCTGATGAAAAATAAGATTTGCAACTCGATCGGACCGCCTCATGGATGCGTATAGCAAGGGGCTCAACGGCTTGCAAGCCGCCTGGGCAGGCAAGAGATATCGCGGCCACCGTGTACTTCCGACATTATGGCACTTTTTGATAGATTTGGCCCCAAAAGGAAGTAGATTCATGTGCGGCAGTATCATAACTTGCTATATATATTTTTCTTGACTCATCTAGACTCTACAATCCAAAATAAACGTTTTTTTTTTTTTTTTTTCTGCCTTCGAGATCTTTGCCGCGTTACGCGTGACGTGACAAAATCACGTGGGCGCTCGCGGGGAGTGCATGTCGCCTATCTTAGCCGGAACCAAACCTGAAGTCCAGTTCAAGGTTCTTAAAATTTTGGTGAGAACCGGACCTGGACCGGACCGCGGCAACACTAGGTAATCGAAAAAATTGTGGAATTTGTCCAAGAGTTTGAATAGCGTAAGTGGCGTTTCAACCGATTTTAGCGGCAACGCACCCTTATCTCTGCTCATTTTTGGTCTGGCATAATGAAACCGTGGCTTTTGAACTGCGCAACAGATCCACTGGCAACTTCCCTCAGAATTGCACTTGGTAGGTCAAAGAGACGGCATGCTGGGTACACGGCTATCCCGGCAAACCTCGGAATTTGATGGGATTGATAGATCGTCGGAATCCAATCGTTTTTTTCTTTTTCGCTTTAACGGAAAGACATCGAAGCGCAATGTCCATTAAGATTATGGGAATCCAATGGGCCGTTGGTCAGATTTGGATGATCTGAACTTGGTGGCTGTGCGCTTTTGTCTCTTCCCGAGGCAGAAATGGAATGGGTGATAATTTTATGGCGAAATTATAATGCGGCCAGGTGAATGCATCTGTGAACATGCGCGCAGAAAATGTAACCCCCGGCGAAGCACGTTGCGGAAAATTTTTTGAACTTGGTGGCTGTGCGCTTCTTTTGTCTCTTCACGAGGCAGAAATGGAATGGGTGATCATTTTATGTGGGAATTACAATTTGGCCAGTTGAATGAATCTGCTAGCGCGCGTGCAGAAAATTTAACCCCCTGCGAAGCACGTTGCGGAATATTTTCTGAACTTGGTGGCTGTGAGCTTCTTTGATTTCTTCCCGAGACAGAAGTAGAATGGGCGATCATTTTATGGTGGAATTATAATCCGGCCAGGTGAGTGCATCTGTGAACACGTGCGCAGAAAATTTAACCCCCGGGTAAGCACGTTGCGGAATATTTTCTGAACTTGGTGGCTGTGAGCTTCTTTTGTTTCTTCTCGAGGCAGAAGTGGAATGGGTACTCATTTTATGTGGGAATCACAATTTGACCAGATGAATGCATCCGTGAACACGCGTGCAGAAAATTTAACCCCCAGCGAAGCACTTTGCGGAATTCTTTCTGAACTTGGTGACTGTGTGCTTCTTTGATTTCTTCCCGAGGCAAAAGTAGAATGGGTGATCATTTTATGGTGGAATTATAATCCAGTCAGGTGAATGCATCTGTGAACCCGTGCGCAGAAAATTTAAACCCCGGTGAAGCACGTTGCGGAATATTTTCTGAACTTGGTGGCTGTGCACTTCTTTTATCGCAGAAGTGGAATGGGTGATCATTTTATGGCGAAATTATAATGCGGCCAGGTGAATGCATCTGTGAACACGTGCGCAGAAAATTTAACCCCCGGCGAAGCACGTTGCGGAATATTTTCTGAACTCGGTGGCTGTGCACATCTTGTCTCTTCCTGAGGCAGAAGTGGAATGGGTGATCATTTTATGTGGGAATTACAATTTGGCCAGTTGAATGAATCTGCTAGCGCGTGTGCAGAAAATTTAACCCCCTGCGAAGCACGTTGCGGAATATTAGATAGGTTGCGCAAAAGCCGCATGGCCGCATGCGGCTTTTTGTGCATTGTGCAAAGCCGCGTGATAAACCAAAGGATTTATGAGCGGATCCTTGGTCATTCCGATGAAATCTGAGTAAATTAGGTGCTATGCAGTACACTGAACCACTTACCTAACATAAGGTGCACCACCTTCACGTCATTAATGCCTTTGCCACAGCCGCTGTGCGGCTATGACCGCAATGCTGCCCAAACAGGCCATTTTTCAACCATTTTCTACACTTCCTTCTTCCACCTGGTGCCAGAATCAACACAAACAGCTTCAAATCACTCTATGCAAGGTTTAGATACATCATGGATAGGGAATCAAAAGCCGCACGGTGCCGCATGCGGCTTTGCACAATGCACAAAAAGCCGCATACGGCCGTGCGGCTTTTGCGCAACCTATCTATTTTCTGAACTTGGTGGCTGTGAGCTTCTTTTATTTCTTCCCGAGGCAGAAGTAGAATGGGTAATCATTGTATGTGGGAATTATAATCCGGCCAGGTGAATGCATCTGTGAACACGCGCGCAGAAAATTTAACCACCGGCAAAGCACATTGCGAAATATTTTCTGAACTTGGTGGCTGTGGGCTTCTCTTATCTTCGGAAAGAGCCAGTGTTGTCTTTGACGGGGTCTGACCGGGCGTCAAGACCCCTTGACTGGCCTTTGACCGTTTCGTCAAGGCCGGATTTCCTTTTTTGGAATACCCGTTTTAAACTCGTAGAACCACCAGAAAAATCAGGAAAAAAATCGGATCATTGGGAGAATGGATATATGAGTCTATATTGTCTACCAAGTGATCCTATAATGCGAACTCACTCGGAAGTTCTTTATCCCACCCTGGCCATGACTCGGAGCATGTTTGAAGCTCTCCGCGTCATTCTTTGGATGTTCAAAGTGCCATTCAGGTGTGCAGTGTGAGTACAATTGAACAGATGGTCTTTGCCATACATTGCCAGATTATGCCACATTTCTCATTTCAAAGACAACATTGATTCCTTTGACCGATTTTGAATTCTGACCATCCCGCAGCAGTTTTGAGCCATACACATGTTACATTAATTCATGATCTGACATCAGTATCACTATGGAGCTTTTCACAGGCCATTCGGGGTGCATTTGGATATGGGGTTGCCCTGTCGTTCACATAGCAGTTTTCCAAACCAGTAAATCTGACTACTTTTGAAAATTGATACTGTAGGCGGGTGAAATTCGTCCTGACCACTTAGAACCTCGGATTGCAGTCAGGTAAGGCTTGCTAGCATTGCACACGACCCTTAATGGTTGTAACGAAGGACTTTTCCAAATTTGGAAAGGGTCAGGCCGAGGGTCAGACCCGGCCAGACCCCGGTCAAACGGTCAAATGGGTCAGACCTTTTTGACTCTCGGCCTGGCCTCAGACAACACTGCTTTCCGAGGCAGAAGTCGACCAGCCACCCGAGCCACCAGGCGGCTCACAAATTGGCTCGTGGGCCATTCTTTTGGCTACGTTAGTTGGACTAAATTGGCACTAGAGTTAATTTTAACAAGACAACTTACTACCATTAGACTACGCTGACATTATAGGCAGAGCAAATGTGTTCAATATATACCGCAACATTTTCCTAATATGACCTAATGGACCCTTGCGACTTCCTTTGAAAGTTTCAGGCCTGTAACTGGTGGGTGGTTATTTATCGCTACGCTATTTCATATCGAGTGAAGCAGATTCCACGGCAGCACCCAAGTGCGCCAATTCATCTGTTGATGTTTACTCCAGGAGCCCTTGGTAGGTCGGATACGAATTTCGGCCCTCAAAAACTTTTATCCGAACTTTGTGTTGGTACGTCCCAAATTTTTACCCGAATTCTGCCTCCAGTGAGAGGTTGGTCCAGATTTTACCCGAACTTTGCTTCGGACCTCAAAATTTCGGGAAAGAATCGTTCAATAGTCCTAAAAAACGCCAAAAAATCCCTGGGATGCTACTGTACCATTTCGACCAAAGGTTCAGGTGACGGGCGACACGGGCCCGTGAACTGAACGATTTAGGAGCTTGTGACGGTTACATCGAGGGAATGAACGACTACTTTTTTGAAGTCTTTAAAGGGCGTGAACATGAATGTGAGCTACTCGAAATTTGACAAAGCAAAAGTGCGAAAAATTGCGAATAGAAATCTTAGTGCATCTCCCAAGCAGGGCCTTATTCCCGACTCCCAGATACAGAGACAACGGTCATCTCCTTCCCGAGATGGACCTCTCCCGCCTTGATCTTCGCCGCGATTTTGAGAGCATCATCGTACGTTTTGAGTTGTAAATTGACCTTTGGAGAGTGTCGCCAGCAGAGACCACCGATGCTGTTATTGTGGCGGAAGTGGCAGCCGCGCTCTTCCAGCGCAACCTCATCGATGAGGAAACTAACGCCACGGAGAGGTTGGTGGACGGCAGCGGCTTCCCGTGGTTTGAGGACAACCTCGCAGATGTTGTGGATGATGTCGGCGACGGAGATGGTCCCAACAGTTGGCATGATTTTTGTGAACGCCATGTGATTTCGGAGGGTGCGGAGGGAGGGGAGACCAAGTCCAAGATTTTCTGCGTCAAGAGTTTGCGGCCGCCAAGGCGGTAGACCATCAGCGCGATGTCGAGGGTCGAGAATCCAGGACCAGACGGGGACGATAGACGCCTTCGAGCGCGGATTGCATCATGCGGATAATAGCGCTCGGACTTGCACCGCGTCGAATAACGAGCTGCTGGAGTCGCGGAATATTCATTTCTGCAACCGCGTCCATGAAACGCTTATAGTCTGCGAGTTTTTCGAACAGCAGTCGCAAAGTTACGCGCAGAATTCAAGCTCTGCAAAGCAATTAATCTCTTGCTGCTACCAGGGATATGCAAGGTTTACCTTCAAGCGCCACTTCCGAACCTCCTCTGTCCGATCCGCCAATAATGCTCGTATTTGATTCCAGCTTAGATAGCGGTGATTGACCCGAGAATCTGCCTGGACAGCTAGATCGACCAGTCTCTGTACCTCCGCCGGGATTTTGGCGCAATGCGAGCAGCAGCCATTGAGACGCGCCTCCCCGGTACACTCCTTCGAAAACGCAATGACCTTGGTGCCACGGTCGTGCATCTCGACATTGAAGAAGAAGGAACCCTGTTGTACTCCGATTCTGTGGAAAGGGAAGGTCTCCATGAATGGGCCGACGTCGACAGGCCAATCCAACGCGCTCCCAGGGCATGCCTGCACGACGACCATCGGGGAAGGGGTGGGTGGGGTGGGTTGCGCATTAGACAGAGCTTCGGGTGGGAGAGAGGAAGAGCGGCCATATCTGATCACTCATAAGTGAAATCCTCCATAAACTCGGAGGAATAGTCACTGTCACTGAAATTCATCTTCATCGTCCGAGTCTAAGTTGCTTCCAGTCGTAGGTAACGCAGAAGAAGAAGCCGGGGGTGCTTTTCGAGGAGAAGGGACTGGTGGCGCAGTGGAAGCCCGAATCGGACGTGAGACGCAGTTGCTGCTCTCGCAATGGCTCTCCAGATTTGAAAAGTGATTCGGAATGGAGAGCACCCGACGACAAGGGACCGAAGTCTTAATCCATTTGTCACAGACAATGAGTTGAAGCTCCCACATGTTTGTTGGTCCTTTGCGAGCTTCGAGGTCACTGGATTCGTAAAGTTTGAGGTAGGTTTCGCATGTAGGCTTCGCGGGGGATTCATATGAGGGGGGCGCAGGGGTCGAAGGGACATGATAGTTCGTAGTACGAGAGGATAGCGCGCTGTATCCAGAGTCGGGGATGGCACCGAAGGTATTATGGGAGTATTGTAAACAAACGACTTGGGAAAGAAACGAGGGGCGGTAGCGGTGGAATCGCGTGGGAGATGAGACGAATTGGTTGTATTAGCGGAACGAAAGCATGAGGGTCCGGGGACCGCAGAACAGGGACGAGGAATCGTCCGCGTCGGGGGCGTAGCAGGCGGCGTCGGGAGTGAGTTGTTTCCTTGGATGTCGAAAAAGTCGGAGGAGGGGAATGCGAAAGCCATTAGGGTCGTTAAAAGAGCAGTAGAGACAGTGGGCGCGTCCCAGCGCGGCGGCGCTAGCGTCGAGGAGGGAAAGACGCGCTTGTTTGGCTGTGTTGATGCACCGGACCAAGTACCGAACTCCGAGTTCCAATCAGTTTGTCTGCGACGCTCTAGTTCGCCACATTCTACAAAAGGTGAAGAGGCAGAACTCTTCAGGTTCTATACTTATGGGGGAGTTTCAGTTCACCGCCAAAGAATATATTCAAAATTGAGAGCGCTACACAGAAATCGAGTGAAACGCCGTCAAGAAACCCAAAACGGGTTCGGACCGACTTCCGCAGGTGTCCGAAGCTGTGCATGATATCTCGGCTCTATCGGCCGCCCACCTCTTGGTGAAAAACCCCCGAAATCCGCCGGATTCTCGGCCGAGCCCTAACTACTAGGATATTACGGTCCTGTTTGTGCGAAAATGCAAGGACCGATGATGCCGGAAAAATTGGCCCAGACGAATCGGCCTCAAATGAGCCAAAGACAGCATTCTCTCTCAAATTTTTTTTGTGGTACCATGATTGGGCTATCTTTACAGTTCCCCTACATATTTTGTTTCAACTGATACATTTAGTAATACGTCGGGAAATCGAGCTTTCTGAAACCTCGTGCAAGGACCGTGGAATGACTGTATTTATGGCCTAAACGACTCGAAACCATTCGTTCATCCTGATTACATCAAATGGCAGACAAGATAATCTCACGCTAATCACGAAATTTCAAGGGCAACTTCCAAAAGGTGCAGTGCTCGTCGATGTTTAATGACAGCTCCCTGGGAGGAGAAGAATCCCAAGGTGCGGGGGCTCTTCTCCTCTCAGGGAACTGTCATTGCATTATGACGAGCACAGTTCTCATTCTGATCTGCAGTTGCTCTGTGCTCCTTGACGATTTTCAGTGCAGGATTGCTTGTAATTAGGGGTTGGTACATGATGACCAGAGCCACAAGGAAGTGTTGCAAATTTGGGTCACTGATGATTATCTCCCTGACCTTTATCTCATTTTATTTGAGGCACAGAACAATCTTGCACCACCTCGATCAGAACTCTGAATGAATAACCCTCCAACACAGACTCTCACACGGCAACTTAAGTTAGTAAGTTGGCCTCCTCTGCTGATCTGACGGATGCTCAATTTGGACTTACTCTGAGACTCCATGGCAAGAAGGTCCCAAGGATCGAGGCTGTATGGACTGGTAAGCTGCGATCTCTATCTGGGTTCTAAGCAATGACACAAACTGCGCTCATTGTTTGGGTTCTAGGGACTCGAGGGCCTGGCAAGCTGCAACCTCTGTTTGGGTTCTGGGGGCTTGAGGTCGTGGTTTTGCAACCTGCGACTTCTGTTTGGGCATCAGTGGGCATCTGGCTCATCGCCTGGCAAGCTGCAACCTCTGTTTGGGTTCTGGAGGCTGGATGTTGTGGCCTGGCAAGCTGTGACTTCTGTTTGGGTTCTGGGGGAACAGATTGAGATTTGGCCTCCTGTCGACGATACGGGTGAATTTTATCCTACCATAGGAGGTTCTCAAGACCCCTATCAGCTGTTGTTGTTATCTCCAGACATTCGCACGGACTCTACCGTGTGCAATTACCTCTGCCAAACAGATGTGCCGACCGATAAAGACAATCTCTCGCTAATTGGTCTGAACGCAAAAGCTTGCATTCTCCTCCATCAAGCAGTGCGCATGCAGGGGCATCTTCGTGTTTTGCTTTTCCCCGTGCTGCTCAAGCTTGCAGGCCCAACTCACCAACCTCGCACAGATTCACGCCCACGGTTCCCTGCGGACAATTCTGCTTATGCGCTCGCTCCTCAATGCCGCTACAATCAAACTACATGGTATTTACAGGAATTCTGATGCCGCCTCAAGGCGGAAGTGCCTCGCCGCTGCGCGCGATATGTTCTGCTTCGGGGTTGATACCACGACTCTCCAACAGTTTAACTACCTGAATCCGATGATGAGAGTGCGTGCTCCCCTCTAATTTTGGTTGGATCGTTTACTGTATGATGATTCGTAGACCTATGGATGATGGCGTGCAGCGTCATCATCGAGCTCCTGGCTGTCCTTTGGCTCGATCATGAGGAGCTGAACTCCTGTCTGGAAGATGCAATCGGAGCCTTCAAAAATTTCGCGCACGGTGACATGTTGATGAGTAAGTCGTTTGCCTAAGATCCAACCAGGATTCATCTCTTCGTAGGTCATCAGCTCACAAACCTCAAGAAGCTAAAAACGCATTGCTTTTCCATTCTCAACCTGGAGTGCATGTTTTGACTTGGTTTCTTTATCTATATCCATTGTTAGGATGCTAATGCACCTCATGCATTTTTATCCGGACTTGCGGTTGCCTCAAAATTGGGGAATATTTGGCACAACAGACGGATTTGCATTGTGCACAACTATGCACTGGAGATCTGGGAAATTTTATCAGGGGAAAACCATGAGCACAAGCCTCTGTATCACAGGTGTCCAGTGCAAAAAATCTGAGGTGAATGGGTGTTTGAGCGTGTAGAACGAGACAATTTAAGTGAGGCTGCTCTCACGTGATGTCAATATTTGCACAAACAATATGGTCAAAGCACTCCACCATGCTACGACTGACACAATAGAGAGCAGAGAGGTAGGAATACAGGCTAGGCAAGACCCGAGGTGTAAAATACCAAAGGTCAGTCTTCACAAGAAAGAGCTGGAGAAACCACCGGATCCAACTGGGATCGGAGACAGAAAAGCACATTTTGAACCTAAGTGTGAGCTCCATGAGAACCAAGATATGTAGGCAGATGAAAGGAGACCGGAAAAGTCATAATTCATCAAAGTTTTGGGATAGAAATATTTTCTTCACCTTGTCTGCACAGAAATGCAAGGACCGATGACGCCAGAAACAATCGGCCCGCGCCGAATGGCCTCAAATAATGAAAAATCAATGAATTTTCCGAAATATTTTGCAGGTCCATAGTTTATATGCCCATGCACATTATCTACATACTTAATTTCGACCGGCCGGCGTCGTATTACAACGAGAATGCATCTTTTTGAAACCTCGCGTAAGGACCGCGGAATGACTGTAATTCATTCTGCATGTAATGTCCAAGACAGATTTTTGAATTTTGCTCTACATCTCGTATACAGCTCAACGAGCACTGTGATCCTGCCGGTATCCAATTTAAATGCGGCAAACTTTCTTGGCCAATACACATAGAATAGGTCAAAATAATATTTGGGCCTGATTCCAGCGGGGAGGGAGTGGATTCGCCTCGGTGCGCGGTGAATCGATACGAGAGGTAGAATCCAACTTTCTGTTTGGACGAGTACGCGCGCGGGTACGCGAGTGTATTTATGGCTCGAGTCCATTTACGGTTCTGCGGGTTTATTTTCCGTTGGGGTTTCGGGTCATCACGGGCTCTCGCCCCTCCGAGTCCGACCGCTGAGGTTTATTTATTCGTACAAATTTCTTCGTTGACAACATCCCCAGGCCAGCAACGAGGAGGGACCAGAACCCACTTACTCCAGTCCCAGGTCGTGCGTGGTCTTGCAAGTGGCGATGAAAGATAAATGATCGTCTGCCTTTCCCAATTTCTCGTGAGTTTCCCCAACCCTTATTTGTACTCCGGACAGGCTGACCTCCATAACTACACAGAGCAATCACCGATCTACTCGGCTTATGTTAGTTTACGTTCGGAACCATCTTTTGTGGTATGTGTTCCGGAATATATCACTCAAGACTACTCGACGCTCGACGCACTCGCAAGATGCAGCCGCGCCTTGACCCGCTAGCCGCCACCCAACACCCGACATATTTGTACGGTAGGTAACAGTAGGTCGGACGCAGCACTCTGGCTCACCACCCCACCATTCTTCCGTTGAGGGGTTCACAACCCTCGCCCGCTTGCGGGTGCGATGTCCCCTGGTCTGCATTGCTCTGGCACGTGGCGGCAGCCTCTCTGTCTTCTGCGCCCTCCCTATTTCCCGATCCTGTGCGCTCTCTAACTCCCAGGCGTCCTCTCGCACCACTTGCAGGCTCGAGATCGTTTCCTTCGTTGGCCCACGCTCGTCTTAGTTGCGCTGGCGGGGGATGGCGGATACACAGGAAGGCGGGTGGCGAGAAAGGGTCGAGCGGTATGTAGGGACGTAGTGCATGTATAGACCCTCAGCGAGGTTCGCCGACCTGCCGTCCCCTTGTCGCGGGGCTGGGGCTTGCGATCTTTGGGTTTGCCCTGGGATTTACCAAGACGGCTTAAATGGCTTTGACTTAGTTTCTTATGATCGTGCAATATAATCACTTTTCTTATTCACCCGTTGTCTTTTGAGTAGCTATAACGTAGTCGAGTATATGTATGCTCGCGATCTTGAATTCCAATTGCTCAAACGACATGCAGAGACGTGTTACCTACTGAGTTGACCCGGGTATTCAGAGCCACCGTGACCCGGAGCTAGGTGCTATTTGTTGTGTCTTTGTGGACGTGACTCCGCTCCGTCGGCAACCACGTGCTGAAGGAAACCTAGGAGGATAGCTTTTGCAAGGGGAATTTTTATTAGCGTCAAAACTGAACAAGTTATAAAATAAAATTCTTGTCCTCCCAACTGGGGAGCCCAGGAACACTTCCAAGGAGCAAAACATGACAAAAGTCAAAACAGTACGCCCAATTGCTCACAACATTGATATATACTAGTATATCACCGCAAGCCACGGATGTGTTATCTTGGAACCTGGTGCACACGTCCCCGAAATCTGGAGCAAAAATGGCTCTCTCCTGGAAACCGTTGGAGAAAAAAAAAATTGTCCGCCCTAAGTTCCGCAAAGAGCTGTAATTCCACCGAGAAATTTGTACCCATTCCACTTTTGAACGAAGAAAAAGCAAAATGGCCTTTCGGAGTCAGAACTGCCTACCCAGAAGCGAAAAATATTACACCAGTTCGTACCCATTCCACTTTTGAACGAGGAAAAAGCAAAATAGCCTTTTGGAGTCAGAACTGCCTGCCCAGATGCGAAAAATATTAACCAGTTGAGCCGTCGGTGGTTAAATTTTCCATGGCTCTTCCTGAGCACTCATTCCATGCTAAGGAACCTAATTCGAACGAGAAATCCGTGCCCATTCCACTTTTGAACGAGGAAAAAGCAAAATGGGCTTGTGGAGTCAGAACTGCATGCCCAAATACAGAAAATATTACACCACTTAAGCGCCGGTGTTTAAATTTTCCCTGGCTCTTCCTGAGCACTCATTAAGGGTGTGAAAAACATTATAAAGCAAATGTGTCCACCATCTGTGTCACCTCAGAAGGGGTTCTGTGTTTATTAGCTGGCCTGAGGTTCTCGGCAGTGCCAGAAGACGACAAAAGACTGCCCTGTGAGCCCGTTTGGAGTGGGTTTTTCCACAGTTTTTTACATGCAGGTCGGAGGGCCTCCGTGCGGGGTGCGTATTTTACCCTGTAATTTACATGTAAAATTGGGTCGATGTAATTTACATTGACCAATTTTAGCCAGCACTAACTGGTGTACCAAAAATTGTCAAGATTTGATTTTTCTGCAGCTACATTTTCAACTGCATGACTCCATTGCCCGCACTGCAATCCATTGCATTTTCACACACGTGACTGTATGGCCCACACTGCAAGCCATTGTACCAGTGGAGTAATGCTGTGACCCAAGCAGAGACTATCAGCATCGCCGAAATAGGGCACTGCAGAGGTCGCTCTTTCAAAGCGATGAACATTGATTTTTGTTCGGTTTAACACACCACGAGTTTCGCAGATCATCACCAATTAAACAGAACAATACCATGCCCCGATTAAACAGCCGTAAGACAACACATACTCCCTGCCTGCATCGGCTTGCTCAGCGCCACAGGTGCGGTGTTTAATCTGAGAAAATTTCAAACCCTGTTTTATTGAGATGCTTATTGCTTATGTAAGCAAATTTACAGCCGTTTGCAGAACTTAGGGCGCGGCACGTTTTTTTTTTTTTTTTTTTTGTAAGTTTTCACGAGAACAGCGATTGCGGGATCATTTCGCAACTGTTTGCCCTGAAAATAGGCTCATTCGATTTGCACGGAAAGGCGGAGGGCCGTTGTCTCCTAGGTTTCTTTATGGGCACCGAAGATCTCCTTTTTGGGATAGATTCCCGTGTTTTTCAGTCATTGAGCAGAGAACACGTCCCATGGGACCTATTTTGCTCCGATTGACCTAGATTTTTATTATGATGGACTTCGACATATTCCGGAGGGCCTGAAATACCGGGATAGTGAATGTTAACACTGGTTCGAATCTACCATACACTTTGGTATCAACAATATGGAAGGAATGTATCTATGAACTGTATATTTGAAGTATTGATCCCATTAAAAATACCGGTATTTCAGGCCCTCCGTAATATGTCGAAGTCCACCATAATAAAAATCTAGGTCAATCGGAGCAAAATAGGTCCCATGGGATGTGTTCTCCGCTCAACCACTGAAAAACACGGGAATCTATCCCGAAAAGGAGATCTTCGGTGCCCATAAAGAAACCTAGGAGACAACGGCCCTCCGCCTTTCCGTGCAAATCGAATGAGCCTATTTTCAGGGCAAACAGTTGCGAAATGATCCCGCAATCGCTGTTCTCGTGAAAACTTACAAAAAAAAAAAAAAAAAAACGCGCCGCGCCCTAAGTTCTGCAAACGGCTGTAAATTTGCTTACATAAGCAATAAGCATCTCAATAAAACAGGGTTTGAAATTTTCTCAGATTAAACACCGCACCTGTGGCGCTGAGCAAGCCGATGCAGGCAGGGAGTATGTGTTGTCTTACGGCTGTTTAATCGGGGCATGGTATTGTTCTGTTTAATTGGTGATGATCTGCGAAACTCGTGGTGTGTTAAACCGAACAAAAATCAATGTTCATCGCTTTGAAAGAGCGACCTCCCGGAAAGCTAAAAAATGGGATGAGGAGCAACATAACCACTAGAAAAGAAAACCAACGGCGATGGGCCGGGGACGCCGGGGTATACACACTGGGGTTAGTGAAATTTCGGTCCAGCCGAGGTGCAATTCTAGATGCACAAAAAGAAATAGAATTAGGCTTGGGGTGGGCCTAAAAGCAGGATATGGAGGTGGTGATGATTGCGAGGGAGGCATGGGTGGCTCCAGAGGAGGAGGACCCAGAGTGGGAGGATGAGGATGAGCTGTATGAGGGGGAGGATGAAAAGGACGCCGCGGTTGTCTATATTTTACTCTGAGTGATTCCGTGCAAAGTTGGTCGCAAACACCCACTTGCATTACTTTTTGCCGCAACTGTATCCTGTACACAAGAAATTTATCAGGCGGGCTCCGATTCTGGAGAGTGAAATTTAACTTGGGACATCAGTTGAGAGAATATAAGCGAGTCGATCTTCGAACGCAGGGGAAGTGGTACAAGGTCTGCCCCTGAGTCGAATAGGATTCTCCTATTTTAATTCATATGACTACTGTACATTATTGGTAGGAGAGCGCCGAAACACGTCTTCTCGTCCCCGTACAAAACCAAAGTCAGTCAGCGTCATTTCGAGTTGGAATAAAAGGACAGTTATAACTACTCGCGTAAGTCTCGCAGATTGCACTTGAGAAAGCTTAGGGAAGTCGGTCAATAAGTTCCCCCCTGCCACCTTTCGGTCTCCTTCGCCACTAAATGCACTTCGTTTCCCAAGCACAGGCTTTGTGGAATAGAGTAGGGTGTCACCAATGGGAGGAAGTTGGAAAAATCGTCAAAGCAAATTGCCGCCACTCCACCCAGAGTCTCTGCGGGATGCGAATCTATGTTGGAACTGAAGCCACCAATGATCTGTTACGCAGCATACGTAGTGTTTCCCGTGGCCCGGCTTCAAGCCCTAGGCCGGCCAAGCCAAGCCCTGTGAAGCCCAAGCCCTCTTTGTGCATGTCAATTTGGCCTCTGCATCCCATCCTCCATGCATGCCAATTTGGGCCCTGTTTTCTTGCCTCTTTTCCTTTTCATCGCGTTTTCTTTCGTTGACCTGCCCCTCTGCTCTTGTCCCTTCACAAAGCCACATGGCAGTCCCTGACTGAGGTCTGATCAGCCACTGCTCATACTGTTCAGACATAATGCACCGTGATTGGGTATTAGCAGAGTGTGGTTTTCTCTCTTGTCGAAATTCTCTGAGAGTAGTCAGGGTCGGGTACTATTTTGCCCTTTCTCTCTTCTCACTTATGATTCTCACCTTCCCCCCTGGCGGCTTTCGAACATTAAATCATCAGAACAACGGTGGGGGGCTATTATTGCGATCCAGAAACTTGCGCATTTTCTTCCAGGTGAACGAGCCCAGTGTGCGGCGTGGTAACGGACCAATACTCTTCCCTCTTCCTCCTCCTCCTCCTCC
The DNA here is from genome assembly GCA_029378395.1 of Mycena leptocephala. Classification (NCBI taxonomy): domain Eukaryota; kingdom Fungi; phylum Basidiomycota; class Agaricomycetes; order Agaricales; family Mycenaceae; genus Mycena; species Mycena leptocephala. The sequence goes on from JARJLF010000008.1 coordinate 309,371, forward strand.
CCTCTTCATTTATTCACCATAGGATCCATCATCTGGCGTAGTCATTGAAGAAGGAATCAACTTGTATTCATGTGTAAGTGCAACATCTTCATTTCGTCGCACAATCCACCTGAGTGTTGCCACATTCTAGGTTCAAGCCGTGAGGGTGGATGCGCCCCACCCTTTCAATCCTCACTATTGTGCTCTTGTAAGCACAATGTCTCCATTGGATCATGCTATTTATTTACTGAACATTTACATCCAGCGCAGGACATACACTAGCGTGCTCTTCTCACCCCTGTAGTCGCAAGTGAGAGTATGAGCCCAACTCCTCTCTACCCTGGGGCTATGAGGGCCTTTCCATCATCTCCATCGCACAGTGGTAAGCATAACCTCTCCATTAGCTCATGCCATTTACTGAATGTCTGTATCCAGGCCATACACTAAATGCCATTTCCAGCGTACCTTCCTCCCCTGGCGGTCACAAGTGAGAGTATGAGCCCATTGCTTGGTGAGTCATGAGCACTGCCCTTGCACGGCGCCACACACGTTCTAAAGGGATCGACTAGTTGTGACTTTTGTTTGGGTTCCACTCTTCCCAGCCCTCGACATCGCACCCTTCGCACCCACTCGCAGTGCAGTCATCCGCGCCTCAAAGCCGCACCAAGGCTTTCTCCCTCAAGCAGTTAAATAGCCCGCGTGCTCCGACATCTCAGGCAGATTCCCCGTCGCCGACGGAAGCGGGCAGCGCCGGGTGCCGTGAGCGGCGGGGTTGCCATACAAGCACTCCTCTGCGTCGGGGAGCTATTCGCAGCCACATAGGCTGACGGCGCGGTGGGACTACGCGGGCGGGCTCGGTGGAGGTGGTGGGGCAGGTGTCGCGCAGGCACGCTAATTCCTTCCCATCTACGTCTACGTGAAGGCTGACATGAATTATGTGTATGCAGGACCTCTACTTCTACACCCTCACCTCGCCCGTCTCCTCCGGCTCCTCCTCTTTTTCGCACCCGTTCTCCCTCCCGAGCCCCACTCACAAGCCGAGTTGCGTGACCACAACGACGATGATTCGGCGCGCTCGGACGACGGGCATCAGAGCTATGTGCAGTAAGCCCATAGGTCCGTGTTCATGTGACTCTGAGAAAAATATTGATTCTGATCAAGGGCTGGGGCTAAATTCTCTGAAACTTCCCTGGAACACGTATTAGCACGACGAGTGTGCACCAGTGTCAAAACATCGGCACCCATTCCACTTTCACAGGTGAGGGACTGGAATTTCTAGGCCCGTGTTCAGACCGCCATGTGAATCTGAGAAAAATATTGATTCTGACCAAGGGCGGGGGTTAAATTCTCTGAAACTTCCTTGGAACACGTATTAGCACGACGAGTGTGCACCGGTCAAAACATCGGTACCTATTCCACTTTCACGGGTGAGGGACCAGAATTTCTAGGTCCGTGTTCAGACCGCCATGTGACTCTGAGAAAAATATTGATTCTGACCAAGGGCGGGGGTTAAATTGTCTGAAACTCCCCTGGAACACGTATTAGCATGACGAGTGTGCACCGGTGTCAAAACATCAGCACCCATTCCACTTTCACGGGTGAGGGACCGGAATTTCTAGGCCCGTGTTCAGACCGCCACGTGACCCCGAGAAAAATATTGATTCTGACCAAGGGCGGGGGTTAAATTGTCTGAAACTCCGGCAACGAATTCATGATCGGTTCACTCACCAATGGAACGTATGTGGTCCCCATGGAACATTCCCCCCTTGCATTCTTCTCACGCTCGCGCTCCCAGAACCGTCCTGCCAACCTTGCACGATGGCATGCAAGGCTTGTGCATGTGAATGGCGGCATTCCAACAAACACCCTGTGAACGGCGGTGTTCCAAAAAAACACCAACCAACCAACTGTTTTCTGGGGGCTCAACTTTTTCACACTGAACGTTTAGGTATTAACGCAACAACGTCGGTATCTTTTCTTTTCTTCTCGACGCTGATCTTTTTTCGTCTGAACAGGTCTCTCTTTGCTTGCGTCTACCTCTTTTCTTTTGGACGCTGATCTTTGTCTGAACAGGTCTCTGTCTTTTCTCGTTGCCAACGTTCACATCAAGTGCGTGTTTCCTTCCATTATTTTGGTGTCCCTCACTGGTTTGGGATTCCAGATCATGGGCGTGTTATTATGTTGTATGTGTGGTATCTCTGTGGTTTGCTCCCCTGCAAAGTAAAATGTGCATTACTTCGCAGGGGCGCAAACCATGGAGATACTACACATACAACTGGGAGGGAATTGAAATCTGTTTAATATGTATATAATTCGGTGGATGTATTGAGTAATATATATATAAAGTTGTATGAATGATAATTGAGGAAGCGTTCGTAAACCCTTGACGATGCCGCCATTGGATTCAGAACCCCAGAAAACCATAGGGACCATTTTTTGGAAGAGTATCGAGCAAGAAACAGGCGAAAAATTCCGAGAAAATCAGTCTCGAAAATCAAAATATTTTATTACATCAGAGTTAGACCAATTGCATCTCATTTTTTTGCCCAGATGGGTTCTCTAGGATGCTATGAGGCGTGTTGTCAAGTATTGAGGTGGGCCAGTCGGTGTGGACCTTGCAGCGTCAGTTTATTTGGAGGCTTTCATGTCACATTGTCACTATTTGCCCCATTTGGTGTCACCACTTTGTCAACTAATAAATGCGCATTACTTTGCGGGGGCGTGCTTTAATGTAAATTAAAATTTATGTAGTGTACGGCTTTTTCTGCGACAGTTATTGTGATGTAGTGTCATCTTTGGTCACATAGTGTCACGTATGTTCATTGAGTGTTGAAATGGCGTTAGGTATCATTAGTTTTATCTATAAGGACAGACAAGAGGTTATAGATTAAGAATAGGATAAATTTGGACCCTCGACCTCTATAAGCCATGAGTAGTCCTTATAGAGATGTTGTACACCAGGTCCCTTTCAACACATGTATAGTGTCTGTGGCAATTTTTCCCTACCATTCTCTGGCCGTAGGAATCCATCTGATATGGTTCCAGAGTGCTCAGACCACATGTGACACGTTCCCATTCAAAACGCGATTTTTACCGATTTTCCTCCTTATTTATTTTCCTGGTGAGTCCAACAACACGTTAACTGTCCGTGACAATTTTTCCCTGCCATTTTCTGGCCATAGGAATCCATCGGACGTGGTTTCAGGCCGATCCAATCAAGTGTTCCTATTGAGCTCATAATTTCCCCGGATTTCCAAGCCATTTGTTTTTCTGTTGAGTGTCAGTGGAACATTTTCCACGCCAGCTTTTTGTCAATGTATCTGAGTACTTGAAACAACTCAAGCACATATGTTTCTATTCCCACTGACGCCATTTTGCCGGCATCGGTGGCTGTTGTTTTAGCCAATCATTTGGTTGACTTTCATCATGTGACCATCTTGCTCTTTGTTTCTTTCCACCACCTTCGCTTTCCTCCTCTTCATTCTCCTGAATTCTTGCCTTTCTATTGCTCCTCTGTTGCCTTCTAGATGTTCTGACATCACAGCCACCACCATTTAGCTGATGACAGGTGGTGGTATTCTACCATCTTTTTTGGCGCTCATTCTCCTGGATCTGGTGCTCAATCTAAGCTGGCCTCTCTGCATATCATGCCCTTGGTCTACAGCTCATCCCCCTCTGTCTTATAAATTTTTTCCCTACTGTCGAGACACGTCTATAATCCCAATTTACACCAATCATCTATAACACCATTTTGCGTCTTATAGATGGCCTGCTCTTGTCAACTCTCCTGTGTCTATTAGACGGATCTTGGGCTTATAGAAGGCTCAAACATTTCTTACAGGGGTGTCTCTATAAGGCCATCTGGGGCCTTGTAGATGGAATCTGGCACACAAACATTTTTCACAGGGGTCCTCTCTCAGGGAATCAGGTGCACAAAGCTTTTTGAAACTGCACCTCTTTCAAAAACCTTTGTGCACCTGATTCCCTGAGAAAGGACCCTTTTCAAAAACCTTTGTGCACCTGATTCCCTGAGAAGGGACCCTTTCAAAAACCTTTGTGCACCTGATTCCTTGGAAATGGCCATTTTCCAGGAATTTGACATTATTTTTCATCTACAAGGCCATTTGGGGCCTTATAGATGGAATCAGGCGCACAAAGGTTTTTGAAAAGGGTCCCCTCTCAGGGAATCAGGCGCACAAAGCTTTTTGAAACTGCACCTCTTTCAAAAACCTTTGTGTGCCTGATTCCCTGAGAAGGGACCCTTTTTAAAAACCTTTGTGTGCCTGATTCCTTGGAAATGGCCATTTTCCAGGAATTTGACATTATTTTTTGTCTACAAGGCCATTTGGGGCCTTATAGATGGAATCAGGTGCACAAAGGTTTTTGAAAAGGGTCCCTTCTCAGGGAATCAGGTGCACATTTTGTGCGTGAGATTCCCTGAAAAATTGGCTCTTGCAAATCTATAACTCAAAAAAAAGCCTATAGATGCGGAATTGTGCGCACAATTCCAGGATAAGATAGATAGGCTCAAATGGGCTATTAGGAGTTGCACTCCTAGAGCCACTGGTGACAGGTGCCGGCTGGCTGTCCGAGTCGGCATTCTGTAGCTGTGTAAATGTTCTTTTGAGAGTAGTCTTTCGTCGATCAGACCCCGGACGGGCACCACCCCAGTTGGGATTCCGGGTTTTGCCTTGAGTTTCGCTGCTCATCGGACAGACAGAGACCGAGGGTTGAGAGAGGGAGGAAAAAGAGAAAGGTCGCGTCGCGCACTGTTACTTAATTGTTAAGTTAATCGCGATTAATATCAAGTGGCATCACGATTACTATCACTATCATGGAACGTCCGGAAATCGCGGCCCGCGCTTGAGTCGCGTTTAACCCAATCGGGTTAAACTTGACACCAGACATACACCATGAGCCGTGAAATTAGGGCCCCCTAAAACCCTTACCTAAAGGTAGCGGGAATCAAAACGCACGGCATTTCTTCCAAATCAGGAGAAAACTCCGAAATGCACACCGCAAAAACGAGTTGCAAGTTGAGAAATAATGAGGCTTAGTTCTTGAAGAGCCAATACACACCTTCCATTATTGTTCTGAGTTATACTGGGTGAAGTTGAGTGCGCAAGAAACAGACAACACGGAGACGTGCCCAAATCTGGACCAACATCACCACGTTCCAGGCCGTGTACGTTACCTTGACGTCACCATCGCCAGGGAACCTTCAGGGGCGGTATGGTAAAAGGAAAAGGAACGGGGGCGGCGTCCGCCGTGTCTGACGACCTGTGCGGACGAAGGGGTCGGCACACCCCTGCAGACGTACGTCGGCAGGGCGTCAACCCATGTCCGGCAGATTCTGCCGATCCGGTGTCCGCAGGCCGTGTTCCCCAGAACGCAGTGAATCCTCGTAGCCGTAATGCAAGACGACAGAGCACAACATATTTGCCATGCCGAACAATATCGTTTCACATGGTTTCCGCAGCCAGCTATGTTGACTACAGGTCACTATATAATGCCTTGCCAAGCTACACCAGCTACGGCAGCTACGAGCCACCATATAATTAGCCAGGCAACTACGGCCACAGGACTTTTCCGGATGTAAATCAACGGTGGTTTGAGAAAAGTCTATCTCCAGAACTAGGGAGCCTTTCATGAGGTTTCAAACTATCTGCAGCAACGGCGAGAGGCCAGATTAAACTGATTCCGGCAGCACAGGTCAAAATTTCTTTTGTTGTGCCCTCCAGCGCCGATTTAGGGCGTAGGAACATCAGTTTATAGTCTATAGTGGTGGGACGGTTCAGTTTGGTTCAGGTTCAGGGCCTTTTTCTCTGAACGCTGAACCTGAACCTAACGTTCGGTTGGGGAAAATGCCGAACCTTGAACCTGAACCTGGCGTTCAGGTTCAACGCGTTCGGTTCGGCGTTCAACAGCGTTCGAACGCCGAACCGAACGCCATTTTCGCACCAAACTAGATTTATTCTAAAAGTCGACACCACAAAGCTCTACCACCCGCCACACGCTCAAGGGGACGAACTTTAGTGAAGAGTGGGTAAACAGGTCTACTGGCAGAGGATGAAGGACCCGAAATTGGGACTGTGTCATCGACATCATTGAAAACTCGATCTCGGAGGCATACCGCAGTGAGCCATGGTGGGTTTTGAGCATATCCAAGGTCAGAGGTCGCCATGATGACTGAGAAGATGAGTGAAAGATGCATCTGCTTGATGCTTTGGCCCTCCTTTAATACAGCCGGCAACAGCGATGAGAAAAAAACAATAGCCATGGGGAAAGCCAGGTTAGTGGTCTGTCGTCTCGGAGGCCGTCCTGCTCATCGTGCGTGAAAATCGGGGAAAGAATGGGCACCAGGATGAAGCAACGCACCCCAACGGGGCATTTAAAACGGATTTTCTCCAGATGCGAACACATGAAGGGCGCCGATGTCGGGCAAAATAAATGGGCAGCCTTAGCGTGGTCAGGAAGTGTGGAGCTGGGGATATGACCGATTTTCATTCCCGACGGAGACCAAAAGACGAAAAGGTCCAGAGACCAAAAAAGAGGGAGAGGTTGAGGATAAGTCCAGATATCCGAAGGGGTTGATTGATTCTCTAATGAAAGAGTGGGCAGTGGCTTAGCTTTCCAGGTCGTAGTTGTCATGCGTTGAGCGTTAGGGTTTTGCGTGAATTACATAGAAAAAAAAAGTCGCCGATCAATCGATGGTTTTTTTGACTCGGCGCTTTGCCTTGTATGGATTCATTTTGTACGTTATTGTCAGCCGAATAAATCGGATGTGTTCAGTGTTCGAACGCGTTCAGCAAAATCTTCAGGTCGGTGAACGCTGAACCGGACCTGTGGTTCAGGTTCAGCTATTTGCTGAACCTTGAACCTGAACGCGCGTTCGGTTCGGTCCGGTTCAGGTTCGAACCGAATTTTTGAACCGAACCCTCCCACCACTATTTATAGAGTAAATCAGCTAAAAAGTAGTGACCGGGGGCCTGATGGCCGCCCGTGGACAACTCAGCTGTCACATTCGTGGTTGCGATGTCAAAACACTCGTCAAGCACTTACGTGAGTTACCTAATCATTCAAACTTATTTCGCTGATAGTAAATAAAGATTCCGGCTTCAAAACAGCTGCTGATTGTTCCCATTTCAGCAACAGTTTCGTACTCAAGGAAAAGCCCAATTTTCTACAATTTTGGATTTGGCTACCGATTTAATTACTTTCTGCTAATCTTTTTACCTAGGTCAAGATTTTGCTTTCTATGGTGTGCAAGGGCTCAAGCGAGTTTGAATGATTAGGTAACTCACGTAAGTGCTTGACAAGTGTTTTGACGTCGAACCACGAATTTGACAGCTCAGTTGTCCACGGGCTGCCATAATGAATCTTGAGGATATTGGACCGACGCTACCTGGAACAGGACGGCGGGAAGGGGCGGGCAGTATGGAGGGAGGATGGGCGGGAGCTACAGGGAGGAGCGGGTCCGGAGCCGGTGCTCGTACATACACGCGGGGATGCCAGCCCGTGGACAACTGAGCTATCAACTTCGTGGTTCGATGTCAAAACACTCGTCAAGCACTTACGTGAATTACCTAGTCATTCAAAGTCGCTCCTTGTCGGCTCCCACCTCGCATTGACCACGACCCCATGGCATCCACATCCTCACTCCCACACGCAGTGAAATCCTCACCAGCCTCGTCTCCCCCTGAATTGTACCAGGGCGGACCCCCTGGTGTCGGTCAAGTCACTGCAGATAGCAGCGAGGTGTGTCGCTATTTCTGTATCTCAGCCTCTCTGACGCTTCTAGCTAGACCGGAGTGGAATCCTTGCCAGCCTCGTCTCCCCCTGAATCATCCCAGGGCGGACCCCCCGGTGTCGGCCAAGACACTGCAGATAGCAGCGAGGTGTGTCGCTATTTCTGTATCTCAGCTTCTCTGACGCTTCCAGCTAGCCCGGAGTGAAATCCTCACCATCCTCATCTCCCCCCGAATCGTCCCAGGGCGGACCCCCCGGTGTCGGTCAAATCACTGCAGATAGCAGCGAGGTGTGTCGCTATTTCTGTATCTCAGCTTCTCTGACGCGTCTATCTAGCCCGGAGTGAAATCCTCACCATCCCCATCTCCCCCTGAATCGTCCCAGGGTGGACCCCCCGGTGTCGGTCAAGTCACTGCAGATAGCAGCGAGGTGTGTTGCTATTTCTGTATCTCCACTTCTCTGACGCTTCTATCTAGCCCGGAGTGAAATCCTCACCATCCTCATCTCCCCCTGAATCGTCCCAGGGCGGACCCCCCGGTGTCGGTCAAGTCACTGCAGATAGCAGCGAGGTGTGTCGCTATTTCTGTATCTCCGCTTTTCTGACGCGTCTATCTAGCCCGGAGTGAAATCCTCACCATCCTCATGTCCCCCTGAATCGTCCCAGGGTGGACCCCCCGGTGTCGGTCAAGTCACTGCAGATAGCGGCGAGGTGTGTCGCTATTTCTGTATCTCAGCTTCTCTGACGCTTCTAGCTAGCCCGGAGTGGAATCCTTACCAGCCTCGTCTCCCCCTGAATCGTCCCAGGGCGGACCCTCCGGTGTTGGTCAAGTCACTGCAGATAGCAGCGAGGTGTGTCGCTATTTCTCGATAGCTGTATCTCAGCTTCTCTGACGCTTCTATCCAGCCCGGAGCGACATCCGCACCAGCCTCGTCTCCTCCTAAATCGTCCCAGGGTGACACTGCAAATAGCTGCGAGGTGTGTCGCTATTTATTGATAGCTGTATCTCAGCTTCTCTGACGCTTCTAACCAGTCCGATCAACTGTCCGTCGACTTTTCCCTTTCTTCAAAATCGTTCTCTGATGGGAATTGACAGACTCCGCATAAAACTTCCTCTGCACCGCATAGTTGGCGTGCTCGCCGCCGTTGCCTTTTTGATCGGCAAAAAAGTGACTTCGGCCAAAAACGAGGCCACGGTATCACTAGTTTTGGACTGCATTGGCACCGTGGTAGCTCTATTGTGAGTCCCGATGCCTTTGATTGGCCGAGTCACCTTCGCTCAGATGCTTAGCTTCGTTGTGGGTGACTGGTACCGTGAAGTAGATCCCCCTGTCTTCGGACCCTGGCTACATGTCGACCGATCATCTGAGATTCGAGTTCTTGGCCGTGTATTACTCTCCGTCTTTGGTATGCATGCCCGTGTCTATCGAGAGCGTGTTTCTGCTCAACGTCTTTCAAGTTCTTGCTTTTTACTTTGCAATATGCTATCTTGGTTATATCCTCCTGCTGTATGTGAAAAACCGGACTGGCTATGACTTCAAGAAGGCTCTCACGCTGGTCTCGGGTACATACTTCGTTTTATGCCGTAAAATCTCAGTCTTCATTACATCCACTTTACCTCGTTAATCTGCTCTATTACAGTTGCCCTGTGGTCAGGCTGTGCATTTAGGCCATTCCGGCGACCACGCTGGCCAGATTACCTGCGCAGCCTCATTCGTTGGTCAACCACATTATTCGTTATATGTTGTGGTGCGGTGTCTGATTTCAATTGTTCTGTTCTGATGAAGGACTACCGAGCAGGTTTGACTTTCATAGTCTCATTCATTATATCGGAGACTGTACATGGGGCCTTACTAGATGTGATTGACGGCCTGTTCTTGGTTGTGGCTCATTGCTTCCTGTTTTTGATGTGGATCAATCAAAAAAGGCGTCAGCTTGCTTTCTCCTGATATGTTATAGAAAAGAACTGATATACCCTATATAGTTGTCAGTCGAGGGCCGACAACAAGGGACTTATGTTTCTGTATGTGTGTTTCCTCAGTTGTATAGATCATACTAACATACCACCAAGTCATCCCGATTGCATTGATGCTCTTTGTCGTCCCATTCCCTCGAATTGTGCTATCTGCACGGCCTTGGATAAAAGTTATATCAAGTGTCTTACTGGTGGTCCCCTGTTACTTAGTGTGGTATGTCTGGAAGTTATGGGTTCAAACAAGATCCGCAAGGTCGGTTTCTCCTTGTGATTAACAACCAAGACTAACGTAGGGCCGGATCAGGTAGACTCGTAACCAGTCTGCCTGCTACGGCAACACTTAGTGCAAGCACTATGCCGTAGGCAGACTGGTATAACTCAGGAGCGTTAAAAGGGCTGAGTGTGGAGTTTGAAAATTTCCATTTCCATCGTTATGGCGTCGAATTTAATTATTTCTTTTCGGTTCAAAGGAGGGGTAGGGATGTAAGGCTCATAGCTACAGTTTTGTCCTTTCAGATTTTTTATTTTACCCCCAGAGAGTCTGCCCGCGAGAGCCAGTTTTAATCGAGAAACTTACTTTCGGACCGACGTCATCTGCCGTCATCGGCGCCACCCAAGAATTTCAAACTCTGGGCTCAGCCCTTTGGCGTGTCCTGAGTTGTAACAGTCTGCCTACGGCATAGTGCTTGCACTAAAGAATTGCTGTGGCAGACTGGTAACAAGCCTACGGATCAGGTACTCTAGACTTTCGGAATCTGGATTCCACACAATATCGCACAGTGACTCGCCGTGACGAGACAGCGCTGGAAGTTTGTTTTTTCGCCATCCTGCTTTGTATGATATCATACATGATACTAGCTACAATTATTTTGTTCGGGTTGCTCTTGACACGCGCAAAACGCGAGTTTGGTTGAATGAACACCGTTTCCATCAGCAATGGAGAACATGCACGTCGGATCCACTAATAAATCTCTGAAAGACTTCCAAAACCTGAAATTTCACCATTCCTGCTCATATGGCGTCCCTAAAAAAAAATACCTACACACCTGTGCTCTCCATAGGAGGGAACACCATAGAATGCACACATTTTGAGTACTGACACTTAGGGAATCGCACCGTACGTATGGGTTACGGTCATACGTACGGTACGTACGTACGATGGCCGTACCGGGAGCCATCGAGATGCCCTGGGCAGTCTCCGTACGTATACGGCATAGGTCCGTATCTTCCCGTACCGTATACCCGTATACGGCTGTATACGGAGCCTTTTTATCTTATCCAAGCTGCTATCGTGGGATCATTCCGATCAGTCCTTGCGGAGGTATCAACGCAACGGTCTGCAGATCTGGCTACCGCCATCACCGTTCCTCCCGCCACCGCCGCGCGTCTACTCTCAGAGTTCTGCCGTTGGCGCTTCGCCATCTCAAAATTCTGAGGGATTCATATTTTGAACATAAGCTCGTTCGAAGGGAGTTGCCATGGAAGTCTGAGAGTAGCCTCGCAAAAAATCTTACTTTTTGAAATTTGCCTGTGATATCCCTGACACCGGACGTTGCATGCTGGGCACCCGGCGCATGACCCGACTTTTCCTCTGTTCTTCCCCACCATGTCGGGGAATGAAGAAGCACCAATGCCAAGTAGCCCAGGTGCGTGTCATGAATGGCAGAGGGCACACAATACCCACGGAAAATCTGTGTCTAGACTGGGTGCGCGGGACACTCTCCTGCGTCGCCAACTGCGGCTCCACTGCTCTGATCTGCGCCCTAAAAGCTGTATTTTTTGCCATCCTCCCTCTCACAACACTGTTCTTGGCTCTGGCGCTGCCGATTCTTAGCTGCATCCCAGATAACAACCTCGCTGCACTCGGTGTGCTCGTGCTCGTGCTCTACCAGCTCGCATTCATTTTCGTCTTTGGTATGTCTACATTGGCTTGTCCAAGAAAAAAAAAAATCACGCGTAGTCACAGGCGTTGTTCTGGATTCGTCCCGATTTCGGGCGCCATCGCTAGATCAATACTTTCACAAAACTCGCCGCTGTCGTAGTCATTTGGCTCTGATGTCACCACGGCGATATAAACAATACCTACGCACACATAGATTTTCAGTTTTTGTTCACGGAACAGAAGAGACTCATTCGGTGCATCTGCGTGAGTAACGTGTTCGGTCCCTCGATGAGCAGCATTTGGACTTGATTTACAAAGGTGTCTGCCGCGATACACCCCTCATCTCGATTGGCATCTATTTGTGGCGCAACGGCTTGCTCCCATCGAATCTTCTGTCCACAGTCCACGCCTCAACCCGAAAATCATTCTTGTTGAAAAAGATGGAGTGGAGCGACACGGTTGGCGACCATGGGCTCGGAACACTATCAAGTATTACGATATCTGTGTCTCTTCTGGGAGGTGCAAGCGAGAATGACGCCGGTATGTGTCGGTCAATTTTTAGCAGCCGAATTTGGTGTCCGTCTCACATTTATTGCAGCAGGACCATCACGCCCTACGCGCAATAAGGCTGGGGCTTTTTTCGCCGCGGTTGCCGATGGTGCCGCCGAACCGGAGCCACCCAAGCACAAGAAGCGTAAACGCGGCAAGAAGCAGGACGATGACATGTCTGCTGATGATGGGGTGTACAGGAGCGAGGCGGAGCAGAGTGGAGATGAGGAAGAAGAGAGCGACGACAGTGACCTGGAAATGGTCGTTGGAGGGGAAGAGGTATGATTATGCCTGCAATTTTTCTCACTGGTCTTAACTGCCTTCAGTTGGCGGAAACGCTAACAGCTAAAACAGATCCAAAAGCTGGCAAGACACGGAGTCGCAAAACTGGTGATTCTTCAGGGAAGGGGAAAGCTAAGGCCGTGCCGAAGAAGGTTCGGAAGCCCGCTGCGAAGAAGTCCAAGACGCAAGGCACATCTTCTGATTCGGCCATTAATGTCGTACGTGCATTTAATTCTGTTAATTGTTCGTTGGCGCAACCCATTTATTCTAGGATAATTCCGAACCCGAGACAGCCCCCGCAGATGCGCGGAAGGCATCGAAGAATCGCTCGCGTGTAAGTACTTCAATTATGGTTGCACGAGTCTCAGCTAATCGATTTCTAGCCAAAAATCAACCCTATCTGGCGGTTCTTCCAAGAGCTTCAGTCCGAGGACGTCCCAAATGCGGAGCTTGACAAGAAATATTACAAGTGCAATCTTGGAAATCGTACAATCATCTCGTTAACAAAGACCTCGAATGGGAATATTGTCCGTGAGTCGTTGATTATTCCATGAATCCATCTCCGTTGGGACAATATTTTGACTGTACTCGTTTCAGCACTGAAAAATCATCTCAAAAACAAGTTCCCTCAGCACTTCCGCATGTTTCTAGTATGGTTGATGACGACTCCCTGAAGCCAACGACAGAAGAGCTGGAGATTGTGCAAGGAAAGAGGGACATGACACCGCAAGTCGCAAAGAAATATCAGGACGGCATGGCCAAAATCGAAGGCAATATTGTGACGGCGATGAATAAACGTCCCCGCAACCTCTTCAATATGGAACCAAAGTCAAACCTAAACAACACAGGACCTCACATTTGAAGTCTCCTTCAGGCTATATGCTTGAATTGTCCTAGTTATCCTTGTGCTGGCTTTCTTGGAGGTGGTACATCCGACAGCTCAGATTTGAATATAGTCTTTCTATGCATGTTTTTGAGCCATTTGAAAGTCTAGGCTGAAAAGACGTCAAATTGGAAGTCCTGCATAAATTTAGGTTTGAATATGGTTCCATATTGAAGAAGTTACAGGGAGTTGAACAATTTTGATCAAAGGATTACTTCCGAGCCAATAGTGTCTCAATGGAGAAGAAGATCATAATCATGGCGACATCACTCTCTTCATATTGCATGTAAGCTTTCCCTCCCAAAAATTCAATGTGTTTGAACAAGTGCCCACCCTGCGAGGAGGTGTTGAACAGAAACTGAGGCCCCAGTGCCAAATGGAGAAATGAAATGCACCTTTCGTCATTTCCTTTACATCACTAATTGTGCACGAATTATTCTGAAAGAATGGTATATGTTTCGAGGTAATCTGGCCAAAACTCAGGGAGATATGAGGGAATCGGTCGGCGCGACGAAAAAGTTCCCGAAACGGAAATTTTTCGTTCGCGCCTTCGATTCCGACATTAGCTGTAATCGTGTTCGGCATCTTGACCGAGAACCAGCCCCGATATCCAGCCCATTACGCGCTACATCGGGAACGGAATCCGGATCCGAATCTGGTCATGGTCAATCTCAGCCCACCTCACGCTACTCTCCAATTCGTGGTCCCTTGGATGAATTCCCTGATCTCTTCGGCGGCAGACCATCTGTGCACGGCCCAGCCCTCCCTTCGGACAACCCCGTCCAAATATATGATGATTTTTCAGGTGAATTTGCTCGCAATCGGCCATCCCCAGAGTCTTCCGATGAGTCTTCCGGGTCTTCCAGCGACTCCGAGTCGGAGGGCTATAAATATTAGTACCGTTCAAAGCTGGCCCTACTCGAGCTCCTACTCGTTCTCCTACTCAGCTCCTGCTCGTCATTTTTCTGCCAAAACTACAAGGAGGAGACAAGTAGGAGAACAAGTAGGAATGCAAGTAGGACCAACTTTGAAACCCCACCTTCGGTATTTGTCGGAAAAATAAAAATAGCCTTTATAAGGTGCCGGCATTATAATGTCATGATAAGTGCCGTCTAAGCGACCGGCATGCCTTATACGGGTGGACCCATGGTGGGTGTACTCCAGAAGAGCGATAACTTCAGGTTTCTCGACTTCGTCGAAGGCGAGAAGTCTATCGAACGTGGCTTGATCAAAGTCCCCCTACGATGAAGTCAAACTGAGAGGACAGTCAACTTTGTTTGCTTCTACGCACCTTGGCTTTCCGATCGTTGCTGTTACGAGCGGCGTTCACAGGGCTTGAGGTCTGCTTGCCACGAGTTATCAAAAATGCCATCGAATAAAAAAAGGACAACACGCTCACCCTGATAGGAGGGGCCTCGTCATCCTCAACCTCTTCGACTGTGGCCCGACGATTGACCTTTTTGGTGGCGGGGGCACTGGCAGATTCCGACGTCTGCTTGCGCTTGGCAGAGGGCGCAGCCGCTGCACGAGTTTGAGTCTTGGAATTTGCGACCTTCGAGCGAGCGGGAATCGTCTTCGAGGGAAGAATGGATGCGAGCTGCCACAGTAAATTAATACAGCTCAAGATGAAAAAATATTTCTGACCTCTGTATTGTCGACATCCATTTCATCGTCGCTACCCTCAGAGTCGGAGAGATCTACGAGATCAGGGAGCTCAAAATCGGAGTCCTCTTGGTCGCTGACGGACTCAGCGACTGCTTTGACGCGAGGGGCCTTGGCGCGCGAGCGCTTCGGGCGTACCACAAAGGCTTCTCAGCAGCGAGAGATTCGGTGAGTTTGTCGGTGGGGAGGCATCCGCTTGTGGATGATAGTTTGCTGGATTATCCTTGAGATGTGGGTTAGGAAGTTTAGACCGGAGACTAATCAAGATGGATTTTGCTTGTTTTGCTGTTACTACGAGATGGAGTACTGTATTATTGCGAACACTGAGTCCAGTTTTCAGTCACTCTACTCAAACGAAGACACATCCTGTCCACAATATAAAAGTAAGGATACTCCGGCAACCCGTCATCCACCAACGCATGTCTCCCCCGTATATTCATAAACGACCACTACGAAAAAATTTACCGTTCAGGTCAAGTCGAAATTCGCGCAAGCAAGCACTCACATAAGCGATACTGGGCTCTGCGCGCCGGTTATTCACATCCAGCATGTTCACCTCGAAGTAGTACGGCCGTAGACCCGCACACTCAAGTTTCGTGAACCAGGTGCTGAAGTGATCGACGGTTTGCATGCCTGGATCAGTGGGATTCCTTTGATTCAGCTGGTGAGGAAAAAGGAAAAGGAGGAGAGACGTACGCTCAGACAGTCCGACGTGCAGTTTTATGATGAGCTACCCGAAGGGCAGCGGGGCGTCCTTGTCCTTGTGATCTGCGATTATATCCAAGAGCGTGGTGAATTCGGAACCTTGGAGCTCGATCTAGGGGTGCAATGATTATTATGCGGGTTCACCGGACTGCGACATTGAAACAGTTATATTACCTTGAGAATATCGATCCAGTCATGCCCAAAATCACGCATGACGCTCCGCAGGGAACGGTATTATTTTTGCCGTTAGGTCCGAGATAGCGTAGTGGTTGAATTGGATACGTGACCGTAGGAGGTCTGTTGCGACGTCGGCTGATCCCCAGGGCCATTGCGAGGCGACCTCGGGGGTAGCGTTCGCGTCGAATGCTATGGGTATCCAGATCCCATGAGTTATGCGCAAGACAGGTAGGATGGGACACACCGTAGATTTGACATCCGGGCGATCTTTCTATTATATCCTGTTCGAAGCTGGAATACGTGGGGGTTTTGTCGTTGAGGGAGTAGATGATTGGGTTGGGTTGATGTTTTAGAACGCGGTCAAGCCCGCAGACCCATTTACCTTCAAAAAAACGAGTGAGATTAGCAAATTGTCTAGAAAGCGACTCTCACCTCCGTCTGCAAGAGTACCTGGAACAAAGTTCAATTACGTGGTTGGCGCAGGTGGGGTCCGAGGTCTTACCGACGCGATATGTTGGGAAGGGACACGAAAATGCCGGAATGAAGATGTCCCAGAGGACAGCAGCCTATTTGATTCGGTGAGGCACCGCAAGCTAGACAAGCACAAGCACACACGAATACGTATGCCCCAGGAAACCTGAGCGTCTGGAATCAGGGAGATTATGAGGTACGAGTGCATGGAGACGCACGCAACGATCTGCTTTCCACCGGATTTTTCGATGAGCTGCTCTCGCTCGACGAGCATGCGCTGATACCGCTTCTCGTTCCCTTCAAGCGTGCGAGCGAGGCGGCTCGTCCCGCCGAGGTTAATGGCCGCGCAGTTGCTCGCCGTAGCGAGACCGTGGTAGTTGGGGGGGAGATGTATGCTACCGTCCAGGAGTCGGAAGAAGTAGAATGCGAGCAAGACGACGAATCCAATGCAAAGCGCGGCGGGCAGGCGCCATTTCTGCAGCACTGTTCGGTCTATGCGCCGCATGAGGACGGACAACTGTTTGGAAGACATGGGTGTGGGGTTGGTGGGGGGGAAAAGACGTCGAGGGCCTGGGAAAAAGCGCTCAGCGATCGCCGTGTTGATCGTGGCTTGGCGCGGACTCGCTTTCGAAAGCGATCCTTTTCCTGTAACCACCATCATCAAATTCTGAAAATCGTCGATTTGCCCGCTTGCTCGGCCAAGTACTCAAACCACTAGCTGTAGGGACGCTCAGAACGTCTTATACGCATAGTGGAAGGAGTTTCTTGCCTGAAAAACCACGCAATTCGCGATTCTCAGTGTTTCTGTGGTGCTACGGATACATCTGGATACATACACGAGTCGATTCGATCGCAATAGCGTCATTCGGTGCTCCCGTCCCCATTCATAAGTGTGAGACCTGTGGAAAGGTCTATCCTTCTGAGCAACAAAGACCCACCCTCGTCGTGGACACTGGGGGGCGAGCGACGCAACCTCACCCCAAAATTCCTGTTCCCCCAAAAAGTTGCTGCCACGTCAGTTCCGTCGGGACTTCGTGGGAGGCCGTCGGCGTTGCTGACTGAGCCAACACAACCGATACCCCAAAGAGCTACCCGCCCATTTACGCGTCGGCTCGTCGGGTAAAGGAAACTCAGAGGAAAATCATCGAACCTCGTACAAATTTAGGGCTCAGAGAATAAATACTGAGCTCAATTGCGAGACTACTCACTACCAACCACCTCGCACTCCCTTGCCTATCCCACCGTTTTTTCCCTCCTTTTTTAAAAGAAAAAAACCCCGCGAAAATGAGTCACACTGTCATTGATGGCATGCCGAAATCGGCTCCTGCCTCTTCTGCCTCGCACGGAATCGACGACGAGCATTGCGACGACCGTGCCCATCTCACGGGCTGGCTCTGTCGCTGACCTCGACACGCTCAATGTCGACCTCGGGGCCTTCTTCGACAATCGTCCCTTTGCCTCTGCTGCGCCGGTGACTTCCACTGCTCCCTCTGGATCTGGCGCTACTGTTTCTGCGCCGCCGACTCCGGATTGCTCGAGCTTCGCGCCCTCGATTCCCCCGCCCACTGGGGCTCTCAAGGACTTTCTGGATCGCTTGGGACTGGCCGACCTGCCCTCGAAGGACAAGCGCTTTAATGGCAAAGTCGAAGCTCGTCAAACTCAGCGCGAGCTACACCAGCTTGCGCAGCAAAGCGGCCGCATCTACGCTGATCTTGAGCAGCACCGGGTCGAGACCATGCAGGTCATCGAGCGTACGCAATCATACCCGAATAGTGTCGATTTTAACACTGACACATTCAGATCTGTCGGCTCAGCTGAAGAGCCTTCAGCAGCCCAACAAAAATGTGCAGGCGAGCATTGCCGCCAACGCACGCGACATCAGCACGGCAAACGACCGCCTCGAGCACCTCGAGCGCACCACGAACCAGACGCACGCCATGGTCACCGCTGTCGACAGCGCGCTCAAGACCCTCATCGCACGCTTCAACTCCTCCACCCCTGGTACCAGCTCTGCCCCCGTTGTTCCCCTCCACGCTCCCGCTCCCCCTCCCATGCTCGCTCCCGTCCCTGCTCCCTTCGTTCCGGACGACGAGCCCGCCCCGCCTGCCGCGAGCATGCTCGATAATCGCATGAGCGTGATGGAGTCCCTGCTCCAGCAGCTCGTTGCGAAGCGCGGTCGCTCTCCAGACGCCACCAGTGACGAGCGCAATGTTCGCACTCGTCTCTCGGACCCCGTACCCGTCCCCACTGCTGCTGCACCCGCTCCTGTTGCTGCTACCCCCACCGCAGCGCCTGCTCTCATCACGACGGCACCAGTCATCGTCTCCGCCCCCACTGTCAGTACGGCACTCCCCCCAATGGCTACTGCTACTTCTGCCGTCGCCGCCATGATGCCCACTGGCCCTGTCGCCACTGCCTCCATCGCCGCTACCCCGACACCGGTCGCAGTTGTAGCTGTTGGCGGCGGCAACCCCCCTTCCCCCCTCCCTGCCTTCGATTCCACTAAGGAGGCGCGCCTAGGGCCTGTTTCTTGGGGTCGGAACATCACTGGGAATCCTCTATCGTCATCAAGGCCGTTCTGCCCACCGCGCGCCCCGTCATGCGCAGCTACCGCGCGCGCCGGGGCCCTGATGCGAACACCATCATTGCATGCTTCGAGTCCGCCGAGATCGCAACCTGGTTCATCTCCGCCTTCAATGCCGCCCGCGTCTCACCGTACGAGTCAGTTTTCGCGTCCCCAAATGTGTAGGGGCAGCTCATGTTACTTTCTCTTCAACGCATAATTCCAACTTTACTTCCTGTCCCCCCTCCCTAATTCCCCTCTATCCCATACTTCACCCTCCTAATGTACATATTGCAACCCCTTCTCAGCCTGCGGCCTCGTCGTCGTCGTCGCGTCATACCATCTTATATAATTCCTCCCCACCTACCTCTCCTTCCCTTAATGTTTCCTTCGGCGCGATACAGTCCACTCTTTCAACTTTTAATTCCCTTCCTACCACACCTACCACCTCTCTAATAAGTATTAGAAGCTGGAATATACGTGGTTCTTTTGGTCTATTGATGAGCTGCCCTGAAACGCAAACAGAACTCCAAAAACACGACTTCAACCTCTTTCAAGAAACTCATCTTCGCCCTCAACAGCACGATACCGTGCGACTACCGGACGGATATTCAGTGTTCTCCCGCACGCGGCGACCAAAATCTGACTTCAGTAAATCCTGGGGTGGGGTCGCAACAGTCTTAAACTCCGCGCGCGTACCTTCAAAACTCCGTGAGGATCTCTCTGGCCCGGACTTCATGGCTCATCAAATGGGCAATATCATCCTATACAATGCCTACCTCTTGCCGGAATCAAGTAACTGGGCGGGAGATCTTGACCGTGACCCGTGTCTCGCATTAGCCTCCTCTCTGGCTCTGGCTCGCGCGGGAGCCTTCGAAATCATCCTCAAAGGGGACTTGAATGGACGAACCTCGTCTGCCACGCCCTCCGCCAATGACCCGGTGCGAAAATCCAAAGATACAAAGGATGTGTCAACCCGAGGTCGATTTTTATTTAGACTCTGCAACGACTATGACCTCGTCTTCATCAGTGGTGCAGAATGCTTTGGCCCAAACAGTGGAGAATACACCTCGTTTCAAGGCTCTCACAAGACTGTCATTGACTACGCTATCTGCTCTCGTTCTCTCTTTCCACGAATTCGTTCTTTCAACGTTGAACCCCGGATTTCTGGATATGATCACGCTGCCCTTGTCCTTCAACTTGAAGTCGACTCGAATTTACTCTCGGCAAATATCTTCGCGCGCCCTAAAAAGCGGAAGAATGAAGAGGTCGAACTCCCGGACGAAACTGAACTCGACAGACTGCTCATTTAAACCATAGCGGCGGGGAAAGATAATTCCAAAAAGGCACTGACTCTGCTTGGCCCCGTTCTGGCAATCACAACCCCGACAGCGGTAACAATTTGTGGATTCTGCAAGAACTCGGGAAAACATACAGCGCAAGCAGGTGCAGCGGCATATTTTGGCAACAACTCTGGTTTAAACAGACTCGTTCGTGTTTGGGGCAACAAAATAATGCGCGTGCTGATCTTGTTGCCCTCCTTCTTGCCGTCCAGGTTGCCCCGAAGACAAAGGGCCTGGTCATTTCAACGAGATCTGAATATGGCATTCGATCCATAACCGACTACGCATACAGAAACGATGCGTGCGGCTGGACCTGTGTCAACGGTGATATCCTCAAATCCATAGTTGGATGGATTCGATGCCGAACCGCCCCCATCCACTTTATTCACGTCATTAAGGATAAACTAACTAGCTCCTATAAATCAACGAGAGAGCTTGCAATCGCGGCCTCTAAGTTGGCAAGAACCACCGACGATGTCCCAACCAGCACCGCTCCAGGCCCTATTCCACCGTACTCTTCTACTTCTTCTCTGCCTCTTCACGTCGAAAAGATCACGTCTAGCCTGGCAGCCGTCCAGGAAACGCCGCAAAAGATGCCCATTCCCCTGCGCGCCGAATATCCCGCACCTCACCGTGGGCGAGATCGTCTGCACGAGATCAGGGAACGAAATCGCAAAAAACTGCTTGATGCCCCCTCTGCCGCAGTATTCTGGAAGGAAATCAAAAGAATGGCGGATCCTGCACCAGTACCCGTGTCCGTAACAGCGGAAGCACTTCGCACTGTGTTTGAGAAACGACTCAACGCACCCCCTCAGCTCCCGGCCGAGTTTGATTCAACGCAACACAAGTTCAATCGATTTCTAGCTGGAATGATCCCACAAACTACAGTCGATTCCTCAGCCAAAGGCTTCTTCTCGACCAAGTGGACCGAGGACGACATCGCGGAGGTGAAAGATCATATCCGCAAGCATGGCCTTGACAGTGCGACCGGCGAAGATGCCATTCTCTATGGCGAAATCCTTGAAATCCCGAACGATGCCCTTGCCTATGTGTACCTCTTCGGAGCTCCAGGCAAACTCCAACAATCAGAACCAAATTGATCACTGCCACAGGGCGACGGCACTTCCTCCGACGACACATCAGTGATTCTTCACAGAAGATGCCTAAAGAAAGTGGCAAGCAAGCCGCGGCTTTACAGCGAGAAGCAGTCAAACGCAACGAGACTATTTCGGTCACTCTCCTGCTGGATCCATCATTGACAACGGATCCAAGCTACAGTGGCGCTCTAAATAAATGCCGAGCCATGGTTTGACATCATTTCATGGTCGAATTCCTTCAAACAAAATTTTAGCATGAACATTCAGTAGTGCTAAGCTCGTTTGCATCGAAAAATCCATACCATACCTACTTCAATGTTGTGCAATAAAAATATTTGGGGTGTTCTGAAAAACCGACTTTGTGGGCTGGCATGCTATCGAAAATCGGTCATTGCAGCATGAAAGTACTTGAAAAATGAAGTATACTCACATTTTAGTTGACTCGATTTGATACTCATTTGAGCTCGCAATGGGCACTGCAAATCGGTCACTTTTGCTTTTTTGGGAGCATTTTCGCCCATTTTCGCCCAAAATGGCGAACTTGAGAGCCTCCGTGTGAGCTCAAATGAGTATTGCTGCTATCCATGCAGCATCCGACACCTCCTCAGCCTTGGCTGTGTTGGCCTTGCCAGCCCCTTTTCTGTGTGGGTTCTGGCCTTCTTTTCCTCCTCCCTTCGCCCAACAATCCTTCGCCATATGCCCCTTTTTATGGCAATTGTAACATTCCATCATTTTCTTCGGCTTCTTGCCGCCGTTCCCGTAGAACGCAGCCTCCTTCTCGCCGTTTCCTGTGGCCCGAACTTTCCCTCGTTCAGCCTCGTCACTGATGCCCTGCAGCACCATGTCCGGATCGAGCTTTTTGCCGAGAAGAGCCGATGCACCCGTGAGTGCGGATAGATATGTTTCGAATGTGGCGGGGAGGGAACCGAGGACGATAGCAACGAAATTGTCGTCCCCCAGATCAGCACCCATCGTGATCTAGTCTCTTATAAACAGACGCTACAACAAAATTTGAGCTCGTACCTCGCTTTGTTGTACAGTCGAAGCCCTCTTAACCCATACCCCTCGGTGCCAGGCTCAGGTTATGGGTTATGAGGGAGTATGGGTTAATAGGAAGCCAAAAAAAATCGAATAAAAGTTGTTTTTTTTGGTCGATATACACAGCTGCCGTGTATCTACGCTGTTCTGGTGAACCAGTGTGTAATTGGAACCGTTACAAGGGCATTTGTCTCCTCTAGCTGTGTCTGGCCGCCCGAATGAAGCCAAAAGCTGCTCCAGTTTGCGGGCAAAACCATCATCCAGGGTTTCGGTGTACTTTCGCAAGGTCTGAGCAGCGCTAAGAGCCTCGCGACGTGTCGGACGGGGCTGGAAGCCCATATTGTCCTCGACGTCGTCATCCCCACCGTTGATCTCGCCCATTTGCTGCGCGTCGCGCGAAGCAACAACCGCGTTGTAGATGTCCTGCTCCGTCGAATCATCTATGATGTCCTTCTCGCTGTCGGGATTGACGAGAGACTCAATTGCCAAACGGTTGGAAGCCTGTAAAACTTCGCGGTTTTCAAGCTCATCGAGAGTCGTCTCGAGAGCAATTTCGGCCTGTCGAACAGGGTCGACAACAGGAATCGCAGGGGTGGCGGGATCGTCAGGTGCATGTTCCGGAAGGATACCCACTTTGCGCCAGCAGTTGGCGATGGTTGAAGCACTGACATCGTCCCAGGCGCTAGCGGCCTTGCGCATACCATCGAGCTGATCGATATCGTAGATGTGGGCGGGGCTGACGCCCGTGTCATAGTTGTCGATTGCTGCCTGCATGTACCGGGATCTGTAATGAGCTTTAAAGCAGCGAATGATCCCAGCGTCCAGCGGTTGGACGTGCGCTGTCAGATTTGGCGAAAAGTTGACAACACAAATGTTGGTGAGCGTGTCGGGAGGAACATGAGCGGAGAAGTTGTCCTGCAGAAGCAAAATATAGCGGTCTCCGGCGCGCAGCTCATCGTCCCATCGAGTAATCCACTCCTGATAGAGGATGGTCGTCATCCACGCCTTTGCATTGTTCCTGTAAAGAAAACCGAGGTCCCGCGCAAGCCTTCGCAGGAAGCATCGAGGCTGCTTCGCCTTCCCAATGACGAAGGGCTCGAGTTTCTCCGAACCGTCTTAAGAATGTTCCGAATGCGGTCCTTCTCTTCCTCCACGGCTGCAGGATCTGCCGACGCCGCCTCGCCATGGCGCTTGTACTCACGCATGCCGTTCCGCATCTTGAATCGGGCCAGCCAGCCATCACTGAGGTTCAGGCGCTCGTCCTCCGGGACGCCGACAAGATCTGCGAACTGCGTCCATTTCTGGCGCAAAACCTCGCCAGTAAGCCTGACATCGCGCGCCATTGCCTGCTCGGCCCAGAGGTCAAGCATCTCCGAGACCTCAGGGTGTTGGGTCTGCCGCATGCGTTTGACTTTGGCCGCAGACCCAACGTGGCTTTGATATTCCGCGCGCCATTTTAACTCTTCCTTCACCCACGCCGAGATGAGGGGTTACTTAATGCAGAGGTTCGGGTACAGTGGCGCAAAATGTTTGGCTGTGCTGGACTGGTTTTTGCCATTCTGGTGGAACCAATCCAAGATCTCGATGCGCTGCTGGAGCGTCACGTTCTCCTTCTTCGTGAACACGGGTAAGACAGCCTTTTTTTTGCCTGGCTGCTTCCCCTCCGGAACGACAGCCTTCTCTTCGGGACCTGGACGTCGAGATTAACAGACAGACACCACGGACATGTCAAGACACGCACGCTTGCGCTTCGTGACAGCGACAGATCGCGCTCATAGTCCGACGCGGCCTCGAGATCTTCCAAAACCCGCTGCTCGTCCACCAGATTTGCTTCATTGTCGAGCCATTCCCCATCATCGTCCGGAATCCGCTCTTTATTGGCCAAGCGGTCCTCTAGGGCTTTTTTTCGACGTCCGACTTGCTTCTTGAGCTTCTCGTAGCCCTGCTTCAAGGCCTCGAGCGGGCTGGGAGCCATGGGAGTTTTGGTTACGACTTTTTTTTCTGACAGAATACGTCAATTATTGATGTCCGAGATCACCGAGATCTCCATTTGGCTCAGAACCTATGGGTTTTTCGGCCAGACACCTATGGGTTATGGGTTACAGCGGATGTATGGGGTATCCCTGCGGGACGAGCATGGTTCCACAAGATTTCTATGGGTTACAAGGGATTATGGGTTAATGGAGCTATGGGTTAGGAGGGCTTGGACTGTAGTCTGTCAATTACCCGTGATCCGCGATTGGAGATCGACATTATTATATAATCACAAAAAATGCGGATCCCAAGAGAGCTTTCAGAACATGTCTCTTCACAATTTGGGGCAAGATTCGAGTTCAGTGATTCAAATTGCGTCTTTTCTCCTGCGAAGTCTCAGCGACAAACGTCAAGAACAAAGATGCCGAACTTTGATGGCTCGGCTGCTTACCGAGCAGCCTTTTCGTCCCAGCTCCAATGTGGACAAAATCACCCATGCTGAAGAGGCAGATGTCTTGAGAATACAATTTTAACTCGTTTTGCGTCCATGATTATCGTGGTGAGGGTGTTGGGAGTGTTTTAAAGCCTTGGGGTAAATTCAAACTCCGATGTTTATGTAATAACCGTGATCTCCATACACCTGTCACCGGGTAAACTACAGACTAATCGCGATCAGGTCCTCGCGAATGGCCTGCAATTTATCGAGATGAGTTTTCACATCACCTCCTTCTGCGCATCGCTCGTCTTGAAGCCTGCGACGCAGGTCAACTGTGACCATCATTGACTTCTTCTCGAATTCTCCTTTCACCTTCTCCCACATCCCCTTCGCTGTCTTCTCCCCCTTCACCTTCAAGAACAGTGAGTCCGGTATCACTGATGCGATTCCCTGTTTGATTACGGCCTGCTCTGATCTCCAGAACCGCCGGTGCGCCAAGTAATCCGTAGTTGCCTTGGTCTCCGCCTCGGTCGGTTGAGACGGATCTGCCACGGCCGGAGCCGTTGGTTCGATTCCGGTGGGTCCAGCCTCGAGATGGTCGCTTAGACCAGCGGCATCGGCTGCGAACAAGAACCGATCACGAAAGAAGATCCAATTCGTGCCGTCAGCTTTGCATGCGGGGAGTTTGGCAAAATATTCGCCGAGTTTCGCAGTGGAGGAGAGCGTGTTTGTCGACATAGTTTGGTGGGATGATTATAGAGTCAGAGAGGTGAGTGGATTTCGTTCTTCAGCTATTTATGCGCGGGCGGGGCCCATAACCTGAAGAAGAATAGAACGAATTGAGATCGAGAAAAGTAAGAATTATAATTCTCTGGCTAAACTACAACAGCTTTTATACTCTATTGTAGATACTAGAATGTTCTAAGTCTTAGTAAAAGTATTAATAAAATATCTCTAAGCTACGTCGGACAGAATGAACTAGAAAGAATGCGCCCGAGGCGCTGAGTCATGATTCGAACCTGATCCGAACCGATGGCGCATCAGCGCGTCTGCTTGATTGTTAATCCAACATGACCCTCTCCCATCCCTCTCTCGACCCCTACTTGTCGTTTAATTCTTCTTGCGGTGCGTATCCCTACTGATATGTTTGGCTCGGCGTCCGTTGATTCTCCTGGTTAGGGTTCCACTCGAAATGAAGCATACCTGGGCCAGTTTTTTTGAAGCGGCAAGCGGGCTCAACCGTGGGAACGAGTACGTGGAGACGAGTAATAGTAGTAGCTGTGAGCGGCCTCCGCAATTAGCGCACAATATCATTGCTAATCAGCGGCTATTTGACTACAGGTATGCTGCAGTTTACCGGCGACCTCAACGGTGCGGTTATTGTTTCCTTACATTCTCCTGCTAAAGTGTTATCCTAGATCTACCAAATGGCTTTCCTCATTGGTGTGCGTAGCGACGCGAAGACGCATTTGTTGGTCAGTTTGCA
The DNA here is from genome assembly GCA_029378395.1 of Mycena leptocephala. Lineage (NCBI taxonomy): Eukaryota > Fungi > Basidiomycota > Agaricomycetes > Agaricales > Mycenaceae > Mycena > Mycena leptocephala. The sequence goes on from JARJLF010000008.1 coordinate 335,620, forward strand.
TACCTTCCGCAGCTTCGGTGGCTGAGCCATGTTTGTTTGTAGATCACCTGCCTTCCGCGGAATTTGCGAAAGGTGGGTTTCTATCTTCTCCATAAAAACCGTTACATATGCACAGACAGTTCACGTACGCTTCACATCATCTTCCGTTGTTTTGCGATCCGAGTTCACGGGGGAAGGCGGTGACGATGGAGGTCTTGTGGGAGCGCTCATCATGAACGGCGATATTGTATGTTCCCCATTTTATCTTCGCTTCCTCGCGACTTCAGCTGATCCCCACTGCAAATACAGGCTAGATTCCTTGTGGACGGGTCTGGATGGGTACATGGTATTTATGTAGTGCATTTGTGGTAGCACGACTTGAATACATCTATCTTTGATTCTGTTTGAACATGATGTATGGTAGTCAAAAAAAAGTGTCGATAATATGCGGCCAATATGTGGATAATATTCTGCCAATATTTTCCGGGAACAGCCTATTGTGGCAGAATATTGGCATGCCAATATTTTGGCGGCATTCTGCCTATATTCCACGGAAATATCCTATACTCGCGCCATATTGGTCGGCGAATATTTGCGTCAAACTCCGGTGCTCAAAGTTTGAGGACGGGGGTCCTGGAAGTGCTAAATAGGCATGGTAAAAGTTCAAACTCCGATGATTATATAATAACGCGGCCACCCAACACGGTGGCGCGGAACAGACTAGGCTCTAGTGCTGTCCACATATGATATTAAAATATGAAATTTTGCATACCATATTATATTGTTATCATACATGTATCATGGGTCCCAGTGCTGTATCGTATTCATATGTATTATCCTCGTATTATATTCAGCCATATTATCCCGTATTATGATATACTCAAAATATATTTTTAATACACTTTGACCACCCAAAATTCCTGATTTTCTCCCCAGGGAGAGCGTCACTTGATGAGCTCCTTTGTCCTCTGCATGAACTGAGGCATACAGACTGGGAAACACAATATTCTCTGGAATTAAACCACGCACTGGTTGACCAACCACCAATCAGGGGAAACCAAGCTCTTGTCCTAGTTGTCGTGACCATCCATTGAAATATGCTAGTCAGGCAGGAGAAAAGGTGGCAGACGTATCTCAGAGCCGGCTCTAGAACAGTGATTGGGCATGCATAATATGGAAAAAATATGCATAATACGGTTCTGGCATATTATATTATCTCCATATCATATCGTCTTGTATTCCTCTGTATTAATAAATATTTTTTTCACGGCAAGGCCGTATCATATCCGTAGTATTATGAATATATTAATATATTATTATTCTGTATCATATTAATGGACAGCACTAGGGGACTCGAAGTATCTACTGGGGCTCGAAGATCAGGTTGTGGTCAGTAAGCTTGGTTGACTAATCGACGGATACTGTTCCTAACATAAGGCAGAAATGACTAATCACAGAACATCGAACTTGGAGAATCTCTTTGGTTCCAGGGGATGAAATGGGCTTACAAAAGGGGATTCAGGTGGGTAAGAAGTTGAAAAACATATCTTGGCATTTTGATTTATTTCTGTGTCTTACCCCACTTTCTTTCGATTTATTTCGCGATGACCAATGTTGCATGACTAAATCTTTGTTTGTACATGTAGCAACAGCTACCGAAATCCAAGGTCCCCTGGGTAGCCAAACCTAAAGGTTCAGCAATTAATTCTCTTTTACTTGAAGTGCTTGTAGCTACCAAGGTGCGCTCAGAGAAAGATGAAATTTGTGCAGGCAGGGCCGGTGGCGAGGACAGACGACGGTTGATGTCGCGCACAGTCGATCCAATTGACCCAGCAAGTTGTTACGGAAAACGTGACCTCGTCCCCATATGCGTTTTGTGACGAGTGCAGCGTCATCCAGATTCTGTTTGCTGGATCCATCGATGGCTGCTCGTCTTTTCGTGTTTTCTCCTGCGCAGCACGTCAAAAAAAGCATGTAAGGCCGACGAGCGGCATGGCCCGCTACCAAAGATGCTCTGAATAAATTTCGAGATTAGTTCTGTGCGAGTTCTCCATTTTATAATTCGTGTTCACTCCAGCTTTCTTCGAACCTGAGGTCACTGTCATGGTTCAACGTCTGTTGAAATACTTGCCCAGCAATTCAAGTACAAAGTGCAACTCCAAGAAATGAAGGGGGGGGAGAAGATAAGATCCCAACCATCGAAAAGGAAAATCGGCATAGATGAGGTGAACTAAGGGTCTCCCATCGAATATCTCCCCGGAGTGGCCATGGTGGTAGCGTGGAAAGGCACCGACACGGAAAAAAAAAAAAAAAAAAAGATGTGCTGTGCTGGAAGGTTAGGGGAATTTCAGATCCGGGTGGGAAAACCATTGCATGCGGACAAAGACAATTTTTCGACCCAGTCGCATCCCTCAGAAAGTCACAGAGTAGGGTTTTCCAAAGCGATGAGATTTTCGAAGATTTATTCCACCCGGAATCCGATACATGCTGTAGGAGTAATGTGTGCCAATGCATCAGTAGTTTTGTGAAAAGTTCAAAGCGTGACAGACCGAGACAAATTTCATCCGGGCTCAGATGAGAAGATCAGCCACGCTCCCATCCCTGAGCCCAATTCCGCATGGCAAACACAATTTGGAGCCCATCGGCCACATCCCGGCTTTATCTCCGTTGAATACAAAGACCGTCTCTGTGACATGCTCGCGCTGGAACTAGACAGCAGGCACTTGCAAGCGATAAAGACAGCATTGTTTCTGGTCAGCGTTAGACACTTCAATGCTGAATCTGTTCCGGGCGATGTTCACGATATGAGATTCAAGGAGGCTGAGCTCTAAAGAGCAAAAAAAAACAAAAAACACAGGAATTTGCAGACTTGCACAAGAGCTGCAACTGTGGGGGAACAGAAAAGGATCCAGAGGGCAGAGCGTGTCCAGAGGACATAGAAGACCAAAGAAAGACCATGTCCAACCTGAGGATATCTCTCCTTCAACTTCTGTCCAAAGAACGAGGCCCAAAGTCCCAGGACTGTAGGGAGTTAAAATTGCAGGTGTGCAGAAGGGTTTGCCGACCAAAGTATAATAATTCACGACCCAGAACAATGTCCGATGGGCCAGGGACACCAGTGGGATCAGAGAGCTCTGTGTGTCATTTAAGGCCCCGACCATTTCCGTCTGAAAATGTTTTCAACCGTTTTTATTTCCATTTGGTTTGGGAGTGAGCACAAACGGTTTGAAATTTGTTTGTAAACGGTTCAAACGGCTGCAAAGAATTCACCACTTACCACAGCTTTGGGAGTGGATTCCAACCCCAAAGTCTCCTCAGAAAGCTTGGCAATACTGGTAAAACTAGGAGCATAGTCTCGTAGCAAAAGAACTACTCACCGATGCACGAGATTTTGGAGGCATTTTTGGGTTTGATGGACGATCGGCCATCTCGGCGAACTCAAGCGGCCTGCATCCTGCGACCATCCCGCCGCTGAACCCGCCTTTATGATCACCTTGATGCACCTCATTGTGATAAAGTGTCTCGTTTGCGCCTCACGAAGGCCAAGGTGCATTATTTGATCCCTCCAGACCACTTCGACTCACCTGCTCCAAAAATTACCATTTAAAACTGTCTTAACCCGTTTAAAACTGTTTAAAAACTGTTTCCGTCTTGTTTTGCACGGGTCTGCAAATGAAAACCAAATGGTTAGAGCCTTAGTACTGTCAATGTACATACAATAATATCATCCTCTTCTCACCCATCAGGAAGGGTAGGATCCTCAATCCCGTAGAACACCAGGGCAACTTTGCCCGACCAAGCCACTGAGGTAGAATATTGGCAAAGGATAAATCCCAAGAATGGCGACCATTGGAAGACAATCACGACTTGAAGTTCAGTCACAGTGTACCATTTGAGGAAAGGAAAGATCTAGAGCATTTTCCACGGTATGCATAAGCAAATTTATGAGGTTTAATTCGGCAATCATCGGCGCAGCGAACGGCTGGGGCAAGCCGAAGCAATTTGGTGGGGAGGAAAGCGGATTACGCAAAAATTGCTGACGAAAATGTGATGCACGGCCAAAATTCAAAAATCATGCTCCCTATAAGACCCGTACCTTACGGTAGCGGGAATAACTAGGCTAAGGCTTGTCCAAACGGCACAACTGTATTGAGTGGCTCATCTCTGCTGCTTTGCCTGCCGCCCGCCCACCTTTGCCCTCGTTCGCTATTGCTGAGTCAGCCGAATCACGTGCAACTATGAAGTTATTCTGATGTTGATCCGGGTTCATCGACGCCGATCCATTTGCCAATCTATCCAATGGCGCTTCGGTCTTGAGGAGGTCGGAACAAGCAAAGAGCTGTGGATCGAAGCTACCCCGATTTCAGGTAAGGCTGCAAGATACGCCTAAAACGGAGGTGAGCGAAACGAAAAGTCCCTTAATCAAGTTAATGTCTTATTTTTACTTACGCTCGTCAGACGGGTGCAGCGATCATCGACGATCGAGTCCCCAACGAGCCTTGGGTAGGGCTTGCACCCGCCCGTGTTACGGCCACGGCCGTAAGAATTACGCCGTAATTGTCTTACGGTACGGTTGAGCCGTCCGTAAGACCATGGCGCAGATGCTCGAACGGCACGGGTCCCGCCCGTGCCGCCCGTTACGGCATATTTACGGCCCTACCTGTCATTGCACTTCAACACATTCGAAAATAATTCATTTCTTCATGTGACATACATCTATTGCATGGTAAATGTCATGTTATGCTCTGGAGTCGAGCTTGAACACGCAAACATCTCGATTCAACGAGGGCAACCACATCCATCATGGAAGTTGAACATCTCGGAACATTCCGTGATGGACTCTTCATGAGCCGATGCCTGCTGGGTGTGCCGAATGTTGCTCCTTGGGTCAATGATTAGGGAGTTGATCCATGGGATGCCATCGGCGGCCTTGCCACCCTGATCCGCGGGAATTTCCTCCCATTTTTGAGGCACCAGTGGGACAAAGCCGTAAAGCCGTAAACGGACGGTTACGGCTCACCGTATACGGCCGAACCCGTACCGTCCCCGTCCCGTATAAGATGGTCTCCCAACGCTTGACGGTACGGGTCCGTAACCGTATTTACGGCCCGTGTCTCCGTAATTTTACGGCACGGGTGCAAGCCCTAGCCTTGGGTTGAGCGCGTCTTTCTTCCGGGACTGTCCTCGGCTGCGCTGGACAATCCCTGGAATCATGACGGGATCACGGGAACACGAGCCCCTCGATTCAGAGAGTCAATCTTGTGTGACAATGTGTTATACTTGTCGTAGATGTTCGGGGGTCAAATATTAATGCACATGGTGTGCACTCCGCCTCCGCCATCGCATAATCATACTGCCACAACTAAGGACTTCCTGAATGCAAAGCCTCTTATGCAGTCCAAAAAATGGCCTACCTCGATACCTGATGTGGCATCCTGCCGCCAGCCATTCCACCCAAATACTCTGGCATCACCACCGAAAAATGAAACCCTGTAGCGGCTGTTGTATAAGGTGACAAGACGTCAGCAAACAGGATTGTTGCGAAATAATCTCCTTACAATTTTTTGGTTCCAAGGCGAATGGGACGCTCTTCGAGTCTCACCTGTCTCCAACCGCCTGTAGTGGCAATGACCGGACCACCACGTCTTTGTATCTCCCAATCCTGGGATAAGTCATATATTGCTATGACCTTCACCGCATTGCTTGGATCATCAACCTCCCGCGAGAATACCAGACTTCGAAGTGAGTCGATGTCCAGTATGAGCATGAAAATTCCCCCGAAGGTTGACATGAGAGGGAATGCGAAGTGGGTGACTGGCAAGACAGAGTATAGGCCGCAACAAGGTTCTTATACAGGATCCAGACACTGCCCCTGACGGGGTCGCACGACTAGATCCAACGCATACTCGGGGAGCGCAATCAGATGTCTGGCTCCTGCTTTCATTTGCCATTATCATGGCATCACTCTCAGCGATATGGGAACCTGCCATTCGACGTCGTGGTGGACCTTAGCACCCTTATTTGGCGTGAGGAACACACCATGCACTCTGCCCTCACTCTATCGATCTCCTCTCGGCAGCAACAGGGATTCCATGAGTGATGGCGCCTGGGATGATCAGACTCGAGACGAAGACCACTTCGAATGGGAGTCACAGTCTGATTCCGCGCCCGACCGTGGCATTCCCAATTCTGAAATTCCAGCTGCAGAAACAGCAGGTGCCGAAGTGGGAGATGAGCTGGATGGTGGCGACGGCAATACATGAATCCAGAACTGGATGCCACGGGTCCCACCCTGTCGTCCCGTATCCGGTAATTTTCTTTACGCTTACGGGCGTTTTTTTTACGCCGTTACCGTAAAACGGACGGTTTGATGCCCTACTTAGAAGGTGTGGTCCATAGGCCAGTACGAGATAAGTTTGGGTCCCTTGGAGCCTCGATGGAGCTGAGTGTCGCTTTGCTTTCGAATTTTTGTTAGCGAAAATGTTGAAGTGTGTATTGTCTCCAACCGAGGGCAGGAGGGCGACATACAGTCCGACACTTTATATATGGAGAGATAGGCTACGTGTACTTGACTCGCTCAGACTTTTTCAATAGCTCGAAAAAGGCTCCACTTTCGTATGGAATTGCTTCGTTTTTACCAGCGACCTGGACATAGTAGAGATTTTTTGGCCCATGGCGACCTTCAACACTGGTGACGCTAGGGACACGGAAGACCTCCTTTTCGTCGTTGTCATTGTCGCTGTCGGTAAAAATCCTTGATTTGGCAACGAATATTTCCTTCATGACTGTCTGTGGGTTCCGTTTCCAGTTTGCTTTCTGGACATTTGTGCTGTTAACAAAGCAGTGAGGTCGATTTGGGTCCCATATGAACTCTGCAACGGTTATCGGGAATACGTCTCCCGCAGGACCGAAGTCTTTATCGGTAGGAAGTGGCGCGGTCAGTGTTTTGACCAAGAACGGGTGGGGATCTTCAGGCATGAGCATGGAGAGATCCTTGGGTTCCATAATGTATGGACGCAAATTGCTAGTACAGTTTTAGTTACGCAATATGAAGGGGGGATGCGATGACTGACTTTAAACGTGTCCTCTCTTTAATGACCTGGAGCAGCCTGGTATCGTTGTTTTGGCCTTCGGCTGCGAATTGAAAGATACTTTAACAGATGAAAAGGGCTGCTGTGTAAGCGGCAAACCGGCTACGTAGAGCGTTAGGACCCAAAGCGGCGCCACCGAAAGAAAAAGACTTGCTCCTCTAAGGTTTGGATCTCCTTGTTCACAATCTTCTCACATTCCTCTATGCAAGTATCCATTTCATCGACAGTGGCCCGCCATCCTTCCGGTCTGGCAAGATTCGAGTATTTCACATGAGCCGCGGCAGTTCCATTGGGATCCTTTTCCAAGATCGCGCGGTGCATGACGGCAATCTGCTCGTATTTGAAGAGTTTTGCTCCCATGTCTCGAGCATACTCCAAAACGTCCTTCGACGGTCGTGGCATCGATGTGGCAGAAGGGTGAGATTGTTTGTGTTTTTTTTGCAGTGGATTATGGACAAGACGCCGTTTTGTGGAGAACCGCGAGCTCCGAGTCACTAAGCGGGGCCGTAAGCCCCGTCCCCGAGGATGTAGTATATATGGCTTCCCAGTTCCCATTGTTCGGTTGTGTCGGAATGGCAGCCTTTATACCGCCTCCTGCGCCTGCTCTGCTCGCAAACCTTCCCGCAACCGCATGGGGCATATCATATGACATTCACACCCGTGAAACAGAGGACGATCTGCCTCAAGGATGGAATGCAGATAGAGGCCGGTCATTTTCTATTATCGGACTACTCGATTCTCATTATACCTGCTCAGTCAATACTTACGTTCGCCTGCGCGCCATACTGAACGGGTGGAACTTTTTCCGTGATCAGTACTCGGATTATATTAATCCAAATACTACTGCCATTACAACCTGGTTGGCGATGATGTCTCTGGAGAGCATCCAACCCCCGCATAAATTCTCTTCAACTGTCCGTCGCATACGCATGCAGCGGCACGATATGTTGAATATCATGGATGTCTCCGCCAGCCTGCGACTCGGAGGTGTATTCGTCACCCAGCTGCGTGCCCCCGTTCCCTCTGGTCTCGTGCTGCCTGTTGCCGCCCAGATATTCCCACCGCCCGCGACGGTTCCAGGAGGCTTCGTGCGACCAGCAAACACCAAATTCTCGGCGGCCGCAGTCATTCCGGCCAATTATCTGACATAGTGACCATTATTTTGTGTTTGCGTTGTAGATGGTCTGTTGAGCTGTCCTCCCCCCAATGAAGCACAAGCAATTGTGTATCTGATGGCAGTGACACCATTGTGTGGGAGGATTACTGCTGAACTGTGCAGGCTGGAGACGCAGTAATTGTGGACAATATTTGACATGGACTCGGAATTTGGGCCCGGAATTGTATTTTCGTCAGCCGGAGACGCCCAATTGTGGACAATATTTGTACTTCTTTTGGGTTGAGCCATTCGCCTGAACTGATGAATCGAATGCACGCCCAAAAGTACCTCGTGAGGCGCGTCTCTGTCGTTTTTGTTCGAACGCCGTAGAAACCCCGGAAAATGCGTTACTAGACTGCACAGGATCCCCTGTTGTTGCAATTATACGCGCTGTATTTCTGGGTAAGCTTCTACAGACAGTTCCAACTTTACAGCAGAAAATGATAGAGTTGAATAGCACATCATTTCTAAAAGCTATTATCTATCAACGCAGCACAATTGTACTTGTAGCGAAATACGTGCATGACGTTTTAGAGGTTTTCTATTCCATGCCCATTCACCGTCCGAATGCAGGGAACGAGATCGTTGTTGAGTGATGAGGATTGATTCTGGCGAAATGGTGTCCTACTAATCGCTTAAAGGCGTCGACTGGGTTCTTGCTCGGAATTCGAAGGGCAATCCGGCAAAAATGCGAGTTTGAATTCCTGCCTTGAACCTTCCTCGGACACTGATTCCTTCAATCACCATGCCGCACACATCAGCTAAGGCACAAGCAAGCGACGATACTGAAGTCAGTCAAGGCTTCAATCTTGATTCCTGGCCGTTACGGGAAACACATCCGGTGTTCGTGGTCCAGCACCCGGATGGACTTGACAAGAACAGATAAGTGATAAATGTCAACTAGACTCGTAACCAATGCTCTGGGTTTCTGACCCAGGCCCGGGAATTTAAACCTCTCAAATCCGGCTCCACCTTACGCCGATGAATTTGGCAGGGATTTGTAAAGAATTTAGCCCGCGCGTTTCCGTTCTAAAATTCTTTGTTATACTCTCTGCAGCCGTTTTTGAGCCCGGGGCGTATATAAGTACAAGGGTGCACCCCATTATGGAGCACCGATGCATTCTGCAACTTCTCAGTCGAAACTAAAAGGCAACAAAGCCCGGTATGGGAGGCCAGGTCCGGATATAAAGACCTTCCGCTTGTTCCAAGCGAAATCGAGGAGCTGGCCTCCACTTTCCACCTCAAATTGAACATGAAACTCCTTGGTGTGTGTTGGATCCGGCAGATCCGGACTCCCCAGTTACCTCCGACCATAATTCTGCGAGCCACCCCCTTGGCTACACCAGTGGACGAGGTCCTGCTATAGCAGGTTTGCCTACGACGGAGCAACGCAAACGGGACAGTGTAGAGAAACATCGAAGGAGAGCCTGCGTTATCATTGATGGGGCGACAGCAGGAGATCAATTAAGCGACAGAGGATAGTACAACATGCGAGGTACGAGCCCTGTACTGCTGTAGTGTCTGTTTATAAGAGACAAGGATAGTACTGAATGTCTCATGAAGTCGAAAGATAAACGCTACCGGGCATGGAGTTCTGCGTAGACCTCGGTCTGGTCAGGTGGAATGTATACTGGCCATTTTTCTGATTCGATTTGCCACTGGGAACCTTAGAATTGGGCAGGTATTGAGCGAGATATGGACCAATGCATGTAGAGCTGTCCTTTTGGAATTCAAGTTCACAGCGGCACTCACAAGTGTCTTGGTGACTTGTGGACCACGGTTTACATAAACCATACCTCAATAAAATAATCTTCGGTTTTCTGAAAAATCGAATTCTCAGAATTACAATGTATGCAATTACCTGACAAGTTGACCTCATGCTGTAGACATCCAAGCGCTTGTCCTTCAATGTCCTTCCGGTAGGCTTCAACAGTTCTCTCAGTTGCGGATGTAAAGTCTAAAGGGGGGTTAGAATCTAAATTGAGGCCGAAGTTTAGATTACAGATCGCGGCCTTCGAGTGCTTTCTGGCAGATAGCCTTTATTCAGAGGTATGGGTTTAGTTATCATCTTGGGCTTCTTGCGGTGGACATCATTCGCAATCTCCGGTGTGGAATCAGCACCCGCGGCCTCGGATTCATCGTCGCTTGATGAACTTGCCTCGGAACTCGAGGAAGAATGCGATGGATCATCTGGCGGCGATGGCGGCTGTCCAACGCGCTTAGTGTCACAAATGACCTGCTCGAAGAAACCTCTCGGCGGCAGCCGGCCTACCACAGACTTGCTGGAGCGTTTCTTTGGCCCCTCATTTACGGGTTTCTGAGGCTCTATGTGCATTTGTTGCACAACGCTGTCGCGAACAGCGTCTTCAGCCTTACTGGTTGATTTATTCACCTTGTTTGATTTTTGACGTCGTTTGAGCTCTTTCAAGTGCTTCTTTGGGCTTGAAATCTCGTCTGAGAGTCTGGCCAGAGTTTTGCTCGCCGCTCTTGCGCGGTGGCGTGCTCACAACAACGGGATGTGGTGATTCACCTTCGCGTCCACTGAGTTCCTTCCCGTCAGTTTTCTCTCCCCAAACGAACTCCAAAAGATTTGAATAGCATCCCTCCACCATAATCTCGCGTTTTGAATCCTCTGTGGCAGAAATCGACGCTTCAACGCCGAAATGAGTGGTTCACCAACAAGGCCGCGTAAGTCTCTTCTATCTTCTCCAAATCCTTCGAGATGCTCACAAGCCCCCTTTTATCCCTCCCATGTACACATCTAGATACCAAATATTGCTGCAGAATGGTCCGCGTGGTGCGCAGATGGCAGGGATTGGACTCGGTGTGTCATTATCCGCTTTCTTCATACCCTGATATTGACACAATACACACCCGGAATACTCTATAGCCCTCTCCAGTTGCTCCCGAGACCTTGAGGACGCCTCTAGTCGAAGTACGATGACGCATGCAACACGCAGATCGCCCGTGCAACTATCTGTACGTCATGAATTACACACTCTCTGGACATCGCCTGCATGCCGCTTAGTGCAGAAAGCCACCTTTCGATGCAGCGGATGGTTATGCAACCCCAGCAGACGGCGACGCGCACCCGGCCGATGGAGCCATGGCATCCGACGCCACGTCCAACGTGTCTCAGACGCCACAAATTGTGGCGCATTTACCTGAACGATCAACCAATCAGCAGACGAATAAAAATTGTCCTAGTGTATTCTTTTTCTGCTGGAACCATCTCTAGTTCCCTTGACATGTTTCTGGTATGGGAACTCATTCTCTACATACTCCGCGCTGAATTGAATTTAATGTAGAATTTTACTGTGCACTCGAAATGTGACGAAATGGTCCAGAAGGTCGACAAGGTTCTAATAGAACTTTGACCTTTACCACCACCATCTTCATGGGTCGACGAGCAAAACACCTCACAGCTGCTGCAAAGGCCACTGCAGATCGCGAAACTTACTTGAGATACTCTGGGAGGCGTTGGTGAGTGCTCAATTCATTTATTCATTAGAGAGCTTGCGCTAAGCCGCGTGCGGCTGCGCAAAGCCGCATGCGGATGTAACCTGTTTTTCTCTCGCACATCACCAGAATGCCTAATCAGTGCTTCCCAGATTATTTGAACGAAAAATTGAAAAGCTATGCATCAGAAAGATTTGTTGGCTCGACGCTGGCTTGGCCCGCCAGATACACAGGCCAGCTCCTTGGGCCAACAATTTAATTTGGGTGCTGGAAGATCCCCGAGTGGAAGAGAATATTAATCAGAGTAGACTTTGAAAGTGCTTCAGTCGGCAATTCAGATGTGCTGAACGAGTGATTTTATTTTGGATTATAAGCGTGGGTTAAGTGCCGGTTTACTCCGACCGTCCCTTTTCAATTTCGCTTCAAAGGTGCTGCAGATGTGATTCTTGCATGCCTTTCACAATCTCTCTGAGGCATGGGAAAAACACCTAGATCTTAAGCACATCTGAAGCGTTGAACCGCCTCCACAGGTGCTTCAGCGTGTCGATTCGAAAACACTTCGCGATTCACTGATTCTCCAACACTTTAATATTTCTCGAAGCACTTCTGAATCACGCAGATGTATTGCGAAATTTTGAGACTACACCAATTCACCGTGTGCATCATTGCAGGATGGTGAGTGTCTGAGTTACTGGAGGGCATGGCCTTTGTCTAATAGCTGAAGTCCAAATCCATTATCCAAGCCAGCATTCAGCTGATGGCCTGGCGTGGGATTTTGTAAGGACAAAACCAAAAAAGCCAAAAGCCATCATGAATATACGTAGTACAAATTCCGCTCATTTCTGGGCAGAAAAGGATCTCTCATTCCTTGCTGGACGTATTGGAACTCTGGACATATGTAGGGTTGAGTTAGGGATGGAATTTTATTGCAACTCCAATGGGGCTACAAGAAGAAACTCAGCGCTCATCTGACATTTCGTGGTTTATCCCCACTTGGGCTGAAGTGTGTAATCGTTGGGACCCTGTACATGTGGGCCCAAGGTTTAACAAAGCTTATAATGTTGAGAGAGCGCGACGCGTCTTGTCACGCCCCCGCGACAGAGAAGGTTCGAGAATGTAATAAGCAATATTATCAGTCTCACGACGGCAATCGTGGCCGCAGATACGGCCGAAGACAAGCCGAAACATTTTGGCTGGAGGCATCGGCTGCATCAGCGCTTATGGAATGCTGACGCAAAAACTGCTGACGAAAATCGTAGTTTACTGCCAAAAACTCGAAAATGGGGCTCCCTAAGAACCAGTAACTTACGTTACCGGGAATCAGGACAGAAGAACGCAACTTTTTAGTCGCGAAGTTGAGTGGTTACGACATGATTTTGGGGACTGCCTGGCTATTTCAACATAAGGTAAGCATTGGTTTAAATCCTACGCGTGTTTGCATTGGAAGTGCTAAGTCCGTACCTTTGGAAGGAGTCGCAACAGCCCGAGTGTTCTCTGGAGCAGTCGAACTGAGCGAGGCGACTTTGCAAGCCGCACGCGAGGAGCTTTTGAAATATGCTGAACCTATATGTAAAACGGCTGCTGACACCGGTCTACCTCCATTACGTGCAATAAATCATACTATTTCGCTCATTGATAAGGATAAGATTCTCCCGTGGAGGCCATCGCGCTGTCCTGAAGCGCTGAGGGATCAGTGGGATTTAAAGCGCAGAACTTACCTTAAGGCTGGTCGTTGGCAAGTTACCAACTCTGGGAATACCGCGCCAATGTTATTGATTCCGAAAGTCAAAACTAGTCCACCAAAGTTGCGAGTTGTGGTCGACTTACGTGCGCGGAATGCCAATACGAAGAAAATGACTTCCCCACTTCCAGACATGGAAGGAATCTTGCGGCGCGTGTCGCGCTGCAAATACCGCTCGTTGATTGATGGGCAGGATGCGTACGAGCAAATTCGTATAGTTCCTGAACATGTTCATCGAACCGCGGTGAGTACACCGGACGGCAATATGGTTAGTCTGGTGTTGCAACAGGGAGATTGCGACGCAACTTACCAGTCCCTCATGAACTACCTCTGTATGCTCAGCCCGTCCTATCAGCGCCATGTCCCGCCTAGTGTGCATCCCCAGGCAAGCCAGCAGAGCTTCAACTCGAGTTTGAGGCGATCGTCAAGCGGGAGCACCGTCAATATCACTATCGTACCTCCCGTGCGTAATGCCTCCTCTCCCTCCTCCATATCATCGGCTGTTTGCTAACTTTGCTTTTTTTTTTTTGCGAACACAGTCTCGCCCTCCTTCCGTCGGGCAATCTCACTCTGCGGGTCCAGGCTTCGCCTCGAGTCGCTCCCTCTCGCCGAATCAGACGCCTGTCGTCCCAGAAGAAGACGAGAAAGACGACGACGACGACGACGACGATGAAGAGACCGACGGCAGCGATGCGATGCCTCCGGGCTACGTGATGGGCCCGCTGCCCGCGTTTGCACGGGGCGTCACCTACCCAGCGGGTTTCGTGCCTATGAGCATGAGCCCGCACAATTCACATTTTTTTTGACTCGCAAATTTTAATAGGCGACTACCTTGTAGATAGCTTAAAAAAAGTACGAATCTACATTCTGTGCCTAAAATAATTTTCTTGGCAAGCTCGAAGTACATATTGAAGGTAAATACTCGATCTCTCGTATGAAGACAAATCGTTCATAGAGAGACAAGTCGATCTGAGGTTTGAATTTACATAACACCAGAGTGATCACGCTTCTGGCACGTGGATTGTGTAAGCCGCCGCATATTCCTCGCGTGGATTCAATCCTTGCGCAATTCACATTTGTTGCGTGCAGTGTATTTTACCTTCAATATCTATTTCGAGCTTGCCAAAAAATGTATTTTAGATACAAGATGTAGATTCGGACTTTTTTAAGTTATCTACCGGTCATCGGCTATTTAAATACACTGCACGCAACAAATGTGAATTGTGCAAGGATTGAACGTAATATTGAACCCACGAGGAATATGCGGCGGCTTACACAATCCACGTGCCAGAAGCGTGATCACTCTGGTGCAGATCGACCGGACAACTCCGCCATTCCGAGGGTGATGGCAAATCGGTCTGGGGACCGATTAAAACCGAAGCTGCCGAGCGGCAAAACCCTGCCTGCGTAGCGATAAATTGAGATTTGCACCCACACGGAACATCCCGGTATTTGTGCTTCCGGCTCCTCTGAGTCACGCGGTTGAGCAATGCCGAGTGAATGCCGTGTTGGGCTGGAGAGTTTAACTTCCTCGGGCCGCACGGGGAATGCAAAATAAATTGTGTCTTGCTCAGAATTCGAAGGGCTATCCAGCAAAAATGCGCGTTTGAAAATCCGCCTTGAGCCTGCCTGCGGAGCGCTAAATTTCGAGTTGCCACCACACGGGATTTGTGTTTTTGCTCCGAGATGTGCTTAGTGTACATGTTTCTGATGGCCGAGTCCATGCCGTATCGGGCTGGGACAGCTTAACATATTCGTGCACGGGGAATGCAAAATAAATTGTTCTGAATAGACAGACTACCCATTCACATCATGAAATTTTGTGGTACGATTCCGAATCCATAACGACAATTGAAGGTGTTGTTTCCCCCCACTTACGGGTTCCGTTTAGTTGAGCAACTCCGGCTCCAGAAACACGATTTCCTTTTGGCACTTGCTCTGTAACGGTAAGCTCAAACTAAATTTCAAGTAGGTAGGCATTCATAGACATACTGTGTGTCGAGTCGATTACAGCTATTGGCAGTACCGAAGGTGCGGATCGAAAATTTCCGTTTTGGGCAGTTTTTGATCCTCTGCAAAGAATTGTCTCTAGCTCACTCAGTTCTGCACCGTTTGACTTGAAACCAAGCTAGAATTCCTGGAATAATCCAGGCGCAATTAGTGATAGAGCTAGATCCGGAATAACACTCTATTTAGGAATGCCCCCAAAATCCAACTTCCTGCGCGAGAATTTCGTCTATGGCCCTCAAATCACGCCCAATGGGTCTGGAATTTTTTGAGGAGCAGTTATCATACATTAGAGACATTGTCATATAGCCATAACTAATTATATTTGCTATAAGGGACATCTATTGTGCTTTAGAGACAATTTGAACAGCAAATACATATTTGGCTCCAGTTCTTCGACTCGATAATTAGTTATATGTAAAGCAATCACCCCCCTTGAGTGTCCTCATATCACAATGTTCTTTGTGCTCGTCGCCAGCGCGTTAAAAAGGTACCGGACTTTTGAAACTCTGAAGGGCCCCTCCGTATTTGGCCAATTTTTGGCCGGCCACATCTCTCCTTGCAACATATATGGATCCGATGGTTCCGTAAGATCTGTTTTGCGCAATTCGCAACTCGTTCGCAACGACTACGTATCTCCCCATTGCAACCGCACTTCAACTCATCTGGTCATATCGACACGTTTGCTGAAGCAACTACCAAGCTCTGCTCAAGTTCTTCACGCACAAGACCATGCGCGTACCGTGGCAACTGGAAGAAAATCGAACGGTGCGGACAGAATTACGGGGGGCATCCGGATCATCCTCAAATAACCCTGCAAATAATGGATTGTCATCAAACAACCCCGCAAATACATATCGACTCCCGCAACCACCGTGGCCTAGACAGCCCCCCCTCCGGTCCGAACGCCGATTCCACGACAAATAATGCAGTCAGTTCCAGGAACCAGATCAATACACGTAGTTGTCCGGTTCATGTCATGTACTGGAATATATTCCATCACTTCACCCTTAAGCTCACAAGCCCAGAGTTCCACTCAATTCTACGCGGATACGAGATCATGTTTTTTGCAGAACTGACATGCTCCCTGGAGAAGAGTACGCGGCGGATGTGCCGGCGGGTTACACGCTAGTTTCCCACCCTCGCAAACCTCTATTAAATAACTCGCGCCGCGGAGGCGGTATTGCATTGATCATCCGGGATACATTCAAATTCACAAAATCGAACCTTAGCTCGCCCGACATCCTTGTACTTGATATGGGATCCATCTGGTCAATTGGAGCATATATTCCTCCTGCAAGCTCTCGATGGCCAGGCTGGACCGATGTAGAACCGAGTCAAAAATTGCGAGAAACGATGGCACTTTGCACCCAAAGTTGCGACAAATATGTCGCTCTTCTAAGTGATATCAATTCACGGACAGGGGCATTACAAAGCTCGTTACCTTTGCCCGATTGGGCGGAAGACTGGAAAAGAACTTCATCAGATCCAGATGAGAAGATCAACACGCGTGGGCGAGCTCTGGTGGAAGATTGCATGCTTTACAATTTATGCAATTTGAATGGAACTTCGCTAGAAACGGAATCCCCGGGACGTTTTACTTCATGGCAACCTGCTGGCCAATCGGTTATCGACTACGCCATTGTGTCACAAAACCTACTGCCCCTTGTTCAGAAATTTCATGTTGAACTACCAACTGAAGACGAAGACGAAGATTATTCCGACCACGTGCGGATCTGTATAACTCTCGATGCAAAAGCTTTCGAGTATAAACCCACTCTTACCACCGAACACTGTCAAGCCCCAGATTTCAGTGGGAGAGAATACATTGATCAGCTCTATCAAGAAACTATGGATGCCAAAGAGACCAAGGATGAGGCTCTGGAATCGCTCTGGGGACCGGTTCAATGTGAATCATCGCCAATCCACATTTATGTCGAGGGAGTAGCGGCAAAAGGCAACAATAAAACCGGCTCTGGGGGTGCTGGGATTTTCTTTGGCCCGGGTTCAGCGTCGAATAGAGGGCTCCATGTACCCGGTCCAGGCCACCTATCTGCTGACAAAGCGCGAGTATTCGCAATTCATGAAGATGTAATAAAACACTCATTATCTTTTGTACATCGAAGATGATCATCCCAATTCTATGCTACTCGGCCGCAAAGAATACAACGCTCGGATGGCCGTTCCGACCCCATGTAGGCACATGCTGTGTCTACCGGCGTAGACAACACGTAGACAAAGCTGTTGCCTACATATGCCTACAGCAGGTAGACAATATTGGTGTACATGAGTCTACGTTGGTCTACATATGCCTACGTTGGTCTACCATGGTAGACTGATGTAGACCAACCATAGCCGGATGTAGACCAATGTGGTATGTCAAATTTGGTGTCGTCGCGAGTGCTTGGAAAGTGCCCAAGAGTAATTGAGCACCTAAGGGCTGATGAGAGGAGACTTCCGAAAGATTAATCCCTGATCGGCGGGTGTGAAACTGGCTGGTTGAGAAGGCTTTGAGCTATTAAAAGGTGAGGAAAGAGCAAAAAAAATGATTTTAAAGGCCGCCATAGAGGTTAATTCGAAGTTTGGGGAGGCCAAGGTAGACCAAGGTGTGTCTACGGCTGTGGACAAACTTAGGCGAAGTATGTCTACGTGACGCACGCTGACGTAGCCGAATATAGGCGAACGTAGGCAGGGCAGTGCCGATGTCCCCTTGCCTACGGCGATCGACGCACTTTGACCCATGTAGCCGAACGTAGACGAACGTAGGCAAGGGTGTGCCTACAGAGGGCCGGAACGCAGTGATTCAGAATTTGGCCTGGTTGGACAGTCAGGTAGCTTGGTTGTAGGAAATTGGCAATAATAAAATCAACAAAAAAACACCAGGATGCTCGTTTATCTCCCTGCATTAGATATGACTGAAGATTCCACAGGTCAATAGCTTCATTTCTAGCGGGGATATCCAAGATTTGTTTCCCACCCTCATCAACATTGAGCACCCGGAAGTGGCTCTTTGCGAAGACGCCAGTCGCTCCGCGTCGTCACCCACTCTGCCGCTCTCATCCTTTGCCTCCTCCTCTACATTCGGCAGGGCTTTGGCTGAGAAAGTCTTGACCAAATAACCTTGGGCCTCTGCTGCTTCTTGTGTGGTACCGTACTGTATGACGGTTTGGTAGCGCAGCATGTCAAGACGTCGAAATTCGTCGCGTACATCCTAGCTCGGATGACACTGAATATTTCCTTTTTGAATGGCCGAAGAATGTAGACACCGACGAGGGATGTAGCCTGTTACAGCATAACATATGGTGACTCTGTTCCACTCGTGCTTTCAAAGTCTATTATAACGGCGTCCATAGTTTTTCCTTGAGCTTTGTGAGCTGTCATCGCAAATGCGGGGACTAGAGGTACTTGTGTACGCTTTATAAAAAATTTCCGACCAGAGTCCGGATGAATAAACCTCATGTCAACGGTGTCTGCGACCCGCTGTATTGACTCGCTCTCGCTGTACCGGAACGCATTGTATTAGATTAACTCGAATGTCATGTTCTTTTGCTCGTGAATATTGGAATGTGCGAGATCTGAGCGAGGATGGCCTGAAAGCGTCCAGCAGCCCTTGAAAGCGTCCAAAGGCCGTTCAGGGCGAGTCGAGCCTCGGACGCACTTTAAAGGCCTGATGTGTGGTTACTGTGGATTAAAGGCACTCGTCGGGGGTGGTACAAGGCTGGGCCGGACTTGCAAGGCCTTTGAGCCCTTGCAAGTTGCTTCCAGGGCGCTTCAAAGGTTTGGGCGCATGAATGATTACACATGAGGATGACGCAGTAACTCCGCCACAGGCACGCACAAAATGAAAAGATGCCGGGTGCCGGCGGGAATTCCCGATCGCTTACAGCCGATCCTGAATGTAATGAGAATGATCGATTTTTCTTTTGGCGCTCAACGCATAAGGAAATTCCTAAATAGGGAATTCTCGGCTCTCTCTTCGCTTCCGTACGTCTGCGCTTTTGGCCTCTCTTTCTTGCTTCCGTTATCCTCCGCTTCCCAGGATGAGTGGAGACGATTCTGTGCTGGATATTTCTGCCTCAGACGAAGACTTTGATGATGGCGGAATTGCAGACACGGATATAAACGGTCAAATCAAGCACATGGTAGCGCAAAACCCTCAGTGTGCGTATACCAAGCTCTACCTAGTCATTCCCATAACATAGACCCACTTCTATAGTCTCAAAGTGGATGGTTATGAGCCTGCAGCTGATGAAGCAGAAAGAAAAGAAGCAGAGGGCGAACGCGAAACGAGAAGAGAAGAAGGCTGCCAAGGAAAACCTGAAGCGCAGGCGGGACGACTTCACTGATTATGACGACTCTGGAGCTGATTCCGACACTCTCAAGAACAGGAAGAAGGGCAAGAAGAAGGCCGAGCCTGACTCGGATGGAGAAGTCACCCGTTGAAATCACGGGCTACATTCACGTCCTGAAACCTACTCCCACCACTGCTCCATCCCGATCCCGCACAAAGACTAAGTCCGAAGATACATATATAAAGCGCGGACTGTTCCAGTTCTTGTCCAATTGTTCCTATGAGTCATTTGTCACTGCCATGTCCAAATTCTCCCCTGTGCGCCAGGCTATATTGTGCTTGAGAAGACCGAATGGAAACCTCAGACGCTCGCCAACCGCGCAAACCTACCTCTCGGCGGTGAAATTGGTTTTCGGGTGCTTCGAAGGCAGATAGGCGCGACGAAGGATCACATTGTTATTATCACAATGCCAGGGCCCCGAAAGCCGACGGAGGAAGCGCCGGTAAAGTGACTTTACTTATCGACACATCCATCAATCTAACAACTGTCAGTTCTGATGCATCTGCTTCTAGACGGAATTTCCCATCATCCGTAGGCAATGCCAACACCGCATCCTCAGCTATTCTTTCTTTTAGCTTCTGGAATGCCTTCCGCTGCTCTTCTCCCCAGCTCCACCCTTCCTTTCCGGTCAGCCGTGTGAGCGGCCACCCAACTTCACTATATCCCCGAATGAACCGGCGGTAGAAGTTGGTGAATCCCAAGAACGCTTGTGTCTGTTTCAGGTTCTTGGGTTCCGGCCACTCCATCACACCCATGATCTTTGCGGGATCCATCCTCATTGAATTGTGTGAAATGACTATTCCCAGGTATTCTATTTCTGTGCGTTCGAACTAGTTTATTGTCCCGGAGTATTTTTAGGACTCGTTTCGTCAGTTCTCGATGTTCAGTTGGATCCTCCGTGAAGATCAAGATGTCATCCAAATAGACGATGACTTTTCCCTCATTGATTAGATCTCTAAGGATGTTCTGGAAAGTCGCTGGCGAGTTTGTGAGACCGAAGAACATTACGAGTGGCTCGAACAGCCCTCGATTGGTCCGGAATGCCGCCTTCCACTCGTCTCCCTGACTGGTATTATTCCGGAGTTGAATCAGTTAGCTATAGGACTCGCCCGACAAGCTGCAGAGAACCTGTGCAGCAAGTTCGGTGTCAATATGGATGCGGGGTCCAGAATTTTGAGGTCCTTGTTCCGACTGCCATGTGACTCTGAGAGAAATATCGATTCTGGCCAAGGTCGGGGGTTGAATTCTCTGCAACTTCCCTGAAACGCGCATCCAATCAACGAACATGCACCTGCCTCAAAACATTCGCACCTATTCCACTTTCACGAGTGGGGGACCAGAATTTCAAGGTCAGTGTTGCAACCGCCACGTGACTCGGAGAAAATATGGATTCTGGCCAAGGGCGGGGGTTAGATTCTCTGCAATTTCCCTCAAACACGCATTCAATCAACAACCACGCACCCGCCTCAAAACATTCGTACCTATTCCACTTCCACGAACGGGGGACCAGAATTTTGAGGTCATCGTTTGTCTCCCTTGAGTCCCTTCTCATGCGGTGGTTCCCACCACTCAGTTTGACTCCCCTGTATTCATCTCCCTATCACCTGCAGAATAGCCTCTCCTACTCTGCAGCGTGTCCTCCAAGAGGCGTCCGATCTGCTAAGCGAGCACACCATCAACTTCACGTGCCCGTAAGGCACCTTCCATATCGGGATGTTGATGCAGCCAATCAGATGCTTTGCGACATGGCCACCGGCTTTATGGATGCTCTAAGGGCCTCTACGGTGCTTTCAGGGCATTGGGCTTGCATATTGGCAGCTAGAAACCTCTCTGAGGTTCCGAAATGCATTCTTACATTGTCTAATGGTTACTCACTGTAAATACTGCCCGTTTACACTCTATCGCATGTATCAAGGCACACAGAAATTCCTGGACGTTCCAATAAGTTGTTCAAGATGTTAAAAGCACTTTATAGCTCGCCAAACAAGATATCGAGTCCATACGAAGCAGAATCAAATGCAGCGTTCCAAACGGGGACCTCCCGATATGGAAGTGCCTTGCGGGCACGTGAAGTTGATGGTGTGCTCGCTTAGCAGATCGGATTCGGAAGCCTCTTGGTGTCCTCTCATTGGCGCGCTGTTGCTGTTGCTCTTCCTCGCCTCTGGGCATCACTTGACACGCAGAATGTCTATCATCCCGAGCTAGTGGAGCTGTGGCTCGAGCGCGCAAAACAGTCGACGCTGTCTCTCCGAATCTCCCACCGTATCAGGGATGCGCACACCCATCTTACACCGATATTCCCCCCTATACTCCTGAATGGGACTAGCTATGTATTCCCGATGCACCTACATCTTCCCTTGATCCTACCAAAGATTGAACACTGTACGACGGTCTCACTCTAATTGCTCGAGCTACCGCGGTCGATGAAATAATTGAAGGAGCAGGAGGAAGCAGCGATGAACTTGCTACGCTCATTGTGAGACACCTCAGTCTCGTTGTGCCAACTGCGAACAGCCAACTTTCGGTTGCAAAACTCGGACTTATCGAGTATGTTCTCGAGTTTTGGCAGCACATGGATGACAAGCAGTGGGGTCTCCACCCAGAAATCATGGGCGCCATACCCTCCCTTGCTCCGATTTCTCGCGATGTGGTCAGGGCCCTTACAATCACTTTGTGCGCGGTGGCCCGGATGACCGCACCCGAAGCCACCTGTGTAACGGAGCGGTGCTTGGCTGTCTTCGCCACCATTTTTTTCACGCGACGTGGATTCCGTGTACTTGGCATCGCCGTATAGAAGGGCCTCCTGCGCGCCCTGCTGACATGCGCGCGACGCGTCCTTTCCGACCAGGCGCCCAGGGCGTTTTGCTTTCTCCTGCGCAATGTTTTGGCCCCCGCCACGGTGTACTGCCACGTTACCAAAGAGCTCGGGACGGCCTATTTCGCACTTTCCGAACCCATCACGAGAAATTCTTTCCCTGGGTCCGGGATATATGAGGTATGGACAGGGTTCGAGAGGACACTGCTGTACCGTCTTGCGGTGTTACGTGCTTTCGAGTCCGAGGACTACGTGTCCCGCCGGGCATGCGATAATATCCAGGTGGGCCGCCTCACGTTTAAAGGGTCGACATGTATCACTTACGTTTCAGTTTCAAGTGCGGTCGCATTCACGAGAAAATGAACTTCAAGCGCTGCTCCGGGTGTCGCCAACTTTTCTACTGCTCTCGGGAGTGTCAACGTCTGGACTGGGGGCGGGGCCATCGCCAATATTGTGCATTATATCGGACCACTTGTGGAGGTAAGCTTACAACAATGAAGCCCCGCTCTCTTGAAAATTATCACGCAGACATTCGTTTTGCTCTCTCCGCCCGTGAAAGCGCGTTTCTGCGCAGCGTTCTCCATCACGATTTCGAAAAAAAATAGGGTGGAAATTTACCAAGAACTCACAAGCAAAAGGGTTACAAATCCGACCGTGGACTTGATTACGGCCTTCGACTACCGGGATGTCGATGTGACTTTCTCGCTTCACGAAATCACGACGACCAGTCCTGCTGAGGTCGCCCCTGGCTCGCATTGGCCAGATCTGGTTGCACGGGCATCCGCCAGCGGCGGCTGTATGCGCCTCCATCTCATGATCGTCTCTGACGGACGCGGCGGGCGGGTAGTGGTTATCCCACTTCGCAGAGCCACCTCTGAGCTGCAGGACGGATTGAAGAGGATCGCGGCGGGGATTGCGGCGGGGATGGAGTCAGTAGACCGCGGGCCGATCAGTGATTTCCTCATATCTTTGAGGCCCGAGGCGGCGTTTGAGATTCATCAGTAGTGAAAATGCAAGCAAGATGTGCCTGGGCTGGACTGCGGTCTATGGTCGTAACAGTCAATATTTCAATAATGATCCAGTGGACTGCGCTGCGGCTTGTTATTTTGGGCATGTCGGGAAGTTTGAATTACAGACCTCATTTGCGTAAGGAAACACTTGATGGATTTAAGCTTTTATCATCAAACCTTAATTGTGGATCCCCGCGAGCAAGAATATCACAGCCAGGGCTCAAATTGTTGCTGTGGACTCCCCGCGAGTGAGAATATCGCACTTTTGATTTGACCTGTGACTCCAGCACTGCCACGCTCAATATGGAGAGTTCCGTGACCTCTGGTTTAACAAGCAATGCCGCACGGACGATTTCAAAGAGACAGGATTGCTCAGAATGGTGCTGGGTATCATCTGTCAATTTGCAGCATGCAATTAGCTCTCCATATCAAGTCACGCGTTTCTAAGCATGTGAAAACAGCTGTATTTGGCAGGGATAAGGAAACACATGATGAATTTAAGCTTTTGTCATCAAACCTTAATTGCGAGCAAAAATTTTGCAGCCAGGGCTCAAATTGATGCTGTGGAGTGCCCGCGAGCGAGAATATCGCACTTTTGATTTGACGCGTGACTCTGGCACTGCCACGCTCAAAATGGAGAGTTCTGTGACCTCTGGTTTAACGAGCAACGCAGCACGGACAATTTCAAAGAGACAGGACTGCTCAGAATAGTCCTCATGAGTGCTCAGAGACATTTCAGGAACACTTTTGGCAGCAGTAGACAATTTGTATGTCAAGTCGGGTTTCTGTGCGACATCTGTACATCCCACTGTCACATGAATCAGAGCTAGCGCCTCACCAAATTCAGTTGCATGTGTAAACGTGATACGCTAGTTGCCGGCTTCGGTAGCTCGCGGAACACTCAGAACAATTTCTCATGGAAGGCAAAAGGAATAAGCCTCGGACGGAACATTGACATGAATACGCACTTCGCTGATCATGACACAAGACTTCTGGCTCCCCACTCTTCACTTTCTTCTTCTCTTTCGGGGGCGGCACAGTATCACTGTCCGAATCGCTGCTGAAGGTGTCCTCTGGTGCATCAACACTCTCCGGTGCGGCCTTCTTTGAGACCTTCTTTGGAGCCTTCGCCGGCGCCTTACGTTTAATCTGAGGCGGGGGTGTGATGCTGCTGGAGCGCTTGTCGGTGTTATGATCAAGAAGGAGTTGTCCGCAGAGGCGGAGAAGTCGACGCTGAGAGAAAGATCGTAATAGAAACAGGGGTACGGTCGGGGAAGATGCCTGTTGTGTGTCGATTTTAGGGGCGTGGCCCTCGCTGGTGAACACCTTGGATGTTGTGTAGAGGGTGTAGGCTGCGTCGTGTGGTGAGCCCAATTGTTTTGCTTCTTCTACGCCTCAACCATCACTTCAGTGGCAATGCCTTTGGAGCTCAATTCACCGATCATGAACCCTTGTGCTCTTTCTCATTGTTGCTCTCAGTATCATATAATTTCATTTACATTCTGCTACGCAGTATTTGGTGTTCCTTTACACACCAAAATAGAGGTTGTAAATTTCGTCCGGGGATTAGGAATTCTGGCAAATCTGAGTATGTAGAACCTGTGTGCGCTGACTCGACCACTTTATCAAGGCACTCCTCCTCAGCGATGGGGCGGTGTGCGCCTGGCACAGTGTAGTCATTCTTTCCCGGTTTCCGGATGGTTACTGTCAAGAAGACGCGCCACGACTTCGGGAAGTGCCCAATGCGGAGGCCGGCCTCCAGTATGATGAGAAGGAGGGGAGCGAGAATGCCGCGCGCCCACTGAGCGTCCCGGAGCTTTCCACGGGAACAATTTGGCGATGGCCCAGTGGATGTCCTCGGTCGTGAAGATTGAGGGGAAGGGTGAGGTGAGGCCTGAGGAGGGGTTCGTCGGTGGGTCCGGTGGGGGAAGGCTCGCTTTGGGTGGGAAGAATTTGGTGTGGGGGACATTGGCCTTCTCGGTCGGCGTCGTCGCGGTAGATCCGTCGGGCGCGGTAAGGTATGCGGGAGGATGAGGAGGAGGCGCTGGGGTTCATGGCCTACTATCCCCCGGTCTATTATACCGAGCAGAACGTTATCGGAAGTCTTGAGCACATTTCCGGCACACGAAGACAATTCTCCCAAAAAATCTTTACTCATTCTACTCATGAATGTACAGAAAACAAAATACTTCCAAATATGGAAATATTGCGCAACTCAGTTCGTCTGTGGTTAATTTTTGTGTTCTTTGCACAGAGGACTCGTTTCAGGCACATGAAGACAATCCTCCCAAAAAATATGTACTCATTCCACTTATGAATGAACAAGAAGCAAAATACTTCCAAATAAGGAAATATTGCACAACTCAGTTTGCCCGTGGTTAATTTTTGGGGTCTCCACACAGAGAACTCATTCCACTTGGCAACGTGGGGGACACCGTCGTATGTGTGATGGCATTTCATCTTGCTGAAATGTCGGTTCTTCTCCAAATCCAATACCAGGCATAACACCGACATTCCACTATTCGCGCAATTCCACTGAGGATCAGTCTTTTCTGCGAGCACTCATACATCACAAGTATACAATGCGGCAGGAGGAAATTGCACAGAAGCACTTGGCCTTCATCCAGCGCCGTCCCTGCGAGATAGTATGGGCTCGGGCTTGGAATTCCTCAAGCCCAAGCCTGGGTGTCTGTTCAAACCTTAAATTCGTTAAGTGCTCCCTTATTCCTGCTGAACCTGGCCGAAATACATTATAATGCACCAGGTGGTCGGTTTCATACTAGTTTGGAAGCATGTTGAGGGCGTTCATCGGAGGCTAATGCAAACTGGTGGATGACTTGCAGTTAAAAAGTGCACGGATTGGAGAGAGAAGGCAGGGTAATGCATTGAGTTATGTGGCATGAAGAGAAGGAAGAGGAAAGCGGGGACCAGTCTAGAGAGCGCGGCGGGGAAACTGGTAGAAGTACATGTTACGCTACCGCTTCCCTGTGAACATTCCTACTGGGGTCTGATTCACCCACGTTTCACCATATTCAATTCGTGAAACCACTGCAGAGTGGCGGAGCGTGAGGATGAATCTATTCCGTATTCCTCCAGGAGGCTGAGGACCATGCTGCCAATTCCCCTAACACCATACTCCTCCTCGAGTTGTCGGTAAACTGCATCAATACGTTGTCCCGAGTCCGTGTTCGACTCCTGGATCTCTACCGCGGCGACCAATGTCTGGGCCAAAATAGCGATACATTCAGAATCGCGCGCCACAATGGCTGTGTCCCGGACACGGCGAACGGAGACATTCTGCCTCGCGTCTATGATTTGAAATCGCAGCGCGTTCTAAAATGAAATAAAATCAAGCAGTTGAGTGTTTGGTGCCAGATGGTACAGCACATCTCTCGTATATAGCTTACGCGTCGCCTTCGCACACTCCTTTATCTGTTTGCCTACGTCCCCCCATATTCCCATTTTGGGGTGCCACCAGAAATAAAATTCCACAAGGCAGGAAATGCTCACATGAATTCCTGGAAAATTACTGAATTCACTCATAGGATGCATGCCTTCGTTTCGGAGTCCATATAGTTGTCTCTATCTTAATCCTTGGTCGGGCCCGGGGACAGAAATGGTAAGGTGGCCCAGTAACCAGTCTCAGATAATAGCCACAGCAATTCTGACGATATCCAACTCTCGCACGCATTTCCAGAGAATATTTAACTAGTTTTCCATCCGTCCTGCGCCTCGCTCATGATAGAAATGTGAGTTTCCTTTCAGAAAACACGATCAAATATGCCGGATCGATCAGGGGCGGTGTGCCACTGCCTGTCCCCCAAAAAAGGCAATATTGCCTGTTCAATGGTCCAGATTTTGAAAAGCATGACTTGACATCCTGTAAACCATTTCAATTCCAATGAAGTCTCAGGGCCATTTTCTAGGCCACGCGTCTCCGAAATGGATAGCCCTGATCACTGTAAAAATTTACATCTATTCAGATCGGGCAATTAGTGGTTTACATTTTGAACCACTATCGAGCACCGGGTAGTGGGCCACCTTAGCTTTAAGTGTCAATCCCTAGGGGCCACAAGCATACCAACATGCCCACATCACATGGAGAGCAGTGGAAGCATCCTAGGAATGGTTTGAGCATAATTTCCCGAATTTACCTTGATATTTGAAGGTACAGTGAATTTATTTTTGGTGACAGGCCCGAAATAGCCATTGATGGGGTAGAGTATCAAATCCCTTGGCTGATAGTCCACGGAACTTGAAATAAATTGCAAACAGCTTTTGAAGGCGGCCACGATGGTGTGTGTGGGTGTACGAAAAAATTGCGAGTACGATCAAAACAGTCTAAGGTACGTAGTTAGAACACAAGGCGGAAGAAAATTAAAGGTAGGAGATGACACGTTTTCAATACTTCTCTTTGGCTTCCGTGCTCGCTGGACTGAAGTACGAGCTAATTGAAACAACACGGACCATAGCGTCGGTGCGATCTTCTGGACCCGTTTAACGGTATCGGGATGAGAATCCCGTGAGCTGCTCCTCTGTGATGTCCTCTTCAGCGGGAAATTCGAGACCGGCGGCGGGCAACTCCACTGTGAAAAACCGAAAGGGTGAATCTTGTTCCACGCTTCATTCACTCAACAAAGAACTCGAAAAGAACAGCGGTGTATTTTTGTTGGGTGTGGAGAGAGCAGCGGGCGAACCGATCCGGAACCGCTGATCCCCAGGTCGTAGGGCGACCTGCCTCTGTCACTGGGATATATCGACGCAGGCTGTTATGATCATTTTACACTTGGCGAGCTGTTCATCGAGATCCTCCCCATTTTCCAAATCAACAACCACTACTTAGGGGGTGTGGCCACGGCGATGCCTGGCAGGAACTTCGTACTTATATATTTTTCGTTCTTCCTCCCAGGCTCCACGAAGATCTGAGCCGGTAAATCGGGAACGAATTCACTTTCATGCGGAGAAGAGCCAGCATATAATCAGGAGGTGGGCCTTGAGCTTTCTGCGTTGATTTGTGATCTGACGGGATGTTCCGGGTGGTGTCACATCAATCACTTCCCATCAAACCATCAGCGCGCGTAGTCGGCGCAATTATCGGAAAATTACTTATACAGAAAGTACGCAGCAACCCGGTCATCCCCTTCGAATAGCCGTCCAATTTACTGAATGAATCTGTTGATCTCCCCCTGGTCGCTACATGGGTTGAAGCCGTTTACATCTATGCAAACCGGATCAGGAATGCTATGAGACAAACTCTGACCGCCTCAAAGTTCACCATCCACACACGCAAATTCCGTTATCCAAAGCGGCTTCCCATACTGAGCATAGTGGTTCTTCAAGGATGATAATCAGTTGTACAATGTCGGCCGCGACACCATCCATGTTGTTCTTGTTGATGTGAACGGCAGTAAAATCCCAGTCCGCCGAAATCTGCTGGGAGAATTCCTGAAGCCAAGTCTCCGCTGTCTGCGCCGGATAAACGGCATTAGAGACGCTCGTGCCAAAAGTCATGCCATACTGCACATGGCGGGGCTCCCTAGCTTAGTGCTTTTGGCTTTGAAAGGAGCAATATATTGCTCCCAAACGCGGACACTTTCTGCAACAGACATGCCAGCAGATACGTCACCAGATGGGCAGTCGGGCTCCTCAAAACCAGCATGTACTCCGGGGCATGACTAATTTTTGTGAATGCAGCAAGCCTGGAGGCATCAGTTGCATCGGCGGTTCCACCACACCAAAGCATTGGAACGGGTGTGGATGTACCTTCCATCCGGGGATCCGGTGTCCTATCAACAAGGTGAGATGACACTCCTAATTTACTGTATTATTTTGTTCAAGACAGAATAATACAGCACTGGAAGGAAACAGAGGGGCCTACCCATCATACCACCAGCCGATGTGAGGCATTGCTTGAGGATGTTCCAGCCTTTTTGCCATTGGAGTGAACCCGTTGGCAGAACTTCCGGTTGAAATAGACTGCCCGTCACTCACGGGGAACGTAGGATTGATGTTGGGATTGGAGTTCGCCGGGATGCTGTTGATGGATGTCGTAGCCTCCGCTGAACTGACGGAAGATGCAATTTGCGTCGGGTGTAACATCGAGGAATGACTGAAATCTGAGGGAATAGATAGGAAGACAGGTAGGTAGCAGTAACTACTGCAGCTTCAGCCACAAAAAAAGCTTCAATATTGGAGCAGGTTTCAAACACAGCACTTACGTCCCACCTGCCGTATCGGGGCTTGTACGCGAGGAGATCCGGGAAAATGTCCCTGGGATATCAAAACGTAGAATCACACAATAATTCTGGGATCGTATGTCCCTCGGAGCTCCCGACCACAGCTCTTCCGGACCTGCTTGACCTGAGGCTCTCATAAATTGTAATAAAATCGCAATATAAAAATCATTTTCAAAACAATCATATTCAGAATGATACAGTGAAACTAAGTACCCAAAACGCGTACTAGAGGAAAGGGACTTGAACAGAGTGAGATGAGGGGAATATGGAGTGGGAAATGCAGCTTGAGGCTTTGATGACCTGACAACTTACTGTAGTATTTCGTTCAAATCGACACTGAGTGTGACGCGTGACCCAAAAAATCAATTCGACATTTCGACAACAGCCAAAATTTGGCGTGACACGAGTGAAATTTTCGACATTGAAATGAAAATTTTGGCTTTTTTGGGTCTACAGGCAAATTTGAGCCCTGTGTGACGCTCGGGAGGTTCGACAAACGGCCGTGTGACGCGTGACCCTTGCCAAATTTCGATATCGATAGGGGGGTGCGTGATGCGTGACTGTCGATTTGAACGAAATACTACAGTAACTGGCTGGCCAACACGACTCGGGGGATTTCAAGTCAAATTTTGCGTCACTTGAGGCAACTTGCTGTAAGGTAACTTGCTGCAACTCTTGAAGTGGGTATTGTCTTGAATGAAGTTCCATGACTTGGAAACAGGGTTTCTTGAACTTGAAGCAAAACTTGACAGCAGTGGGGGAGCGAGTGAGAATCTGAAGGCCACATGAAGATGCCGCGCCGCGAGTAATGTTGTCAAAACTCGAAAAGTCGAGTCGCGACTTGCCAAGTCGACTTGATTTGAAGGCCGACTCGACTGATACGGGCAATGCCACCCCTGCAAAATGCAGATCACGTGGCACTTCCGCTCCATAGAGCTATGAGCTGCCAGCATTCCCAACCCATGTTGGTGGTTTACCTGAGTGGTTAATGGTGTGTTGGCTTGCGAAATATGTTTTTGAAGAGGTCGTGCGTTCGATTCCGACGTCTTACTTCTTTGATACTTCTTTTTTTCCACCGGAAACTTAATTATCTATACTGTCCCCCCGAAATTTGACCCAGTCACCATTTTGTACTCCTTCAATTTAGTGCTCCAGACAGTGTATCCATCAAGCTTCTATATCATTCTTTTATTTGTGCTTGAACATAACTAATTTTTGGCGTGGTTCAAAGTTGAAATTGGTTCCTCAATCAAAATATGGCTCTGAGTGACTTGAGGCAAAGCAAACATATACATGCTACTGAAACTTCAAAAGGAACACCGATGAACAGGGCGAAGGATACGGTAGTTTACAAAGAGGAAGAAAAATAAAGAAAGATAATCGGGCTGAAAAGGTTGTAGCAATCGGATTCGAACGCACAACCTCTTCAAAAACATATTTCGTAAGCCAGCACACCATTAACCACTCAGGCAGAGCACCAACGTAGAGTAAGAACGCTGGCAGCTCATACCTGCCACGTGATCTGCATTTTGCAGCGGTGGCATTGCCCGTATCGACTCGACTCGAGTCGGCCATGTCAAGGGCAGTATTTGAAAAATTGGCTAAAACGACCACCGTGTCGAATAGGAATACTATACGAGTGTATATCTTGAACCTAATGAAAGTTGACATAAAATAAATAAACTAACATTTATTTCGTGGCGATCCCAAGTCCCCATTGTGATTATGCAGGTCAGATGCATTTATAACCTTTCATATAGCATAATATAATTTTCTGATATTTTTCTGGGTTTAATCGCGCTCAGAAACTGTGCGGCGACAAAATGCAGCGATGTCGAAATCTTATATTGACTAACAGCGACAAGATCGAGATATTCAAGTATCTGATATACCGCAAAGATGGGCGGCGCCATGTCGGATATGTGGAAGAAATTTTGGTCAATCCTGAAACCGAATCAGTTATTGGAGTGTTAATTTCCATTTGTCTCATCGGCCCAGATATAATGCCGTACCAACTTCCATCATGCACCGTACAGGAAAATCGGCGCCTCCTGACTGCGTTCAGTGTGGGTCCTGAAATTGCGACTGGTGCAAACGGGAAAAAAAGCCGCATTGCCTGGCTTTGCGCACAAAAAAGCCGCATGCGGCTTTTGCGCATCTTATCTAATTCTCAACCTTGTCAAATTGCGACTCTGAAGCGTAGGAAAGCAGGAGCCACACGCGTTTATTCGAGACGAATTCTCTATTGTGGGCAGCAGAGACGCCGCGTTGACCAGCTGGTATGTTTGGGTGTTTGAAAGAATCGTCGGGCGCAATTGGGGTCCTCAGGGGATTTGAATAAAGCCTGAAAATGTATGATAGAGTGTAGAGTTTGTCCAAATAAAAATCCAATTACTTTTCGAATGATGCGTCTAGTTCCACGCGCTTTCTTACGATTTGTTTTCAGTTGAAAATTGAACTCGTACTTCACTTTTTTTTTTGATGCCTGTAGGTAATCTTGACGGAAGGTAGGTGCGCGCCGCGCCTCTAAGTAGGTCTTTCTTTGTGCTGCGCGCTGACTTGACTGTCTCGCTTTGTGTGTTAGAGGAACATGTTGACACCGTGACATCAATAAGTATTTCAACATTTCTCATGTGCATGATTCTGAAATCTATTCCTGTCCAGCAAAACCCGGTCTATACCTTCTCGATTGCCGGAGCGCTATTCTTTTTTTCACGACTTTGTAACACAGAAAAAATCGAGGGCGCACCAGGCCGGATGCGGGTGCGAAACGTCGTTGAAATCATGCCATTTAGAGATATGCGCAAAGTTGGAGCATTAAATGGTACCCAAATTATAGTAAATTTCACCCTTCGTCAAGTGTCTTCCTTCAAAATCTCAAAGCCTCCAAGGCGTCAAGGTCTTCAAGCCGTCAACAATGAGCTGATGCACCAACGTCTCCGCTCTGTCTTCTGCGGTCAAGGTGTCAATCCCCTGTTGTTCAATGCACCAGGCCCTGGGTTGTCACTCAAGACATGACTGTTGTTGCATCTTGCTTACTCCGCTTGTCCTTTGCCGCGCCAGCTCCTCCCTATGTATACCGGAGCCGATACTCACAGACTTCCAGAGATTCTTTTCGACCCTTTTGCGGTGCATGGTTTCCTCTCGATGCAGCCCTTGGTTTCTAATTAGTGTCAGGCCCCCGTGGCTGGCATGTATATCGGAGGGGAGGTGCATGCACAAAACAGGTACCAGGTGCGCGATGAAATGTTCAGCTCTTATTTTTTTCTTTCAATTGACAGGTACGGAATCAATTTCTCAGTGATCAACTCGAACCCGCCCAAGAAACCTCGGAAGAATTCTTGAGGCTCATTATGTGATGTACTTTGATTTGGCTCATATTTGTATTGTATGCAGTGGAGGAGAACCCCTTAGAATTGGTGAAGGATTCTATCAATGCTCTCATGATGAGTCGCTTTTTGGTCGCATGGCTTGAGCATGGTCTCGCAGTGGAAGCATGGTCTCGCAATGGAAGCGGCCGATCCAACGCACTTCGCGGAGCGGGAGCCCCACTGGTAGTTCAAAACTCTCTGCAAAGCAGCTGTTGAAATCATCGACCTGATTCTGCAAATTGCAGAGCAGTCTAAATTCACCGACGAGCAATTACAAAACGTGACTTGGTATGGAGATCCATTTTCTCGGATTTGAATCCAGGGTGCTAGCCAGCGCAATTCTGAGCAAACCTGTCTCTTCGGTTTTCTTCCTGCTGCCCTGGTTGTTAGGCCAGAGGCTCAAAGGCTCCTCATTCTGGAGGGAGGCTGTGCACAACAGGACTGTATTCAAGCCGGTCTGCGGCCTCAAAATGCGACTCGGCCTGGAGATTTACTTTCTCAGTTTTGAATCTGGAGTGATAGCCAGCACGATTCCTGCTGCCTGGTTGTTAAGCCAGTGGCTCAAAAGCTCCTCATTCTGGAGGGAGGCTGTGCGCAACAGGACTGTATTCAAGCCGGTCTGCGGCCTCGAACCATGACTTGGTATGGAGATCTATTTTCTCGGGTTTGAATCTGGGGTGATTGCCAGCGCGATTCTGAGCAGAACTTTCTCTTCCATTTTCTTCCTGCTGCTGTGTTCCCAAGCTCTTCCTTGACCTTTCTCCCTGCTACATCGTCGGCGTTGTTGTATGCTCAGAGCCCAAACCTGGGCCCACTGCTAGACATCCGGCGAGTCCGTGATGAGCGTGCATCGCTTAGGGGTGCGGTGGCGCCCACTAATATGATCTTTTGGCATGTGTTTCCCTCTTCCCTCTTTAGGCGACCTCAGTATTTTCGTTAGTATACGGCGTGGGAGCCTCACTAGGCAAATAAAGCTTCCTTCCCTTCTCTACGGGCTGTACAAGTTTAGCTAGTTTCATCCCAACCATATGTCTCAAACATAAAGGGGAATAAACAATGATTCAAAAAAAAAAAAAAAAAAAATACCAATATATTCCAACAGGATCCGATGGATTCCACAGGAACTCAGTCAAGTACATGGGCAGCCAGTGGAATGCGACGAGTTCCATTGAGGAATAGTGATATCAAGCACATTACACTCGTTGTTGATTGACCTACAGGTCCACTGGGATGCAATGGAGGATGTTGGGTGTCGGTGGTGCATGCAGTTTTCCACTGGAATCCAGTGGAGGTCACGTTGGCACCCGCTGGTAGCCAATGCCGAATGATGCCGGCCAGTGCCGTTTCCACTGCCGCGTATATTACTGGGAGCCTCAGTTAGTTTGATGCGCCATCACTTGGGCTCGGCAGTCGACGGCGGAGGGGTTCCTGATGACCTTCAGGCTTCGGAGATGGATGGCAAGGTGCAGAATGAGATCTAGATTGCTCAGATGGCCAACAAGACTCCTATGTCTTTTCTGTGTATTATTTGTCGGTATTTGAACATAAATTGCGGAGAACCGGACTATTTAACTAGCAACGGTTCTGGGTTTCGCTGGAAATTTGGCTGAAAAAATTTAGTCCAAACTTAATCCGTGGCTCAGATCTCCATAACGCTCTCTAGGATCCTCATGTTTTCAGTTATGTTGTGAAACCTTGTTGAACCAGCATGAGTTAAGCTATTCATGCGTCATTCCAGCCGAATATAACTGTGGGGATTGCAGTAGGGAACCATGGTGGTGTTCGAACCTTGCTCCGGCGCCTCGCACGTCCGAGCTTGGCCCCGCCTTCGCGCGTTCGAGTCCCACTCCGCCTCCACGCGTTCGAGCCCAGCTCCACGTCCGCGCGCACGAGCCTAGCTCCGCACTCGCGCGTCCGAGCCTCGCTCCGCACACGATCCCCTCGCCCCGTAGATGCCCGCCCCGCCCCGCAGGAGGTTCGACAGAGGCCCGCGTGATGCGTGACCGGGACCAAATTTCGGGATCGACACAGGGGAGCATGACGCGTGACTGTCGATTTGAAGGAAAAAATCCAGTATAGTGTCATAGTGCAGAAGAGGAAGAGATAAAGGTAAAGAAGCGGGTATGTGTGGGGTGGAGCATGCAGTCTAGACGAGGAATCAAGGGGGGTGAGTGTCTAACTGTCTGACTCGGAAGGGGGAAAATCGTGATAGGTGGGTAGGCGGTTTGTGGCGTGACGTAGCGTAGGAGGTGCCAGTCAGTCAGTCCCCACGATAACGTGCCGTAAACCACTGGGTCCACATGATGCGCCTCGGAGCGCGGCCCCGGACATAAAATGCTTAGCAATTGCGGCAGGCGGGCGTCTAACCCAGCGGGGAGGGCACATATGAGGTGCATTATTCCAGGCCAAACAAGGTGCGGAGGTGAGATGATAACAATAGATGCAATTGAGGTGCAATGACAATGATGAGGCGCAAATGTACGATGATAATGCAGAGGCAGATAGGCAGGGATATATGAGGTTATGGCAACGAAGGTTGTAGTATCGTTGCAGGAAGACGAAGCAAGACGTGATAAGATACGTCTCGCAAGAGCGCGCAACTTGGGCAAAGAAATGCACTGAGGGACAAGTTACAAGATGTGCCATTTGCGACCAGATGGAGCAGGTCATCATCCGACCGAAGCCTGCTGGAAGAAGAATCGAGAATCGCGAAAGAGGAGACCGAAGGGCCGATTAAGCTGAAGGAGGACGCCACACACTTGCTCCAAGAAGATAGACTCGTAACCAATCTGCCCTACAGCGTTCTAACAAGGCGAGCTTGTTGGCGTAGGCAGACTGGTGCTTCCGTCAATTGAGCTGGGCTGGAGTTTGAATATCTTTGGGTGTGCATCAGTGGCTATGCATTTCCATCAACTTTCGATTAAATTCGACTATACGCTTTTCTCAGGCACTTACTGGAAATTCTGAAGAGACGGAATTCAAGAACGGACATACCTGACCTCACTTTACCTTTCTAGTTTTGTACCTGACTTGAATTGAGCCCGGAACGAAGGAGAAGGAAAATATTCAAACTCCGCCTCAGCCCTTTGGCACAGCCCGAGAAGTACCAGCCTGCCTACGGCAACAAGCTCGCCTTATTCGAACAGGCTGGTTACGAGCCTCCCAAGGAGATTGAGTGACGGGACCGAGAGGTTGATCAGGAAATTTCGTCGCAGTCATACAGCAGTGCAGTTGGAGGACAACCCTCCAAACCGAGTTGACAATTTCTAGACACAAGACTACTTTGAGGCGTAGCCGGCTGGGCCCCCTTGGCATCAGTTTGGCGGAAGGATTTTGGCCATGCCATTTCAGACGCTTGACTTCGCCGGGACCCTCTGGATCTTCAAAAAAAGTGCCAAAACTTCTCGCATGAAAGATGAATGGTTTCCAATTCTCTATCGAGTGAGCCATACTGGTTTTCTTTGATGGAATCATAATGTCATCCCCGTTGTCAAACGGTCCGTGCGCAGACGACGAGTTCAGGGGCGTCCACTCATTGACCACACCCACGAGCTCCGCATTTGAGCCCTTGGCAGAGTAAACACCGAGCTCCGCCTTCAGTGCGGTGCCCTGGAAAAGATAATTAGAGATTGGGGAACTGCAAGAGAATTAAAAACTCCTCACCATAACTGTGCAGTCATTGCGATTTATCAAGTCGGCTCGTCTTTGTCCCATGGCCTTCAACATGTGAAATCTCGAGCAAAGTCAGAACTGTAAGAAAGCCTGGAGTTCAGCCCCCACAATAGGGAGATGTACAGTGGCGGCAAAAAATAATGCACAGCGCCATATAAGCTAAAATCACGCCAGGTAAGATGCTAGCATAAACCTTGAGCAATTACAGGTGTTTGTGTACAGTTGGATGCATACCTCACCTGTGTGGTCGACCCAAAATTAAATACTCCAGCATTTTCAGAAAAATCGACTTTGTGGATGGGAATTGAGGATGGTGCAGAATCATACGGTAGATGTAAGTACATTCGTTTGTGTACAGTTGAATTCATACCTCATCTGTGTGGTTGCCCCAAAAATAAATAATCCGGCATTTTCAAAAATCGACTTCGTGGATAGGAATTGAAAATCATACAGAATCATTAGATGTAAGCAGATTTGGCTCTACTCCGCGCATTTTGAGCCCGGCGGCAGCGGTCAGAGCTACTACTCCGGTTGCCTCACCTTTTCCACGTGCACCTAGAAGGACTATGATCGGCTATTATGCAATTTTCCTCCACCAAAGTCTTTCACAGTAAGTCTCTCTCGATTCCGTGACTCCGAGGTGTCTCGCTATGCGCCGGGATTAGAGGAGCTTCGGGCTCCGACGGAGAGATATATAGAATGTATGGCCGCCCCACAACATTAAGTAACCCAGAATGCCGAAATTGAATGGTGCTTTACTCCCAAATAAGGCAAGATGGATCCTTTGGACAAGATTGTTGTCTCACATTCACGCCCACTTAATTTTTAGGCCTGCCTCAGCTGCAAAAGGAGGAAGACTCGATGTGATCCCAGCTCACCGTGTCTCCAGTGCAGGCCAGTAGACGATATGTATAGTGTGGATGAAATTCACGATTCCGTACAGTAAACGCGGCGGACAGTGTGAACGACCCGCAGCAGAACTGGCGAGGACCCGGAAACGGAACCCTAAAGCAATCACTGACCTTGGTTGGTGGAAACGGAGAACTCACTGATAAAAGCAGATGCAATATTTTCTTTTTACCCAGATGAGCTCAGGGCAGCTTTCGCCAAACTTATTGAACGAGTTGACTTCCTGGAGGCTGCGATATTCGGCTGGACTTTTCCACTCGAACAGGCCCATCATCGAGAAACCTCAAACCCGGAAGAAGCAAGCAATCCGTGGGCAGAAGCCCTGGAGCGTCGAAAAATTGCGGGCCAGTCATCGTAAAATAGAGGTGGAATGATCAGCCATGGCCCTGCCAATGATTTCCAATCCGCCCAGAAATTGCGAGAACTTCTGGCACGTTGCGACAATCCGTCAACCTCACTTATAGCATTGGAAAAAACTCACAAGCGTCGGACATTCAACTACGCTGTCGTATCCTCTGTCCTATGGCCCTCTGCTTGGCGGTATTGCCATTAGGTCCTTGTGGCACTCCGAAGTCAAACTAACCACTTTCCTTAGCCAGATGACAATAACTGTGTCTCAGACGAAATCGCAGACACAATCAATACCGATTCCTTGTCCGCATCGTCGATTGCAGAGGCGGCAGAGAAGTGCAAGACGATCACGTTCTAGATAGCTCGCGACACAATGGTCTAGTAGTTCTCAAGATGTCGAGGAACGAATGTGTTTGTTGCTGTTTAAGGCACGATTTTTAGCGCTTTCGATTTTTATCTGGATCCGCCATGGGGCGTACGCTCAACATATTTACAGCAGCCGTAAAATAGCTTTAAGGAAGATACTTCTATTTTATCTAACGCATTGGGCTATGTACTGCGCTCGGAATTTTTTTTTTTTTTTTCGCAAAGGTACACATTTTTGCAAAGGTGGGTAGTAATTTCATGTTTCGGGAATGACCCCTTTTTGGCCCCCCAACATCCATATAGACCAACAAAGACTGACTGTATGTCTTCATAGATCACCATAGCCCCTCATAGCCCAAATGAGACTGGCTGTAAGTCTTCATGGCCCCCCATAGCCCAACATAGACCAACATAATGGCTGTTGTATTTCAGATTTTCCTGATGCAGTCTACGAGTCTATGGAATCCTGGCCTACGTAGGGACAGTCAGTGCAATTGACCCAGCAGGTTTTTGCGCTCACGTGCGAGCTTCCCGATCCGGAAGGAGGAGTGAATTTGCGGTATAAGTGAGCCGTCGAGGTCTCCGTTATGTGGAAGTATGCTAGTATAGTGAAATTCACCCCCCCTACGCAGAAATGTCATTTTTGGTTGAACTTGCGGACTTCCACCTGTAGAGAAAACGAGAAGCAGGGGATAGGGCAGCCTGATATGGGCTTCTTAGCTTATTGGTTGTTATCGTCGTGTCGGCTGGTTGCAATTCGCCAGGACAACATCAAAGAGATGGATTATCATCAGTACTAACAAAATATATTGTGCAAAGGTCACTGTGCATCATATTTTAGGTTGTTCTTAACAGGGTGAATTTCACGTTAGAAGGCAGTGAAAATTGATTTCACGCCAAAATGTAGTGAAACGAGATTTTCACTCCATACCGTGAAAATTTTGTTTCACTCCAAATCCCCGTGAATCGTGAATTTTACTTTGTTGTACCGTGAAATTCACCATTTCCGTTTTTCACAGTGGCGCGAATATGAAAACTTAATCCCAGTTTTCTTCCAGCTCGTTGCCAGCTGGCATGCGCCAGCCAAAATTTCAGCTGTCCACCAGCTGCGCCTCTACATAGGTCTCACGCCATTTGGCACCTGGAAACTATGTTACGACGCAATTAAATATGCTGATAGCATGACTTGAGAGTGTTCCGCACCTTACTCTGAGGATTGTGGATTAACATTTTGCATCGAGGCATAATTTCTAAAATTCTATTGTTTATGTCCTCACCCGCGGCCTTACAAAATGTGGGAGTCTGAAGTTGAAAGATAGGGTTCGGGTGAAGGCCCGCTGGGCCCTCCGGCGAAGACTGGAATGTGAAAGCCTGGGGATCCGTCTGAGTTCGATACACACCTAGTAGGAGAGCAACGACGCGAGAGGCGAAGGCGGATCTCCCCCAAAATAGGAGTGCTCGACGGGTGATAGAAATACTAGGATAGTTTGGCTGCGATGGAACGATGCACAGAACACTGTGGAGGAAAACACAAATATAGCACCACAAGAATATGGTTGAAAAGGAAAGAAAAGGGTCAGCAGGTTAATGGGTTAGCATAGCAATAGGTGGGTTAGTAGGTCAGTGTCATGAATGGGTGGTTGAGAGAATGAGTTAGCATCGTGCTGAAAAGTACACGATGGCAAAAAGAGTGGCGATGTGAATTTGTCCCGAGTCCGATGCCGCGAGTGAATAGATAGGTTGCGCAGAAGCCGCACGGGCCGCATGCGGCTTTTGGCCATTGTGCGAAGCCGCACAGAAAAAAGTGAACTTTTAGGGATATCAACCAGCTATTCCAATGAAGGGCTACCTGAGAGGGTGGACGGGTGCTGGGAGGTGAGGCCTGCCACGTGCTGGACTCGAGAGTGAGAAAAGGAAGTGGAGTTCGAGTGATGTTGGAATGATGCGTTAGAAATACAGCTTCCCACGCTTGCACATCCCACGCATAGTACTTTCGGCAGTGAAATACAAAGCTTAGAGGGACAATGAATGGTATTGAGCATGAAAAGAACCAAGAAAAAGCAAGAAAACTGCGCGGCTCTGCGCAATGGCCAAAAGTCGCATGCGGCTCATGCGTAACCTATCTAATGATTTAGAAGAATTTCTACAAGTTGACAAAGACCGACGCAGATACAAGTGTAATTTCAGTTTGGTGACCATGGTTTGAGAAGACGGTGTGAAGTATTCGGTGGGCACGATGATAAAAGCTGTGAGGGTGTCAACGAGTAGACATCCACAAAAAAGAACTATGGGTTCCCCCTGTGTAAAGTAAAGGAACTCAAATGGAGTGCCCAAGCACTCTTTTTCGAATTTAGGCACTCCAAGTGAGGTCCTTCACTGCGAGTGCTTTCGGAATCACTCCAATGGAGAGCCTGCTAGGCACTCCCCAAAAAGTCCCTCTTTTGGAGTGCTCTCGAGGCACTCCGCAGGTAGGCGCTCAACTGGAGTGCTGTTTAGGCACTCCTATCGGCAACCTTCGGCCGATCAACACTCTGTCTGCATTCTGACTATGCTGTCCCCTTTGTAAAATAAATAAAAACATATATCTTGAGGCCTGGACCTAATACTTTCTAAGAGGTGTACTGATATCTCGGATTGAGGAAGGATATTGTTTATCTTGAGCAAGAGGTTATATCGTGAGTCAAAAGAAAAGATATCTTGCACTCAGAAACAAGATATATTTCGAGTCTCAAACAAGAAATATCTCGAGTCGCGACCAAAATATCTCGAGTTGCAACCGAGACATATGTTTTCCTCCCAGAAACTCAATCTCTTCCCCACTAACTTTAGGTAGAGGGTCCTGAGGTGCACTAAAGTCATAGGTCGAGCATTTTACGGTCATCCGAACGAGTCCCCCAAGTGTCTGTTTTTTGTCTTTTTTTGGCTGGCTGGAATTGTTTGTCTGTGTGTGACTACAGCTTGGCCAATATCGGAATTCTTTCCAGGAATTTGGAAAATAAAGGTATGACAGTGAGACAAGGGAAGCTCAAGATAAGCGAAGATATTTGATGAGGGATGTACTACTAGGCTCTATAAATTGTGAACCTACTTGGCTTAACAAATCTGCAGAGTCAGTTCAAGAACATTACCACCACCATCCACTTCTCTTCCTGCCACTTCCTCGAGTCCATCGTCAATGGCCTGGCCTCTCCGCGACCTTGTTGAGTCCCCTTGAATTCACTAGGTTGACTCTATTGACAGAACTGGATTGGACTGTCATCGGGACGGCCGCGAGGCCCCTTGATGCGTCGGCAGCAAGGTATACCGTCGCTTACTCGGTCTTTACATTGAACGTC
Source organism: Mycena leptocephala (assembly GCA_029378395.1). Lineage (NCBI taxonomy): Eukaryota > Fungi > Basidiomycota > Agaricomycetes > Agaricales > Mycenaceae > Mycena > Mycena leptocephala. The sequence goes on from JARJLF010000008.1 coordinate 377,470, forward strand.
ACTCAGTCCATCCTAGGTTTTGAAGCCCAGTACATCCGAGGACGCTAGAAGCTCGTTGATTAACCAAATGCTATAATGACCATTGTAACATTTTCCGGTGCTGTTGCAGGTTCCCACCTGAAATATACAATGGTGAGCGAGGAGATACGGGGAATAGCAGTGAAATACACTAAGAATATGTCGCAAGATGAGACAAGCATTCACATCCCAGATAGATGCTCCGGAAGTGGGTAAGCGGGATCGAAGATGGGTATGAACACTGCCTTCGGTGCTAGTCCCAAATCCGCCGGAGGTTTTGTTAATTTATTTAATGTACCCTTTCTCAGCTCCCATCAGTGCACCTTGGCCCGAATTCAGTCGTTCTTATTGAGTACTTCCGCTTGAAATTCTTCAACATCATGGGCTTTGGACTCACTTTGAGCATTGAACCTCAACTCCGACTGGAATTTGGCCTCGATACAAGAGATTCGACAGTCACAAATCCTTGTCCAGAAGTTGTGGCTTGCAATATACCTGTGTGATTGTCATAAGCGGAAAGTGTTGTGAGGGTCATCTGAGCCGTGTACATAAAAAGTTCCCAATTTCGCTCACCGAAAAATAATCGCTCACCCAATTTTGAATTGAATGGAAATCCCTCTTGTCAAAGGTTTCCACTCGCTAAATTGAGTGTTTTTACAAGAGCGATAAGAAATCCGATTCTTTTTGGAGGAGCAATAGGGTAGACTGAGACAAGTTGCGGGCGACGTGTCTGATGCCATTTAATGCCGAATACTTAAGCGTGTCCACGCCCTTACACGGCGGACAATCCGCTGTCATGATCCGCTTGTGATGCTTCAGTCACTCGGACGGACATCATCCCCGTCATTTTCCCACTTTGATCGCCGTTGCTTTGTCAACGAATGAGACCTCCAGCATTGAACATTATGCCAACCTAGACAATAATCATTTTTCCACTCCAGACACCCAACTGCACCAATCCGTCCAAAATCCTTGCGCTGGTTTTCCTTTTTTTATTCGTTCTTCTTTTCCCGTCGGTCATTTTCTGGGCGTTTTCAGCTCCGTGTCAATCCTCTGGGGGTCACCATCATCCTTCAAAATAATGACGAGCCTATCTGTCTGTGCCAGTCCCAAAATTCTGATCTGGGTTGTCGCTGTTCAGATCCACAAACTTTTCGTTGAACGGCCCATCCCAGCCCATCCCTCGTGTCGCCAAGTCTCCTTCCCTGTAGCTCTGAGAGATGACCCGAGCTCGATCCTAGCAATGCTGCAACAGCCATACAATAACCAACGGTAACAGCTGTTTCACGTCTGCGCTTTAAGGCGGGTAGTCGCAATGCAAGCAACAACACAATTCGCTGCCCAGGTCGTATCCCAGAGCCCTTTTACATCAGACCTCAATTACCGCCTTCCTCGGCCATATGAGAAGTGAAGACCACATTACGAATGCTTATTATTTAACCTGGCCATTGAACCGCTAGCTTGTTTGATACGAAATTCAGACCTTCAAGGACTTAAAATACCTGACGCAGACCAGGATCCTTCATCCAAGGATTCCTTGGATTCACTCTAGGAAATTTTGCGCCTATGGTGTGCAGCTTCAACTACGAAATTCAATGAACACAAGACTGGTATCCTACCATTTGGCCCGGTCTCATATCGAGCAAAAGTGCTACAAGAGAGACGAGTCAGCAACAAAATGCGAATCGGAGCAATTGCAGAAAGATGATCAGGATAATACCAGATCGACAAACCTGCCGTATATTAGGCTCCTGGATTGAAAATAAGGTTCCATATGTCACCCCATGGCTTGCAGTGCTTGAAAAAATTACAAGTGACCTCAAGAAGTGGAAAGCGCCAACACCAAGTCTCGAAGGAAAGCGTCATATCATAAATATGGTCATTGGACTCCAATGGGACACAGTGGTCCTTTCGCAAGTCGGAAAAGCCCACCCCCGAGCTATGTTCCGTGCATAACTATAAATACTCCGTGCCATCGTTTGAGCCGTCGCATCTTTCACAATCTTGTGAACGCATCCCACCACATATTCTATCATGTTCAGCATTGACATTGAGTGTAGCTGTCACATTAGAAAGTTACAGACCAATCAGAGGGGGACGGCCTGATTTCAATGAGGTCTGGCGAGTGGATCTCTGGGTCCCCCAAGCTTGCCGCGTGCAACATGATAATTGAGGTCCCGCTGGGATCAAGTGGAGAAACCTCCCTATATACCGATTTCCAATGCGGCCCGACAAGAGTCCGACTTGTCGCAGTCACTGCCGGAATCGGGGGGAGGACTTATGGGCGGTATACTTTTTAATCGCCCGACCCGCCGACTTCTATGTACTTTGATTTTGGCACGCGAAGGCAGTGGAGTACTTCTTACCTTCCATCGGGCGTTGCATCTGAGCCACACAAAACATTCCATTAATGCGGCGCAAATCGCCTTCAATGAGAGTCTTTTCCTGTGTCAGGACGTGCAAAGGGAGGCAAGACCAAGATTAATCCACGCCGGGCATGGGAGCTGATAAGATTTGATGTGCTTCATTAGAGAGCTTGCGCAAAAGCCGCACGAGCCGCACGCGGCTCTACACTGCATTCCTATCAACGGCAAGCCTTCTGTGGATTCTCTTCGCAGTAAGATCACCGAACACATTTTATCTGGGTACTGTACTCAATTGTCCCGAACACATCCCCCAATTGCTGTCCATTTCATGAAAGCTTCAATTTCTGGCGCGCGTGCTGGACATCCAGTGACCTTCCCAGTCTCCCCGTCATAGCTGTAATCCACAGCATATTTCCCCCCTTGTTTGGAAGTATAGTTATTGTCTGCGTCACACCCAAACGTCGGTGACTCACAAATTGTCCCAATAATCGGCAAACGCGCCGTGGATTCCTTCCGCTGTCGACTTCCCGCGTCCCTGGACAACACATTTCTGGGTGAGATATAACTCCAGTGCCATGGCGGAATGCTTGTTCGGAGGTCCCTCGAATGCTTTCTCTAAAAGGCCCGTGTCGATTCCCTCTGGACATTTCCAGCCTCGGGTGGTCTTTTCCTTCAGCCTGCGCTCCTTCACTATATCCACGAGGATATCCCTTCCGGTTCAGGTATCCCGTGTATGCAGCCTTCGTTCTTCGTCCTTTGCTGAATTCTTCGCGTATAGCTGCTTTTTTGCTTTGAAGCGCATTGAATTGGGCAGTCACGGTACCCTTCTTTCGGCCACATTTCTTGGCTGTGGTAGCTGGTTTCTTTGCCGTGGCTGTCGCAGTTCTGACCATTGGAGAAAGAGTGTTGTAGTCGACGCGCAGAAGTCCTTACATACTAGTGGGGACGGGCACCGCCATGGTCTGATCCGGCAGCTTTGTCTTTATTTGTTCTCAATTACATCTCTTTTATCGAAGACGGTGCTCGCCCAGATGCGGCTGCCCGTTCCCGCCCTATGCGATCGCCGCTGCCCCCGCCGCTGTCCGCTCTCCGTACCATAGGCCCGGTCCCCGTCGTGGTCCCGTCCGGCGAGCGACTGGGGTGTTCAACGGCCGGGTCTGGGACGGGTCGACCCATCAACGGGTCCCGCCACCCACCACCTGCCCGTCGACGGGTCGACGGGTCCTCGCTAAATCGACATGGCTGCAGAAGGACAGCTTGTGGTTGAGCACGACGCGCAGTAGCTTCACACCAAGTACAAGTAAACACAATTTCAAACTCCGACAATAAAGCGATGCAAATAGTGTGGCACCATCCACTGAGTACAATAGGATGGCTGGAAAATTCCTTGCACCACTGGGGTGTTTTCAAAGTATTTCATGTATATACCAGAGAAATTCCGGAAGCAAACCCCTTTAAAATGAGACCAGGGACATCGGGTTTGGTTGTTTCCCCCGCAATAAGTGCAATAAGTGCCAATAAGCACTTATTTCCGATCAATTTACAGGATTTACGGGTCCCGTGACAGCTGCCGCGTGCCAGTGCGACGGCGGTGTTCCGCTATCTGTCTCTCCATCATGCTGGTGTGATTTTGCTGTCAGTTGAATGATTCATGTAAACAGGCTGTTCGACAAACCATTGAGCGGCTCCATTCCTTCATCATTTGGGGCGACAAAGGATGGGACTTCCCAGTGCTAGGATCAATGTACGTGTATCCCGAATCGTGATCATTCTGGTATTTCTTTTCGAGTATACCGCGAAAGTGTGCCAGAGATCTGTCGAGTTCAGACAGCCCATTTGAGTCATATAAGCCGGGGTTCTCTCCGTTGATGTCTTCTTCATCGCTGTCTTGACCCCTCTTCTGTCAACAAATCAGCCGAACACTTGTGAAGAACGGAAATGTGCATACACGGCTCCAGCGCTTCTGAATGTCCGCCATGTCAACGTAAATTGTGAGTTTGACCGGCAATGCTTTGACAATTTCTTTAGCAAGATCGGTGTATTCCCCAAAGTCCTCGACATCCAATGCCTCGCCTTTTCTGAAGATCGGTCAAAACCAGTAACAATTTTGCGGAAACTCAACTCACTTCACGCCGGGCAATTGGACCTTGATGGTGTAAACCATTTTCGGGGTAATGTTGTACTGCTCGTGCCCGTGCTTTGCGAGAATAGTCCTCAGCAGTCCAAGGTAGCTGTCCTCGGATTTTTCGAACTTGTGGTTGAATTCCTTTGTTTTCACTTCTTTCTTGTCTTTGGGTTTTGACGCTTTACTTTTTGCACCAAAGGCAGTCACAGGGCCTGCTACAAGGGTATGGTGGGTCACAATCGAGACCACTTTCGCTAAATGTTCTTGTTCTTCGGGCTCGGGTGAGGTTGAAGTCATGGCGGAGAACAAAGACAACTATTGCCGAGTTTCAACAAACGACGCTTGCCAAACAACTCTCACCATGGATTTTGATACACTACATAATCTTCTGCAACAGAACGGTGTCCAGATCTCTGCACCAGACCTCCGAAACTATCTCCAGCTCCTTAGGCAGTTGAATTCAAATGTCAGTTGAAACCCAATTTTTCAGTGAAATATGCAAACATTGCGCTGTTTTAGAGGCAAATTATGCTGCGGAAAGAATACATTGATAGGATGGCATCCGAACCAACGGCACAATTTTTCCCTTGCAAGGTTCAACGAGTCAGCCGAGAGAAAGCAAAACCTGGATATTTTGAACGCGGAAGCCGCTACAGTATCGGTATGTATTCAATTCTTCTCAACTAATACTCTTCTAATTTATACGCAAGCTACACAACATAGCCCGATGCCCGAAAATATCCCCAAGCCTTGTCCGGAGTGATGTTGTGGCAAGCACGATCAATCAGACTCAGAGACGAGTCCTTCCAATGACGGCGAAGGAAGGCTTTGATTGATGCGAATGCTTGTTCAATTGGATTGAGGTCCGGGGAGTACGGGGGCAGGAATACCAGTTTACATACTAGAAACAGTCAATAGCTATAAAGATGCTGGATGAATACGTACATGCTTGGTCCTCAACGAGAGCCCGGACCTCCTCAGCATGGTGAATGCTACAATTGTCGAGAACAAGGACACTTCGCGGTCCCGGGTAAGGGTTTGTGAGAGGAATCTATAATAGATGAGACGGGTTATTGGAATTGGAGTCCAGAACTCACCACATGCTCCTCGAGAAACTTGATAAAGCGCGCTGTGTTCACGGAACCCTCGATGATGTCGTGTGCCACAATGCCATCCAACATGATGACAGGAAGAATGGAGTAACGCTTCCCGCGTATGAAGGCTCGTCGCTGAATGCATCGCCGGCCCCTCAAAGACCACCCCTTTGGCCGTCCCGTTGTGCGATCATTCTTCGCCGCCTCGTCGGTAAACATCAACATGTTTGGATCAGGCACGAGATCGGCCATGCGGTTCATGAACGCGGACCGCTGCAAGTCGTTGCGCTCAAGTGCGCGCACAGACACACATTTACGTGTCAATTCCAAGCGGCGCATGGTGCGAAGAAGAGTGGTGATGGATACTGATACATTGCGTTGGGTCAAGAGCTTCTCCTGAATCTCATCAATGTAGATGGTGTGGCACTGTTCAATAAGAGCCAGGATGAATTTGAGATCGGTGGAATCAAGGATGCGTGGACGCCCAGAGCGGTTCGCGTTCGGATTGTATGATGTCCCGTAGACAGTATGCCATATGGTAATCTAAGCAATTGTAGACCATTGTCTTTTTCACTCCAAGGACATTGCATATTTGTGGAACTGACAGGTTCTTTTCAAAGAAAAGCACAGGGATCCGGTCCTTGAGGTCGCGCGAAATGGTGCGCGAAGGCATGTCAAAACAAGCGGTTCTGGGGTCCCGAGCAAACACGGTCAAACACCGGAATTTTTTTTTTACGTTTTCCGCATAACTCTGAATAGAGCTGTAAGTGTAGATCCCAGGAAAAATAACCACATGTCCATATTCTGACACCCTGCCTCTATGGGGTAATTTTGCTCCACAAACCTAGAATTTGGTTGAATTCGGCGGATGACAGGTAAGACTTGTGCTGGCATGTTCTTTTCTGCATAGATCCCACTCACAACAATGACCCCATGCAGAAGATGGTTTTGGACCTATTCTGCTGTGTCTGCCTGCCAAGACGTTTCTGTCCACAAGCCATCAATATTCTGTTACGAGCAATTATGTTTACATAATTCTCGTTTTTGATCATTCACAGACCAGAAAAAAGTGCTCTGTTTTTACTTGTCTCCCGGCATTCGTGTAATGCTTTTATGCCGTAATACCATTAGAAAAGCTAAGTTTCATTAGATTCGAAACTAATGAACTTAAGCACTGCCTCAGCTCATGTAACTGTTTTCCGAGTCGTGGGTGTTCGACCCTCGCAGGTCATCAATTTTTTCTCTTTATTGGCTTCGTCGGCTACGTAACCGGCCATCATGTTTCGGTTGGCCATCAAAATGGCATGTTTTCGTGTCAAGGCAATAGATCACAAATGGCATGTAGGGATCAGCGGCAAATACGGCCGGAATAAGCAACAGCAAAGAGATAGGACAGAGAATATCAGTGTAAAGACCTGTTACCAGATGATTTATTTGCAAGTTTTGGATTTCTTGGGTTCCGCGGTTTCTCAATACCCCAGATCAGAAAAAAAATAAACAATCGCATTCCAATGAATTTGGTGCCTGTACCCAGTTATGATGGCAATCCCGGCAGCATGCATTTTCTTATTTTGTGGCGTTCTCCTTCCCTGTCCTTGCATAAGATGGTCCATCATAGGTGTCAGATGTTTCTGCAGACAATAGAGTCTCCTTCAGTTTTCAAAACCCACGAGAAAATGGTGTGGTAGGGGGAATTGACTTCAATATGCTGTCCTCGAAACAGCTGGTATACACCCCAAAACAGGAATTTTGCTTGAGGCTTTGTGATTGTTCATTTCCCTTCATATCTTCTATTTAGCAAGTTTAGAGCCCTATGGACCCAAAACTCACACAAAAGCTGCGTGGTAGCGTGAAATTACTTCAATATGCTGTCCCCAAGTTGGGCCGATACACCCCAGAAAAGGAATTTTGCTTGAGGCTTTGCAGTTGTTCGTTTCCCTTCATATCTGGTATTCAGCCATTTTAGAGCCCTATGGACCCAAAACCCACGAAAAAACCATGTGGTGGTGGGAACCAACTTTAATATCCCATGCCTTTGATTGCCACCAAACACCACAACACAAACACTTTTGGCTGCCCAGTTTTGCCAACCATTTTGCTGCACGTTCGAGTTTGCCACAGATGCAACATCTACCATCTGTCTGACTTGCCTGCACACCTCTCAGGCCCATAAAGTATTTTTCAGGCGGGAAGTTTGATGGTCTCACTAAACAATGCAACAAGAACACTTTTGGTTGCCAAACAGTGGTGGTGCACTTGCATAATTGCGAGTACCTGCCACGCCCCGCGATGGCCACACCCCCCAAGTACGGGGATATCAAATTGCGGTCCGTTCGGCAATCCTTTCCGCTCCACTCACCATGAACTTCCTGTCCACTCTGTATGGATCTCAACAACTACATCGTCAAATCCCTCGATGTTATATGGCATTTGGGCTAGTTTAAAGCACAGATCTCAGGAAAAATAACCCCTGGTCCATATTTTGAGCTCCTGTCTCTCTATGGGGCAATCTTCCTCCACAGACCCAGAATTTTGGTTGAATACAGTGGATGACAGATAAGACTCTTGCGCTGGGGTTGCCTTGACAGTTCACAAGTGTTGAGCTAGGGTCCTTTGTAACCCATCTGAACGAAAAAATGAGATACTATTGCTTTTACTGCTGTTTGCGGAACTTAGGACGTGGGTCAAATTTTGTGATTTTTGATACATTTCGATGAGATCAGCGATTCTGAGCTCAATTCTCGTCCGTTTGCCTTGTAAATAGGCTCATTCTCTCCGCAATGAAAATTCAGAGGGCACCACCACCTTCAATTGGCCTGATGCAATCAGGATTACCTTATTAGGCAAATATCGGTCTTTCATCACAGAATGGTTGGCATGATGGCTATAGTGGTCCGACTGACCTATAAATTGGGAAGGATGGTTTTGGTAGCATTGCTGAGGCCTGGAAATGCCGGTATTTTGAATGTGTGCTTTATTTCGCCAGTATTCCACATTCTCACAGTGATAAATATTCGAGTACCTTGTATATAAGAAATACATGTGATATGAGAAATCCCGGCATTTGGAGCCCTTAGTAGTACAGCCAAGACCATTCTCTTCAATTTATAGGTCAATCAGAGCACTATAGCCATCATGCCAACCATTCTGTGATAAAAGACCGATATTTGCCTAATAAGGCAATCCTGATTGCATCAGGCTAATTGAAGGTGGTGGTGCCCTCTGAATTCTCGTTGCGGTGAGAATGAGCCCATTCCCAAGGCAAACGGACGAGAATTGAGCTCAGAATTGCTGATCTCGTCAAAATGTATCAAAAATTACAAAATTTGACCCGCGCCCAAAGTTCCGCAAACAGCAGTAATTCGCTCCAACATCAATCTGATCGGAATTCTTGAATGCAATACTTGGTACAGAACTAAATTCTCAGTGTGAGGTCACCCATTTAGGGGTTTCCTTGTAGTTACTGCTGTTTGCGGAACTTAGGGCGCGGCTTGTTTTTATTTTATTTTATTAGTCAGTTTTCGGCAGGACAGCTCTCCCGAGGTCAATTCTCAACCAATTGCCTCGAAAAGAGGCTCATTAGATTCACATTGGAAATCCAGAGGGCATGACAAAAGCGGATTTTTTCTACAACCCCTGAGATGATTTAGTGGGTCAGGGTTCAATGTTTTTCGGTGTTGGATAGCAGGATGTGTCCCACGGCAACAATTGTGATCTAAATGACCTAAATTTTTGCTGTGGGGGTATTTTGAGGTATGCCAGAGGGCATGAAATACCGGGATTGTCAATGTCACTGAAACTTCAAATATATGCCCGCTAGAATTTTGGAATGGGAGCCTTGGCCTGTCATAATGTACTGTAGCAATCTGTATGACTGAAACGCAAAATCGGCCGTTACACCTGAAACGGCGTGGGAACCTGCCTTTTATAGTAATTTTCTTGCCATCACTTACCATAAAAGGCAGATTTGTAAGCAGAAACAGCCCTCCGTTACGCGTTACGTTTCAGTCATACAGATCGCTACAGTATGTACCATACATTGAGGATACACGTCTCATTGACAATCCCGGTATTTCATGCCCTCTGGCATACCTCAAAATACCCCACACCAAAAATCTAGGTCATTTGGATCACAATTGTTGCCGTGGGACACAGCCTGCTATCCAACACCGAAAAACATTGAACCCTGACCCACTAAATCATCTCAGGGGTTGTAGAAAAAATCCGTGTTCGTCATGCCCTCTGGATTTCCAATGTGAATCCAATGAGCCTACTTTCGAGGTAATTGGTTGAGAATTGAGCTCGGGAGAGCTGTCCCGCCGGAAACTGACTAAAAAAATGAAAAAAATAAGCCGCGCCCTAAGTTCCGCAAACAGCAGTAATCTCAATCTAGCAAAACACGAAACAGGTCGGCCCACAACACAGAAGAAGCTTGAAAAAAAGCAGAAATCGATGATGTCAACATTGCGCAGTACCACTTAAGTCGCGGGATTCCAAAGGAGAGAGGACAAGGAAAACGTAATGGTGATTGATGAGCCGGTGCTGGTTCTGCGTCGGGTGACTCGGTCCAGGGGCTAGGAAGATAAAAATCTAGCTTCCACCTCTTTGTATCGTTCGTAATCAGATTCTTGGTTGTTTTTGCTGGCGCTGGCAAAAATTGGGACAATCAGGAGACGTCTGCAACGAAATAAAATAGGAGCACACCATAATGCCAAGCCCCTGTTCGTTCTCAAAGTATCCCTCGTCGCTGATGTCCAGCACACCCTTGGAGATCTCGTCGCCCATGAGGAACTTGGCGAACGACGTTCGTGGGTCGAACGTGAAGTCGCCGTCCAGATCCTGGAAACAGGAGCAATACCGGTTTGCGTTGTGGGCGCGTCCGAGCATGGAGCCACGTAGGTAGACGTCCTCTGCCTGAGCCCCCGCGGACGATGTTCCCCTTCATTGCTGCTCATTCTTCAAGTCTAGGCTCGTAACCAGCCTGCCTACGAACCACAAAAATGTGGCGAGCACTTTGCCGTAGGCAGGCTGGTACTTCTCGGGAATGTCAATTGGGCTGTCGCGGAGTTTGAAATTAAGTTGTTCATTTGAGTGGGGCCGATGACGCAATGAGCCGCGGCAATTCCGGGGATCACGGTCCGAAGTTGATCTCCACTGAAACTACCCTCGGGTTTTCCGGTGTTCTAAACCCTAAAGAGGAAATGTAAGGAGGCTAAATTAGAGGGATACAATTGTCATTTATTATCCCAGCTTCAACCAAAAAATAAGCTTCAAAGCTGAGCGTAAACGGAATCACTACATTTTGATGGCCCCTCGGCCAACTTGACCGAGGTCGGCTGAGGTTGGCCGAGGTTAGCCGAGGGGGCTCGACCGGGTTGGTCGAGGTTGGCCGAGGGGTTGGCCGAGAGGCCATCAAAATGTAGTGAATAAGATTGTGAAAAGGTCACTTAAGTTTCAAACTCCGCGACAGCTAGGCTCGAGTCCAGCCTGTCGTACCGAAATCATTTGTGTCGGTGGACAGGCTGGTCGATCGGGGTTTGAATTCGCTTAACGTGCGGCTTTCCAAAAAAGGCTATTAGATAAGCAACTGCGAATAGGGCCATTAAAACACAAATTTCGCGGGAAAAAGCACTCACAATGACAGATTATGGCTAAACAACATGCCTTGGCTTTAAACGAACCTCGGATTCGAAGAATTTAAGTCGCTATAATTTTTCAAAAATCGGGTTGTAGTTGTTTGTATCGGGAGTCGATCCGGCGGCTCCGCCAAAAGCTTGCTTACAAATAGCCTTTTTTGGACATCTCGCGCGTATTGGCAATTTATACTCCGATCGACCGGTCTGTCTATCGACACTTTCATAGACAGACGGTCACCGGTCTACGCGACAGCCCTTTTGGCAGCTCCGAGAAGTACCAGCCTGCCTACGGCAACGTGCTCGCCACATTGTTGCTTCTCGTAGGCAGGCTGGTTACGAGCCTACTTCGAGTCTGTGTATTTCCCTCTGGACCTCAAGTCACTTCTATATCTCTGGCTTCCGGCTCTTCTTCTCCTGTGGTCTGGAGTACTAGTTCTTTTCCGAAATGTCGCTCCTCTGGTTTACCTACTTACATACTTTCCCTCCCACCGTTCCCTCGCCGCACTGTTTGCGATCATCTGCCGCCTGTGGCTTGGCTTCGTTTATTGACTTCTCATCGCTCTATTATCCACAGATTACACACAAGCTTCAAGGAGCAAGGCGAGAAATGTGCCAAGGTAAGCGTCAGCTTGTTGAATCTCAAAGAAACCTAACTCCAATTTCGTTGACAGTCTTCAAGCCATGTCATGCCGCGACTGGCCGCCCATTTGCATGTACCCCATTTATTCCAATACCTCTCATGGTGTACAATAGTATAATATATTTTAATTCCAACCTAGTACATTCTATGGCCGATTAAGCGCAGCAACCAAGCAGCAACAGGCGGCACGTGAAATAGCGCCGGCTCTACGCGAGCTCTACCCAAGCTCTACCATAGACATACAAGTCTATCATGACTCACATAGAAGGGGAGGGTACCTATGACTCTATAGCTCCATGGGAGCTAGGCCCCTGACCTATGTAGCCGTAGCCACTGGGTGTTTTCCAGATGAGGCCCGTGGGGGTTGGAAATGGCCTCACAGCAACTCAACGCGGGCCCGGGGCCAGGGGCCAAATGGTGAGGTTTTTAGTTCATACGACTCTGACCAATTGTCCTTCAGGATTCGTGTGATATTCACCGAGCTAGAGACCCGCGAAAACACGGTTTTTTTGAGGTCCTCTGCAAATGTTTATTTCTTGTAGGCTGTTGGTGAAATTTCATTTGAAGCCACCCCTAGTACAGTATACTTCTTCGCATATGATGTAACCCTTGGGTGATAGATGTCCTGAGCACCAAGCTATTCACCATTGATTCATGAAAGCGGTGAAGGAGCTGTTTGCGGCGTTGCGGTTGCAACGCCGGACATGCACACAGCGCCATCTCGACGCACTGCTGGTTTGTGGTCAGAACTGGAAGCCTCCGCGTCCGAGCGTAAGAGAGTGCTCTGGCAAATAGATTTCAGGGAGCCCGAGGGCGCTAAAAACTCGCAAGAAGGTGTTGGTGAGGTAAGGGAAAGGGAGGGTTGCTGGAACGGACTTGCGCAGCGCCGTGAGACTGCACCAGCGCGTTCGTTGCGCATGCAGCAGGTCGTGACGAGCATGCGCTCGAATGGAACTGCTTCGGTGCTTTGGCCACGTTTGAGTCATCGATTTCCTTAGCTGCAGTGCAATGCCCCGAGTTTCGGCGTGAATGCGGTATAGCGTGCTTCAATAGCGACGCCGAGGACGTGCGCGACAAGGGAGATGAGCGGTGAATGAGGGAGAAGCAGTGGGAATGTGAATAGACAAGGAAGATTTGTGCAGTAGGGCTGCGCTGAGCGTCGGCAAGATGAGTCGATGATGAAGATGAAGCCGCAGCAGCACTTGCCAGTTGAGGGGATGGTAGTCCAGAGTGACGAGCTGAAATACGACTGGATGACTCGCCTGCGTCGTTCGCTCGGGTCCTGTCGCACTCCTTTGACCTATTCCCCCATCCTGCACATCCTTCACACCCGTCACTCCCGCTGTACTACGGCTTGTATTCTGCGTCTTTGGACGGCCATAATCCGTATGAATTGACGTAGAACTCTTGGTGGAGGAGGACGACGTCGACGCAATGCGTTCCGTGCGAGGATCGTGAGTGGATATAGCAGGAAGCAAGCTCGGCGTTGTTGGTTGGTTGCCAACGGCGCCGTCCGATGCGCCGGCGATGTGCTCGACGTTCTCGGCCCTTTTCAGACCCGGGAAACGAGTATGTATGTCTCTTGCGAGGAGAACAATACGTGCTGCTCTTGCCAATGTAAATCCGGCCTTGTGCAAGGCCAAAATAAATGTCTAGCCAGTCGCTGCGAGGAGGGGAATCATCCTCTAAATTTGTCTGAAGCGGCTTATGAGCACCGCTAGAGACGACTTGCAGGCGTCTGCAAGCGGACTGCATCTTTTGGATCTGCCATTGAGCTCGATCCATAAGAATGCCGAACTGGTGTCGGGCCAGGATCAAATACAAATGCTGGCCCTTGAAGGTCACGAGCAAATGAGTGTGCTTCGCCAAGTGGGCGAGCATAAAAAGAGTTATTGGGTCGAGAGCCGTGTAGGTTGTCACGACTCGGGGACCCCATCGCGTCCCGCTCTGTACCACAGTAACAGAATCAGGCTCTCAGCACAGAAAATTACAGACAAGGGAGCCTTCAGCTGTTGGCTTGAAGGACTTGTCGAATACCCACGACTCTCGTCGATGACGAAGAAATCGGGGAGAGCAATCGTCGATTGGGAACGACGATGCTCGGGTAGATATGATTCTACGCGAAGTTCTCGCGTAGATTGCGAGGCAGTCGTGTTTTGCGCAGAGCGCCAAACGGTTTCGTTCGAATTGACGAGTCGGCAGAGGGTCTCGTCTGAATGACAAGTCGGCAGAACTTCGCAATGGCTTGCAAAGTCAAAAAAGTCTCAACTGAGCTAAATTTTTAATATGGTATAGTTCGATGGTCTACTACGATAGTGAATGTGGCTGAAACCTACCGTCCATTCTTCAATATAATGGTAACACCATTTTGCTGTCCCAATGAGCAGCACTGTGTACGGGTAATACTCTCCAGTGCTTTGTATAACGGGTGCCATCCGTTAGATATAATGTATTTGTAACATATCCGAGATTTTGGTCAATCGGGGACCTTGAACCAGAGTTAACGATGTCCGATGCAGAAATGTCATGAAACTGGTCAAAAGGTTTCTTTCGGACCCCAGGAAAAATCGCAGGAGACCATCCGCTGCGCATTCGCAGTGTACGGGTAATACTCTCCAGTACTTTGTAAAAGGAGTGCCATCCGTTGGATATAGTGTCTGGGTATAACATATCCGAAATTTAGGTCAATTAGGGACCTTAAACCAGAGTTAACGCTGTCCGATGATGGCCAGCGCAATTTCGAGCAAAATTGTCTCTTGGGATTTGTTTGCTTTGCCTTCCTCGCTGCAGCCGGAGCCTTGAAACGATAAATTGTTAACCAAACAGTTGAAATGCCAAACTTGGCTTGTTGATGCTGTGCAATCATTGCGCTGGAATGTTTGCCGAGGTTTGCAGCAGGACAACAAATTCTGCTGTATGAGCACATTTTGGGCCGTTTCTCAAATCCGAGTCGCCCAGGTGATAGCCAGCACAATTTCAAGCAAAACTGTCTCTTGGAAACCCTCTGAGTGTTCACGCCGTTGATTCGGCCAAAACATCGGCGTGCATTCCCCTCCTGTGGCTCGAAGATGCAAAATTGTGAGAAAGCAGGGCCAAACACAGAAAATAATGTGCAACTTGCTTCGGCGGGGGGTAATTTGCCTGAATTTAACCCCACCCCGTGATCCAGTTGCATTTTCGAGTGTTTTGGTCGGTTTGGAAAGGAAAAAGGCAGCACTTGACGGATTTAAGCTTTGCAGGAATGCGGAGAACAGATCGGCGGGGCTCACGGGCATGATATAGTCAGATGAGGGAGAACATGCAGTTTGAACTTCGTTACAATGCGTGCCGGATCAATAAGCCCCCAAATGTTCAGGACGTTGTCAATGCAGACCTGAAGGTCGGCCTGGAATCGATAAGTAGCGGTCCATAAATCCGAGTACGGGTCTCACCAGATACTGCTCCAAATCCCGAATTTCAGTGAACCATAACATGGCCCCAAGCTCACAGGCCGCTCGCCACAGGTCGAACACGTAGCCGGAGCATAAATCATCATGACGATGAAAGATACCCAACTGTTGCAGCACTTTAAAATGCTTCCCATTGAGCGCATTCTTGTATTTTACAATATAGTGACCCCGAAGAGACCCAGGTTCAAATCATTTGTCGAGGAGGACTGAAGGCAAACGGTAAACGTTTCGGCTTTTGTTTTGTCCCACTTTGTGTTTGTTTGCAAAAGCTCGCAAGGGCTATCTTGGTGCGGATGAAGGCCTTGACAGTTATTAAGAACCCGCCTTACCTCGAACACTCAGGAAGATGTTATAATGATCGCCGGGGCAAAGATGATAGCGACCGGCTTCAGAAAATATATATTAGCTGCGCAAACAGCCTTGAAACAGGCAAAAGGTTTCATTGCGTACCTGACTTTCGTGGCAACTCAATATTCTTCAACTTCCTTCTCTCTGATCTTGAAAACCCTCTCAGGCACCTAGAAGCTCGTATCTACGTGTAAAATATCGTATTGCGCTCTGCCCAGAAAGCAGACCAAAATAATGGCTGAAATAAAGTCAAACTCTGCCGGCTCTACAGGAGGTTTTCCCACAATTCCTTGTGTGACGAAGGAGTTCACAATGGGAGGATCCATGTCCCAAAAACTTGAGTCCATCGGGGAATTGGAAGGTGCTAAACGGGGCGGCGTCTCGCTTCTACGTTGTGTCTCGCTTCCTAGTTTACGACTGTGGGTACAGTGGCGGCAAAAGCAGACCCGGCTCGTTTGGGCCCATTTCTGGGCCGAATTACCTCAAATAAAATGCTAGCATGAGAGTGCGTTCGGATCGTCCTGACAACCTCAGGATCAGGATCAGGATGCAGGATCGGGACTCGGTCCGGTAGCTCGTCACAACATGTAACACTTATGTAACACCTTGGAAACTTTTGTCTCTGCACGTCCTCGCGCCTCAACGAGATGTCCTTGTCCATCCATTGCTGCAGATGGTATAGGGTGATATCACAGATGCCAGGAGCGAAATAAATAGCAAAATAGAGGTGGGGAGGCATTATCTAATGTTATCTATCATCATTAAATCATTATCTATTGACGTCGGGTAGTTGGTTGCCGGGTCACCGATCCTGCATCCTGAAGCTGATCCTGGTCGTCAGGATGATCCAAACGCACTCTGAACTTTGGACGATTTCAGGACGGTCTGCACCATTTAACCAATGCCATGCGTGTCCCGATGTTCCGTAATAAAATAATTCAGTGTTTTCCGAACAGGTGGGGGTGAAGTAAGGAAGGGGTGAGTGGTTGATTGAACACGCACAGGCACCAGAGGTGAGCCCGTACAAGACCGCGAAGAAGGCGAGAGCTGCAAAGGTGGTGATTTTGAGCATGACGAAGATGAGGAGCTCCAAAGCGACTCGCAGCGGCGGCTGTCAATGGATCCATGAAGGACCTCGACAAGCTGTGTACCGTCGCCGAGACTCTCCCAAAGGAACAATACTTGCTTCTACTCCCTGTTTTCTACCTCCACCTCGATCTATCTACGATCCCCGATGCAAATGCGCTGGAAATTCTCATGGCCACCGCGACTCGTCTTCCTTGCATCGACGGTGCGCTGATGTCACTGAATGCGCTGGCTGGCCTTGCGGTGCTGGGTGTAATCCCCATCGAGGCGCTTCCGGATGTTTGGTCCCGCGTATCGGCATGGATCCTGTTTCTGCACACGTACTGGGACTACCTTCCCGGTTTTCGTGCGTCTGACGAGATTCACGCATGCGCAAACCATACTCGCATCATATCGATCTCCACCGATCATCCTGCCACAAGACGACGAACCCCGCGTTGCATAAATAGCAAATTTTCTGCCATCGGTCCAAATATCACCGTCTTCTTAACTTCTAAGGATGACTCAAGGCTAGGAATGTTCAAAACATAATCAGTAATCTTTTCTACATGGAAGGTGATTTATTTGGGTAAAATTGAGTGCTTCAGACATGGTAAATGCCTGCACAAAGAACCCGTTGATCAAAATTGAGACTTCAGGATTGAGCACACAGACAGTGTCAATGAGGTTGCCAATGCATCTAGATGAGCCCCTCTCTGTAATTATACTGTTGGAGAGTCTACTGAATTGCTCCTCACCCCCTCAGAGCAAACTTAGTTACACTCGCGATGGTTTTGTGAATCTGGTGATTGACCTCATTCCAGAGAGCTCCCAGCATGTTGGGAGAACCTTTACGATAAATTATAGCACTGTCCCACAGAAAATGGCGAGGAAATGGCAACGCGACTGAAATTGATGCGTTGTTTAGTTGTGTGTAAAATGCAAAAAAATGATTGCCGGTTGCCCGGCTCGAACTCACATCGAGGTGCTCCCACTTGAAAACTTTTTTTTTTCAAAGATCGCGATCGGACATTATTTATTGCAAATTGCAATAATTTGCTTCCTAATTTTCATTATCCTCGAAATTTGACCGGCACTGCCACAGCACAGCCACCTCGGCACGCTTCGGCAGCTCGCTCAACACTGTTGTTACATCCAGAAGTGGGACCCACTCGACTCCATGCGATGAGCCCGATGTGGGTAAGCTGCTGGATCCTGCGAACACCGCCGCGTACGAGGAGCATCCGTTCTGGCGCATGCGGGTCGATCCGGGTTCAAATGCCGTGGCCAGGACGATGCAGCAGATGGCGGCGCTTGCAGGCCCGAACAACATCAAGACGCTGGAGGGCGGTTTGACCTTTATGATGTTTTGATATTTCCTGGATTCCCCACAGACGGTGTGGCTTGTATATTTTGAATCACGTATTCGTTTACTTGGCACTAAACTGTGTGCTGTCTTGAACCAACACAACAATTTCTCATATTGAAACGCGCCGAGGATGTCACGGGCAAGCGCCCGGTACGTAGACAACTAGCGAATATAAAGTTGTTCCTACATTACATTAGGAGTGCATACACGTGTCGAGGAGGACTCGTGGCGGTTCATCCCGTCCCCTCGGGCCCGCGACGAAACTGGATGCCGGGGACACGATTTCAGAACTGTACCCTATTTCATTTGGTCTGGACGTCGGTATCAGACGCGGCAGAGACCTTCCGGTGAGTCTTACCTCCTCCATCTCGCGCGTATCCCACCGCTTCTCGGAATCCGCCGTGCGCGGGGGAGCTCGGAATCTGCTTTGCGTTGGCGTCTCTCCGTGACGAAGACACGGGTCCTTAACCCTGTTACATACAACGACCCGCGCGACGCGTGACCGGGACTAAATTTCGGGGGTGCGTGACGCGTGACTGTCGACTTGAACTTTGAAGGAAAAAATCCAGTAACAGAGATCCGAGCAGGCATCGGATTGGTCTGAGGGTAATAATCATAATGAGATCTGTGTCGCGGAGTGCGAATGCTAATGGTCCGAAATAGATTCACTCGTACCCAGTCTGCACATGTAGTTCCTCACGCGCACGCCGTGGTGGTCGGAACAACCCCAGCCACCGACCGATCACGGGTCGCTTCAAGTCGGGCCGGTCGAGAGTAAGCGGA
The DNA here is from genome assembly GCA_029378395.1 of Mycena leptocephala. Lineage (NCBI taxonomy): Eukaryota > Fungi > Basidiomycota > Agaricomycetes > Agaricales > Mycenaceae > Mycena > Mycena leptocephala. Next base: position 396,363 of record JARJLF010000008.1, read on the forward strand.
TTAATACAGTTTACAGTATATTTGGATGGTCTTTGGACCCTCCCTCACATTGCCGAAAAGAGTGAGAAAATTGGGGCAAAAAGTGCTCGGAGTCGGACCGTGACGGACGGCGAGAAAAATGACCGATTCCATAAGCAAAAAACGATTTTAGTGCCATTCGCCTTCTTTGCAACTCTCTTGCTTTTCATGAACCCTCCTTCGTATGGGCACTTTTGCAGATATCCCCGGCTTCCGTTATCGGGTTCCCTGACCGGGATTGAAGGTACTGGACTATAGTTCCTGAACAATCAGTTGGAGATGAGTCGGATGCGGTGTCATCTCATCCATTTGCTTCCAGTCATCCCCTGTACCGAACTCATTACCTGAGATGCGACCGACGGGACTTGGAGAAATGCATCCCCAATTTCGTTGGAGGGCCACTTCCCCGAAAGGATGAAGGGGACAGGGAGTATTACTGCTGCGCAATGTTGACACTTTTTAAGCCTTGGAGGACAGGGAAAGATCTCAAGAATGGGGTAGATAACTGGGATGAGACGTTCAGAGAGCATAAATTCAGTGAGAAGGCCCTGAAACTGATGAACAACTTCAACATACGATATGAATGCAACGATGCCAGAGATGATTTTTCCGCTATGGATAGACGGAAACGCCGGGCGTTACCGACGTTTCTCCGGTCAGATCCCGATAGCGACGGCGAAGACAGCGAACTCGAGGAGTATGGGGAAGATGGAGTAGATGTTAATATGTGCACGCCACTTCAGAAGGGACCCAAACAAATTGCGAGAGACAGAATAATGAACCAGGCGAAAGATATTATCACCACGTGCGGCTGGACATACAAGCATCCAACCCAGTGTCTGTCCAAACCAAGATTCTTTCCTCGCGTCGGCCTGACTGGAAAACAGTGGAAGATTCGAATTGATTCAGAAAATGAGGCCGTTTTTACTGCAAAATTTCGGAACGCCCCTGCTAGAACCAAGAAGGTGAAAACAAACAGCCTGTCAGAAACGTCCAATGACGTTGTGACGCTTGCTTCCTATTATTTCACTAAATATTTCATGGCAAAGAACAAACAAGCGCAAAAGGTGGTTGAACAGGTCTCAACCGACTTCAAGTTGAACCGGGAACAGGATAGAGCATTTAAGCTTATTGCGAATCACGCCATTGCCGATGATCCTGAACAACTTAAAATGTACTTGGGAGGAGTTGGTGAAACCGGCAAGTCGGAAGTCATCAAAGCACTCATTAAATTCTTTGAAGATCGCAATGAGTCGCACAGATTCTTGGTTGTTGGTCCCACGGGAACGTCAGCCGCCCAACTCGGTGGAAGCACTTATCATTCTGTGTTTGGAATCCGAGACAAACTTTCTCAAGAAACACATGAAGGAATCGGAATTACCTCCAGTCGGAAGTCCCTCACTCTTTTGTGGAGATAAAACCCAGGTGCCAGATGGAATTCAACCAAAAATGACGATTCCTAAGCAAAAGAGTGCAATTGGAAAGATCATATGGCAACAGTTCACGACGGTGGTTTTATTAAAGCAAAATATGCATCAGACTAAAAATTCGGAGGGCGATGAAAAACTTCGTACCTGTTTGGCCAACATGCGTTTTGGTGCTTGTACACAGAGTGACCTGGATTATCTTCGGAGCCGGACAATCAGTCGGCGCCCGGGACATCCAACATTCGAAGATCCCCGCTTCCGGTACGTTTCCATTATTACAGCACTCAATGCCCAGAAAGACAAGATCAACGAGCTCGGATGCAAAAAATTTGCAGAGGAAACAAATCAAACTCTCACTCATTTCTATTCGGATGACACTTTGGCGACCAATGCAGCCTCAGAGGGGAGAAGACCAAAAAAAGCTCGAAACTGTGAAGTAGTGAAGGCTAAACGCAAAATATCCGCACATCGATAGCAGCAGTTGTGGGATGCGCACCTATGCTCCGCAAATGCACACGTCCCAGGGAAGCTGAGTCTATGCGTTGGCATGCCAATTATGATCCGCCACAATGAAGCGACCGAGCTCTGTATTACGAAGGGTCAAGAGGGCAAAGTAGTTGGTTGGCAAGATGTGGTTGGCTCGCAGGGGCAAACCATCCTCGACACATTGGTCCCAGAGTGTTCCGGAGCTTGAAATAGCATGTGCGATCCTGAAGCTCAGTCATTTCATTTCTTCGCCGTCGACAACGGCATCAGCTTCGCGCGTCACCATCTGCGAGGATTTGGGTGCTGTTGTGCGATTGAAGTTGGGGTTGGATTACCGGATTAAGGACTGGATCACGAAAGGCTTCGACGAATTAATGGTGGTGCCCATCACAGAGATTACGCCGAGGAGGAGGCCCTCATGGGGTGGATGGCCTACCGCGCCTTGGCCAGAGCTCAGGCCCAGGTGCAGGACTACCGCCTGACTCTGGCGTTGAAGACTCCGACCCTCAATCACTACAACTGGTACTCGAATCACTCGTACTGCGCGAAGGAATGGGAAAAGATGGGGCTGGGTGAAAGTGCCGCGACTGCCGCGGCACTGACGCGCACTGACGCGCACTGACGCGCATTGACGCGGCATTGACGCGGCGGTGGCTGTGTCATTGCCGCGGAGCAAGGGAGAAGTGCCGCGCACCCTCTCTTTCCTTCCACACGGCTTCCCAGATCTCAATTCGACTTGTCCAAGGATTCCACAATCTAAATACATCGTTTGGGTTTTAAAACATGGCCCGAACGCATTCCCACAGATGCAGGGCATTTGATCCCAATCTTTGACTGAAATTCGACTAAAATCGTGTTATCAGGCGTGTTTGGGCCCCAAACAGGACTGACCGGACATTGAGACAACTTAACTTCAAATATGCACTGTAAGAGGCACGATCCACCTCCATGGCTACGGTGTTCCAGAGCATTGACCCAAACTGACCAGTTACACTTATGAGTCTCACTGCATGCGGGCAGGTGCCGCACAGCCTCTCCCCCCTCTACGCGCACTACTGGCTTCCAGAAAGATGTGTCTCGAGGTTTTTTAATCCACACACATCGTTAAGCTTCAAAAATCCCTTCCAAACACAAATTTATGGATACACTGCGCAGCTTTTGAGTAGACAGCCGCTCTGAATGCATTTTCAGGCGAACGGATCAACAGAGACTTCCCCTCGTATTTTTGGCCAGTTAAACATGTTATTTCTGCAGGGCTCAAAATCACCAAGTTGAAATCTATGGACACTCAGTTTTCTGGTGAATTCAACATTCTCTATAACACAAGCCGCCACTGAATGGATACCATCTGGCAAGACCAACTGAAGGATTTAAATTCGGGAATAATGAGCTCATACGGGAGTCAGAGTTAACTGCCGCGATATCGTGTCAATTCCCCTGTGCTTAACGCAGATTGTGAGGCACTTGTCATCCAAGGGTGAAGACTCGAGACTTCATTGTTGTGGCCGCGTAGGTATCCCCGAGATACCCGTGGTTTGGTAGAATTCCAGCCCTACGCTGGCCTCAACTTGACAAGAACATGGAACTTGAGTTTCAGTGAGCGTTATTCAATCTGTGCCGGTTTATTTCAAGGTCAGCAGAGATTTCTGTCAATCTGCTTTACTGCTCTGACGCACCGATACCGCGGCACCCGATGGATACATTCCATACTGGTCACTATTCTTTGTTGCTAGGCCTGAGACGCAATTTTAGCCGTAATTTCAACCGCTATTTTCCAGTACTAGTGCAATAAGTAACTTTGGTTTGAACCGCGTCTTGTAAGGACTTGCCGCGGACAAAACCAAGCTGCGAAGTTGTCAGTCAGATTCAACCTCACCAGATTACCTCAATCCTACAGCAAAGGTAAAATTCACCTGCAGGAACACTTCGAACAACCCAGATCCGCTGCTCGAAAAATCTTTGACAACAACCTGATTGATGCGGCAGTAACGCGAAGTTGATGTGTCCGAGGCACACTCTGTCAGCCCTCTTGATCGCAGGCAGTCTAGACAAAAAGTTGAGATATATCGGCAGGACTCACTAGAATACCCCTTGACATCCGCGTATGACAATACTCTGCCTGGTTAATTGCCGGCCGGTGATCGTACTGAACCTCGAACCTTTTCATTATCACCTCGCGGGAGCCAGACTCCCGCCGAAGCGCCTCCTTGTATCAGTCCAAGAATCCGTTCACTGCATTGCACTCCGGCGCGGTGTGGTGCCCGAGATGCCCGACCAATGGTTGAACCTGAATTCAACCCAGTGATGTCTGGTTGCACACAGTCCAACTGTGACTTACTGATAGATACACTTGATGAATTGAACCCAGAATATTATACCCTGTCTGTTGATAAAGACCTACATGAGCTTGGACATCCTACGCAGACTCAAATGCGGTTGTATGAAGTCCCTGAAAGCTACTGTATGAGTCTGTATCCAGCCCAAAAAAGATCGACCCATTATTATTATTATTCCCAGGCTGGACCTACCTACCTGCCCTCGTTGCCAGCTTGACCGGCTCGAACCCCTTGCGAATATCACATTGTTAAATCGTTAAATCGAATGTGTGTCTGAGGCACGGGATTTGTGTATGATGCCCACTATCTTTAGTAGTGGGTCCTAAAGCGCCCTAATCTGGTACCTCAATCAATTCCCTCTGGCTACGGAATTCATGTTTGTGCCGGTGGTAAAGTATATTCAATATTTATGAGACCAATATTGACTAGTTTGAGTGCGAATTCGCAATTATTTCTACAGATGATCAGTATTAGCCGCCTGTGTCGGAGCGAAGCAAAGGCATGTCTCGTGTTCCAAGTAGGGATCGGCACGGGTCAACCCCGGGTCTGAAATCGCTGACCCGGACCCCAACCCCGCTCTCACCCAGACCCTGCACTAACCGCCGCGTGGCCTGGACTGGAGCCGTTTTAACGGTAGGGGCGGGCCGAGAGGCGGGAGCGGGAGTGGGAGCGGATGGGACCCCAGCTGCGGCTGGTACGACGACCGGAGTAGGCTCCAGAACCTCACTCTCGATCCAGTCAAATCTCCCGTTTTCACGATCGAATACAAGCCCCTGCATGCATTGCTCAGCCGTGATACCATCGTTAAGCTCTATTTTGAAACTCCGATGATTTGTAATAAGCAGGCCAGCGATCACAGCATCAATGTTATCAACAGACTACAACATGCGAGGCACGAGCACCCAAATTGTTGTAGCGTCTGTCTATGAGAGACTACGTCGCAAGCCTCGCCAAATTTGCTTGCGCGTGTGTATTCTGTGTCGTACATCTCAAACGAAGAGAAAATTCATTAACTGCCAACAGCATTTCAGTGACTATGGCATCTCGATTGATCCTCAATTTGCAAGACGCAGCCAACGGGGATTCACTCCGCGCTTCTACTATTGTTCACCCCCTTTTGTAAAAGTTTTTGATGCGAGCGCTGTGGAGGCATTTAAGTTCAGATTGCTCTAGAATTTGAACTGGACCAAGCCTTACATATAGTTTGTAGGCTTGAATATTTTCAGACTTTATCGGGGACTGCGGAAGAAGCCTTGACGATGCCGGCGTGGACCTCGAAATACCCACTTTTGCAAAAGAAATTTGGCGGGTGATTGGCGGCCCATCAAAACGATCAAAATTTGACCAAAACTGACTTTTGATTTTCTTACGGGATCAGATGTAAGCCAAGGGCTCTATAAACCAGGGGGTACATTTCAGTATATAGTTATCATGTGCTGAATTTATCTCGAGGGAGTCGGGTCCCAACTGCAGCAGCTAGATCAAAATTTTGCAAAAGTGGGTCGTTTTGCAAAAGGGGGTGAACAATAGTACTGTGCCGTTAATCGACACGCAATTGCAATTCGGGCCTATGGTCGAATTGTCGAATTGGTTGAAACGGTCACGCGTCACACCCCCTGTCGAATTGAACGAAATTAGACGGTATAATTATTTCGTGGCCGGGATCGAACTCAAGACCTTCAGTAAAGAGACAAAAGCCTTACTTCTGCGACAGAACCGCTACACTATATGAACCACATAGTTAGTTGGAAATCAACCCGAGTTATGGTATACCTCCTTTACCTCACTCACTGTCTCGTGGCCGAAGGTCCTGGATACCAAATATTTGTGCAGCATCTTCGATTGAAATACGCCGCAAATTCGGAGTTCGATTCAAGCACAAGGCAGTGGAAGAGGTTGTGAACAAACGACTTTCAAAGTGAGGATACTTGATATGATGGAGGTCGGTCGCGTGGAATAAATTTCGAATCGGCCTCGCCGACTCCCCAGTCGACGAGGAGACATCTAGATTTATGACAGGAACATTTTCATCCGCGTCATCTGAAGGATTAAGGTCCAATTTGATGGTCGAGGATGGTAGTCCTGTTGCGAGATCAAAGACACGCAATCTTTCATCGCGGTCCGGGTGGCGTGCAATGTGTTTTTCGCAATCACGGTGATTTGTTTCTGTGCGCGCAGGAACTTTGATCGTGGTGCTGTGAATTGTCTCCGTAACATCCGCCGTGTACTGCATGGGTAACCTGCCTACACTCACCTGGTAACACCTACGCTTAGCTGCATTCACCTCTTCTGACTGAATGTAGCTGAGTGAATTAAGCTTTCCTGGACCGCATTTTGCTGCAGTCAGAAGAATATGGCCGTACGTGCAAATTCAAGCGTGTGGAGGTTAATTTGATCGACTGTGGGAAAAGTCACACTACTGTTGAATGATTTAATTCGCATTTTGAATCACATGCCCCGGAATGGCATTTTGAATCAAATGCTGTGTAATGCCATTTCAAACACTGTTGAATGATTTAATTCACATTTTGAATCGCATGCCCCGGAATGGCATTTTGAATCAAATGCTGTGTAATGCCATTTCAAACACTGTTGAATGATTTAATTCGCATTTTGAATCACATGCCCCGGAATGGCATTTTGAATCAAATGCTGTGTAATGCCATTTCAAACACTGTTGAATGATTTAATTCGCATTTTGAATCACATGCCCCAGAATGGCATTTTGATTCACATGCTCCGGAATGCCGTTTTGAACCCTGTGCCTCACGATTTAATTCAGCCGAGAGCAGTAAAAGCCGATCCACGCTAGTCCCTGTAGACGAAGCTAGCTTAAGTACTACTATGGCGTCACTGCATCGAGTCGGACGTGTACGACGAGACGGCATAGACTGGATCCTAGATGTACAGCGAGAACATGCATGGAGTTTAAATTCTGGGTATATTTAAACTTGCGCCCTCTCCGACACTCAGCGGCGAACATCCTGTCAGCACTTCAATTGCTTTGGGCGGATTCTCCCATACGAGCTGCACATGATGATGAGAAATAAGATAATTCCCACGTCCCGATCGCTCACAAAATGATTTGCGCCATAGATGACCTTGAAGTTCAATGCTAGCCCAACCAAAGACTTGAGATGTGTATAAATACACAAGTGGTTCCTGGGCCGCGTCGCGGGGCCTAGAAGTGACCGCGCTAAACTTCTCCTAATGGCCAAATGCCATGTCATTGATGAAATTGGGGGTCTCCACTTCAAAGCCTTTGATTGCGCCGACCGCCTTATGCGCTCATTGACAGGATGCTCGGACAAGGTATGGGGAGGCCGGATGTTGATTACAGTTGGAGATTTTCGCCAGGTATGTGTTCCATATTCAACAAATCTTCCTGTTCTCATTGCCCAAGGTTGCGCCTGTTGTCAGATTCAGAGGACGAACTGCAATATGCAACGCATCACTGCGTACACAATCGGTCTTTCGCCACTTTGAAATTTTGAAGCTCAAAATGTCCATGCGGCAACGCCACGACTTAGCCTTCTCTTCTTTCCTTGATAGCGTCGGCGATGACTATGTTCATGATTCAGTGGATCTGGGGTGTTTGCAACACACCCATTCACCCCAGGAACTCATCAACTTTATATTTCCTCCCGTCGTTCTCTCCGACCCGGCTATCTGTATTTCCCGAGCCGTTTTCAGCCCATTCGACATATTTGTTGACGAATTCAACACCACAATCCTCTGCGATGTACCTGGCAATGCACACTGCTATATTAGTAGTGACTCGGTGGAAGACGATGTCAACAACTCAAACGAAGCAGTTTTTGCTGACCCCGAACTCGCATAAAGATTCAAGCTCTGCCTAAGTAATTTCAGACAGACATCGCAATTTTATAATAAGAGAGCACTTTGGTTGGCCGGCACTCAATCAGGACCTTGAAGGAACACATGGTGAACGTGAAATTGAAAGTTGGTAGTAGATTCGGCCTCGGCATCGGGAGGAAACGACTGGCTTGATCATATGACAGCCGGCAGCGGCATTGCATCCGGTTCATCGAGATGGCCGTCGGCACCACAGAGTGACGTGGGACTTGGAACAGAGCGTCGACCACACGTTGCAACGTCCTTTCCACCTTGCTTTCTACAATGTCTATAACGCCGCGACAGCTCAACCGGCTCCAAGTCTGGGACAACTTGCGCAAAATGTTTGCTCGGTTTGCGAGTAAGTCTTGTCCCTCTTTAAAGCTTCCCAACCACCCACGGATAACATAGAGGCGCGTGCACGCATGCCTCGCGAGACGGCCAATGACCATGCTGAGATGCCTCACGAGACGAATGACTACGAGATGCCCACAGACAAGAGAATAGGTAGATAGAAAGGATGAAGAGATCGCAATTTTCGGGCGTAGTATAAGGATTTTAAGAGGTAGAAAGGAGGGGGATTCGCGCCGAGGATATCTCCGAACGCTCCTCGAGTGCAGCGGCAAGTCGTTTCTTGCGAGGACAACCCTTGGTTCGAATTTCCTGGGGAGGTAAAATCGCAGGTCCAACAAGTGCATTGCGCCGTTCACTGTAAATTTCTCTCAATGATCACGTTAGTACGGAATCTAGACATGAGAACGGATTATTTATGAAGCGGGATAGACATAAAAAGCTGTGTGAGAAAAATGGCGACGAAAGGTTTCAAAAAGGTGCAAAAAATAAAAGGATGTGTATAAGAGGGTTCGAACGGGTGACTTCACGAGTACATAAAAAAAGGACAGCCACTATTTTATCACAAGAATCGTAATGGATTGAAAGAAAAAGACTACAAACACAGCCACGCGAGACGGCGAATGACTACGATATGCCTCCCGAGACGGCCGATGACTATGAGGGTCGAGCCACTAGTTTCGGAGGGTAACTTGGCGGCACTGCTGGCAGCAGCGGAACGAGCTCGGCTCTAGGCGTGTACATACATATCTTGTAGCCGCGTCCCAGTCGTAGTTGACCTACTGTTGCATTGAATTTCAAGCCGGTAATATTTGAATATCAATATTATTCGTGGGTTTCTGGAACATTCAAGGCAGAGGGAGACAGAGATAGAGGCTCTCAGAAGGCGGACAACGACCGGTTGGAAAGGCCCAGGGTTGCGGCGCCGCGGAACGGTTGCAGTGCAAAGGCGGAGGCGGTAAAAATCGGAGGCGGAGGTACTGGCCCCACACCAAATAATGGCGCAGTGAAGTCGGGCACTGCTGGTCCGTTTTACAGGGAACCAGACGAGAAACAAATGCATTGATCTTCTTTACGATGGTCTCGTTTCCGACTCTGGTGCCCGTGCGTAATATCTACTTGTCCTGTCGGTATCTGACTGTTTGTGGTGCAGCTGCCGATGTACACCACCAATCGAAATCTTTATTTCTCAAATGTTCTGTCAAAATGTTGCAGAAGTCTTGCCTAGGATATTTGTCCAATGTCATACAAACATTTCTCGTACATTTTGCTCAAACATCCACAGAACATCCTCCATATATTCTCACAATATTGTTCAATACAAAGGCTATGTATACAGTGTTGACTCAAATGAGCATCATAATTCACCATGCGAAGTATAGCTCACCTGGCGCTAGATGAACCCTGAGTGCTCCGCTATGACTTATCAGTAGAAGAAGAAACAGGGTATCGAGGGCTATCCATTCCCAGTGCGCGCGCCTCAGACAACGGCTCGGGGACTGGGGTTCCCACCGAAATTTTGCAACACGCTTTTACACCAATGCTGGATCGACGAGCAAGAAGACATGTCGAGAGAAAGTGTTGTACACAGAACGACACACCAAGATAGAATGTTGTGGGCAGTGGAATGGGGCTCAGGGGGCCAAAATGAGCTGGATGCTCGATGATTCAAGTAGATGTAGTTTTTTATATATATATAAAATCCTCGATTTCGGCTTTACACCAGTCTCTTTTACGCTCAGGTTACTCGAGGTCAAGTCCACGCGCAGCCGTTCACACTTAAGAGTGTGCGGAGGGGGAAAGCCAGGGGCAAGCAAGATTTTGCGTTTTAGATGATGATGGTAAGAGCCCAACTTTAGTTCCGCTTGGACCAAAGTATTCAATGCCGCAATTGTCGTGGCAAACCAAACTTCATGACTGTTATCTTTTACACAATCACTCAAATCCCGGCCTCTTTTTCAGCTCATTCAAACTCTTCACCAATCTTCCTCTGGCTCCAACTGTGTACACTCCACGATCCTCAAGATCAGCTTCCGTGAACTTGAACATTTCCGACCAAGAAACTCCTTGGAAGCAATGATCGTATTTCTGAAGCCTTCTAGAGCGCAACCATGATGGGATGTCCGGAAAAGACTCGATCATTGGCGAATTGTGTTCGAGAAGACTGTGTGTGGTCGAGGAGGTGCATATTCCGACAGAAAACGTCGGAGGCACGGTCATTCCCCCCGCTTTCAGTGCTTCCGCAAACTTGAGGAGTTTATCCCGCCGTTCCCAGTTGGATAGTTTCTTTCCCGTCTTGGATAGTTCCTTGGCGGGTTTGGCTTTCGCAGAGGAGAATCCCTCATCGCCAGTCGGTGTGGTCTCATTGCTGGACCAGTCGTTAACCCCTGGCTTCCCCGGTGTAAAGAAGTTAGAGACTGAATAGAACGATTCTAATACTATTTATAATGGACAGCTCTACCGCATGGAATGATGCCGCAGATGTGTCGCATGAACAAATGATCACTGCAAAAGCGACCATTTTTGTAGTTGACAAGAGGCCCTTCACAATTGCTAACACCGCATATCTAATGAGGGCAAGTCAATAATCTACCGGAACACATTTGACAGCGGTGTCTGCCAACTTTGGATGCCCCTTCACCCTAAACCGTAAGGAAAAAGCCATGGAAACATTTGAGGGTACAATTGAGGGTTATGGAAGAGAGACTCCGCCTCCGAGGCTTGGCCCACACCCAATGTATCCCCCTCGTTTCAAATGGTCCAGAGCTTTGGCTTTCAACGTTCGAATGTCGTCCCTTGCATATTGTTCACCTGTAAGACCCGCAACTGCGAAAGAGCATGGGCCAGAAGAAGTACCCTCGTCTTCGTCTCCGTTATTATCGACGCTCATTGCTTCGGCGACTAGGTTTGATTCATTGGGCGCCGTTTCCTTCCAGTCCACTCCACACGGTATTCCTGATTCAGGTAAAAAATTTAGGTTTTGCTGCGAGATTTGTAGATCTTCATAGTCACGGTGGTTCAGTTTCAACCAATCAAGGGCATCTTTCACTCGCTGCCTCCGCACCAACATAGGTGTCCTCACAAAATCTTCATCGGTCGGTTTGGCGGAGCCAAGGAACACAAACGCCAAAACCTCACTAACTTCATTTTGAGACAGAGGTAATGTGTTGTACACTTTCACAACTGGAGTCGCGAACATAATCGCGTTGGCAGTCATCTTGCCTCGCCCAGATGCTACTCTCACAACGCACCGATTGTGCCTCACCTTGCTACCAGCATTTTTTCCGCAAATGACAAATCTCTGAGTTGCCATGGATCTTTCCCAAGCCAAAGATGGTTCGCCAAACTATGCAAAGGCACAACACCTCGCAGTAGCCGAGACTCGCAGTGTGCACATAATTTGCCACAATCCTCAGCTAGGATTGGTCCTTCAAGTTTATCGATGGGCTCTTCCAACGAGTGTCGCTCTTTTCGAGTTACACCAGTACTGATTAGCAGTTCCCAATTGAGGTCCAACTCGGATCGAAGAGACATTTCCAAGTTATTGGTCGACTGACCGCACACAGCACAGATTCTTCTATATTGTTCGGTGATAGGTCGTCACATATGCCAGTAATCACGGCGTGTCTCAGTTGTTTCGAGGCAGGCGCAGGGGGGGAAAGCTGGGTCCGACGAAGGCTTGTTTTCGGATTTCTTTGCAGCGATAGTTTTTCTGAGCAGCCTCAATCTTTTAAGGGCAAAACTGGCTTTGATTTTGGTTGTGTTGGAGTCACGTTTTTGTTGCCTCCTAGCGGCCTTTCGGTCAGCTTCCTTCCGAGCGGATTCAGTGGCCATGTTGGGTACCAAATCGAACACGGTCACGGATTCATCGCAGGCGCACTCATGGTTAGTCAAAGCTTCCATCCAAGCATTAGAGTTATTTCTGTGACCACCCAGCGCACCATGCACCTTTCCCGCCGTTTTCAACTGTGCCTTTGTTAAGCAAGGCGCCAGCATCCGAAGGGGAATCACTGCGAATACTTTCTACGGGTTATCCAGAGTTTCATTTGTCAAAAATGACTTCAAACAGTGTGTGTTCAACGTTAGTTTATCTCCAGGCTTAATGGCTACACTGTACGTGGTGAGGTAGGGACTAATTTCGTCGGGGGTGTATATTCTGGTCCGTCCGCCGCCACGGAGACGTACACTTCTGTACTGCACATTTCCAGGACCTGACTGGACATAGGCAGTTTCCACAACGATCGCCAATATCAACAATATAAACAGAAGGCATACGGGCCGAATCCAGCGATGTGTACATAAACGTATAAAGGTAACACAAGTTTTGGCGGCATAATAGCGGTCTTTCACACGATACAGGCAGATTCTCCAATCATGTTTCAGCATGAAATTCCTGCGTACCTGACGGTACAACCTCTTCCAACATTCTAGTGGACTAAACTGGCTCGACTGACAATCTACCGACATCAATATACATTGAGTGTTTTCAAACACAGCGCACAGCAGTGGAGCGAACGACCAGGGCGGAAGAGCCGACCCATGTATTTTAGTTTCTAGGCTAATGCCATCATTCAGAAGGCTCGAGGCCAACATAGGATATTGTCCCGCAGGGGACTCGGAACACCCTTGAATAGCATCCTTCCGTATTTTTCGCGGCCCACAAGGCCAGGACGAACACAATCAACAATCTGAAGAGGTTTAGCTGCATGGTAGAGTAGCGGGGTAATGGTGAGAGAAGGTCAGACGAGCAGGCTATTTGATGTTCCGGCCGACCGCATGGCTGATGGGGCTTGGAACGGACCATGGCAACCGGATGAAATGTAAGACGACGTGATCCGTCCGTTCAAATCGATGGAGAGGTTGCCTAAACACTACACCTACTGACAAGAGGGACACCGTTACCCATGATATTATGGAGCCAGAACCATGAATCCGGCAGGCCAAAAGGAAGGACATCCACATAAGTTTCGAAATTTCCAATAGGATGGCTGTACAATTGAATTGAAATTCGTGGGACTTCGATCGGATCACTAATGGGGTAGACGTACGCGATGCGGGAAAGTTTCCCAACGACTCAGAATTTTCCAATTCAGAGATCAGAGAGCACCGGTTCTGGAACCCACTAGTATTCATTCCGTTCTGTTCAATGGAATCGCTGTAATATAGGAATAAATTTCCCAACTCTAAGGAACCACATGCAGAGTTTCCGTGCAGAACTTTTGGCCGCCACTGTACCTGCACATCGTGAAATACTTTCTGCCTTCCTCCGTATTTACTTTTTGGCACTCGCGCGCCTCCCGAGGCTCCATGAACGCCGCTCAATATGTTGATATATTGGAGAGGGGACTCCTTGGAACCTTGGACGACCACGACATCGACTGAGCATGGCTCGGGCACGCAGGGCATCGGAGATATGGAAGAACACGTCAACGGAAGTCGATAATCACACTGGATGTAGTGTGTTTTGTAGAGGTTATGTCCGGGTTTGAAAGGATGTATAGAGACCGCATCAGACCTGTCTCCAACTATCTCATCCTCGTCTCCCTCTTCCAGATCATTGTCCAACCAGTCATCGTCGTCTGGAGAGGGTTCTGTCGGAATTTCATAACTCATTCCGTCCGAGGTTGCCTCCGCAAGGCTATTCAAAAATTCCTGGAAATTGATTGTCGATGTTGTTGGGTTTTTCATGTACTACAACGCGATGTATTAGACAGTATCCAATGGATTCATTTTGGTCAAATATAAAAGTACGAAATAAAAAATTCTATCCTTGAAGTTGAAACTTTGCGAAAATATCTGGCGGACATTGGCCACCAGAATGATTCAAAATTCGGCCAATCCTCTCCTCGACATCATTAATATCTTTCCCGAAAATATCGCATTGACATGATCCTCTTCCGTTGGAGATTCATCATCGGACACATCCGAAGGGGGAAGAAAAAGCGGTTGCTGTGCTGCTTATCAGCCAGGGAAGCGAAACGCAGGAGTATGGATACTGTTGAATTTTGTGTCTCGACACTGCACTGTGTTGAAATTGGCACAGGAACAGATTCTTAGGAAGAATGTGGGACGGATAGGTGCGGACTTGCCTTTATCAAAATTGGCGAAGAAAGCACTGGCACCTGTCCGATGCATATCTTGGGGGATATCCTTAATTGTTTGATTTTTAGGATACACCGAAGAGACTCGCCAACTATAAATACATACCCTAGCCTCTGAAGGCAGTTTTGATTCCTGCTTCAGATTCTCTGGATGCATATAGTCCTTCAAATGGTGCTCGGAGGCCAAGAGCCTCGATTTTTCGGTGGGCGATGCGAGGATGGACGCCGATGCATGAATCAGGCGATAAGGGAAAGCAGATCTGGAAGACATATGAACAGGTGTTGCCAAGTACTTGCGCTCCGCCACGCTTCGAGCCAGCGAAAATCCTGCACGAGCAACCTAGTTACAGCATCACATTGTCAGCCACAAGCGAAGGGTTCCTGTCAAAAAAACCGCTCCGGGCGGCCCTGTGGGGCTTGTTTATTATATCCTTCAATATTTGTGTAAAGTAACTGTGACCTCTTATATCCACTCGATACATTCCTCCTCCACCCCTTTACCTCTTTGGGATGAACACCGCCACTCGCTTGTCGGCAGCTCGGCAAACAGGCAGTCAAACAAACCTCATCTCTTTCCCTCCACCTCCATCCTTGTTGCCTTCCTTCCTTCGCCTCTGTTGCCCAACCCCTCTCGCATTCGACACCTCTCTCAAACTCTTCCTGATCAGCTTCCCTGCCGTTCCCGCCTACCGCCCTTGGCGAACTGCGCGCGTTGGTTGACACTAATACTTAATAGGTGCTAGGTACACCATTCTGTTGCCTGCAGAGTGTACCCGCCGCCCATAGATCATAGTACTACCATTTTGGTGGCTGTAGTCGATGCCAAATCCACTCGTTATCACAAAAAGTAACTGGGAATTTAGTCTCTGCAACAGACCAATATACAGGTGACGAACAAGTAACCTGTATATACCGGGAAATTCACTTATTAAAGCAGAGGTTTGTAGAATATTTGGGTCTGGCTACCTGAAGATGTTCACCTGAATATATCCTCACCCCTCAGATTCAGTTTGGCGTCAAAAATCACATGCACACCCTTTGTGACTGACACCAAGTTTTGCCTTGTGGGAACGGCTGGGCGTCTCGAGAGCTTGTATTTGACGGATTTTTGACAGAATTGTGCTACTAATATTGAACACAGGCCAAACTCAGATCTGCTCAGTTTCGCATTAGTCGTTGCCCCTATTTGTGCCTACTCCGATCCCTCCACCTGCTTCAATCCACGGTGCCTTCTCATTTCGCACAAAGGAAGTAGGAAAGCGGAGGTTTTGTCCTGCTTCGCGAATTGCGTCGACCACGGAATACCTTATTTTGTCATGAATTTCACGAAGACAAAGGTGGTTGATTTGGGGATGGAGAAGTGCTGGGGAGCGGCCCAATGAGTGTTCCGAGATATTGAGAGCCCACAACTTCTTCTCTGATGAGACAGAGCAACTGAAATATTGCAAAGTCGCGAGGAAGATGCTCTCGAGTCAAAAAATCTGCACTCATTCCACTTCTGAATGAACAGGAAGCAAAATACTGCCAAATCTGGAAATATTGCATAACTCAGTTCGCCCGTGGTTAATTTTGGTGTTCAGCACACAGAGGACACCTTTCGAGCACACGAACCCAATCCCCCCAAAAAATCTGCACTCATTCCACTTCTGAATGAACAGGAAGCAAAATACTGCCAAATCTGGAAATATTGCACAACTCAGTTCGCCCGTAGTTAATTTTTGTGTTCTGCACACAGAGGACGGCTTTCAAGCACACAAACACAATTCCTCAAAAAAATCTGCACTCATTCCACTTCTGAATGAACAGGAAGCAAAATATTCCCAAATCTGGAAATATTGCACAACTCAGTTCACCCGTGGTTAATTTTTGTGTTCTGCAAACAGAGGAGTACAGTACCCCCAGGTGCTGCCAGACACAGCATTGAGAGAGTATCTCATAAACATATCATGGTCTACGAATCTTGAACAAATCGAAGCATGAGCTCGGGGCACAAGAAAAACAACCTACTATCACGGACTGGCTAGTCGGCCACTTGGGACAGTGGGCCGCAACGGGGTTGGTTTAATCCGGAGCATTAGTTGTATGTTGAAAGTCATGTCCAGCCGCCCCCAAAACCAAAATTTGATGGGCCGCCCTGATGTTGTTCGCATGTTGTTGCCGATTTACGGCCAGAGGTGAATGCTGAAAACGAGATTTCTTATCAGCACCTCTATTGCGCCAGGTCATGCTTTTCAAAATGGCAGCCATTTGAAAGCACCTCTATTGCGTCAGGTCATGCTTTTCAAAATGCCTGCCATTTAAATGTACCTCTATTGTGTCAGATTATGCTTTTCAAAATGCCTGCTATTTGAATGCACCGCCAATGCGCCAGGTCATGCTTTTCAAAATGCTAGCCATTTGAATTCAGCTCTATTGCATCAGGTCATGCTTTTCAAAATGCCCGCCATTTGAATGCACCGCCACTGTGCCAGGCCATGCTTTTCAAAATGCCAGCCATTTGAATGCAGCTCTATTGCATCAGGTCATGCTTTTCAAAATGCCCGCCATTTGAATGCACCGCCACTGTGCCAGGCCATGCTTTTCAAAATGCCAGCCATTTGAATGCAGCTCTATTGCGTCAGATCATGCATGCTTTTCAAAATGCCTGCCATTTGAATGCACCGCCACTGCGCCAGGTCATGCTTTTCAAAATGCACTGCCACTGCACCAGGTCATGCTTTTCAAAATGCCTGCCATTTGAATGCACTGCCACTGTGCCAGGCCATGCTTTTCAAAATGCCAGCCATTTGAATGCAGCTCTATTGCGTCAGGTCATGCTTTTCAAAATGCCTGCCATTTGAATGGACTGCCACTGTGCCAGGCCATGCTTTTCAAAATGCCAGCCATTTGAATGCAGCTCTATTGCGTCAGGTCATGCTTTTAAAAATGCCAGCCATTTGACTGGACCTCTATTGCGCCAGGTCATGCTTTTCAAAATGCCAGTGCTTTGAATGCACCTCTATTGTGTCAGGTCATGCTTTTCAAAATGACAGCCATTTGAAATTGAACACATCTCTATTGCATCAGGTCATACTTTTCAAAATGCCATTTGAAATTGAATGCATCTCTATTGCATCAGGTCATGCTTTTCAAAATGCCCACCATTTGAATGCACCTCCATTGTGCCAGGTCATGCTTTTCAAAATGCCAGCCATTTGAAGAAACATGGCAATGCGCAGATATTTTTGCAGAACTTTGCTCAGTGTACATCTGAGCGGGGGCCTGCGCTTTCCCCAGGTGTCCATCATGTATTTTGGCGGAAAAGACTTTCTCGAGGCCTGGGCTGCCAACAGGCCACATGGAAAATTACTACGTTCGGAGGGGCTGTCCACCTGCCATCACCTCGATGCAGTAATAATGTACGCCGCTCTAACTTAACGACGACTTCACCCCTCCCCTCAGGATATTGATTTTCGGAATCAGCGTCCAAAACCTTCCAGAATTCGACCTGCTTCAGAAATTCTTGTAATCGGACCCCCTTGAGTCCACATGCTCATTTTTTCAGGGTCAAATATTCTCTAAATCGACGAGAGGCCGCCTCTGATCCAGGAGGCCTCAGGGCCTCATCGGCTTCGTCACGGACCCACAAAATCATAATGGAAGTCATTCGGGCAGGGCCGGTCCGATTAGTGGGTGACAGCTGTATAACCCAAGCTCTCGGGTCCGGCAGTCGGTTCCATTGTGTAGTAGATATAAACAGGAATGGCTGCGCTCCGTATTTCATCCCCTTCTGTTCTCCCCCAATGCAGGAGAGCAACTTTTCCGAATTTTCTTCAGTGACACCTTGGAGCTGGACCAACAATGGAAGTTTTATCTACCCCTACGCTCCAGAAGTTCGTTTGTAACAGTCCCGTGTATTTTTATCGTGTGCTAGTAGTATTCATTTCCAACCCATCAAGTTGCTGATACGAATGGAATCCCCTTAATGGGTGATCGTGTAGTTTTGATGGTGAGCTATTAATGCTGCTCGTTCATGGAGCATGTGTAATCGATGTGGTCGGTAGTACTACTCTTATTTGAACATTCTTGAGCCTGTGAACCGGGAATACCTCGTGTATTAAGCAGATGCCTCGTATCAGTATGTACTAATGTTCCGCGACTCCTCAGGCGGCGAAGACGCTGGAACGTCCAGCACCGCACACCCCGCCGCACGACAACGACGACTCGCACCCACCCGCCGCGCGCCCATGGTACCAGCCCTCCCTCCCCGTCCTCCTCGCGCTCGCCCCGCCAATTGGAAACTGGCTCACGGGTGGCGACCACCTGAAAGACCTGCTCCTGCTCCTGTTGCTTGTGTTTTATGTGCATCAGCTCATCGAAGGTGTGTTGCCCATCTCCTCCTTTTCCCTCCGCCCTTGTTGTACGTGCCCTGACACCATTCAGTTCCATGGGGCCTCTACCACGCCGCCCGACCTCGTCGCACGCCGTCCCCTCCCGTCGCCGGCGCACCCCCCTGAGCGCTGCGCGGGCGAAATCCGAGCTCCGTACCATTGAGCTCTTGCTCCTCCTCGTCTGCCTCCTCGCGCCCGTCCTCGGTGTCGTCCTCCGCTCGCTCGCCTGCCCCGCCTCCTGGATGCGCGCTGGGAGAAAGAACATGGCATCAAGATAAAGATTTTGCATTCCGACAACGGTGGTGAATGCAAAAGCCACGCATTCATGAGTGCCTTACCAGCAAAGGGATCAGACACTGTTTGACAGTTCATGACCGCGAGTATAATACATCCCCCCGCACCCGAGCATAATGGAGTCGGCGAGAGACTCAATCGCACGCTTCTCGAGAAAGTGCGCGCGATGTTGCATGCCGCCGACTTGCCGAGGAATTTATGGGGTGAAGCATTGAAGCATGCAGTGTGGCAAAAGAACAGGACCTCTACGTGAGCACTCGGAGGCTGCACACCTTACGAGGCATTCCACAAGTCAAAACCGGACTTGCGGAACATACACGAATGGGGATGCACAGTCTCGGTTCACGTTGACGACGAAGGGAAAATTGATGGGCACGCGCGAGAAGGCAGATGGGTTGGTTACGATCGTGACAGCATCGACGGACATCGCATTTATTACCCCGACAATCACTCAATACGCGTCGAGCGCAGCGTCAAATTCCCAGAAGTCAAACGAAGCGGTGGGATACACAGAGTACTGAATGAGGGGGAGAAAGCAGAAATTAGACCTCAGGAAAAGCAGGAAAATATTCAGTGTTTATGCCCCGATTGCCATTAGATTTCGAAGGGCATGACTTGACATCTATAGGTGGCCCATAACCTGTAGAAAGTGGCAAGAGCTATACACAACTAACTCAGTCTTCGCGCACACAAGTGATATGAAGTCTATATATACAAGTAACTAGGTCACGTGGGTGGGCGCGCTCTCGAAACCATAATCCACGCCCGGTTTTCGATATTCTGAAGAGACAGAATGTTCAGGCACACATCCAAGTGTGGTTTCCGAGGGTCATCTCATAAGACAATGTTCTTATTATAAGCTACTACTCACCTCGAATTTCAAACTCCGATGTTTATGTAATAAGGTTCTACGTCAATCGGACCCCGGCGGTAACAACAGGACTACAAATTCGCCCGGTTCACAGTGTCCGTGTAGTTAGTTATACTCACTAGCATATCAAAGTTGTTTGAACTCGATTCTCTTCTCACCTCCATATTTCCCATGTGCACATCTGACCTGTGCGTAGAACCTTCGGCAATTCGACATTCTCATGTTATTTACGGCTGTATAAGGCCACAAGTCAAATGTCAAAAGTCTGATGCCATGCATCTTTCCCACTGCGCTCCATGTTGAAATTTTGATGTATCAAATGCAAGGAGGGCAGCACGAGCAGACATGGGGCCGATGAGGAGGTACCGCGGGAGGCCAGACTGCATGTGAGGGGGAATCCACAACAAGAGTTCCCCGGAAGGACCTAGAAGCCAGCCATTGGTGTTGATGTACCTGCGGCGCGTCTGTGAGCGGAGCTATAAAAAAAAAATAAAGGTAGATGGGGACGGCACTGGGAGCCGGTCAGAGGGCCGTAGAACTGATGTGATGTGCGAGGGTTTCCAGCGAAGGTTCAAGCTCGCTCGGGACGATGGCAATGAATCAAACTGAGAAGGGTTCGGGAGCGGGAGCAGCAACGACGAAGGCTGCAGTGAATCGATGAGGACAGATGATAGTGAATGCGAGGGACGACGAGGGATGCGAGTACGAGTACGAGAGCAAGAGCAAGAGAGCAAGCGCAAACTTAATGCAGACGGAAGAGGGAAAATCTTCGTTGTTTTTCATGGTAGAACTACACAGATTTTATAGTAAATGTAAACCATGTATGAGTAAAATAGAATTACTAATCCTACGGAATTTAGCCATCTAGCTGACGAAGAGGACTGCCAGAAATGCCCGAGACCGCGTGGAGAATGAACCCAGAAAAAGCAGGAATGAATTGCCAGCAAAGCGTGAGTGGCAGCTGAGACCGGAGGGATGGAATAAAATGGTAAAATTCAGGGGGCGGGAGCATGTGGTGATCATGTGGTGAGCACGTGGTTATCGGCGATGTGGGAAAAAAGTTGGTAAGAGAGCGTCGAATCCGTGTCAGCGCTTCTGCTTCCCAGATCCGAGCGATGTGATCATTGGAGCCAGACGTTGAGAATGCGGCAGACGTGACCCAATCCTCGTGCCCTTCCAGCGGTGCCCCGATCTGCGTGTGGGTTTCTGCGTCCCAGATCCGGATTGTGCGATCGACGAAGGAGCCAGAGACGATGTGGGTGCCGTCTGGTGAGAATGCGACAGACCTGACCCAATTCTCGTGCGCTTCCAGCGGTGCCCCGATCTGCGCGTGGGTTTCTGCGTCCCAGATCCGGACTGTGCGATCGTCGGAGCCAGAGACGATGCGGGTGCCGTCTGGTGAGAATGCGACAGACGTGACCGAATTCTCGTGCCCTTCCAGCGGTGCCCGATCTGCGTGTGGGTTTCTGCATCCCAGGTCCGGATTGTGCGATCGAAAGAGCCAGAGACGATGCGGGTGTACAGCACTCTGAGTTTATCATTGATTGTCTCAGGCTGTATAGTAAGAATGAATGCAACTACCATCGACTACCATCGGCTCGGGTGAGCCTATGAGTTCTCATGCGGCTGCTGCTGGGGTTCCACCGCTCTATGCTTCGCTTCCAGTTCGGCGTTCGGAAGGGAATCGATAATGAAGTGGGCCTCCTGGGCGTTATCGTGCTACCACGTACATTGCTTGGGTTCACACTCACTATGACGGTAAAGCAGGATGATTTTCAACAAGCGGTAGGTTGATTAACACACTTCAACCTATCGTCGGATTCATTTAGGATGATTTAATTCAACCTATAATTTAGGTTCAAGTTCAGCCTAAGGTTTTCAACCTATTTATGGATTATTTTCAGCAGGTCCCCTACAGCTGCTCAATCAACCTATCACGCGTTCAACCTATGCGGGGTTGAAATTAAGTTTTTGTGACAAATTTACTCAGAACCAACTCATTCCGTCCCATACCGGATCAAATACACCATTGGGGCAGTATAAATAATGTACACCAAAAGAAATCCATTACTCCACTAGCTCATCTCCAGCCCATACAGCACGCGCCAGTCCACCGCTGCGATCTATGATAGCCCAATTACCACCTGTATCCTGGACACGTCCGACGAGCGATTGAACACTGGTGATATCAATAACATCCAGTGCACCATGTCGCGAATAAAAATGAGTATCAATGCCTTTAAGCAGGTGGTCATCTGGCTCCATAACACAAGTCCGAATTGCGGCGAGGATGAAGGTGGTAGGTTCATCAATTTGCAGTGCCGGGACCGCAGCAGAGAAATGCACACGGTAGATGTGAGTTAACTGCCCGTAAAATGTCTGGAGTTCGAATTTGGGCGGGGTGTTTCGGCGATGTGCATATACGTCGACCAGCATCTCGTACTTTTAACGAGTAAGAACAATACACTGGCGCCATCGGAGGAAGAAAATAGAACCTACCCGCACATATGTAGCATCTCGAGCATCCTCGGCCACAACTCCCATCATGCATGAGCGCATTGTATCACCTTCATCTGAATCGATCCGGCGCACTTTCCCCCATTCTTCGATAATGGCGTCTTTGAGGGCCCGATTCACCGGACCCATTTTAGCCCCAGTGCGTGTTGCAACTGCAGCAGCAATGGACCGCATTTGGGCAACTGTAACAGGAGTCCGCGACTTGGGAGGAAGCAGTGCGCATGACGGGTCTACAAAATAATTTATTAGCGGCATTGGATCAAAATTGACGAATACACACAGAGAGGATCGGAAAATGACCCGGCGATTTGGCTAGGTGGGTCGCGCAGGGCAAGAACTTCACCAACGTTGTATATTGTCTTGATCTGCGTCAATTGAGCATTCTCGAAGACATAGCGGTCCAATGACGCCCAGGGGAACCTAAGACTTCGAATTCCTGGGCGTATTGTACCACAGAAACGCTCCATAGGGAATGCCCAATAGCACCAAACAGGACCGGCGAATTTGATCCCAGGAGCGATGTGTAACAGAGCGTGTACAGTCAGAACACAGGTAGAAAGTCTTTCGGGGTCGTATTGGAAGTACGTTCTAATAAATGACCCCTGTCAGCACGATAACCTGTAGATTCATTGACAGGCGACATACTCTTCGTAGACTTGAACCCAATTGATGAAACCAACTCGAATCTCTTCGATCTCTTCATCGGTGATTTCGAATTGCAGGCAGATGGTCAGAAGGCGAACAAGGTCAATGAAATGCTTGTAATACTTCTCGTCATCAAATTGACGGCGAAGAAGAACAGGGCCGAGATAGAGTGCCCAAAAGGACCACATCTCCGCAGAGACGTTCGATCGATCTGTGTGGATGTTGGGTACTCGACTCCCGTACGCCGAAGGGATGGTATTCGAGGCAGATGCGGTCCGTGATCCAATCGCTTCCCAAATTGCTTTCGCCAGTGTGTACTGTTCCCCACCCGAATCAAGACCCTTGAACTCTCCTGTCCACAGCAGAATCAAGTTTTTTAGCAGGTTCTCCCAAATGAGATGCATAAAATCATATGGAAACGATTGCGGGAACGAGAGCGAGCCGAGGTAAGAAAGGATAGAAACCCCTTTGACCCCGGAGCGCTTCGCCCGTCGCTCCGCTTCCGCAGTGGTTGTCGCAGCCTCGACCTCGCGGCCCTGCGCAATGATCTCCGAATGATTTCGCAACGGGAGGTTGCCGCCATCGTAGATTTCTACAGCATCAGCATCATCACAGACATCCGGGTGGCAGGATCGATCCAACGGGACGTAGTGTGTGGTATTCCGAGATCCAGGAATGCGGAGTCCCACAATTTTACACATGCGACAGGGAGAGATGCCGTTGTGGCCTTTCATCCGCATGAACATCGAGACAGCAGGTATATCCCCAAAAACCAGGATCAAGTAAGCGCGCAACGCGAACAGCTTCCCGGACAAGATGTCGTATGCGCGCACTCCTTTCGCCAGCCTAAGGAACTCCTGGACAGCAGGCCAAAGAAACGAGTCGGTGTCCTTGGGTTTATTCGGACCCGGAATAACGCCGAGGGCTAGGATGAAGGCAAGATGAAATCGTATTTCGGGTGGAATATTATAATCGAAAAGGATAAGGGGCCACGCAGTTTTCTTGCGATGTTTGAAGGGAGCGAAACCATCCCAAGAAGCGCCAAGAGCAACATCTCTGGGATCAGAAAAGTACTTGTGGCCGCACTTCTTGCCATTGATTTCCACGAACTTGCCCAGCAAGGACCGGTAGTGGGTTCCGTCGAAAACGTCGGTGGTTTTCCCGGGTTCGTGCCGGTGCTGTGCACGATACTGCTGCTTCTCGGCCATTTCACGATTCCCCGCAAAGGCGACGAGGCGAGGAATGATAGGGATGTAAGTAAACTTTTTCCGTGGCTTGCCGTTGGCACGCCATCGCGGTTCATTGCAATAAGGACATTTCTCAAGGTCTTTATGCGGCCCGACGTAGCAGATGCATGAGTTGGTACAGCAGTCGTAGACTTCCGGCTTGAAACCGGCCAGAAAATTAATACGCGTTCGGAGAGCGTCGAGTTTGGGGAGAGGTGGATTCTGCGGGAAAGCATGGGGAATTTTTTTGAAGGCTCGATCCGTCAGATTGGTTTGTACTTTGAAAGCGAATGCACGGCAAATGGCTAGATCGTAGTCTCTCAACTTACGAGCTAAGAAAACATGGGTAGTAAGAACCTGTTTCGAATTAATATTGAAGTTGGCGGCACACACCTGTTGCTGCCTCTGCCTCATACTTCTCTCCCAAATTATCCCATGCAGACAAGCCATCGTCTGACGCCTCGAAGTTGTCCCAGTCAAAGATGTCAGGATCTTCGTCTGAATTTTCTCCGTCACTATCTTCGCCTCGCACATCCCCCTCCTCCTCTCCATCCTCGAGCTCAGATTCAGAACTTTCATCGGAGTCGCAGCGCACAAATGGCATCGAAATATCCTCGTGCACGACCTCTGGCTCTTCGAGACCATTCCAGTCCATGTCCACAGACTCTGGACTGGCGACATCCTCTAGATCTGTAATATTGTTGTCTATGAGCGCCCCTTCCCCAAAATCTGGAACGAGTCGACTCTTTACCATCTACTGTCGAATCCATATCGGCCTCTTGAAAATTGGATGGTCCAGCAACGGCGTTCCCTTCGAATTCATCGGAATCGGCCTCAGAACTTGCCCGAAAAATACGGCGCTGTCTTGAAGGATGCGACACTGATTCAGCGAGATAAGGCCCAGTCAAAGCCCGTCGATGCTCGCGTTCGCGCTTGGGGCCATCTTCACCCCACAGCAAAGACATAGAACTTTTTCCTGCGCAGGCATCGTGTTCGCGGGACGCTGGCGCACGTAGATAAAGGAAAGTGACTGTATTTGGAAGGCAGTGCATGGTCCGAGCGTATACAAAACTTGACAAAACAAATATTGGAAATTCTCTCGAACCACCACCACGATCGCCCACCTGCGCAGGTCATTAGTCTCGAGTCGCAGCACAATGTCAACCGCCAAACCTCGTACTAGAGCCACCCCTAAAGTCGTCTCTCGTATCCCTCGCAACGGCGGCACCGCCGATAAGGAAAACAAGAACACGAAGACTTTGGGACCCGCCAACGCCGGAAAAATGGACGAGGAGCTTGAGAAGAAGTTCAATATCGAAGGCCTGAACACCATTGACATTGTGTACGCACGTCAGGAGAACGATATTGCCCGGGGTGCGTGAATCATATTGCATGCGAGTGCTGACCATTCACTCACCTCCGAACGCGTAGCCCGCCTTACTGAGCAAGATTCCAAGATCGCGGCCCAGGAGTTGCTCAATGTGCAGCTCATGCAAGAGCTGGCAGCTCTGAGGTCGCGCCTGGAGCCCAGCGATGTCGAGATGGACGAAGACCATAGCAACGCAGGCGAAAATCAGAGCAACACGTCTGCGGAGGATGTGGACAAGCACATAGCCGGTACGCATGACCATCTCAGGCATTGTGAAGTTTCTCACCTTCAAATACTTCCCCAGCCGCTTTAGAGAAAGAACGCGCCAAGAACGCCGAGCTCCAGCGGCGTCTCGACCAGCTCAGCAACACACACTCTGACCAACAGGAGGCTTCAGTCCCGAGACCTGCCGGTTCCAGTGGCAACAATTACAACATCCAGAACGAAATGCACCTTGGCGGTAGTCGGGCCAATCGCGAGATATACAAAGGCCTTGTGGTATGTCCAGCGTCACCTTGTATTCAAAGACTAATGATACGTAGCGTCACATACATGACCTTACCCTTCAGGCCGGCATTAATTGGGAGCTCTCTTGGTCCGAAGTACCAGCTGGTGACAAAGCCAAGCTCTTTGACGTTGTATGTGTTCGGGTCGACGTGCATGTCAGCTACTGATTTGATGCAGGCCCGGGGGCGCCATCCCATTCTCGCCAAGTATGCCAACGATTGGGCCACCGAGGAAATTGTCAAGCAATTTGTCAAGAACAAGCGTCGCTATGCTTACCGCAACGGCTGGCTTGACGTGCCGGAGAAGTACAAGTATCTCAAGACGAACTCGGCCAAGCGCGACCCGTCTGCATCGCGTAAACGGCGCACGGTTGCCACAGGCTCCACTGGTGCGGCGAAGGTTAGCGTCGCCATCAAGAAAGCCGCCAAAGCCAAGAACAGTAAGAAGATCAAGAGCAAGTCTAGCGGCAGCAAGTCTGGGTCGAGGGGCAAGGGGAAGCAGGTAGTGGTGTCTGATGAGGAGGACGACGACGAGGAGATGTACGCAAGTGAGAAGGATGAGGAATAGAAGAAAGGTGTGTGCATTGCCACGACGCCCACGGCATCACGTACTGACAGCCCTAATAGCCGCATTCGGGCTTCCCTTTGATTGAAATACCCTGCCAGCTGCGGTGTACTGTAGTGTCGTGCATGCACCTTCGTTCTCCCATACTTTTTACCTGCCCCCCGTTGCTTTTACGCGCTCCATCCCGTATCGATACACAATATATGCATTTCCTTTTTTGGACATGGCTGGCGATCGGGCTGAAATTACTTCGGTTTGAGGCTGATAAACATCCTAGAGTATCAACAATATATAGGTTGACAGTAGGATACAGGATAGAACCTGGGATAGGATGAATTTCAGTCTCATACCCGCTGGTGAGCTTAGGATAAATTCGGCCAAATTAGGATATTAATCAACCTACGCTGATCAACCTATGGCTGCGTAAAGTTCAACCTACGGGCGGTGAAAATCAACCTAATAACCCATTAATGTCCTCCTACTCCAGGTTGAAAGGTAGGTTGATTTTCATCCCGCGGTGCCACCTTAGAGACTCATATAACCGAATACCGGTTATTTTATTTGCTTCAAGTACTCCTCTGTCATCAAGTTACAATGTGAATTCCGCCACTGAATTTTATTCCACTCGTACCACCGGGTTGTCGATTATAGTATTTGGTTAAAGTGTGGGCATTCTTCCCGGCTTTCGCCTGCCACGGAGCCATTGGATTTTATTCCACTCGTACCACTGGGTTGCCGGTTCCAGTATTTGGTTCAAATAGGAACGATGAGGCTGGTCAATGGTCATATCGAATGATAGATGGAAATTCCTCCGACATGAATAGATGCTCGCCCCCACTGCTGAAGCGTGGATAGAAATGTGTCTCGGTGGTCAGAGGATCGGAGTCTCGAAGCACCAGTCGGAGAAATAGGGAGAATCCAGCTCTCGAACCAAGGGCAAAGCTTGAGGATTCGGAACCGGCTTGTACAGCAGAGTTGGACGGTGATCTCCCCCATAGCCGAAAGCTGTGGGTAGATCTTCTGATTCGATACTGAGGATCGGAGGCAAAGTTCTCCCCCATCGCCGAAGCTGAGGATAGATCTGCTCTCTACTATCTTTTTTTGAAGCCAATAAGTCCGAGTTTTTCCGGGAAATGCCCCTACCCCAACGCCCTTGTACAATCCGGTGCGCGACACACCAGGCGCATTATGAACAATATTGCTAGATCCATCGACATTCATGAAAGATGTGGGTCATGTCACGGTACAATGATCTGAAGGACGACCACGTATTCTTCTGGCGAGTTCAATATCCCTCTGGCAGCGGCAGCAATCACAAGCCGGGTTTTGAATTGCACCTGTTTAGTTAAGAATGAAACGCTTATGTGCCCTCGGGCTTAACGAGGAGAGCACGAGAAAGAAATCTGAATCGACAGTCTTGCTTGAAAAGCCACTGACTATCGCGCAGCAATTCGGATTCGAGAAAGGGGCGTCCCATGTTGATTCCAAACCGAGTTTCTTGGCATACGACGATGCGTGCAATCTTCTTCGGCATATTGTCACTCAGAATCCCAACAGTGCTTGGCTCAGTTCTACCAAATTCATTGTTGATGCCTGGCATTATATTGGCCATCGTGCAACCGACATTCTATGTCGTGTTTGGTGCAATCCTGCCCCAACAAACGGATCCCAACCGGACCTCATTGCCATCCAAGTGGACAACAATGGCAGGCAGCATACAACCCGTGCATTCAACACTGAAACAGCCGAGCAGCTCAATGCGTGGCTTAATGGGTATGAAGCACAACTCCGGCAGATGTCAGACACCAATTACGACTTTTCCGTGCATGTCTTGATGCTACTTTACAAGGAGTTGGTGGACAAGAAGGTGGAAAAAAAGGGGCAATTTCTTACAGATGAGTTCTGGGGAAAGTTCAAGACATAGATTAGACGGTACATTCCAGTGTATTCCAGCGCATGTTCGCCGGAATACACCGTACAGCTCTGTAGTTTCCGCTGGATTCTAGTGTTTCAACATGAATTTTGGCCAGGAGTCAGTGAATTCTGGCGGATTTTTCGTCACTATTCATCGGAATGTGGTGAATATTAAGACTTGGAACGGCGGGATTCACCGGGTTAGATGTCGGAATGCGCCATATTCCGGCGGTTTGGAAGGTGCTATACGGTGAATTCCGGCAGATATTTGGTTGTTCAATACGTTTTAGACACATTTTAAGATACTAAGCAGGGTACGAGTTCATATGGTGGAATTCGGTGTACATAGAACGGAATCCGGTGTATCCAAGGAAGTCGGCCAGCGGAATTCAGTGTACGTTGGGCAGTGTGGTGGAATACGGTGGAGTACGGTCGAACCAGACCGAATTCCGGTGAATTGGACCGGCGTTGCCGGTCCGGGAATAATACAGGGAAATAGGCTTGTGAAATTTACATCTGCAAATTAGGCCCTGATCGGGTGCGCGAGAAATTCCGTCAGAAATTCTTGAGAAATTTAGTCACATTATGTCACACATTATGGTTTGTGCTTGATTCGACGCGTCGACGCGCCAGCTTCCTCTTTCCGCTCTCTTGACCACAATGGCTGCCAACCAGAAGGCCACCATCGATGCTGCCGTCCTGCGAACCCGTTGCGCCGTCGCTACTGCAGCCGTCGCCGTCGCCTTCTTCGGATCAGAACTTCTTGGTCTGGAACGACCTCTTCCTCGTCCCATGCACACATCGATTCTCACAGGAAGTAAATGGCTGGATGAAGTGCTTCATGGTCATCCTGACCGCTGTCGACGCGAACTCGGGATGTCTGCGCTGCAGTTTGCGTTGTTATGGGCGGAATTGGCATCAAGCGGGGATCTCACAGATGGCCGCTATGTGACGGCAAAGGAACAGCTTGCGATATTCATCTACTGGATGGTCCACGGCAGCAGTCAACGTGAGCTTCAAGAGCGGTTCCAGCGCTCCGGCGACACCATTAGTTGATACGTCAATCGCGGTCTCGACCTTTTCACGGGCTCATTCTATCACAAATACATCCATGACCCCGTAAACGAAACTCCCGACCACATTCGCACCAACCCAAAATGGTACCCGTTCTTCAAATATTGCCGCGGTGCTGTCGATGGAGTGCACATCCTGGCGTATGCCCTGGAAGAACACATACCCCGATATCGAGACCGCCACGGCACCATCAGTCAAAATTGTGTTGCCGCCTGCGATTTTGACATGCTCTTTGTCTACATCATGTCTGGATATGAAGGAACAGCCGCGGATGGTCAGCTCTTCAATGTGGCGCGACAAAACGGATTCTCATTACCTCCGGGCTGTTACTATCTTGCCGATGCCGGTTTCCCCAACTGTGATACTGTAGAGTTTCATTCAATTCGGATGTCACACGTCACACCCGATTTCTGAAAACCCCTGCAATAATTTTTTCTCGATTTTAGCGGATTTTGGGTAATTCCGAAGGAAAATAGCTTATATTTTGAGAATTGCCTTTTATGGAAATGAGGTCACATATCAAAATATCTTCTATTTGCTCATATTTTCAGTCCATAAGTTGTTTGGAGTTTAGAGAACCACCATCAGCAATTACTTTTTTCAGCCGTGAGTATTTTATTACGGCACAGCCACCTGGGAATGGTATAGGTCCAACCATCCATAAAGGTCTGAGATCATTTACTGTTCATGCTACGATTTTATTTGACGTGATTCGGCTCAGGGATGAGCACACACAAGCCCAAATGACCCCGGGCATTCTTTTTGCCTGCCACTGTACACCATGTTCACGGAATTCTGGTTGTCCGTGAAGATCGTCATGCAGAGGCGCCGGGAGCACTTGATGTATCATGTATTTAAGGTTTTAATAGACACCCTGGATTCCGGATTTGGCGAGCAAGAGCAAATAATGTACATATTTCGGCTGTGCTCTGCAGGGATAAGGGACCTATTCTGAACCACCTCACAATGGCATTTTGAACCCCGTGCCTCACAATGGAACCCACTATCCAGTACATTATAATGTAGTGTCCAGGAAATCATATAATGCAAAATAGTGGCTCTTGATATTATTCCAGCCTTGTTAAAACCCTCTCTTGTGCCTTAAAAAAAGACTCTAGCCTGCACGGCTGAGTAAAATATCATTCACGGGGATCTGATAAGGTAGACTGGCTGAGCGGCAAATCTCAAAAACTGCCCTTGGGAGGCCGCCAAACGAGCTCTACGTTACCTCAAGGCTACCGCACGTGACTGTCAGACTGAGATGTTAGACGTGACTGAGAAAGTTATGTTATGTTTGCTTTGGACGAGCACGGGTGTGTGTTCGTTTTATTCAACCGCAGCCGTTCCGTATTACTGCAATTACGATCAATTCCATGTGCGTCGGCGACAGCCATTCAGGCAACGGTGGCCAATGTCTGTTCCTTCTGAAATTGTGTTCAAGCCAGCGAACAACGGTGAATTTCGTGTTCCACTTCCTTCAACGGCAGTAAAATTTCGTGTTCCCTCAACTACAGTGAATTTCGTGTCCTCTCAACTGCAGTGATCTTGTGTTGCTTCAACGGCAGTGAATTTCCGTGTTCCTTCAACGGCAGTGAATTTCTTGTTCCTTCAACGGCAGTGAATTTTGTGTTCCTTCATATTTGGGTGAATCACAGGGAAATACCAGTGCGCGAGCCATGCACCTGTTAAAATATTCATGTTCTCCAAGAAGGTTGCTCAATTCACATCCCTGGGACAGGATTTGGACGCCAAAAAGTCTGCCATACTTTGCGCGGGTCACACAGAATATAATTGTTGTGACTGGGTAAATCACGGGAAAATAACAGCGCGTGAGCCATGCGCCCGTTGAAATATTCATGTTCTTGAAGAAGATGGCTCCATTCACCTCCCTGGGACAGGATTTGGACGCCAAAAAGTCTGACATAGTCGGGGACATTCCCGGGCCTCCAGTTGATCTTCTTTCAGTTCTGGTCGCCGCAGTGTGCCGGCTTCCTCCCAGGCCGACTCTGACTCCGACTCCGATGAGGAGCCTGATCCCAGCCTCAAGGCTGCGTTCTGAGGAATACTCGATGCGCAGAGTGTCCCGCCGCCCATCAAGTCAAAGACGACAAGGCCCGCTGCTCAAGAACTATGTCATAATTGCTTTTGATTCATACTCAACTAATTCCGTTTTCATAAGTCTGAAGCTGAACACAAGCTGCGCAAAAACACAGTCAGTTGTTCATGAAGTTATTTTCCCTACCGACCTTTTCCGCAGGCGCCGTTGACAGCGCCGACAACGTCTAAGAGGCTTACTAAACGCGATCATGACCGCAATGCCGGAGGGCATCTCGTTGCCAGATTTTTTATATCATGCCTAAAATGAATATAATCCCGGAATATGTGATTCCCACAGAATTCACTTGCCATGCGACGAGATATGTCTCAGGCAACTCGCAGTAGTGCTAGGATACACTGAGAATCATTCCCCGAGGGCACCTCGAAGTCAGAATTCGTTTATGACTCCCCCAGAGCATAAACAACGTAAGTCAATTATCTGATAGATTTAGTTATCCTGTTGAACTGCTGGAGGCACCAGAAATGAATTTCGGCTTCGAGGTGCCCTCATAAATGCTCTTGTGGTGTCCCTGAGCCCAACAGCAGTACTCCATAACCTTCTCTCATTGCACAGCGAGAGATTTCTGTGGGAATCACATATTCCGGGATTATATTCATTTTAGGCATGATATAAAAAATCTGGCAACGAGATGCCCTCCGGATTCGCATTCTGATTCTGTACATATAGTTTGTAGAGATATAAACCCAATATTGAGCCCGCAAGAACAAAAATGAGAAATTTTGACCGAAAAAAAAAAAATCGGGCCGCGCCCTAAGTTCCGCAAAGGGCTGTAAGGGCATTCCTCGCCTGCGTCACCGAGAAACGCGTCCTTGTTGGTGAAAAGGCCCCAAAATGAGTATTTACGCGTTGACAGGTTGATTTTGAGGCTACATGCACCGTGAAAGCATGTAGATGGTATTTGTGGGTCGTCCAGATGGAATGAGATAGCGTAGAGCGATCAAAGAGAACGGGGAACGCGTGTTACGCGCGAGGAGGTGCATGAGATCAATCTTTTATGATTTTCACGTGATCCAATACTTTTTCCGAGTCAGTGTAGTACTGAGGAACTATGTAAGCAGATCCCTCGTATCACATTGTACCTGTTTGTGAAGACAACACCGATCAGCTTGCCTTCAATGCCTTTGAATGATAGAGATATCTATTCTGCTCTCCCTTTCATAGACCTGAGCATTGTTATATTGTCTCTCGCTACTACACACTGCTATGTTTTTACCGACGTCGACATCTTCATGGATTGTCAACCCGCCATTGCCGCACTCTCCTCCCCAAAAGCCCAACCCGGCCAATACCTCCTCGCCACCTTCCATGCCCTTCTTGGCCGCCTTCTCCGCAAGCGCCGCACCCTCAAGATTAGGATCCATTGGGTGCCCGCGCATGTGGGGATCGCTGGGAACGAGGTCGTCGACGCCTGCGCGAAAGAGGCAGCCCAAGGTGCCTCCTCCCCGCTGTCGTCGTGTGTTGTGCTCTTCGAGACAGCACTCCCTGCCAGCAAGGCAGCCACGCTCGCGGCCGGCGCCAAATCCTTCGCATCTCGCCGGCTTTCGGAGTGGTCGACGTCGACACGGTACACCCGCATCTCCACCTTCGACGTGGCGGTTCCCAGCAACTCCGTCGCGAGGATGTACAACAACCTCAGCAGGCCTCGCTGCAGTATACTCACACAGCTTCGGACCGGCCATATTGGGCTGAACACGTACCTCTACCGCTTCAAGCTCGCCTGCTCCCCCCTCTGCGCCCATTGCTCCGTCCCCGAATCAGTCCCCCATTTCCTCCTCGCCTGCCCTGCGTACCGCAAACAGCGCCTCTGCCTCATCGCCCGCCTCGGGACATCTCGCCTCTCGCTCCGCCGCCTCATCTCCTCCAAATCTGAGCCCGGCCCCGTCCTCGCCTTTGTGCGGGACACCGGCCGCTTCCCGCTCTACTCGCTGTGAAGCCAATCACTTATAACTTTTTCCCCACTTTAGATAGACCACGATTCTCGTTACTTAGATTGATACATATCCTCGCCATGACTCGGACACTTACGCATATAAAAGCCCCACCACTGGCACTTCCCCAGACATACCCTCCTTCTTGATACCAACACTTACTTTCCTCCACGCCAGCCAGATCATGTAGAACTGCGACATGGGCCCCAAGGGGCCCGCAGCAGTATAATGGAATTAATAATAATATGTAGCCCTAACATATTCATTCCGCTCCGCCTCACAACGTGACTTAATATGGAGAGCTGCTTTCGCCTGCGAGGTGGTAGCCAGCGGAATTCTAAGCAAAACTGTCCCTTCACATTTTCCGCTAATGCCCTCGTTATTGAGAAATTGGCATCCAACCTCTCCATAATGGCGGGAAGCGGTGCCGGGAAAAGCAGGCCGAATCTATAGTGTTGCAAAGGCAATTGCCATAAGATCATACTCTGCCTCAAAACGTGACTTATTATGGAGAGCTGCTTTCACCCAAATGATTGCGAGGTGATAGCCAGCAGAATTCTAAGCAAAACTGTCTCTTCGGATTTTTCGTTGATGCCCTCATCATTGAAAAATCGGTGTCCAACCTCTCCATAATGGCGGGAGGCGGTGCAACGGTAACTGCCATGAGATCATACTCATTCCGCTCCACCTCAAACCATGACTTATTATGGAGAGCGGCCCAGTGTCTATGTGCCGTTTCTGGATGGCGTTGCTTTAGATTTTTTATTGGAGACGGCTGCCCCAATGATGAAATCATTTTTATCCGTTGATTTTGGGCATTTTTGGGCAGGATCCCTTCCCTGTCCTCAAATCTTGGCCGTTAACCAAGCTTGTAGGCTAGATCTTCTCGCATTTGGGATCCGCAACGAATGGCCCCTCGGATTTTCACACAGAGCCCCGATTCCGCTTCCTGGGCATAGAAGTCAGCGGAAGGCAATCAGGTTTGATTGTTTCTCAGCAAAACAATTGTTGTGGCCTCAATTGTTGACGGTTTGCCAGCCCAGAGCCATTATTGCGTTTTCCGCAAGGCATTCAATTTGAAACGCGTGCTTCAATGACCTTGCATTTAGGCCATTATTGTGTTTTCCATTCATTTTGAAACACGTGGTTCAAGGGCCTTGTATTTAAGCCATTATTGTGTTTTCCATTCATTTTGGAACACGTGGTTCAAGGGCCTTGTATTTAAGCCATTATTGTGTTTTCCATTCATTTTGAATCGTGTGCATCAATGGCCATGTATTTAAGCCAGTATTGTGTTTTCCATTCATTTTGAAACGCGTGCTTCAATGGCCTTGTATTGCGGTTCCACAGGGCATTCAATTTGAAACACGTGCTTGAATGACCTTGCAGTTAAAACGCGACCTGCGGGTAGCAGACGGTGGATTTATTTGTGACCCTCGTGGATCCATCAGCTGGCTACTCGGGATAGAAGTCAACATATTACCTATAGACAATCAGAATTTGATGTTTGAAGATATATTCGCCGATATATGTTCAATATGAGGATATATTCGCCGAGGGGGGACTAGAAATCGTCATCGATGTCATTAAAAAAAAACTAGACCTAAAACACTTCCAGGAGGCTACCATCCGCATTTTGAGCGTAGCCAGGCGTGGGGTCTGACATGGTGATAGGGAAAATGCCGCTGAGACGGAGTTAAGAGGGCCAAAACGACTGAGGTGAAAGCACATTTCATCACACCTTTTATAAGATGAGTACGTGTAGTCATGAATGCATAA
This sequence comes from Mycena leptocephala, assembly GCA_029378395.1. Taxonomy (NCBI): domain Eukaryota; kingdom Fungi; phylum Basidiomycota; class Agaricomycetes; order Agaricales; family Mycenaceae; genus Mycena; species Mycena leptocephala. The sequence goes on from JARJLF010000008.1 coordinate 432,114, forward strand.
AAGGGGGAAGAGACCCGGAGCAATGGTGGCAGACAGCAGGCTTGGTACCTGGTTAGGCACACTGCAGGTAAATCGTTTCCTGCAGGGATGGCGGAGATGAACTTCAACCCAGTTTAGCAGCAGCATTTGGGGGAAATTTTGTACTGGTTCAGGAGTTCGAACGCGTTCGGACGCGTTCGGAGAATTTTTGCTTGTCCCGAACCGTAAACCGAACTTGGGGTTCAGGTTCGACCATTTCCCGAACCTGAATCTGAACTTCGCGTTCAGTTCTGTCCGGTTCGGGTTCGAACCGATTTCCCGAACCGGACTTTGACAACACTATTGGTAAATAGCGACACATACATATTAATGTAGCCCACAAAGTGCCAAGTTTCGGCTATTTTGGCCATTTCTTGGGATTTTGGTCCGACCTACGGCTTTCGAGGCGCGAGTGGAATCCGACCAATATATCAGGTTTTTTTTTTCCCAACTCAAATAAAAAAATAAAAAAAAACCTTGATAATTGGTCTGACTAGGGAGACCAGTAAATACGTCCGCGGGATGGGTTGTTATGTAGAAACTATGAAGACCCTTCTCAATCATATGTCCACGAATTTCATTTTGCATTGCAACACGGGCATCTGTGTTGATTCCTCTAACCATATCCATAACTCTACATCGACAATGGTACAAGTTGGGTGCCGAAACTGTGATGCAGCGCAGGTGGATGATAGCTCGTTTCGGGCATCAGAAAACCAGGTGGGGTGGGCAGTACATATGTGAATGGTGCGTGCATTGCGGTGTTTTGATTGATCTTGCGAGTGCCTGCCTGGGAATTCGAAAATAAATCTATTCCGATTTATAAACTAATTTATTGGACACAAGAGGGGAAAGACGGGAGTCTGCAAGCGTTTGCAAACAACCAGAGCCCAGTCATCTCAGAAAGCCAGCTCTTTTATTGTCTTGTCGATTTCCCAGCCCGTGTCTTGGTATTCCCATTGCTTTCCATCTGTGAAGCTGATAAGACAAAAATGAACAGCGCAGAAGATTGCGCTCACGGAGGACAACCCGGAAGAGAGGTGGGCATGCGTCACCCCACAACTCGACGATTTCGCGATCGATCATTTCTTGATCTACCTCAACTTCTGGGTCGTTGTCCCCCGCAGGTTCGAAGTCGCGGAATTCGAGGATAGAGAGGTTACACATGCCCCCGAGATGTTCTACAATTTCGGCCGCATATTCCTGTCGATTACGGAAGGTTGACTCCCTCGAATTTTGACAATATATTTAGCTTGGACTCACCAGAGAGATGCGTCCAGCTTTGACCACGACTTTCCGAAAACTGAGGAAAGTGATACGGGGCATGCCGCTAACGAGGCATCTGAGGATCGAGGCCTCGCGCACGACATCAGATCGGGAAACGAGACCATGTATTCGCGGCGAGACTATCGTCCCGAGCGTCGCCATCAGATCCTCCATATCCTCCGAGCTGAAAAAGAAAATGCAAATGTATTGGAGGGTGTTGTCGGGGCATATCAAAAACGGGAGTGATGTGTGCGATCCCGTGTATCGTTTGAGACGTGGCAAGTGCATAGGATCCAAACGATCCAGTGAAGCGCCGGCCTGGTAGAGATCGAGAGTCGTGATGTACGGGTGGCGATTGACAAAATTGGATACCGATGCGCCGGATGCGGAGACCTGCACCGGCAAGATATAGGAAAAACTGCGTAGATTTGGAAATGTCGAGTGGCGCAAAATAGGGGGAAAGTCACCCTCGAGACACAGGAGCTTGAGGGTATCGAGGTTGGAAAAATGGGGAAGAAAAGAGGTGATGGTGTCGATGAGATCTGCGGAAAGTTTTCTATATTTTCCTGAGTGCCAGAGTCTTCTGAATTGGAACAACGACGTACGTCTCAAGCACGAGGAGTGAAAATTCTCGCACATAGCGCGATCTGGGTGCCTCGGAGTCCGCATATTTGGTCAAAACAGATAGAAAGTTTTCTATCGCGGTCACTGTGGAAAAAGAGACAGCGCAATAAAGTAATGGCGTGGCAAGGCCGTTGGCTAAACGCGACGTTTTGCACAGCGCAACCAGATCCGCTTCAGACAGGTATGATAGCGCTTCCGAGAGCACTTCATTGGGAAGCCAACGGAAGATGGACTTGTATGCCCGACGGGTCAGCACCATTGTCGGGGAGGGTGAGTGAAAGGAAGAGTGTGTCACGATCACGCGTCTGGTAGCCTGACCTGGCACAATAGAGGTGCATTCAAAGGGCTGCCATTTTGAAAAGCATGACCTGACACAATAGAGCTGCATTCAAATGGCTGGCATTTTGAAAAGCATGACCTTGCACAATAGAGCTGCATTCAAATGGCTGGCATTTTGAAAAGCATGACCTTGCACAATAGAGCTGCATTCAAATGGCTGGCATTTTGAAAAGCATTACCTCACGCAATAGAGATGCATTCAATTTCAAATGGCTGCCATTTTGAAAAGCATGACCTCACACAATAGAGGTGCTTTCAAATGGCGGGCATTTTGAAAAGCATGACCTGGTGCAATAGATCGGGTTTAAATATTATTTACTCAAGTCTAACGGGCGCGCTATGTTGGTTGTCGCAAGGATATTCGCACCCTTCCCATGCTGGGGTGAAGCGCCTTGAGCTTTATAGGGGGGCTGCCGTACTTCCTGCTGTGCTCTCCACGGTACACGCAGCGTAATGCTCCGCGCGAGTGGATTGCCCTATCTGCATGTGCAGTGGGGCCGTAATTCCTGCTTGTGCGCACCACGGCGCAAGTAGCGTACCGCCGCACGCTAGTGTTAAGTTCTCTCGTATCCGAATATACTTCGCTCTCCCTCCGTATCTTCCATCCATAGTCACTATCACTCCTATGTCAACAGATGCCGACCAACTCAATCCAACGCCTGTTCCCACCGAAATTCTTACAGTGCCCGCACATAAGGATTGCGAGCCTGGCATCCGAATCGATGTGTGGCCAGAAATAGCGGTCTCGGATGTGGAGTTTAACGTGGTCCACATCCCAATGGCCGTTATCCTGGTGGACCTTGAGCGCCGTATTGAACCCTTCACGGGAAGGTATGCATTCGGTTCGGGATGTGCCTGTGGAATATTTATCTGCAACCTTCCAGAGTCGGCCGACCTCGATCATATAGTCCTTCGCCCGCCGCACAGCATGCCGCGTTTCGGAGATGGTGTTCCCTGTGCTATCGCCGAGCAGGCAACCAATGATGGGCCCAAAAAACGAGTCGCCTTTGAACCTCGCCCGCAGTTCAAGCTCGCGCATGGCTGAATCAGCAACCACCCAAAGGCTGTTCGTCATCCCCGAATTCGCATGCCAGTCCGCTGCCACGGACCAACTCGAACCATCTCCCAGTATCCGTTCTTCCCCCAACCCGCGACTAAGGCCATCGGCGACGGGGTTCTCGACTCCCGGGCGATGACACACGTCCACAATACGGTGTGACATGATAAACTGTTGCCATCGTGAGTGCGTCGCGTTCAGCCTGTTGTTAACCAGCAAGTCGCGGAGCGCCTGGCAGTCCGTGACAAGGATTATTGGTGATCCGAATGTGAGTTTGGCGAAGTCATCCAGGGCAAATTTTAACGCCGCAAATTCGAGCAGGAACGGCTCGTATCGTGCCTCGCTGCGTGAGGTGCGTTTGGAGCAGAACGCTACAGGATGCCAGACGCGTTTTACTTCGCCATTCGGTTGCGTGTCTAGAAATTCCTGTTCCAGCATCCCGCCGAAGCCTAGGATGGACCCGTCTGTGGTGGCACGGAATGGGCGTCCATCGTAGACGGGCGCACGGAGGACGGGCTCGCTCGTGATGAGGACTTTGAGGGCGAAGAATGCGTCCTCGCATTCTTTGGTCCACTTGTCCCCGAGGACCGCATCGCGCAGAAAGCGCTTGTAATTTCCCTTGCGAGCAGACCGGCCATTCTTTGCTTCCCGCGCAACTGCGACTGCTTCGGCTTCCTTCCTCGCGTCACGAGTTAAATCGGTGAGTGGCTGCGCGATCGTGGCATAGTCCCGAATGAGGTGACGAAACCAGTTTGTCAGGCCCGTGAAACGCATGCCCTCGTGGATGGTGATCGGCCTTGGGAAATCCACGACCGCCGCAACCTTGTCAAGATTCGGCTTGATACCTTCCTTGGAGAGTCTCGCGCCCGCGAAAATGAATTCCTTCTGAAATAGCTTCATCTTCGCCGGTGCGATTGACAATTTCGCGAGGCGAACAAGGTCCAAAAACCGTATTAATGAGTTCAGATGGTCATCGAAGGTGTCGTGTGCGAAACAGATGTCGTCCATCCACATTGGGCCTAGTGCTTGAACCACCATCTCGCAAATTGAAGTGGCCCGAGGCTATGTGCCATCGATGATCCGTGAGTTAACCACAGAACGGAAATTGCCACGCGGGATCCGCGCGTTCGCGGACCAAGCACTATTGAATCTGGCCGAGGCACACGATGCCATTATTGCGGCACGAGTCTTCTCGACGATACAAGCGAATAAACATCGCAGTGCGGAGCCTGTAATTACGGAAGGTATGCTAGTATACCTGTCAACGAAGAATTTATCACTGCCTAAAGGCAGAGCCACAAAATTACTACCTAAGTTTGTAGGACCATATAGAGTGCAGAAAGCACTTCCACATTGTTCAGACTACGAACTTGAGTTACCTGAAGTGCTCGCGTCGAGACGAGTGCACAATCGGTTCCATGTTAGCCTATTACAGCCACATATCGCAAGTTGTGATAACTTGTTCCCGAATAGAACCCAGCCTGGCCCATATGATTTCGGCGCGCCAGCTGAAGACGAATGGCAGGTAGATGCGATTGTAGCACATAGATGGGATGGAACCACTATCGAATTCCATGTGAAATGGAACCTGGGGGATATGACTTGGGAGCCATTTAGCTCCGTTAAATAACTCAGTGCGCTCGACGATTATTATGCGCTACACGGAGTAAAGCGATGGCAGCAGCTGTCGAAGAAAGTCAGAAATGGCTGAACACGTTGATCCGCGGAATCAAGGAACAAAGCTCCGATGAGCGGACACGTGACCGCGTCGCGGACTGAACCAAGATGACATAAAAATTCAGCGCGAGGCTGGGAGATTAAGGAAGCCTATGGCTTATCTCAGCTTTTCACCTCGTCTTAAGGCGACAGCGACGTGGCACTGGATTTGTGCCTCTTTTCCCCCTTCTCTTTACTGCCACAATGGCAAGCGCCGACGCCTTGGAAGATGCTCTAGCTGAGCCGACAGATGCCAAATTGACGAACATGGAGCTGGATGGATCCACTGATGTGGATATGCCGGACGGCGCGAATCAATTGGATGGGGACGACATCCTCGACTACTCGGATCCAGCTGATCCCGGACCTATACTCCCGCTTACTCCGTTGAATATCAACGAGGAACCTTGTACTCCACTCAATCTAGACGAGGAGCCCGAAACACTCGACCTCGAGTTCACTACGGAAGTCGCTGGTGGCGACGATGGAGAATCCGGCGAGCTCACAAGTGAGCAGATTGAGGACATCGCGAACAGCGAAGCTGTCCGTGGGGGAGAGATTATGAGCCAGGAGCAGCGTGAGCTGCAGAATTTGAGCCAAGAACTTCGAGCGTTGAGAGTTGACCGCGACGTCGCGGTGAAAATGGAGACGCGCATGGGCGCGGAGCTACGTGCGTTACGAGAGGACCACGAGGAGTTAATCGCGGCGGTGTCGCGTGCTCACGGCGAAGCGGATTGGGAACGCGGCCGCTCAAAGGGGTTGGAACGAACCATCGACGAACTAAAGCAACGCCTCCATCGAATGGACAACGAACTGGCATACTATACGGATAGTAGAAATCGGAAGCGTTCGCGTAGCGAAGTATATGAGCAAAGCGACCGCGGGTCGCATAGATCGCACCAGGCAACTCCGCCATCGTCCAATAGCGTGCCTACACGCTCGAATACCCCGGCACTGCCGAGTAGCCCGGCCGCGTACAGAGGTGCGCACGGCAATCACAGTATGCCTGAAGGTGTTAATCAAGTACCGATAACTACCACAGGCCAAGATATATTCATGGCGCCGGTAGTACCGGAGATAGTGACTGCGAAAACTGGGTGGATAGTCCTATCTACGAAGAGTATGCGCAGGCAAAACGAGGCATTAATTGAAGAAGCAAAGCGCCGAGTACCACCTACGAACGGGAAACGCACGACATTTACCACGATGGAGCCACCGCGAGACTTGGACTATAACAAAGATAAACGAGGATTTCCAGTGGACGTAGAAGGATGGAATTTGATATTCCAGCTCCAGAAAACGAAGCCGTTCTACGTATTCGGAATACGTTGTTTTTATCTATGGGTATATGCCAGTGATCTGGCGGAAGAAGACCGAACCCCGGTGCAACAGCGCGCCGTAGAGGAATACGAGATCCCAGACTGGATGGCGAACATACTCGGAGTCATAGGCACGCACGGCGACGACAATCTGGAGGCAAAGCGACGTTTCCCTCACCTGAAGCGAGACGCAATTGGGTATGACCCGATGCTACTAGCACAAATGATTCAATACCGAGAATTGCCGGCACGCGGATGCAGTTTCATCGACGACGCGTGGTCACTGGACGCGCGATGCGTCCGTGGATATAACCTTCAGTTAGCACTGAATATCAAATATAAACGCCTACGCAGAGACAGCGCGCCCACAGCGGAAGAACGCGCCATCCGACTGCAACTGGAAAAGTCATTCATGGAAATCGCCATTACGCCGGGACTGTACGCCAGTCGCATTCAGGCGCGTGGACTTCACATCTCCTTGGTAGGAGTACCTCAAAATTGGCCCGATCACGAGGACGTGAATATAGGGCCCGACGAACTAATTACTTGGATGACCAAGTGCGGCGTATCGATTGCAATGATCGAGGATGCATATCTCTACGCATATGCGTGGGTTACCGCTGCCGAGCCGCCGCCTGCGGGATGGACGCCCGAAGAAGTCGCGGTATTGGTGCCCACACACGGCAGCTACGTACCTCCGGCTGGCAACGCCAGCGAACCCACCGTGATCACTAGATCACCCTTCACACCCTGGCAGTACACGCCGGATGACCTAATTCAATACGAATTCTCATACTGGTGTATGGACGAAATCCCCGGACTCCGGCGCCCCAAGGACTCGCTTATTGCGAAGGTAATTCGCGAACGCCCGCCCAGGGTGATCCCGGGAACGGGGATTGTACGCCGAGTTAATCCATTTCGCAACAAAGAGCCTGAGCTTCCCGGCGTATCCGTCGATGACATGGCGATGTTACTCGCCCACAATAATGTAATCAGTTCGCGGCGCGGATCTCGCGGGGGCCGAGGAAACTACCGCGGTGGTGCGTCGACGCGCCACGGATATACCGCCGACTCTCACGCGCACACGCGCTACTCGCCCCATGGAGATCGATCCATGTCTACTTCTATGCACGCGCCATCGTGGGCTCACTTTAACGGTCACCATGACGCCCGGACATCAGAGACCCGATACCATTCATCGCCTGATGCGATTCGCCGAGCCACGGGAGCAGCGCCGCCGCGCGCGCCGAGTGCGAGTACGTCTAATGCGAAAGCATTTACATTTGGACAAATACCATCAGAGCCGCTGACTGCGACTGCACAGAATATCAACTTGGAAGAGGTCGTGTCGAAAATTGGCGCTGATATATGCGAGATAGATCGTGCGTACCTTACCCCCAAACCGGCGTCGTCGCCCGAGAAAACGTAAACGTGCGAACTTGTCGCGATGTATTTTGCTGTACCGATGACAGATGCGAGTGTCCTGTGGTTGCCAGGATGATTCTGATCATATTACTTCTTGGGTACAAGAACAGTGTTACAATGCCAATTATTGTTGATCTTGAATTTTGAAGACTAGTACTTAGTCTTAACGGGGAGAGTGTTAGGCTCCGCCAGCCTAGAACCCCGATTAGGAAATGATTTGTAATCATTTAATATCTATCGTGTTAATTGCACGTATATTTACTTGTTAGAATTGGACGGCTTATAGCCGTATAAAAGTAACGTCTACAAATACTAGTAGACAACTTTTATCCTACACTTAAACCACTACAACTCGTAACCTCACTCTCAATAAACTTGATTTGTGCAGGTTCACGAGGTTCTCCTTTAAGTGTACCCGAAGTCTTACATCTAGGTACTTGCTGTTTTCTTCGTGAGTCTCACGCACCTGCTAATGCTTTTCATAGTATGTAACCCTCATCCTGCGATGTTGCATCCGGTGTACAATAGGGACGCGCGGCTTGGAACGGTGTGGCGGCAGAAATCAATTGAACACACAATACTTCATATTTTTTTGCCTGTATCTCCGCAACGCATGAGCACAATCATTAGGTACAAAGCAGTGAATGAACCAAGGCACTGGGAAGAATTCTGAGAAGACAGTTCTAACTGAAATATGTAGCAAATCTGTTGGAGTGCCTATGATTGCCTGGGGTTGTTATACATACCACTCGTGGCAGGCCGAAAGACGCCGATCCTGGCTTGAGTGCGCAGAGCCCATCATTGGCCATGCACGAGGTATTAGGTACGGAATTGGTAGTAATACTGAGAGGCCAGAAGCAGACCAGCCTCGAGTCTAAAATCCAGGTGGTAAGACCAGTAGCTACGAGCCAACTGGTCTGCTAAATATAAAAGCTTTTTTCGTCAAAAAATATGTACAGGCGCGGTTGAGCATGGAACGGTGCACATGTACAACTCAACCAGAAAATTTACAGCTTCATGTGGACAGGAACAGTGGTAATTTATATGTTACGCATAGCTGGAACCATTTTATTGTGCAGCCTACTGTGTGTTTTCAACTCACAACATCGCATTGGGGAACAGTCCGCTCTTTATCCTACTTGCAACGGTGTACACAACAGAATTGTGCTTCAACACATTCAAAATACATTTTCCAACACACATCTGTACAGTTCACACTTCACACGGTACCCAAAGGGGTTTCCAGCCGACCCAAGGTTATCTTATTCCCACTTGGTCCTTGGGTTGGTTCATCAACCCAAGTTCAACCCACGCGAACCAAGAACTATGACATCAATTCAACCTGTAGGAAACCACCATCAATCCCACACCTAAAGCTGGGTTATTCTTACAAACCTTGGGACACCATGATCAATTGCACGCACACCCAAATGACAAAGGGGATACTGCCACATTCAAAAAACCGGTACTATCGCTATCCCACCGTCAGAAGCCATCATTTGCACGATTAATCCACGTTGTATACAAAGTTTAATAGTATCAGAATATATCTGGGTGAATATGACGAGCATGAGCAAGTGCGGTCGTCCATACATTGATGCAATCATTGTCTTAGGCACTGCCGAGTAAGTGGACCACAGAGTTGTAGAGGTAGAGGTCCTGACCTTCCTGAAAGAGACCTACAGGGGGTTCAACAACAATGCTGCTGAGATCAGCCAGTGGAGGTGGTCCGACTCTCCCAATCCACGAAGTTGCCCCTTCCCCAATCGGGTTATTGGCACGTTGGGATGCAAGAAGGTCATCATCCCGAAGACCTGGCCAATCACACTGCGTTCAGAGGGTTTCTAGCCACACACCGCCTCGCCGGACCTAGCCGGCTGCGTGTGGCTAGCCGGCCAAGCCATATCTGGCTAGCCGTGGCTAACCGGGCTAGCGGCACCTCACCACGGCTAGGCTGAGCTCTCCATAGCTAGCTGAAGCCTATGGCTACCTCGACCCTTTCCTTTGCATTACAGTACCACTGGTATCAATTATTACAGCCATGAGAAAGTGGGCGGCGGTTGAGCGCTATAATGTCTCGGCAAGCAAAATTGATTGCAAATGGATCCGGAGTTGGATCGGCAGACGGCATCCCCATAACAACAACTATTTAAGGACTGACAGTTAGCTTTGGTGTGGCGAGCCCAAAAGCTAGCTACCCAAACCCCTGGCTAAACGGTCTAGCCACCGGCTCGCAGAAGCTAGCGGCAAAGTGGCGAGCCGGCCCTGGCTAGCTGTGTAGCCAGACATAGCCGAAGCATAGCCACGGCTAGACAGCAGCTCGCAGAAGCTCGTCAAGGCTTGGGCTATCAGGCCATTGAATGCAGTGTCAATGCCAGAAACCTCAAGCTCCTCCTCGCTGAGCAGCTCCTCTTCAGGGAGTTGGTTGCCCTGGATGCCATCGACAAGCATGTCGAAAACAAACATGTCGGCGGGAGAGCGGTTGGGACCATGCCGAATCTGGATGCGATGTTGGTTCCAGCTCTGGGCAAAGAAGGCGAGCTGGCTATTAATCGTAGCCAGGAAGAGGAAATGGAGGAGCCAAATGTGGCTGGTGTTATTGATATCGAGTCCGTGGCAAAGTTCGAGAATGGTGAAGCACTCTGCCCAAGTTGCGCCCAGTTGGGCTGTTATGTCGACCCAAAGACGTTCAATCCGCACATTATGAACGCTCCTGCAGTAAAGGTCAGTGTTATGATTAAAGAAGAGTTCGTTCAGTTTGACTTACCTTCCCCAAATATATGACCCGCGCAAAATTCCGCGATACATCTCCGTCCATGCGGCCACATACAAATTCTCAGTCCCATGATCTCCACGCGCTCGAGATGGAACTCCGTATTCCGCACAGGCGGCGAGAAAGATATCTAGAACAGTCTGCGCTCAATTGTTATCACTTGCTCGTAAGCCAGTAATGAGATGAGAGTATCCATCAATAAAGCCATGTAGGATGATACCCCACCGAATGAGCCCTAAGATGGTTGAGTTCTGGAACAGAATATAATGGGGAAATACAATGGAGCTCACCATGCTGGCCGTCGTGGTGCCACAGGGAATTTGGACCAGGAACAGAATGAATCCGTCGCCGGATGCGGATCCTCTCGAATATCCGGCGTACTGGATCAATTCGCAAAAGGGATTGTCGTACTCTCTAACGTGGAACGCGGTGGCCAAGGCGTCTCAACATTCCATCCAGCATGCCAAGCCCGGCACGTCGAAAGTGAGAGCGGAGTCGAAGAATCAAGGAATCCAGAGAGTCCGCGCCATCTTCGTCACTTCGTTACTTCGCTTAGCGCTGCGACAGTTCGTAACTTTGATGGGAATTCGTGAAAGTTCGTGAGTTTGATGGCTTTCTGTGAAAGTTCGTGAGTTGGTATTCCAGCCTTGTCAAACGGCAACTCCTCGGCACATCACAGAGTGATGTGCATCAACAGCTTGCCGAGGTTGGCCGGTTAGGTTCCGGTTAGCTGGTTAGTGGTTGGAGGTTAGAGGTTTGGGTTAGGCAGTTACGGTTAGAGGTTAGTGGTTAGTGGTTAGAGGTTAGAGATTAGTGGTTAGGGTTATAGGTTAGTGTTAGGCCAGGGTATCAATATAAAAAAACGGGAGAGAAGGAAATGATGGCCAGATTGATGTGTCTGATTTGTGTGGTTTGTTCACCTCACAAACTTTCCTGGGAATTCACCAAAGTGACGAAGTTTCAGAGGTTTCCATCAAAGTGACGAACTTTCGTGAGTTTAAGCGAAGTAACGAAGTGACGAAGGTGACTACTCGAATCCAGATCCTCATCAGAGATATCTGAGAGGGGTCCTGTGTAAGACGTGATACCCTCATTTGGACTTCCGGTGGCAGATGGGCAGGAATTGGCATTTCAGGATCAAGCATGCGGTGCGAGGACCTGTTCATTTTATATTGGGTGCATCCATCCAGATTGAGAATTTGGCAGGGACTCCCAATCGGGACGTGCACGGTGATGCAATCAAAATCCCGTACCATTGCCAGTAGCCACTGGAGAGGTCAATAATGCTTCCGAGGAGAATCTGAATAGCAGAAATTGACCGGAATGGTCAACCATTGCGGGTCAACACCTCAAAAAATGGCTCTAGGACGGCACTGGAATTGAAGGTGTTTGAAAATGGTGGCGAGGGCAAGAGGGTCAAGCATTTGAAAATACAGAGGATTGTGTCAACAAATAGGGTCACGCGTTTGTAAATGTAAAGGATTGTGTCAATATTATAATGGAGTCACGTGTTTGAAAATGCAAAGGATTGTGGCGAGGGCAATAGGTTCACGCGTTTGAAAATGTAACGCATTGATTGGTCGTTGGCGAGGTCAATAATGCATCCCAGAGGAATGTGAATAGCTGAAAATGACCGGAATGGTCAGGGCTATCCATTGTGGGTCGACACTTTAAAAAAATGGCTCTGGGACAGCGCTGGCATTGAAGGTGTTTGAAAATGCAAAGGATTGTGGCGAATGCAAAAGGCTCATGCGTTGGTAAATGTAAAGGATTGTGTCAATCTTATAATGGAGTTACGCATTTGAAAATGTAAAGGATTGTGGCGGGGGCAATAGGGTCACGCGTTTAAAAATTTATAGGATTGTGTTAATATTTGAATAGGGTCATGCGTTTGAAAATATAAAGCCTTGATTGGCCGCTGGGGAGGGCAATAATGCTTCCGAGTGGATTCTGAATAGCCGAAAATTACCGGAATGGTCAGGGCTTTCCATTGCAGGCCGACGCCTCAAAAACTGGCTCTGGGACGGCGCCGGAATTGGACGTATTTTAAAATGTAAAAGATTGCGGCGAGGGCAATAGGGTCACGCGTTTGAAAATGTAAGGGATTGTGTCGATATTATAATAGGGTCACCCATTTGAAAATGTAAAGGATTGTGTCAATATTATGATAGGGTCGCGCGTTTGACAATGTAAGGCCCTGATTGGCCGCTGGGGAGGGCAATAATGCTTCCGAGGGGAATCTGAATAGTTGAAAATTACCGGAAGGGTCAGGGCTTTCCATTGCAGGTCGACGCTTCAACAACTGGCTCTGAGACGGCGCTGGAATTGGAAGTGTTTGAAAATGTAAAAGATTGTGGTGAGGGCAATAAGGTGACGCGTTTCAAAATGTAAAGCACAGAGTGACCGCCGGAGAGGTCAATAATGCCTCCGAGAGGAATCCGAATAGCTGAAAATGACCGAAACGGTCAAGGCTATCCATTGCAGGTCGACGCCCCAAAAAACTGGCTCTAGGATGGCGCTGGAATTGAACGTGTTTGAAAGTGGGGTCATTCACAGTTCCCTTATCTGCTACCATTTTTCTCCCTTTTTTGTGTTCCATATAGTTTTCCCCCAAGCCTTTTTTCCCTTTTCAATTCAGACATGTAAAAAGGGTCTAAAAGGGAAGAAACCGGAAAAAAGGAAGCAAAAAAGGGGCCGAAAAGGGGGAACTGTGAACACCCTGGTTTGCAACTTTTTCTTCTTGTGCAAACTAGTTAGCATAGGTTTATCGGCAGGGCAGTATGTTGGAATTGGATCAGAAGCGGCCAGCTTGGAATGTTTTGCAAGACTCCATAACCCTGGCCCGTGCTCAACGACGTCATGGATGAACGACGTCCGGATTGTTCTGCCTCGTTTCCACACCCCGATTGAATTTTCACTCTGGATCCAACCGTTGCCTATGTTGAGACAGTCATGAAGAATGTTGAATTGTCTATGGAATCTTGGATCGATGATGAAATCTCAGCCTCTTCAGGCGTGCACGACCTCGTCGTCGGCCGTCTGGAGATGGACTACGAGAAACCCAGTTTAAAGAAGAAAAGCCTGGACTTCCGGCACATACAGGCCCCCATAAAGAGTCCAGGGCCTCGTCGGGAGTCTGCTTTGTATCCATCGTGGTCTGGTACATTGCATCGATTGTACTAGTCCCGCCGAGGTTCGGGCGGTCCATTTCTTCACGTTCTACCCCAGGTTCAACTTGGTCCACTTTAAACGCAGAAGCGTCCAAAGTTATGCAGATTCGAGTATGATCTGACCAGTCATCGTCTCCATTTCGCACGTAAGTCAGCAGATTCATTTTTGCCGTCATGCGGTGGTTTACTTCGTCTCCCTCACCACCATGAGTCCTCCTCGTACCGTTTGGCCCCCAGAAGTGGAAGCTGCTCTTATCGACGGCAAGTCCTACCGGTACTAGCATGTTTGTTCCCAACAGTTTTCCAGGAGTAGGAGCAAGAAGCAATGATTTCCGGTAATATTCAGGGTAGAAAGTTTGCTGAGGTCAAGGTCTCGCCTCAGGCTTTTTGGAATGGACTGAAATAGTGGTCTCACAGCTTCTGGGATGTTGAAACGACCTCGGTGATTTTCTCAACGATTTCTTAGAAATGTGGCTATGCTGTTTGTATGTGTTATCCGCCAGCCGCCGTGGAGAGGCTCACCCCAACTTTCTGTGGCCTGTAACATCAAGTCACACAGTCAGGTCTTTCCGGTCCCACCCATTTTACTTAACAGAATTCAATTAAAACCGCGCTATTGAGATTGTGAGACTCGAGACCTATGCAATTGGGGACCTGCTTCAATTGATCTGACTCGGCACCGGGTCATATTGCCCCAGGTCACGCGTTTCAAAATGCAAGCTGCTGTGAACTCCCCATGAGCTGGAATATCACAGCCATCCTATGAGCTTGTGGGAATATCGTAGCCAGGGTTCAATTTCATCCTGGGAACTTCCAGCGAGCGGGAATATTTCAAATAGAATTCAAAGAATTGCCTAACGGAAACTGCCGGTACAAAACATACAGTAGTTCACTTTTTTCCTCAGCTACGTATACGTACGGTCCGAAAGCGACCCCCATTGTCCACCTCTAATCCTGTGCGTGCGTCCACATATGGTCTAATATCGCACGGTAAAGAATGACTTACACACTCACCACTGCCTTGCATCATCCTGACGTTGTGACACCGGGTGTCCTTCGCAAAACATGGGAGACTCTATGCTTTTAGGCCTTAGGTTACAAGGCGAATCAAGGTCATGGCGTCTGTACCAACACAAACAGCCAAGTGGCTTCCCCGCCAACTAGCCTTGTTTCGGCCTCACGTGCCCTTGCCACATCCCAGCCCCGCTGGAATATACTCCCGTTGACCCAAGATGTATCTGTGTATCTTGCTTGTATTGCCGCGTCGCCCACGTCAATCTCGTAGCTGTATTTGAGGAATATATGAGCGTGTCTTATGATGCAGAAATAGGCAATCATCGTACTCAGGCGCCGATTGTATCAAGATCTTGCATAAAATGCGGAACTCTTTTAGTGTGCAGCAGGAAAAGTGGATGGGTGATTCGTAAGCTGAGCCCCTTGACCAAGCCCGCGGTAGAGTGTCGTAAAATTGAAATACTTTTGCAAAGCCCGGGTAATGTTTAGCAAACACATTACGGTTGATCTGGATGGTTTCAGCAGGAGAGAAATTTCGTCGAAGTACACTACTGACGTTGAACAGCCCGAATGCCGATTCATCATCGTCGGTGGGGATCTGATTCACCTGAACCACGCAGTCACCATCCGACATGAATTGGGCTGACATGCCGGCATCTCCTGATCCACATTAAATTCATCCTCGGTGGGTGTAGACGCCAGCATCTTTTGAAACAGAGGAACGGTGGTTCAGCCGGTTGCATATATACTTGGTACGGGGTCTACGGATGGGCCAGCCCGGTCACGCGGTTCAGATGGATATACTGTGTTTCTCGATTTATCAGATTTTCCGAGATTTTTGAGAAGTGGAAAAATCCGGGATTTTCGAATTGAACCAAAAGTACAGTACTGTACATTGTGGTGAACTTTAATCTGTATTTCCGGGCAGTCAATATCATGCGCTTGATTTCCTCAGGCTGTGCAGTTTTTGTGGACAGCGGAACATGTGTCTGCATCCGGCACAAGGATGTGGTTACCTTCAAAGTCGCGTCAGATTCACCTGGACATCAACAGGTGCCATAGAAAGTAACTTGTGGAAACTAAAACTAACTTGGCCAGAGGAAAGTAACTTAACTTTACTTATGGTAGGGCAAGTTACTTCAGCAAGTAAAGTAAAGTAAAAGTACAGTTGCAGCTCTTTGCAGAACTTAGGGGGCAGACTTTTTTTTTTTTTTTTTCCAGCCATTTTGGGCAGAACAGCAGTTGCAGGCTCAATTCTTGTCAGTTTGCCTTGTGAGTGTCCTCAATCGATTCACAATTCCGATGCGCAGTTTTTTGCATCCTCAGATTTCTTACCTGCTTCTCAGATCAGATTTATGGCTCAAGTAAACACATTTTGGGAGATTTCCAGGCAGGACAGCTCTATCATTAGTGTTTAACCCCCGTTTGCCCTAGATTTTTGATATGCTGGACTTCTATGTATAATCTGGTTCCTGAAATACCGGGGTAGTGAATATAATGCTGGGTTTCCTTATTGGAACAGCAGGTTGATTGAGACTAAATCTGCCCAATACTTCCTGACCACTAGATTGAAACCAGGGGTTACAATCACTATCCCAGTATTTTAGGAACTAGATTATACATAGAAGTCCACCATATAAAAAATCTAGGGCAATCGGGAGTCAAACACTAATGCTAGAGCTGTCCTGCCTGGAAATGTCCCAAAATGTGTTTACTTGGGCCATAAATTTGATCTGAGAAGCAGGTAAAAAATATGAGGATGCAGAAAACTGCGCATCGGAATTGTGAATCGATTGAGGACACTCAAAAGGCAAACGGACAAGAATTGAGCTCGCAACTGCTGTTCTGCCCAAAATGGCCAGAAAAAAAAAACCCGTCTGTGCCCTAAGTTCTGCAAAGAGCTGTAAGAATCACATTAGAAAAGACAGCTGAAGTAGGAGGGCCGGACACATCCAAAGGTCGTTTCTGAATCTGCGCAGTTATTAATACGTTGGTACGACGGTTTGATCCAGGAAGCTGGGAGAAGAATCCTGCAACTCGGTCACTGTGTTGGATACTGTTTCTGAAGATGAGTACTCTGGGGAAAGCGGTGGGGAGCATTGGGGAATTGTGAATCATTCAACTTGATTTCCCGTGTCATGGTGATCTCATCGAGACAAATTGAAACAGGGCAGATACACCGCCATTCGAACATTTTATTTTTCAAATATCCAAACACGATAATTTTGAAAGATTTCCCAGGACATGTAAAATAGGTCATTAGAACATCTCATACACATTTTTTCAGAAAATATTGAGGAAACGTTCCTGCGGGGTCGTCGTAACTTTTTATTTGTATCAATTTTATTTCCCCGCTGGAGCGAAGCGCTATGGTAGGGATCTCTCTGTACGTCATCTAGGGTAATCGATAAAGTGCCACGTAGCTATATAGATCGCGCTCGGAGGCGTTATTGCGCTTTCCAGAGCGAAATTAATGGTTTACATTTTGAAACACGTGACTTGACATCCTGCAAACCATTTTTATTCCATTGAAGTCCCAGGGCTATTTTCTAAGCAGACCATGCGGCTCAGAAATGGATAGCTTGATCACTGCGAACATTTACAGCTATTCTGGTCGCGCTGGGAGGTGTTAGTTTCCAGAGCACAATTAGTGGTTTACATTTTGAAACGCGTGACTTGAGTTGTGCGTCTCAGGCACCTGATAATCCCATAGAATCCCACCTATAGGTGGGTTGTAATGGCACTTGAGTTGGTATGTGTAGGAGGCGGTTTTCGCTGTTTCGCATACCACCGATATATGTTCAATACCGAGATCATTTTTCTGAAATATCAGTGGTAGAATGGGGGAAAAAAATGAGTTTTCTGAGTCTATGAGGGTGCATCTAATGGGGTCTGTGCAGGGGTCAGTTTTGTGTGTGATATTGAAAATTACCACCCCTACCATAGACAGTGCACAAGTAGTCCTTCACATTTGTGACCCAGTCTTTATTGCTGTGGAATGATCCATCAACTTCAAACACGAACAGCCAGGTTCGGGAGTATTGAACATCTATTTATAAGTAAATGTCTAGATGATGATGCATGATCACTTCTGATCGATCCCCAACTCACTGAATATTAATGTGAGACACCCCTTGGATCCAAAAGTGGTCCACTGCCCTTAGGAATCGATGGAGACGAGACTATGACGGATCTGCACCAGCGTGGCCAACTTTCGATGTCTCCCGCCTTCTACACAGGCCGGGAGCGGGTAATTGACGCGTCGAGTCAGCACGATGACCAGAGCCTTCAGCCATTCGCCACAACCTACATACCCATGTGAACTCGAAACCAACTTCGCTCTTCGGCACCATAGCCATTCTGACGGATGGCTCTTCCTCTCCACTCTCCTCCATTGGAACTAAAGATTGTTTCACAGTTAGGATTTCTAACAACGAAACGTCTTCTCAGTTTGAATCAACCACAGCCATCGAGGACTCTCTTGACCCAAAATGTTGTCCGAGAGCGACGCTGTGAAAGTAACTGATGAAATTCAAAGAGGTGACTCGGGCTCGGTTACAATTCATTTCAGCCAGGCCGGCGGAATAGTCGACGAATTTAAGCTTTCTTCCCATCAAAATATCGATGTGTAACTGACACCGGAGTCTGTACGGCTTTCACAGCAACAAAGAATGCAGATGGCTCCACAGCCTGCGCCGAGACAGCATTTCGATCGTCTTAATTTCCGGTTTTGGCGCCTCTTTAGACTTGGCGTTCATGAGTGGACCGGCCGGGTAATCCAACCCACCTACCTACCTACCTGACAGAGATCTCTGGGACAGCAGACGGCTCGACATTTCGAGGGTCTTGTGCTTCCGGTTGTGGCGGAAGGATGTCTGGGACGGCAACGCCTCGTCAACCACCCGAGACGAATTTAGAATCGCCTTTGGGGCACCTTGAGGATGAAGCATGGAAAAGGTGAGGACATCGCAGGAGCAAAAGAGAATATCTCTGGCAGGCGTGGCACCGTCTGGTTCTGTATGATACGTATGGTCAGTATGGCCGCCAGACCAACCAGATTGTCCCTGAATATAGAATTTCGCACACCGCGCCATAATCAGTCCTGTAGCATGTATGTAGAAATCCCGTTCAATCCGGGGTCAAGTAATTAGTCAGGATTCGGCCATGACCCAATTTCTTTGAATGCTGAAATGATTTCGTCGAAGGGGCGTAGTCTGCCGAGGCCTGTTTGGTTAAGATTTTTTGGACAGGCCTGGCGGCCAAAATCGTGCGGATTGCTG
The DNA here is from genome assembly GCA_029378395.1 of Mycena leptocephala. NCBI lineage: Eukaryota > Fungi > Basidiomycota > Agaricomycetes > Agaricales > Mycenaceae > Mycena > Mycena leptocephala. Next base: position 451,115 of record JARJLF010000008.1, read on the forward strand.
CTAGCCGGATACAGTAAGTGGTCTTTAGTGAGAGCGAGTGGCTTCGTGCCGGCTCTACAGATTCGACGCATCGCAGAGAAAGGCGGGTACTGTAGAGATAAAGATGGGTACATCTGTGCTGCTTTGTTCTCCAAAAGTTATCCCTAAAGTGACAGTAACATACGTACCCCCCCCTTGTCGCCTCAAAAAGGGTGCCCATGTCTATCACGATGCATCCCTTGAGGATGGTCCCTGTAATTCTGTCGGTCAACCTTCTACGCGGCTTTCATCGAAACATTTACAAAGACCAGATTGTTTTCAGTGGCGCATTCTTGGTGGGGTCACGACGAGAAATTTTCAAACCAAACTGATCATCTAACGACGCCCAATACCAGGCTCTGAAAGAGTCGGCTTCTTCTGTCTCATGAGAACCATTTGTGGACGTACTTTCGCCGGTCACACACTTGGAGCTCTCCATTTCTCCATCCCCATCCATACCAAGACATTGAGGGAGTGGATTCAATTTTCAGCTTAGCCAGTGTCACGAGGGTTGAGCGTGTTCTCTACATTCATGGGTCAATGTCAACACCAAGCACGAACGCACTTCGCTCACCTTCTCTACAAGTCTGGTGACTTAACCTATTGTGAAGAGCGTGCTTGCCTCTTGCAGAATGTTCTGCGCAAACCAAGCCTTTCTTTCCTGTGCCTCCTTCATTTTGAAGACGGCTGAGGACATTGTCTTCACCAGTGAGCGAAGCTTCTTTCTATTGAGGCGGGATAGCGAAGTATGGTCAAAGCCAGATTGCGTAGCGGAGGGAGGAGCTCACGTTTTCTGACGATTACGCGCCATGCTATGCAGGCAAATTGTTCGCAGGCAGAGATGCGTGCTTTATTAATCTTTGATAAAGGCATATATATATATATAAGGAAGATGGTTCCGGATGGGCACAGGAAAAGAAGAGTTCTGGAATCGAGGATAAGCGCGCCATCTGACACTTCTTCCTAATCAGTGAGACCACGGGCAGATCTGAGTTGTGACATCTGAAACCCCCGATGCTCCGCCGCGTTTCCCCAACGGCGAGGAAATAATCAATTGTTCCTTCCGTCCGTTTCGACGAAAGCATCCAGGCAGCGGGTATAACTTTTGAAAAAATTTGACTGTCCTTCAAATGTCCAAAAGCGGAGCTTACAGCAATTTGCGGGACATAAGGCGCGGACCGTTTTTTCTGTTTTGTGATATTTTTCTTAGAACACTCACTACGGGTTCAATTTTGATCGGATTACCTTGAGAGTAGCATGTGATTCAAAATGCGAATTAAATCATTCAACAGTGTTTGAAATGGCATTACACAGCATGTGATTCAAAATGCCATTCCGGGGCATGTGATTCAAAATGCGAATTAAATCATTCAACAGTGTTTGAAATGGCATTACGCAGCATGTGATTCAAAATGCCACTCCGGGGCATATGGTTCAAAATGCGAACATCTCGGGGGAGTCATTCAAACCTTAAATATGTCAAGTGCTCCCTTATCCCTCCTGCTCTCGGCTGAATTAAATTGTGAGGCACAGGGTTCAAAACGGCATTGCGGAGCATTTGAATCAAAATGCCATTCTGGGGCATGTGATTCAAAATGCGAATTAAATCATTCAACAGTAATTGCGCTCTGGAAAGCGCAATAGCGCTTCTGAGTGCGATCCGAATGGCTGTAAATGTTCGCAGGGATCAGGGCGATCGACATCAGCTGTACCAGTGTGTCGGAACGGTTCCGCCACCGTCCGACTGGATAATGCTACAGCACCTGTTTTTTTCGTTCACCGTGCAGACCTCAGTGATATACGATGAATGCTCAGAAAATCTGAAAGGGAATAAACGGACAGGATATGAGAAATGGAGGGCAGTGGTGCCGGGAAAGCTCACCGCTCCTGCACCAGTGAGTCGGAATGGTCCTGACACAGCTGCTAGGCAGTGACAAGGGATTTGTTGCAGTCATGGGGTGCTTTAGCGTGCTGTGTAGCAGTATCCAGTTAGACGGTAGTCCGTTTTCAACATAAGGGGTCCGATCGGTCTGTTACATAATCCATTCAAGTCGCGTAGTCGTTTTCATGCGAGGCGCGATATTTCATCCAATTTTGGTCTAGAACAGGTTGCCTTGTTTGTGCCTACAATTCTGTCTCTTCAGAATTTTAAAATATGTCCAGGGACCGGTTGTGGACGGTCGGCCGAACAATATTATTTACCGAGTGGCAGAACGTGGGTTTCATGCTCAATAATATTATCCTGCCCACACCCATAGCTCAGCCGAAGGGAGTCACAATATTATCATGCCAGCTCCCTAAATGTGGATTGCAGTTGGGCTTTGGCCGTAACTTTCTAATTACCTTGGTGAAAAATCTCTGTGAGCCCCGATTTCTGTGTCAACTTGAACCCGTCGTGTATGTTCAGCGGTTAAAGATTTAGTGGGGTTGTTGGCGACCATCTTGAATTGAATTCGAGCAACTCTCTCATTTAACGCTGCGAAATGGCTCTTAGCAGGCAAAATTTCAGGAAATCCTTGAGTTGGAAAGTTCACCAAATAAATAAACCTCGCAAACTCCGAGGACTCCGTGAACTGATCGGTAAGCACCGAGTTCGCAGCTGTTCACCGACCAAACAGAGATCAAGCATCGCGTCGGCGATGCCTGTGTCCAGCTATCGAGGAGCGCGCCCTAACTCTGGGTATCCGCCTTGAGAAGCTCAATTTCAAAGCTTTGCAGATGGAACCTGTTGGCCTCAATATTTATCGCGCACGTTGTCACTCAAGCAGCAGAATGGTCAAGTTTCTGGTCTTTCCTCGACCGTTGGACGAGACAATGGCGGTGGGTTGCCTATATGTCTGGGTTTTATCTTATCCTTACCTCCGGCGCAGTCTTCGTGCAAGCCACAGTGGATGGCGGGTCAGAAACAGGAGAGCTGTATGCTGCACATGTCGCTTTGCGGTGAGGGAATTCACGTTGGTTGCTCTCTGTAAATTAACTTACCCATACATTTGATAGTCAGTATTGCACGCCGGAATTCAAAATCGAGGACCCGCTTCAAGAACACAGACAACACTCCCATCGAGCCATCGTGGCACGTCTTCACCAACTATGTCGGTCTTGACATCAAGCAAATCACACTCCTCGGAAAAAGCCTCAATTATTTTCATCATACATTTGAGCTCATAAAGTGCACCGCAAACTGGTGACTTTGGTGGAAGCCTGCACCCGACGCGTGCTAGACCACTAGGCCAGAAGACAACATAATCAACAACTGCTTGTTGACTACCAGCGGGCTATATACAGTGGCGATGGAATGTTCTGCACGCGGTTGTTTGGGCTTGTTTCTGGTCCTAATCACTTCAAATAAAATGGTAGCATAAACTTTGGGTGATTCTAAGATTTTGAGTACCGTTTAAACCACATCACACTTGTATAGTTCTCTCACAATAAAACATTTTGGTGTTTTTGGGAAAATCGACTCTGCAGATTTACACTGTATGCAAAAATAGTGATATTAGCCTGAAAGTACTCGTAAAGGCGACCATTCTCATATATCCGCTCACCCCAATCGGTTGGGATTTGAGCTCACACTGGGGCGCACAAGTTGGCCATTTTTAGCATTTTTTGACCATTTTGCTCGAGGGTGCTGGAAAGCACAGCCACATCTGTCAATCACTTGAAGGAAAACACAGCCTGCAAAGCTCGTTTCAGCCGATTGAAGGACAAATTCACCCACTTTATTACACTCTTTATAAAATTACCGCACAAACGCCTTCCATCACTTCCCCTTCAAATAAAGTGCAGTCATGGGTTGATCTGCGCCAAATTCAGAATATGGAATGCCTAATATGCCCACAGATGCGACTTCACCCGAATTTATCCAAGACAGCGGGCAACCGCAAGTCGTCAATGAACCCAGAACGACGTTCTGAAGGAGAGCACCTCTCTGGACCGAGAGCACAGGTATATCAAGCCAGATATCCGAGCACTGCATCGAGACCTTTAAATCGCTGAACGGCCCAAAGGCGATCTCGGAACATAGTTCAGGAGGAGAGCACCCCTCTGATCCAAGATGTTCATTGAACAATATAGGATCACCGGAAGACTGAGCCCGTCTGAAGCCTTTAAACTCCGCTTTTGGTTGATGAGACCCAGACTTTTGGTTCACGCAGTAATGCCACAGTTTGGGCGCCTGTGGCCGTAGAGCTTCATCCGCCAGCGAAAGAAATCGTCAAAGTTCCCAGCTACGTCAGTGGGAGGGGATGCGAGGCTGCGAAGCGGCCGAGCAGCCGCTTGTAAAATTAAGCATTCTGTCTGTCTGAAGCTTTCAAACTCCGCCGACTCCGGCTTCGGATGGACTTGCCGAACCCTGCCCTCAAATCAGCTTATTTATTCAGATGCTGAATCTCAACAAGTCGGAGACTATCAGGCACACACTCAGACTTAAGTGAACCTGTTCTGGGTGAAACTCCAGTTTTGACGCATTTCGTGGCGGTTTTTCAAATATAGATGCCCAGCTCCCTAGATTATGGTACGAAAAGTTTATCACGATGAATAAGAGAGATGTCTGACAAGGTTCAAGTCCTGAATTGACTCAACATACAGCTTCCAACTAATGACGAGGTTGTCAGAGTTTGAGGCATTTTCGGACGATTTTTGCCGAAGAGGTATCACTCTAAACCACATTAAACCTCAAATTTCGCCAGATTCCCTGGCGGTTTCTTAAAACGAGTCGACTGTCGAGCAAACCAACGGAAATGATGTCCGCCGACAGGCAAAATTTTGAGACTTTGACCTTATGAAAGGCCCCAGAGATAGTACTTCACTTGTCCGGGTCCGGAAATTTGTGGATTGCGGATCTATAAAACCCCGGATGGACCCAACTCTCATTAATGCCTTCCCTTGTCACGATCGCCTGTCGGTACGAGGATTGCATCTGACCATGCGAACAGCACTGACGACATGTTTCGGAAAGCAAACAGGGGGTGTAATGGATGGGAAAACAGGAATCGGGGGATGGAATGCCTGACTTTGAACGACTTGAATCCAACGAAAGAGCTTGAGAGGGACTTGATGAAGATCAGAAGTTTGATGCAGTCGTTTGAGGACAGAGGTGGGTAGCTTCTTGCGATGAAGTTCAGCTGCGGTGACCTAGGATGACTTGATTGACGGGACTACAGTCGAGGACTTGACTTGCTCAAACTTTGAGAGGAGGAAGATGCAATTGAGATGTCGTTTGAGGGAGTCTGCAACCTGGGGTAACGAAAAACAGGCACAACACAGGATACACAGACTTGCTGAAATCTTGAAGATGTAGGCCTGAAGGAGGGTAAACAGGAGCCACTTGAGGGTATGGGACTGTGTTTTGAAGGTGGTGGAGAGCGTCGGTGACAAAAGTTTGGAGGATTGATGTGCCTGGCGAACGTTGTCACTTGTTTGTTGTGTGATGGTGCCTCAGCACTTTTACTAGAGGGATAAGAAATATCTAATTTTTTGCGTGACTAGTAACGGCTGTAAGAAAGTAGCGGCCACTAAGTGAAGCGCACCATAGGGTCCGCATTCATTCTCCTATAAGCAACGGCTGGTGTCAACTTTTGCTCCCCTCAAGCGGCGGCGGCGAGTCCTACCAGCAGCGCCCTCTCAAATTGGACTGTGTGGCACACTTACCAGGGAAGTAATTTTATCAGGTATCTCAGTTGCCTGTGTGATCGTGGAGGACGGGCACTAATATTCAAGAGGTGGGCGGCCGATAAGGCCGAGATATCATGCACCGCTTTGTAGTGCCACAGGAGGCCGGTCCGACTCGCTTTGGATTTCTGAAAGCGGCGTTCACTCGATTGCAATGTAGCTTCCTCAATTTTTCACAGAATCTTACATAAAAAAGGTGGACCCCCCCATAAGTATATGCCGTGAATAATACTGCTGCTTTACCTTCATCTCAATCTGCTCGCAGAAACTGCTTTTCAACAATTGATCTGTCGCAGTTTTCACCAAACTGACCGAATACGTCATACCTCCGTCATGCCTCCTCTTCAAAAACATTTTCTCGCCAGGCTGGTGAGTGCGGACAACGGTCCGTACTCCTTCGGACCGACCAACCGCTCGCGTGGACCCCCCTCCCCCCCCTCCTCGGATTTCTGAGCATGATATCATCGATTTTCTGTCCGCCCACCTTTGGCCCACCTCTTGCTAATATTGCCCAGTTCATGGGACTTCTTCACCGGCTCTGATCCGACACATGGCCTTCATCGAAATCTGCTCACAGAAATGCTTTTCATGAATTGATCTCTTACAGTTTTCACCGGAATCGGTCCGACATACCAAATACGTCATGCCAGTGTCATGCCTGCATGCCTCCTCTTCAAAAACACTTTTCTCGCCAGCTTGTTGAGTGCGGACAACGCACCGGAGTTTGGCCCAAATAAATCGCGATCACTATTCGGCCAATACTGGATGTATTGGCCAAATATTGGTTGAATATTGGGCCCCAGTATTGGTCGACCAATATTTGGCCAGTACATCCAGTATTGGCCGAATATTGCATAGCTTTTACTTTGTCATGGACTTAAAGATCTTTGAGGGCGGCGCGGGTGTTACGTCATTCGAGTGGCTCTTCTCCTACCCTCATCCCGCTGCGACGTGGTTGCTCTTCCGAACCCACCTTTCACCCAATCGCTTAGAAATTTTACACACTTATTCATGTCCTATTTCTGTCTCTGCACCTCGCGCTTTGGCCCGAAATCGGCCTAGTAGCACCTCCCATGAGCGATTTCAATCCGGACGCAGAACACCGCTCAAACACGCTTTGATGGCACCAATATGCGTCTGAGACACCCCGTAAGCTGACGCACCTTCATACCTCCAGGAACAACTTCTCGCACCCTTGCTTCAACTGGGTCAGGCCCGACGGGACGCAGCTGCGGTGCGACCTGACGCCGATGGAGCGCAAGCGAGGATTGGGGACGTGGTGCGGGCAGTGGCGGGGAACAAGGTGCGTGACCCTTTCTGTGCTTGCACCCTCCGTCGAGTGCAGACGAACAAACACCTGACCCAGCATGCAGAATCTCGAGTCACTTGTCTTTGGGAATGGCGATGGCGCAGGGGACCACTGCCGAAGATGCCGGACAACCTAAGACCTCTCCTCCTCTTACCGCCGCATCAACACTGATGAAAAATACGACGCCCGCAGCTCCGCCCCATCTGCGCGGTGACCAATACGCACTGCGAGCTGCCGCCCATGCACATGGGCCACTCGGACTCGGACAAGTTCTTCAACTACCTCGTGGAGAGCTCGCAGGGTGGGTGGGTGCTGCCGACTTGGAAGGGGGAGCAGTATCTTGATCTTGAATCAGTGTACGTGGTGTTTCTTCATCCCATTCTCCCCTACCGATGTGTCGGCGATGTAGTCCACAATGTTCTTCCCGGCTTTGCGATGTGAGCGTCCCCTCTCCACATGGATGAGCATGCTAACGGCCTTCATAGTGGCATGGTCTACGACGACGCTGAGAAGCTATACGCTGAGGTGCGCGAGGTCTTTATGTCAGGTACATCTTGGAGCGGCGCTGATGCAAGATGGGATAGGGTACACGAATGGCGCAGACCATGTCGTTCTGCGGAACGCCAGCATGCAGCTCACCATCTCCCACAAACGGATCACAAGTCCGCTCGACGTGCAGCTGGAGTACGTGCTCCCCCTTACTCTCATCGTCGGACTGGACTCGTAGGTGCATTTACAGCCGCGAGCTCATCCAGGAAAGCACCACTGGCGGGCTCGTCATCTTTGAAGATTGCCAGAACTACTGGGACGTGTGCGATGTCGAGATTCACGACCCGGAGAAGGCCACGCACCTCGAGTCTGCGAAGGTATTGGGCGTTGCGCAGGACCCGCTGCGTGCGTCGGTGAGTGCGTGGGTGGTGTACGAGCAGAGCAGGATCAGCATCACGGTGCGTGGATTTGTGGTCTTCCGTGCCTCTGCGGTTTTGGCTGACATCTTGTGTTGTAGATCTCGCTTGACGCAGCTCCAGGTACGCTGTGTGTTCTCTTCTCCCTAGAAATTGACAGCTGACTACCGTGCTCAGAGTGCTCTAGCCTCGACAACACTCGACTCTCGCTCGATGTTGGGCTTTGACGCGTGGGTGGACTGGCGCTAGCGGCACGACTTCCTCAAGTATGTGCTTCTTCTTCCCGGCCCTTTCTGATCTTCTCATTACGCCTCGGCAGCCGTCTCCAGCGACATCCCGAAGTATACGTACGAGACTGCATGTGGTAGATAGTCAATGGATCTTGTTTTGTGTCAAATTCGTACGGTGTGGACAAGGAAAAATAATTAATATTACAGCTATTTGTGAAAGTAATGACACTGCCGATCATTTTGTAAATAAGAACAACTTCAAATACTTCCTGTCTTGTCGCGCTCATTGCAAGCCCATTTCTTGACGAAATCTCTTGTGAATAGGTGCGTTCGAAAGCGTTTTGAAGCCGCTTTCATTCTAATGTGGTCACATCTCCTATCTACGCGTTTTATTTTTCGACCTTATTCGGCTCCAGCGCGCATAGGCCGCCGTCTTGCACACGTCTTTCCTTGCTCAGTTCTGGGTGGAATCAGCTCAAAGTAGGTGCGTTCGACTGGCGTTTTCCGCGCCTTCCTAACCATGCCCACTGATCCCTCCAGTTTGTCGCCTTCATAAATCCAATTTTCCCTGCGGCCGGCGGATTTTCACACTATTTTCGCTCATTCTTGCTGGTTATTGTACCAACTCTTCTGATTCAAAGTGCGTTGCTATACCTATACTCTTGGGTTTCTCGTTGACACACAAGGCATAGCATCTGATTCCTATTCACGCACAAATGGGCAACCGCCGTATCAGCCGAGACGTGAAAATTGCTGCGCTGAATCTGTACGAGCAAGGCCACCTCTATCAAACAAATTCTTGCATGTGTTGGGTTCTCGCACAGCACCTTCTTCCGTGTTCTTCGTCTGTGGCGCAGCACTGGTGACGTTGTGCGGCCTACGAACCGTACGGGCCGTCCAAGACTTCTGCATCACGATGATGTCGGCCATCTCATCAGTCTCATCCACCATAGACCGGACTGGTTTCTTGATGAACTTCTCAACCTCCTCAAGCACAATCGTTTTATCTCAGTCCACTATACTACTATCCACCGCGAGCTCGAGCGTGCCGGGATATCTACAAAAAAACTTGACGAAATTGCAGAGGAACGAAGCGAGCCATCTCGGCTTGACTACATCCGTGGAATTTCCCAGATTCCTGCCGACTACCTTGCTTTTCTTGATGAAACTTCTAAAAAAATGACAAAACCCCTGGCCGGCGACTCGGACGAGCCAAAAAAGGTAAACGCGCAGTCAAGCGCCGGAAAGCAGTTCGTGGCCGCCGTCTGACCGCTACGGGTGTTCTTACATCGCGTGGCATGCTGACAAGCACGGTTGTTGAGGGATCCATGCACCATGACCAGTTTCTAGGCTTCCTTGAGCATCAAGTCGTGAGTTTCCCTTATTGTTCTACGCTCTTCTCACTCAAAACTGTTCTCCAGCTCCCCCTCTGCTCTCCGTACCCTGGCCCGTCGAGTGTGCTTGTCATGGACAATGCTAGAATTCACCATGGGGACGAAATCATCGGATTGTGTGATCGTTTCGGTCAGTGATATTGCCGCTAACTTCCATATATATTTATATTGCCTAGGTGTACGCCTCGTGTATCTCCCGCCGTACTCCCCCGATTTGAATCCCATTGAAGAGGCCTTCTCCAAGATCAAGGCTTGGATTCGCCGCAACAATGACATTTTCACCTACGGCGATGACGACGAGCCTCATGCGCTGATTTATGATATGCTTGAGGCGATGAATGTTATTCCGGAGTTGGATACTATCGGGTATTTCATTCACGCTGGTTACTTCTGATGCACTTGAATTACAACTGTTTGGATTACATGGATCACAATGTACTTGACTGCAATACACTGGGGGAAGAAAAAAAAATTTACTGCACAACGGGCAACTGCGACCACACTCCAATCGCGACCTTCAGTTCTGCTATTTCACCTCGCAAAAAACCCATCTCCTTTAGTTCATTGACCTCCACAAATTTGAATGCATTGCTGCGTTTGAATTTGTGTTCCTTAAATCGGTCGCAGATGTCAGTGTCGAGATCATAAAGGGAACAAAAATCTTCAATCAAAAGGTCTGGGCCCGGAATGCGAGGGTGAGGGATAAGCATATTTGCAGTGTTGAGTGGAGGAATGAAAGCGTCGGGATCAGCAGGAGCAGGAGTGGCGGCGGGGCGGAGAAAGTTTGCAAACTCGGGAGGGAAGTTGATATGCACCTGCGGTGCTGCGGGAGTATTCTTGGCAGCCGCTTGTTCTTTGAGATCGAGACGGCGCTGCAGAAGCGGAGATTTAGCCCCACGGGCGGCGGCGGCTACTCTGTCGAACAGTTCATTATTCGGTGGCGTGTCAATGTCAGCGAATTGTGTCCCTTTCAGCTGACCACTGGAAGATCAGTACTGCTCAGATCTGCGTGCACACTGCTCACCCAGGCAGCGCCCCAACTCTCTATGTGCTCATGAGACAACGGAAAGTGTTCCGGATCTGTCTTGCTGACAAAACAATGCTTGCTCCCACAGGGGCCACCCGGCACCAAACACTTCCATCTATCACGCAGCTCCCCGATTTTCTCGTTGAGCGCGACATTTGCAGGCAGAATATCACGAGCATTCCGAACCTATCACATTGTCAAATGCGCGATTCGAAGCTCAGGACAGAAGCACAGACCTTCGACTTAGCTCCGTTTTTGGACTTGGGTTTGGTGGCGGTCGTGTCTGCGTCATTTTCTTTATCGGTTGCAGAGGAATCCTATGAGAACAATCAATACTACCGATTATAATATCAAAGATCTCACACCTCCTTTGGCTCGACAACGATCTTCGCGACCGGATTTTTCTGGATCAAGAGGGCTTTTTTCACAAGGTAGTCATAGTGTTCGACGTCCGCGAGATACATTGGATCGCTGACTTGACGTGGGATGGTGAAGGTGATGGTGTAATCGAAAAAATTGAGGTTGGTGGGTTTGAGAACCCCGTTGATCTTTGCGAGGATATGGGTCTTGAGGCAACTCCACGACTCGTTACTGTATAGATTAACGACTTGTGTGATGGGGGGCCCGCGTGACGATGTAGACTTCTTCATTTGTTGGGCGGTGAAGATGCCGATCTTGTATTCAATTTCGCGCGGGGCAGGTGGTTTCTCTGGGGGAAAGGGATGGTCAGCCGAGATGTGAGGGATCAGAGGCAAAGGGATGGAAATATATAGAGTTTATTCCGCACCAGTTGGTTTCTTCGCACTTGCACCACGTTTGCGTTTCTGAGGTACCACAACCACCTCGTCGTCCTGGTCCTCTTCCTCCTGGTCCTCTTCGTCTTCCAGCTCCTCTTCTTCCTCCTGCTCTTCATCATCATCATCCTCCTCCTCTTCGTCACTGTCTTCCTCTTCCACTTCGTCGTCATCTTCTCCCTCTTCCTCTCTGCCTCCCTCCCCATCAACAAGAGTACGATCTACATCCATATTTGCGTCGGGGTCCAGCACCATTTCATCGTCCGACCCCAGTTCATCTTGAGCAGCAAGGGTAGCAATGGAAGTGGAAATCTTGCGTGAAGCTGCGTGTGTGGACATGGTAGATGACGAGCGACTGCTGGGTGGCCAAGTCAATTCAGATACACAAAGTATTAGCTCTGTAACGCACCTGGATTAGGTAGAACTGGTACTAGAATGAGTAAGGACGAGCAAGAATAGTTATCCGGGCGAGCAAGAGGAAGACTGTTTGAGGCAGCAAGCTGGCAGGCACAGGGAGCACGGTTTGAAAGAGCCACTAAATGCTGTTCGAGCGCGCGTGGTTTGAAGGGAATCGACCCAGAACTGAGCAAGGAAAGATGTGTGCAAGACAGCGGCCTATGCGCGCTGGAGCCGAATAAGGTCGAAAAATAAAACGCGTAGATAGGAGATGTGACCACATTAGAATGAAAGCGGCTTCAAAACGCTTTCGAACGCACCTATTCACAAGAGATTTCGTCAAGAAATGGGCTTGCAATGAGCGCGACAAGACAGGAAGTATTTGAAGTTGTTCTTATTTACAAAATGATCGGCAGTGTCATTACTTTCGCAAATAGCTGTAATATTGAATGGCGGCAGCCCTAGGCAAAAAAGAGTCGGCCAATATCTGGCCACTATTCGGTCCAATATCCGGTCAATATTTGGCCAATACAACGTATAATGGCTGAATATCGGCCGACCACTATTTGACCCTTATTTGGCCAATACTCACCTAATACAGCGTGTATTGGCCAAATAGTGGTCGCGATTTATTTGGGCCAAACTCCGGTGACGGTCCGTACTCCATCGGACCAACCAACCGCTCGCGTGGCACCCCCCTCCCCCTCTCCTTTAATTTCTGGGCATGATATCACTGATTTTCTGTTCGCCCACCTCTTGCTCAATCACCGAATAAATATTTGGCGCCATCAGCCGTTGTTTACCTTTGAAACAAACATACCCATTCTCGACCATCAAACAATCATTTTAGCCAGATCTTTTTGTAGACTCAATTATTTAATCTGTGAATGGGTTCCTGTAAATTTTCAGACATATGAGAGTCCCAGAACCACCCGAACGGCGATTGTTGCGCTTCTACGTTATGTTGCGCTTCCTGGTTTACGACTGTAATCATCTTTCTCTATATCAAATTTGAAACTTTTTTTCCAAGTTTCAGAGGTCAACAGACAGGTTGCGCAGCAGACACTGGCGCCTCCTGGTGGCTGATTTGGCGTGCGCAAACGAGTGGCTCCACACCAAAAAAATGACTGAAATATGACGTGGGTGGCTAATTTTAGCCACTCGCCCGCCATTTTTGCGCACGCCAAATCAGTCCAGGGGCGCCAGTGGCTGCTGCGGAACCTGCCTAATTCCAAGTCCCGGCACTGGTTGGGCGGACCCTGCCAAAATGCTTACCAGATGTTTCAGTCAGTTTAGGAAGCTTTTTTGATCCCTCTGCTCGTCTCGTGATCAAAAGGCCGCTTACCGAACACATACCGGTAGCGAGTCTACGATAATCAGGGCTCCTACCCTACCAAGGGTAATATAGTCACATGTTTGGCAATGTAAAGCACTTTGTGGCCAATATCGCGTCTGAGGGGAATCTGAATAGACCAAAATGACTGCAATGATTAGGGCTATTGATTGCAGGTATGCAGGCCTCAGAAGATGGCTTTGCGACTGCACTGGAATTGAACTATCAAACAGTCCAGCGCCGCTCAATTTCGCATTTTTTGAGTTTAAATCAATACCATCAAACAGTCCAGCGCCGCTAAATTGGTGACCGGTCCCGAACACCCGATCCAGGACAGTGTGGGGTGTATACATTAGGCGGAGGGTGACACATTTAAGCTTTCTGCCGAGCAATCTGAGAGAAATTTGCTCTGTGCCGCATTTTTACACGGTTTGAGCATTTTTTGCGTTCAAATCAACACCATCAAACAGTCCAGTATACATCCCTGGAACGATTTCTCAACGAATTTTGCACAATAATCTGGGCGGCGGCATTGCAGAGGCCCGCATTCCGTCAGCACGTGCAATATAAAATTTCGCAAAATGATATGGACAGCGACAGTGCAGAGGCCCGCATTGCGTCAGTACGATCAATTTAATTTGTTTCGGGCTTTGTTTGGCAGGGATAAGGGGAATTGAATGTTTGAAGAAGTGCCCAGGGTTCAAATCGTGTTTTTTTCCTGAACGTCCCGCGTGCAAGGATCGTCATGTACAAGCTTGTAGTGCATAATGCTCATAATGCATAGACTTCGGGCAGGCAGGGAACCAACTTAAATTGGAGTCTGACTACGGGAGACTGAGATTCCAGGTGTTCGCCGGTCCAATCGTCCTCATGAAGAGACAGTTCAAGCTATTATCGACGAGGTAGAAAAGGATATAACCCAAAACAACGGTCCTCGCTTCATCAAGGACAAGCTGAAAGACAAGTTGATCATGGTTCCCATGTCAGTGTCGAGCGCCTCGGGGATTAGACTTCGCTAAGAAATCCAGCAGCGATACTGTTGGCAACGTGATGCTCGAGCACTATGGAGCCGGATTTGACTTGTGATATTATCATCTGACAGCCATGACGTGGCGAGGGCTTCCAGTCTCGTTCAAGTCACACAACGGTGAGTTATGTTATGTTTGGTCCACTAATGCTATATTCAAAGACCTCGTCAACGCAACCGCCGCCACTGCCCAGGACGTCATCTGGACGCCAGGCGCTACCAGATTGGATCCTGGGTGGGAACGGCTGCTTCGAGGCGAAGGCGCAAAGAGAAGGACTAAATCTAGAAGAGGTCGGGGGTTGTGACAAGTCCGAGATAAGGAAACTCCTCCAATAATGTCTGCTATCGGAAGACGCTGGAATAAGGCGGTGGTTCTGAGGCGGGGGCAGAGGCGGACGGAGCTTTGCTGGTGGACAGGCCTCCTGCGAGGGCCGTCAGGACGGCGGCCCACCCGTTCTCAAGGGTTTTAATACGCTCGCGGAGCTCCGCATTCTCTTTCTGCAGCTCCTCCGCCCCGGGCGAGTCCGGCTGTGCAGCGGCAACGAGGAAGCCAGCCCGGAGCCGCCTATTTTCCTCCTCGAGTTCACTCACCCGGCGCTCGAGCCAGCAGAACTGGGCCTTTCGGCGATCACGGGAGTTCTGAGCGGCGATCCGGTTACGGTGGGCGCGAGCCTCTTTCCGCTCCACAGAAGCGGTGCGTGGGCGCTTGGGTCCCAGAGTGGCAGAGTCCGGCGCTCCGTCGCTCGGAGGCAATGACCACGACCTACAGAAGCTGAGCGGGGTCGAAAACGAGAAACATTAGACGGAACGCACGACAATTTGTGCTCGATGGATTCGGGCGTTCCCGGGGGCGGCGCCTCAGGCAGCATATGGGCTAAGGGCCCGCCAGTGTTCCAAGGGATGTGAGATTCGGCTTTTCTCACATTCTCCCGCAGAAGGGGAGCATGCGCCAGAGCGCGGGATTTGCGAAACGGCATGCTATTTCGTTTGCGAAAACATTCATACGCCTGGCCAGGGAAATCCTTCTCGTAATACTGCAGAGGTCGTCAGCACAGCTGCTGACAACACCAAAATTAGATTGACATTACATACATTGAGTGATGGCCTGATTCTGCCACGCAAGCGTCGGTATTTCCAGTGAGGATAGATATTGTGCGCAATGCACACGAGACGAGTTGGTGGGGGCACCCACGACGGGACGGTGCATGAGATGAACATGTTATCCGGTAAAGGTGCTGAGAAGAAACGCTGGTAAAGGGAGAAATCCAACCCGTCGCCTCCGAGAACCTAGGCGAAAGGAGTGAGGTCAGCAAGGATGGAGTTGCTTGAGTTTACCTTCTGGTCCGTGAATTTTTCAAGGAGCCCCATAACGAGTTCGAACTCATCTTCACTGATAGAGATGGGGACGCCAATATTCGGGTCTTTGTCTTCGCTACTTTCCCTGCGTGCCTGTCGGTTATTCTTGTCCAGCCACTCCTTGTCCGCCTCGTCCATATAATAGGTGCATCCGTCGCCAGCTAACACATTGCCGCAAGCGGCCTCTACCGTCGGGGTCTCGACATATGAAACTGGGTCTATCCACTTCGCCGGGGGATAGAGTTTCGCATAATACTCATAGGGGACCTGCGTCGTCCTCGGTGTGGGAATGAATCCGCCCCCCATGGTCAGCACGGCTTGTAGATGGTGTTCCTAAAACAGACAGTTGTGAAATCTCGGAACGCACAGTCACATATCTGCCCGACCTTGCGCTCGTTAAGATCGACATACGCACCGACCGCTGCGGTCTCGTCACGAGCGTCGTTCAAGTCAGCTCCTCGGTCGCCCCGCATGATTTTGAGGGGATGATCATTGTGGACTCTTCGGACTCGGCGACGCCTAGCGACCCTATCCCTTGTCGGCGCCGGCTGCTTACTCGCATCCGATCTTGCGCGCCGAGGCGGCGACACGAGCACGTAGTCCAAAACCCATCTACATTTTCGGGCGGGAGACTCTGCGGGGTTCTGTGTGCCCATTGAAGAGACGCGCCGCCCAGCGACCAACCGCGGCGACAATGGAAGCTAAGGGCAGAGTTGGGGCAGAGCGACAACCGCACGACAAAGTGACAGTGTTGTGACGTGATGTGACCTAACAGACAAACAAAGACAAAGCCGCCGGATCAATCATTGGCGGTGCCCGTCCCCCCAATGTGTGGGAGTAGCCCGCGCCGCCAAGAATCTTCGCTCGCCTCTCGCTGGGGCGCCCTGATGGATGCACAAAACGCTATCGACCCAGCAAATTGTTACGGGCACGTGACATATTTCCTTTTTAAGTAAGGATTCCCGTAACAACTACTTTTGCGTACATTTTCAGTGTATATCTTGTGTGTTTTCAATCAGAATGATTGCAGGGGGCAACAGTGTTCCCTCCAGACCCCCCTTGCTTCTGTCTGACGGGATATTCTGCTATTTATATGCGATTTTTTCCTGTTATTACAGCTTAATCTCATTATAAAAATCATACTGGCGCGGGGGAGACCTCCGGCTCACTGCGTGGAACTTGAATATATATATATATATATATTGGCGTATATTTCGAGTTTTTAACTCTTCTTCCGAGCTTTTTAGTGACTATCTAGCTTGCGGTTTTATGGCAAATATATGGGCGATATGGTGTGTAAAAAGATTTTTTCACATGTTGCGACTCTGCACATGAAATAAGCTGCAACTTTCACTTTTGGAGACAACTCCAGAGGATTTGAGCTGTGGCCAACAACTTCAACTGACTGCAACTTGGTGGGTATGCAACTTTAAAAGGGAACAACTTCGAGGGAGCAACTTGGTTCGCCCAGACATGTTGCAGAACCCAAGATGCAACTTCAACATTGAGATTATTTGGAAGTAGCAACTTGAGTGTCCGGTACAGCCGGCTAGGGGAGCCGGTTGCGTTTTTGTATTACCTTGATATTCCATGGCCGCCCTGTGAATTAACTCAATGAATCGTGTGGGATCGGCCCGTCTTGCTCTTGCTCTGCCGTGTGCTGAGATGTACGGATCGCCGACGTCAGCCGCACTCGCACCGTTTCAGGCCCGATTCAAATAGGGAGCCACAGACTTGGGGATAAACTACGATTTATAACAGGAGGTACGCGTGTGAGCCAAAAGGACGGCCATGCACTCTAATTTTCGATCTCTATCCCTTTATTCGAGCCTTACACCTCATTTCAAAGGCAAATGTACGGCATAAAGAAATTAGTCCCGCCCGTGGATTACGACTTGGGAAGAATGTAGAACTCACAAAGAAGGAGGTAGAGCCGCGCTTTCTGTTATCAAGACTAGGCGCTGCTCATGAACAGTGGGTCACCAGCAATGGGTGCCCCGGCACGATGCCGAGATCAAAGTCAAGTGATCCAGCCTTCCGCAGGCGCCCAGAAAATCCTTGAGCTATTCACTAAGTCCCGAATTCTCAGGGCAATTGCAAGGCAATGACTTGCCCGGGAAAGTTGTGTTGGCAACACCGAAGTTGCCTAGCCATCTACTTATACAAATGAAAGCAGTCGGTTAGCCAGCCAATCAGGTTATAAGGATAGTTGTCAATCAGAGGGCTGTGCGTCGACACGTGTCAAGACGGCACAGCACTACTGTCGCAGTCAGCCTCCTGTATCCGCTTGCTGGCGCTTGCCTATGGCCTACCTGGGGATTCCCTTGACTGCCTATGACTTCCCTGACTGCCGAAACATCCTTTGGCTTCCTTGACTGCCGTGAAAACACGAAAACACGAAACAATTGGTGTGCTTTCAGAAAGTTGCTGTTCTTTATAGTTGCTTCAGTTATCTGAAGTGCGTACTGTAAAACTAATAAAAATTCTTCTTCTTTTATTGCTGTTGTGTTGCTGCAAGATCTGTCAGCAAAGTGTGATCAACGCGTCGTTCTAAGTCTGCAAGCACATCGCGCTGTGTGGAAGTTTTCTGTGTGCTGCCTGGCCTCTGTTTCAGTGCTCCTCTGCATTCTGGGTGTACTGCTCATTGTAATATGAGTTCCTTTGCCATTTTATATGGCTTTTTGGTTGCCCAACTCATTTTCATGGACGGGCTGACTCCCTACGCACCGTGTCTTCCTCATCGCTGGCACATCGCCGGACAACTGGAGTTCGGCAGGTATGCAACGACGCTGTAGGTTCTCCGTATCATAGCCTACATCAACACCGCTTGCAATGGTCTCCTGGCTGGAACCCTCTTCAAGATGTCAGCAACATTCCACGGCTGCAAATACAAAATCCCGTTGCCGGACCATCAGTGGAGGATGGGTGTTCCGGTTTCAGGGAGGCAGAGTGTGAGCGACAGGCTGCATTACAGGAAACTCCAAGCCGGCATTGACAATGTGTTCCTGTGCAGCCATGGAACGAGAACCGAACGCTGTCCCCCACACCAAGCACTTCCCAGGGTGCTCAATCAGTGCGTTGTTAACTCCTGCTCACTGAATTGAAATTCTGATTGGTTTTCAGATGTCGTTAGGGCTGGGTACTCCCCTGGACTCTCTCAACGCCCTGTTTTAAGTGCAAGAACGCGTGTGCAGCGTGAACGCGAGGCAGCTGCGAAGGCTACCGGTACTTCAACTAACAGACCTTCACGTCCCGTACCACATCCTGTTGGGGCAGTTGGCCCTGGACAGCTGTCTGTAGGACAGTAAGCCCGTCGTCAAAATGAGTGCAATGATTATGGTTTTGTCGGCAACATCATTCGGGTGCATGTGTTCACTCATCCTTAGTGTTCTATTGCTTATGTGCTAACAGCTCATTCCCCTTCATGAGACTGTCTATCCAGAGGTCGACTCGATTGCCTCGACGTCCGACAACGACAATAACGAGCCCCTGGAGCCGGAGGTTCAGATTGCAAAAATCAATACAGAGTACCTGCCCTACGTTGTTTTCTCCGCAAAGGGACGTTCGACATTGACATTGGACAATACACCCAGCTTTCGAAAGGTGATCCACTTACTGTGTTGCCTGCCTCCTGTTTGATCATTGACTTTCCTCCGCATTGGCCCAGTAACAAACCTGTTCCCTACCCTGGGAAGTTTGTCTCGGCTTCGGGACATGTGGTAGTGATGGAGAACAAGCAAGGTAACGGTTCACCATACGAAAACCGCTTCAAGATCATGGCTGACAATGTTGTCCATCTTGGGGAACAACGACCGTTCGATGCCAGGTAAGTCTTACCATTCCAGTCACTTCATCTCATTTGGCTGACACTATAATTGTAACCTCATCATTGAGCAAGCGGAAGATTGCTCCTACATTTAATGGCCCTATTTCTTGGGTCAAGCGTCACAACAATGGAGGCGCTCTGTCCTCTTCCCCCAGCAGATTTTGACGAAAAATTTACTTGGATAGATCTTACATAGAATTTTGCTTGGAAAGAACGTGTATTCATTTTTCTTTTTCTTTTAAGAGCGAGATCTTCAGTTACCGGTTAGACGTTAGACGTCGACTACATAGAAAGCAGATATTTGATGTCCAAGATGACCAAGTCCGTAGCGAAGCACGGGTTCATGCTAGTGGAGATATATATGTACTCAAAGTTGTGTCCCTTGAAAGCTGTGGCTGCTCAATGTTGGCACCATGTCAAAGTTGCTTCAGCCCGAGTTGTTGGCCAGGAATTTCATAGATCTCACATTGTCAATGACGGTATTCCCGACGTTGAAGTTCACATTTCGTATGACATGTTTGAACGCGCCGTCTCTGACCTCCGCCTTTCTGGCCGAGGTTCCTTGATGGTCAAATTAGACCTCAAGGACGCTTTCCGCCATATCCCCATTCGGGTCGCGGACCATCACCATATGGGCATGTTCTGGAACGGCGGGTTTTACTACGCCCTCATTCTCATGTTCGGCCTACGATCTGCTCTGTACATCTTCAACCTTTTTTCTGAAGCTCTGCACTGGATCATTTCTCGTCACATCCCAGCCGGTCTTCGTCACTACCTTGACGACTTCTGGTTGGTCTTTCGCCCAGAGACTGACCCCGCTATTGCGCGTGCAGCGGTGGAGTGGATCCTTGCTCTTGGGGCAGAGCTCAGTCTTCATTTCCAGGAGGAAAAGACGTTCTGGCCATGCCTGCAACTTGACTTTCTAGGTCTCGATCTCGACTCGGACGCTATGGAAGCACGCTTACCCGAGGACAAGCTTTTGTACCTCCACAAATTGTTGAGTGGTTGGGGCCTTAAACGCACCTGTTCCTTGGGGGAGGTTCAGGAGCTTGTTGGTTTCCTCCAGTTCAGCACACAGGTCATTCCACGCTCTCGCGCCTTTATCCGACGCTTGATCGACTTCTTGTCAAAATTTTCCTCACCCTTTGAACGCCGGCATATCCCTTCGGGTGTGCGCTCCGACATCGGTTGGTGGTCGTCCCTGAGCACACACTGGAATGGCGTCCAGCTCATCCAGCCAGTTCGCCCCAAAATCGTTGTTGCGACCGATGCAAGTGGGCGTAAAGGTCTCGGTGGCGTTTGCGGGGATTGCTGGTTCTCCTCACGGTGTCCCAGACGCTACCGCAGCTGCGACATTCAGTTCAAGGAGATCTTTGCCGTACTGCAGGCAATTCTGCGTTGGGGTGACACATGGTTTGGCACCCATGTTGTCTTTCAGTGCAATAACCAGGCAGTGGTCCATTGGCTCAGTGACAACACGGCACGATCTGTTGCGGGCATGGGCGTGTTGAGGCAGATTACGACTATAAAAATTTTTCGCAACTTTTCTAGCAACTTTTCTATCATTAATTGCGCGCGAATTACCCTGAATTATCTAGCTATGTCTTATCTAAATCTGCGCAGAACTCATTGAGATATGGATGAATCGGTCGTGGGATCAAAAAATGCCCCAAACAGCAATTTTCTGATTCGCGCCTTCGGTACTGCGATCTGCTGTAAAAAAGCTTTGATTAAAAGGTTGATTTTAGAGAAGAGGGAGATGCAGGGAGACAACCCTTTCTACTGATGAAATTTAATGGTAGGCTCAAAAGGTGAACAAAAACAGACTAAAATATTTTA
Source organism: Mycena leptocephala (assembly GCA_029378395.1). Taxonomy (NCBI): domain Eukaryota; kingdom Fungi; phylum Basidiomycota; class Agaricomycetes; order Agaricales; family Mycenaceae; genus Mycena; species Mycena leptocephala. Next base: position 472,239 of record JARJLF010000008.1, read on the forward strand.
TAGTGGAATGAAAGGGAATCAAGGGTTGTGCTTCTGCGTTATTTGCTAGCCAAGTTCTGATAATTTTTCTCGCTCCCCCACTGCCAGTGCCAAACTGAATATCAAACTCAGTTCAATTCAACCAAGTGCACCGTAATAGTATGTTGCTGCCAATCTGCCCCCTATGACTTTGTTAAACGCACGTAAGGGGATGGGAGGCCGCGAAGCGGCCAACCAGTCCCTTGTCACTCTTCAAACCAAGAATCTGCTCTGTCATACAACACCTCACAATCATCTGTTAGCTCTCTGTGTCTTCAAGTACTGCTGTACTGCTGCTAGTGATCCGCCGAAAGCGCGAAATGCTCGCGAAGCAGCCAGAAAGCTGCCGCGTAATCATGCTTACGACTCCCCTATTTTATGGCGGATTATTTCCTCGCCTCTTGGCCTGATTCCGGTATCAATCGAGCCACGCCATCAAGGCGCACCGTTTGGTACTGTTCCCATCGCGAAAGACCCAGAATTGAATGTTTTTGAAGGTACCCTAGGAGGGTTTGAGTTTAAACCACATCGTCTCCAACGATAGCCTGGTTTAAACCGCCCTCCTATAATCATATAGGGAGCAGGCTTTGGTTTGAACCACAGTGGTTTAAACTGGTTTAAGCCATGGTTTAAACCACGGTTTTAAGCCATTGTGGTTTGAATGTGGTTTGAAACCAGATGGCTTAAACCGGTTCAAACCAGATGGTTTAAACCAAAGTTGTTTGGACATGTTTTTTGCTTTTTCTTTTTTGTCTTGACTCTAGTATTAGTGACATCTTCCGATCCCCGACTCCTTCCAAAAAAGGAAATTCATATCATTTGGACTCAAAAAATCACAGAAAAAATTGTGAATAATTGCGAAAAAATTGTTTAAGGCACGAATAGGTTGGTAGTTGGCACCTGCCAAAAATGGAAATCCATCAAAAAAAAAAAAAAGAAAGTTGTAGCCCTCATTGAGCACTACAAGGTTGACCAATTGACTCTGGTGATCAGCTCACCGGTTGGGCCGAAAAAGGCAAAATACTTTCGAAAACACGGTTCATTTTAGGGAATGATTGGGCCATATCTCAGTAATGAGATATGGCCTCGGAGCGCTCCGACGGTGTAGTAGGGTGGACTGGAGCCTCTCTGTATGCACATGTTTGGCTGTAGCACGATCACGCCTGCAGTCACTAGCTTGTCCTTCACCACCGCTATTCGATCCTTTGCGCAGCGATACCGCAGGATCTCTGGTCTCTGAGCTATCGTCCAACCATTCCGACCGCCTACAACGGGCTGTGCATATGATGTGCCTGCCTTTTTTCAGCTGACCACATGCCTTGAAGACAGCGCTCAATGCCCGCTCAAAAGAGAGAACTGTGTAACGTTGGTGCACTTTCTTTTCGCCACTATCATCCCCTCATCCTACCGTCCTCTCTCGCCTTCGACAGCTCGCTGAACCGCCTCACATGAATAACTGGAGGCCTCTGCAAGCTGGCGTGACGCTCTGCTGCTGTTCCCGCTTTGCCATCCTTTCCTCAACCGTCACCTCTCCTACAGTTTTGGCTCCGACCTCACCGAATTTGGTTTGGTTTCTTCCCATGATTATCGATTATTGGGGCGCATGATTTATTTTCCGTTATTGTCAGTCCCATTGTGCATCTAGATTCCGGAAGAAGGGAAGGGGAATGGGACCGACGAACCTCAACGGGTCGAGCGGCAGCCACGGCGAAGAGGGCACAAGTGATAAAAGTTGCAAACTTGGACCGGAACATAGCTGAGACGAGGTAGGTAGGTAGGTAGCTCTGGATTGCCAATCAGTATCCGTATGAGCCCAATATTTATTACTCGGGGGAAAGAATTCCACAACGTACCGCTATGGACACGCTCCCCCCGCACTAGTTTCTCGGCCCTGGAGGCAATTGGGCTCCGGCCAAGAGATATATAGCAGGGGTTTCGGCCCCACGGCTGTTATCTCAAGATGCCGAAAGTTAACGGGGCCTTACTTCCGAACAAGGTGAGATAATATGTCTGGAGAAGGTCGAAGTCTCACTCCCCTTTCAGGCCTGCCTAAGCTGCAAGAGGAGGAAGACTCGATGTGATCCCCATTCACCGTGTCTCCAGTGCATGCCGGTGGCTATATGATCTAATGCGACAGTGACATTAACATTTTCCATACAGCAAACGCTCCGAAGATTGTGAACGGCCCACAGCCGAATTGGTAAGGGTTTCTAAACGAAAGTTGAAAGCAAGCACTGACATCGGTTCGTGTTCTGTACCGATGTCCCAAACAGCTCACCTAATAATATCTTTGATCCAGATGGAATCATCGCAGCTCTCGCCAAGTTTAATGAACGCCTTGACTTTTTAGAAGCAACAATCTTCGGGTTGACCTTGCCAATCGAACAGGTTCACCACAAACAAACTTCCCAAGATTTTGAGGAAGCAAGCAATCCCTGGGCAGAAGCCCTCGCGCGTCATCGAAAGGTTGCGGGCCAGTCATTGTCTGGGTCAACTGCGTATGATAGTTCCTACGATACAAGCATTTCGACCCATGCCAGCGGAAGCGGTTCCAGTTCAAATTTTCCGTTTGATTTCGATACATTTCCGTGGGACGACCAGAGAGTCCTACAGTAGTTGCTACTGGCCACATGTGAATAGTTAGGACCTGGCTCAAAAAACTTTCACCCGAATGGGCAGTGGTTAGCACGAGTTACAGGCCCTGGGTGTGAATATTGGCAGCACATTATTTTGTTCGCAGTGAAAATGAGAATGAATGCAAAACCTGGAGAGGAGGCGCAATATAAAAGATAACGGTGGATATTTCCGAGCCCTGCGAATAAAGTATCATAAGGGAATTGAGAAATTGTTTCGACAGTGGTGTACAACAGAGATGACTGTTGCGTGCGTGAACGAGGCCAATTGAAAGGCAATAATGAGAGGTTACGAGGATAGGGAATGCCAGTACGGTAAGTAGGCGGGATGGTCGAGGTTGAATGTGACATTCTGACATTGGTTCCGGTGATTCCCGAACTGCGCCAAGCCTATCGGACTAACAATCCCAGAAACATGTTTTGTTTATCTGCCGAAGGTGATGGCAAATTCAAACTCCGACATTTGCCGCTGTCAGAGTGCCGGAATTATTTCGGACATACCCGAGAACTCGCTCTTCGCGTATAAACTGACTAAGGAAACACTGCAGATGCTACGTGGTTTACAGCCGATTGCAGTACCGAAGGCGCGGACCAAAAATCTCTGTTTTGGGATATTTTCAAAGAATTCCCGGTATCTCAGTCAGTTCTCCACCGATTCACATAAAGACTAGATGGATCTACTCAGCTAATTCATGCGCAATTAGTGATAAAAAGGGATTTCCGAAAATATTATTTATTGGGTATTTTCTGGTTTCGGGCTGTTTTTGCCTTGAAAGCTGTCTAGCATGCCGAGAACATGTCCCAGCCTAATATTTTTGGATGGACAACACTTCTACCTGAGAAAACATGTGATAAAGCCAGAAATATATGAAACTCCTAGATAAATGTAATCTTTACAATACCTCTCAATGCCAAAACTGGCAAATGTATCCGAAGGAGCTAGAGGGACTGTACATGATTTATTCATATCTCTGGCTCTATCGAATGTTTCCTCAGCTATAAGTATTGTCCATCCAAAAATATTAGGCCACTGGGACATGTTCTCGGCATGCTACTTTCAAGGCAAAAACAGCCCGAAACCAGAAAATACCCAATAAATAATATTTTCGGAAATTCCTTTATATCACTAATTGCGCATGAATTAGCTGAGTAGATCCATCTAGTTTTTATGTGAATCGGTGGAGAACTCACTGAGATGACGGGAAATCTTTGAAAATATTTCCAAACAGAGATTTTTGGTTCGCGCCTTCGGTACTGCAATCGCCTGTAACCTCAGGAAATTCACTCAACAAATGACAATGTCAGTATAGAAGGCACTGACACCCTTCTCCGATACATCACGCTCCTCTGAATTCCTGTTGAAATTCAAACCCGGGTCGCCATAGCGTGTTCTGCACTGCATGCACTACAACTTCGGCACATGGGAGATGGTTGGTAAATGTTCAGCTTCACGGATGTCATTTCGGGGATATCCAGGAATATGATTCCACTCATTGACCGCTGGATTCCACGGAACTACTTAGTCTCTCTTAGACAGACGCTCTATACATTCTTGCTCGTACCTCGCTGTATAGAGTCTGTTAGTTACTGCGGGGTTGTGTATGTAGAGCTCTCTTATTACGTGATCTTAGATAAGCTCAGGCCGTCGGTGGTTCGAACACCAGAGCAAACATTATTTTCTTTCAGTGTCTTTTGTCTCTACGACCTTCCGTGAACCCCAATTTTTTGTGAACTGAGATATATAAAGCCTCTGGGAGGTTTCAAAAAATTCCGTTTATTCTAAAAGCACATTCCACGACATGCGGTTTTCAACTCAACCGAGCACAAGCAAAAGTCACCACCTTTATACCACTGATTCAAAGGCTTCTTTCAAGATTCTGAATCGACAGATAGTTGACCATAAATAATGAAGCCTCATAAGTGTTCAAGTCTCACCGAAAATCGCGTTTCCCGTGCAATGGAACGCGACTCGGAAGAAACTTACCTAAGATTATGTAATAACGGCGCACTGCATACACAGGGCCGCGGTAAACACTAGACTAGGAACTATTATTTCGGAGTTCGGATGGTTGTAATACATTCCCCCTTCCTTTTGCTCCGGGCGTCCGTGCAGAAGTGGAATGAATAGGTATGCATTTTTCGCTTGAATAATACAGAAATGTTCGCAATGACTCTGGCTATCCAGATGGGCAGGGCGCGCCTCAGCAAGTATCCCTGGTTCAAAATGGATGGAAAACGCAAGGGTTGCTTAAATACAAGGCCATTGAAGCATGCCCCCCCGACCGTCCCTTATGTTCTGTGGCTGTAATGCACTGGTTCCATTGTGAGGCACGGGTAGGCTCGTGACCAACCGCGTTCGCCAAGCACGTGGCTGCGCTAATCACGGTTGGCGAAGCGGCTGGGACATTTGGTCATCATTTTCGGTGGTCCGCCAAAGATGAGTTGGGACTCAGTAGAATATGACCCTCAGCCTCCACCCAACCTTGAAAAAAACTGTCAAAAGTTCCTAGGTAAAAATTGAATAGTTTTCAATTCTAAGCTGAATGAGACATACTTGTTTTTCGACTTTAGGTGAAGGTCATGCTCATCGTCAACTGGTCCGTGCGCAGACGGCGAGCACAATCTTCACCAAATGTCAAAAAACAAGTTGGGCGTGTTCGATTCAGAATTCAAAAATATTCATCTTTCTCTATAACAATTTTTACACTTTTTCCAAGGTTTGAGGGTCCCATTCAATTAAGTCCCAACTCACATTTGGCTGGTCCACCAAAAATGATGACCAGATGTTCCAGTCGTTTTAGGAACCTTTTTTGATCCCTTTGCTCGTCTCGTGATCAAAAAGTCGGTTGCCTAAAACAGACTGGTTGCGAGTCTAAGGCACGGGGTTCAAAATGGTATTGAGAGGCACGTGGTTCAAAGATTAGGGAATCTCTTGAGAAAGTGCGCTTCTTCCGCGGCCCGACACAGCATATGGCTACTGCATTTTACTCCCTGACTCTGCGCACCATAAGTTTCTCGGGCTCGGAAGCCGCGCAACACACTGCGTGTTATTTGGCATTGTGCCGGTAAAACGTGACATTTTATGGAGACCGATTTCCATCGGTTTGAATTCGAGGCGATGGTCAGGGATTCTGAACGAAACCGTCTCCTCCGATTTCCTCTTGCTGGCCTTGTCTTTAATCCAGGAGCTTGGGAGCTCTTCATTCTTGACAGAGGCAGTGCTGTATTTCGGCCGGGCCGACTCAATAGCGTCGGGAATTCCCGCAACACACTGCGTATTGTTTGGCATTGTGCCGACAAAATGTGACATTTTATGGAGAGTGATTTCCCTTGGTTTGAATTCGGGGTGAGAGCCATCGTGATTCTGAACAAAACTGTCTCCTCGGAGTTCCTCCTGCAGGCCTGGTCGTTAATTAAGGCGCTTGGCAGCTCTTCATTCTTGATAGAGGCGGTGCTGTATTTCCGCCGGGCCGACTCAATAGTGTCGGGAATTCCCGCAACACATCATAAGATATCCATTGTTGTGGATATTTTGTAGAAAACACAGTGATTCTGTCCCGGCAATTGCCGTTGCAATTGATTCGGACCGGATGGAATAAGGTCCTCACAGCACCTCCTTCCTTCAGAACAAGATATACCGTCGCTTCGCTCCGGCTGTGAGAGTAAGTGTCATGTCTCTGAGTGTCCACAAACCACAATGTTCAACTTGAGCAAGTTCTCAAAATCAAGATGGGATAGTTACGCTTACAGTCCGAGACTGGACAGCTTCCGTGTGGTTCGCATGCAAAATCGATCTCATATTAAAGCCTGGTGTGCTCAGACTGACTTGACATCATCAGTGTGCTTAAGCCTATTTGGATACATCTCTAACGCTTTGCCCACCCCTTCTCTAGTTACAAATACATCGAAGCGAACTTGCTGGGGTGTACGAGTCACAAAGCAACCACCTCGCCTTGTGAGGCAAGGGTAGTCAGAAAGACGTCAGATAAAAAAGATGGCAAGACTCACTTCAGATTCTGATCCGATGTGCAACACCCACCAAGTCGCAGCTGCAGCTGATAAACGTTACCCCACGCATTATCACGCGATTGATCAATACCTAAGGCGTTATATCAGTACTCAACAGCAGAGAAAAGCTCGCGACGCACGGATTATGGGGGTAGAATGGATCCCGGCCAACAGGAGTTGTTCTACTCATTGACTTGCTCGGGTACGATATGGAGGCATCGGAGAACTCAGTCGTCAGGAGCGGCATGGAATGGGAAGGGAAGGGCGAGGAGAGGAAGCCTACGAGGGGGAATGGGAATGGGAAACTCACATCGCGTCGATCGTGCCTTTTAGATCCTCCACGGTTTGATTATCTGCAGTCAGTTTGTAAGACATAAGTGCGAGGGGACGCACCTCGTTGGGGCGCTCGCGGCCTGGACAAAATACTTCTCCAGCGCCTTACATTTTTTCTTCATGGCTACACCAGGTCAGATGCAATGGGGTCAAGACTCAAGACAGAGACTGTCAGCATACCATGAGCTGCTGCGCGACAACGAGCTGCAGACTGGGATCATTCTATCACGCACCATATATAGCAATAATGCCCCTGGAGCATGTGAATCAAAATGCCATTCCGGGGCATGTGGTTCAAAATGCGAATTAAATCATTCAACAGTGCCTTGGCGAGAAACTCGGCCAACAGCCGTGTAGTAGCATGTACGCGCCCGAGCCAGAGGAGCGGGCCGGGATACGATACCCGCGCGGGACCGTCGTGAAAGTGACGCTGCCTGTCCGTGACGGGATCGTGGACGCGTTGCCGACCACCTAAGTGATGACTGCGATGTCCGTCGGGGTACCGTCAGGTGGAGAGCGGCGGGATGAAGGCCGCGGGCATTCACGGCAGGAGTAGGCCGGGAAGAAGATCCAGGAGCGTAACAGAGGGTACCAACCACATCAGCACTAAAATGCGAATAAATCTATCCAAAAATCGGGTATCAGGGCATACGACGGCTCCCATAGGCTGTTATTTGGCGCGGCTCGGCTTGGCTAGCCCAAACTGAGTAGTAATCCTTAGCCCTCCCCATCAAAAGTTGGTTGTGAGCAAATTTTTTCATCAGTGTCAAGCTTTTTGGAAATAGCTCCAAGTTCTTCCGAAGGGGCAAAGGGATTTTGCCGCTGCAGTGCGCTGCCGCATGCAGCGGCAGTCTCAGCTCTATACAGCGAGGGATGAGTGTTCGTATAGAGCGTCTGGCTACGAGAGACTAAGTCTCAGCGGCAGTCAGCGGCATTCAGGTCCTTGCGGGCTTCAGAACCCACGGCGCGAGGGCGCGCAATGCAGCTGTGCACGCGACCCCACGACTCGCCATTCCATGCGCTCACGGGCGAGCTGCCGCAGCTCGTCCGTGGGTGTCCCCCCAAGATGCGTGTACCCGCCGACTCCGTTGCTGCCGAAACACCGACTCCAGCGCAGACGTAACTGCCCCGATGGCGCAGCGTTCGTGCGCGATTCCGGAGTGTGCAGCGTAGCGCGTCCCGCGTTGACGTGGCACGAGAGGTCTCACCCACGCGCCGGTGAACTGGAAGCCAGTTGGGCTCGAGCACGGCGGCGGCCCACGGAACGGCAGCGGCCGCATCGAACGGTGCCAGGCAGCAATTAGAAAGCGGGAAGTGAGCGAGAGGGCGAAGGAAGGACGGAGGAGGGGAACGGCAGGGTACTTACCTCGTTGCGATGCCGTATTTTCCAGTAATATGCGCGGAGCTAGCAACCAGCTGATCGGCATTGGTCGGCATTGCGTCCCGGCAGTATCCAGTGCCGAGGCAAAGGATCCCAGTGGAATTCACTGGCCCTCGATCTCGGTAAGTTGGATCTCGCTGTATATCGGTGGGCTATCCTCGAAGGTTTCTCCATTGGTTTACACTGCATTCCCATGTAATTTGGTGCTTGGCGGCACTTTCAACACGCTTAATCACATCGCAGTCCAGTGGGTTTCAGTGGATTCCAGCGTGAATCGTCGGAATCCAGTGGTTCACCAGGCGCCGATTTCTTTGTGAAATGAATAAAATTGAATGTATACCCAAATGTTATGTGTCAGGACTTCTTAAACTAGATTCGCCATTTTTGAACATATAGTTCCAGCGGCGCCATAACTCGTCCGCCCAGATCCAATGATGTGGTGATGAAACAATCATTGTGGGTTATGGTGTAGTGGGGTCTCAAAAGTCACTTTATTAGATGATATGTCTGTGTCAAAGTCTGTCAAACATCAGTGAAGAACGGAAGACAGTTTATTATAGTGCTCAGTGCCTCACCTGGAAACCACATGCATTATTTTTTTGTTACTTAGACAATGGTTACATGAGTTCAAGGCTTCCGAGTAAGTGGCCTATCCATCACAAGTCGGGCTTCAGCCGCCAACCGACTCTGCCCAGATGAAGCACAACTTCAGTTTCCTTCCCTGGTGATAGGTTACACCCAATATATTCGTATCACAGTAGCTGAGGATTTTTCAATAAAGTGAACTGTGAGATACATTTATGTAGCATGCTTTCTTAATCCCCCCGTCGCCGCTGCCCAGAATCAAGCGTTAATCTTATGGCGTATTTTCCTTATCGGGGCAGGGCCAACTGGAATAGATCCAGCAGTGTGCGGTGGAATCCAGCGGTATACGTTGGAATCCACTGGATGCAAACACGAATGAGTCCGGTGATCCCCGGTGGTGATTGGCGGAAGCTGTCAATCGCAGTGGCACACAATGCACAACACTGCCCATCAGCGTCCGCCAACGGCCGCCGGTAACCAGTGGTGGCCATCGGTGGCCGCCAATGACTTTGCTAGTTAACGGCATATTACTCTATTTTCCTCACATTCTCCAGCATCGAGATCGCGTGTGCGCACGGTGCTGTGGGATGGGCACCGGCTTCCGACTCTGCAGCGTGGAACACGAGGCAAGCGGGGTGTCATGGAGTCGAGAGCACGCTGGGAGAGCGCGACTTGAGTGGAAGGGGGAGGAGAGAAAGGTGGCGTAGCGTACGTACCTTGTCATCGAGAGTCTTTGTGCATGAAAGGCTGCGCCGCTCAGCGGGCAGTCGGCCTCGCGCACTCGGCCGCCGGTGCAAGCGTGCTGGATGTGGACGTCGTGCCACACAGACGGGCGGAGGGCAGGCCAGAAGGAAGGCCGCATCAGGAAAAAGAAAAAACTGGGAACATACCCATATGTAGTCGTAGTAGACTTTGTAACGCTGTAGACTGCCCCCTTGTTTATTTAAGCGACTGATCCTACAGCTCTTGTAGTCGCATAGCTCCGTAGTGCTATCAGACCTCCGTATCACATTATAGTCCTCAATACCTTCCATGTACACGAGGATATACACTTCAATTTGCTTGCTATTGCAGCACCAAAAGAGGAAATAAATAAAAAACAAATCATTATTGCGAGTCGTAAGGATTGCAAAGTATTGTATATGTCGTCACGAGGACAATGGTACCAGTAAAAGTACTTAAGTGACCTTGGGGGGACCTCGTCACCAGGAGAGATGTAGCCGTCCTCGCCATCAGTGTCTGTCTCCTCGCTCTCCTCGTACTCCTTGAGAGCTGCGGCAAATGCAGCAGGACCAATTGCGGGAACCTGGGCTGTCTGGGAGATCGGCTGAACACCGGCATGCGGATCTTGATCTGGATTTTCTCGAGAAGATCATATTTCTTCGTCGCCTCCCCGAAGCAATTAGATCCCGAAGATGATTGTCGTACACAGATCGATATTCTGCCTCGGTGAATCCGATTTGAACACGGACGCCTGTAACCCATTCATCAATGCAGCACTGGATCTACCAAAGTCCCATCCGGTCAGACCAAGGAAAAGAAGGTCGGGAAAAACACATGTCACTGTGAGAATGGGGGCGATAGCCGGGGTCCCGCGCGCGGCGTGCTGAGGATTTCGAAAAAATTATAGTGATTTTTAAATTTGTTCTTCCTTCGTTTATTACCGTCAAGACAAGAGCTATTGGATGTTGGTCCGCTGGATCACCCATATTAGCCCCCGCACCCATTTTTGAGTCTTTGACCGGAGTCACCGGGCTCGCGCAAGCTTATGCTCTTGTACTTTGGTACCTCTCGTGCTCACTAAATTAAACCAATGAAGTACTGGCATTGCGGCAATTAGAGCTCTTGAGGAGAACGAAGCAGTATTGGAGGTAAACACGTTGAGTTCCTTTAATTAGTTGAATTCTGTGACTCCGTACTGGCACTGGGTTGTTATCACTCAGTAAGCAGACAATTGCGACAACGGAGGAAGCGTGTTGAGTGCCCTAGCCGGATTCCACGTAACCAATACAAGCATTGTTTTGCACGAAACGTGTAAGCAAACAATCGCCGCGTACATATTTGGGAACACAGCCACCTGATGAGTCTTTACGACGAAACGTTGCGCCCAAACGTAGTGTATTCTCTCTCCAGCACATCGTCAAGGTCGTCGTCGCTCGCTCGCTCCTCCTCCCCGACACGGGGAAGGGATTGAAATATGTAGAATACTTATGCCTTCGTTGCTCTTGTTGGCAAACCACATCTTCGATCAAAGGGCACCCACGCGATGATGCACACAATCTGAACCGGTAACAAGATGTGCCCTCGCAGTTGCACGGATGAAATTAAGAGAGGAAAATCATTTTTTTGTCATTTTCATTGTCATTAAAACTATACTTATTGTACATATTTTGCCCAGTTGAAAGTGCAGACAGAAGGAGAGTTTACTGACCGAGATACAGGGGAAGATAGGGGCCGTGCAGCCAACAGGGAAAACCATAGTTAAATCGAGTTTGAGGGGAATTGACAGCAACTCGCAGAACAAAAGGACCCCAGAAAGAATTGAGAAAGTGCAGAGTGGAGAATTTGACGATGGGAGAAGTAGGCAAAGGAATGGCGACCTGAGAAACAGGAGTTCGCCTTTTATGCGCGGAAAATTGTCGGGAGGTCCGCGGCCAGCCTTCGAGGACCAAGGGTGGTCAGCCCGGTGGGATACGTTCCTTGGTGTCAAGCTTACGGCGGGGAGATAGGGGTTCGACTCTTCGACTCCCCCCGGAGGCATGTGCTCTTGAAGTAATGCCAGTACAGTACCTGCCCAGTTGTGACCTCTCCCGGATCTAGTCGGCGGTCTGAAGTCGCAACACTACGTCATAGATGTCATCACAGCGCAACGTCCTTTTCCATTCAAACAGTGCATAGCAAAATTGACACTTTTAAATGCAGACGTCGACCATACCAGCACAGAAAATTGCAATGTGTGGTTCATTTGATAACCATAGCAATTCTGAGTCGAAATGCCTGCAAGATACTGGCAATTGGTGGAGCAGTGGGCAAGCTGTGAGGCAAACACTGCGGGATGGGAGTGTTCAATTGAATGCAAAATTGAACCTTTTAAATGCAGACGTTGCCCATCCCTGACTAGAAAATTGCAAAGCCTGGTCCATTTGATAGCCACAGCAATTCTGAGTCGAAATGCCTGCAAAATATTGGCAATTGGTGGAGCAGTGGGCAAGTTATGAGGCAGACACTGCAGGGAAAGTCTTCAAATTGAATGCGCAATTGAAATTGTCCAAATGGGGAAGCTTTCAAAGCCATGCCATCAATTGAATGAAAAGTTTGATGGCTCAGCTCAGATCAAAACCGCATATAGCTTTAATCTGAGCCGAGCCATCAAACTTTTTATTCAATTATGGCATGGCTTTGAAAGCTTCCCCGGACAATTTCAATTGCACATTCAATTTGAAGACTTTCCCCACAGTGTTTGCCTCATAACTTGCCCACTGCTCCACCAATTGCCAATATCTTGCAGGCATTTCGACTCAGAATTGCTGTGGCTATCAAATGGACCAGGCGTTGCAATTTTCTAGTCAGGGATGGGCAACGTCTGCATTTAAAAGGTTCAATTTTGCATTCAATTGAACACTCCCATCCCGCAGTGTTTGCCTCACAGCTTGCCCACTGCTCCACCAATTGCCAATATTTTGCAGGCATTTCGACTCAGAATTGCTGTGGTTATCAAATGAACCACGCGTTGCAACTTTCTGCTCTGGCATGCGTCTGCATCTAAAAGTGTCAATTTTGCCTTGAATTGGTGCCACGGCTGCACCAATTGCCATGATCCTATAGCCATTTCGACTAAAAAGTTCAATTTTGCGTTGAAATAGCGGGTTTGATCCGAGCCAAGCCATCAAACTTTGCATTCAATTGATGGCACAATCCCAATTTAGACATTTTGGTCCCGTCTCACACTGTTTGCCAGATAGCTTGCCAACAGCTGCACCAATTGCCATGATCCTATAGCCATTTCGACTCAGGATTGCTGTGGCTATCCAATGCACCAGGACCCGTAATTTTCTGTTTAGGCATGGGCAAGCTGTGCATTTAAAAAGTGCAACCGTTGGCAAGCAATCAGGTAAACAGTACGAGATCGGACAAGAGTATTTTGCTTTATCCTTGCTCAAAAGTGGAATGGGTACAAATTTCTGGGTGGAATCAAGTTCGTGGGCATGGAATGAGTGCTCTGAGAGACTCACAGAAATTTAACCACTGGCAGATCAAGTTGTGCAATATTTTCTGTATTTCGACATCGGCAAGGCGGCTATATGGAATTACCTCATTCATACGGAAATGTGGATGCGGATGTGCGGTTCATTTGAACGTAAGTGTTGATCAGATCTTGCGCGACTGTGGAATGCAGGCGTATAGTACCCGAACACACGCCACTGTCCGCAAGCCCAAGCTCAAGCCAACACACAAACCATTATACGCAGGGCAAGCCACTATTGACAAGCCGGGGCAAGCCCAAGCCAAGCCGGTTCAATACAAGTTTAATTCAACACTGGTTGAATTACTCTGTCGTATGGGCTGCGCTTGTCATGGATAATTAGAGATACCTTCAAGTGTTCAGGGTGCCTATAAATCGCCAGAATACCCGAGGCCCAGGGATAGCTATATTCGTGGCGAGCTGGGGACAAGCCCATTGACAAGGCAGACCAGCTGGTGGCCCGTGACCCATTTCTGCTGAAGCCTGCGCCCCACGCACGCCGTGGTCCAATCATGTCCAAAATATTAATATAGCATATTCTCATTGTTAAAAGTTTTGCGATGAGACGCCGAAGATATTTGGTGGAGTCAAATTTAGTCCCGTGTAGAATTCAGAATGACTAGACTAGGGCGAAGAATATGACAACTCGATATAGCCAAGGTACTAATTTCCTCGGAATTGTTCGAGCCCTGGCGTTCGGATCACCGGTCTTGTATCGGATTCTGACTGGGGGTGTTGACTGTAAGGTACTGGAACAGTCATCACCATCACACTGAATTAACGGCTTTGTGGCCAAGAACGTCCAACCAAGCGACGTTCAACTTCAATCCATGTCTGGCTGAAGCCTCCACTCAGCTCCACAGTGTCGGGTGTTAGAAACTCGTTGAAGTTCTGATTGAGAGTCAGCATCGTTATAATGGATTAATGTTCAGAAGGATGTATGAATACTATGAGACTATACTGAGCGGAACAAGCCCGTGCTTCTGAGGTGAATTGATAATGTTGCCCTGTGTCGTCCTAGACGGCAGCGGCGTATCATGACAATCATGACATCATTCACTGCGTTCCGACCCTTTCTAGACTCAGCCTGAGTGTAGGGACCCAGAAGTAGCTACACCGATGATTGAGGCTAGGTGCCTACAGCATAGTCTGTGGAGATCTGCCTAGCTCTGGCTAGGTTAGTGTAGGTCGGTCTAGGTCTGGGAGGGTCTGTGTAGGCCGTCACAGGTGCTTGTAGCCACCTACAACAGGGGGAAGGCATGCAGATACTCAAAATATTAGCTAATGGAACTGTTGCTCCGTGAGTTCTTCCGGTGCAACTGTCCAAAAATTGCACTACAACTAGTCCCTGCGCAGCTGAATTTTGAGGATCACAGTGTACAGAGAAACTTGAGCTTAAACCTGATAGTCTCCATGGAACTGCAAGCAATGTGCAAGACAAAAAAAAACATTCAAAAGGGAAGTCTAGGTCTGTGCAGCTGAGTTTAGGGAGCTAGCCTCGCCTTCCACAAGCTACCCTCATCTACACTTACCTGAGTTTAGGGGCCTTACTGGGTACTCCAGAAGCCAAACAAACATTACATGTAGTCGCCTAGATGGGGGGCTGTGTAGTGATCTACAGTGGGGCAATGGATAACGTCGTGAATCGTACCAGCACGGGTGGTGTTGCCAAGAACATATGAGAGGCTGATGGTGCCTTTGCCGATGCCTACAGATTCACCGAATCCGCGTACAATGTGATCAGTCACTGTATAATTGGTAAAATCTTCTTTATTGCGTGCTATGGAGCGGCTACATGCGCTATCTAAAAGCCAGTCGTCCGGTGATAGTTTGGCCTTTGTAGCTGCCTCCGTTACTGCTGCGAACGCGAAGTCGTCCGAGTCGGATTCCGATTCAGATGCGTCTGTGACGTGTGCACGGGACGACTTGTTGCGGCGTAGGGGAAAGCGACGACGGCGCGACTGGTTGTCGTTGTTGGTAGTATCACGTCGAGAACCATTGCTCAGGTTTGACCGTCCGATCCTATCCTGATTTTATCTTCAATTGCTCCGATTTTCATCGTCTTGCTGGTTCGTCTCATTGAATACCATTTCTCGGTACGAGGCCTGACCGAACGGAAGTAGCACTGTTTTATTTTCATTAAATTTCGCTGTAGAGGCTCCGCACCAGAGGTGCAGAATTTCCCAGAGTGTTTCAAGTTCATCCTCGGAGGATAAGTAGATTGTTGTGTCATCTGCAAAGAGTGAGATGGCGAGATTTATATCTTCTCCTGGAATCTTGACTCCTTTGAGTTTCGAATTTCGTATTAGGCAGGCCAGGGGTTCAATGGCCAGGTTGAATAATAAGCATGAGAGTGGGTCACCTTGTCTGACTCCACGAATCACAATAAAAGGTTTGCTGATCTCGCCGTTAACCATCACGACTGTTTCAGCATTCGTGTACAAAATTTTGACTGTGTTGCAAAATTTGGGTGGGAAGCCCATATTTTCCAAGACCCTCAGGAGGTATGCATGATCAATTTTATCGTAGGCTTTCTCCTGATCGAGGGCAACTATAAGTCCGTTTTCTTCTGCTGCCTCGGCATAGTTCAACAGGAATTTTGCAAGCTTAACTTGGTCTTCAATTTTTCTTCCTTTCATAAAACCGGCTTGGTCTGGATGTACGAGGGATGGCGCGACATTCATCAAACGTAAGGAATAAGTCTTTGTCATTAATTTGTAGTCGCAGTTCAAGAGTGTAACTGGCCTATAGTTGCTTATCAATGCTTTATCTCCTTTCTTAAAAGTAGGGCACATCCATCCGGTGTTGAATCCGGAGCTTTTTACTATACCAAATGTCTCGATGTCATTGTAAAGATTCGCAAGAAAAGTCATTATGTCGAAACCTTCACCGTTGGATTGGCGAAACAAAATGTCAAGGATTTTATAAAATTCATAGGAATCCCGTCAATTCCCGGGGCCTTGCCATTGCTCGAGAGCTTCAATGCCTCGCCCACATCTTCAGCACATATATCTTCATTCATCTTTTTGAATTCGTGTTCAGAGAGGGAGGCATCACATTGCTCGAGGACAATTTCGGTAGCCATCATCCTTCCATACTCATCTGGCCGGTCTTTTCCTTGGATTGAGTCGTGGTAGTCTCGGGCCATTTGGGTCATATACCTTGGGCGGCATTCATATTGGTATGGAGGCATTAATTTCGGGGGTAATCTTAAACTCCCGAATGGATTCTTGTGGATGATAGCCTTTCGCTGACTGCGTCCAGGAGGTCGTTCGTAAAGTTTCTCCTTCGATATCGTATCGTGCTTCTGACATTGACTTTTTCTTTTCCGCGTCGGCTGCGAGTCGGTCCATGATTTTCTTCTCGAGCAAATATGCCACCAGCGATCTATCTTCCCGTGGCATATCATCGTCATGTAGCACAATACTCAATTGTGTCTTCCACGTTCTTATCTGGCGTGTTGTCTCGTTCGTGATGAAACGAGAGCAGTATTTTCCGTATTCTGCTACATCCGATTTAAATTTTGCCCACAAGGTTTGAATACTATTTTTCTGGTCACGTTCTTTGTGTTGAAGATCGTCGACATCCTTTACGAGCTGCATGACTAGGGCCCGAACTCTGCTCATGAATTTTTTGGATTTGAGTAAGTATAGCGGCATATTCCATCTTCCGTTACCAGGTTGCTCATCGACCTTGCCAGTTAATTGAGTGAGAACTAAATGATGGTCACTTTTAACTGTACATCGTTTGATTTCCCAGCCTCTGTAAGCTTTGAATCGGTGGTTGTCCACGCATATTCGATCGATTCGTGAGTGCGAGGTGTGAATTTCATTGGTTCGTCTATCCGTTCTGTGTTGTACACACGTATAGTTATGCTGTCCCGTTTGTAAAAAAAATAAAACATCTATCAAGTAGGGTTGGGACCACTAATTTCTGGAATTGTGGGACAGAAAACATCTCATAAGTTGAGTCGAAAACAGATATTGTGATCCACAAGTCAATATATATTGTGAGTTGGAACAATATATCTAAAGTTTGAAACACATATCTAAAGTTTGAAACATATATCGAAAGTTTGAAGCAATAATATATATCTAAACTCCCGTAGGCCCTTGGACGTCGTCCAGCACAGTGACCAAGTGTATGTGCTCACTGTCTGTCACAGTGAGCGGGGTGATGGCGCACACGGCGGCATCGTGTCGGTTGTTGTGTAATATCCGGATCATCGCACCGGTGTTTGGTTCTGTTTGGCTGTGCCATCCAACGCCAACTCGGCAGCCTTGCGGCAGGCACTTTCCCACGGCTCAACTTCATCACTCATGATCAACGTCCATCGTTGTTCAGTGGTCGGTCAATGATGTGGTGCCGTTGCTGCCTTGCAACTTGAAGCCTGCATTTGCCATTCATGTCACAAATTTACCAATTGTCAAGTAGGATTTACGGAAGTCTGGAGGAAAAGGGAAACGTCACCTGTGGGTTTGGCTTCTTGCAGTGTGTATGGAACTCTGACACCCGTAGACCGTTTCGGTTCAGAAATTTGACCATGTGCAGATGTTTCACGCTGTTGCCAAATCTTGCCTCGTCCCACTCATAGTCTTGTTTGAGGTATACCTACTAGATTGACTGTCAAATGGCACACATCTTTGGTGAATTAAATTCTAGGGATTTGAATGAAAATTAATTGACTAGAGTGGAAGCCAAGCACAATGATTGGGTGGGAGATTCTTGCATGAGACCCGTGAAAGAGGAGCATGAGTAAAGCATGAACAGGCCAGCACTACCTGCACACCCTTTACGCCTGTTTATTACGACTGGCTACAGGTCTTTAGGCCACACTGGTTATGGAACCTGATGCAACGAGAATTCTCAGAGCATTGAGTGGCCGTTGACAAGGTTGAGCCGTGGGAAAGTGCCTGCCGCAAGGCTGCCGAGTTGGCGTTGGATGGCACAGCCAAACAGAACCAAATACCGGTGCGATGATCCGGATATTACACAACAACCGACATGATGTCGCCGTGTGCGCCATCACCCCGCTCACCGTGACAGACAGTGAGCACATACACTTGGTCACTGTGCTGGACGACGTCCAAGGGCCTACGGGAGTTTAGATATATATTATTGCTTCAAACTTTAGATATATGTTTCAAACTTTAGATATATGTTTCAAACTTTAGATATGTGTTTCAAACTTTAGATATATTGTTCCAACTCACAATATATATTGACTTGTGGATCACAATATCTGTTTTCGACTCAACTTATGAGATGTTTTCTGTCCCACAATTCCAGAAATTAGTGGTCCCAACCCTACTTGATAGATGTTTTATTTTTTTTACAAACGGGACAGCATATATAGTCTCGTGTATCTGGGAATGTGGCGCGCCAACCATCGCATAAGCATAACAAATCTTTGAGCCTTTTGAAACTCTCTGGGACGGAGTCCGTAGTCCCAGAGTTTCTATCTATTGGATCTTCAACAAAATTCCAGTCCCCCAGCACAATATCTGGAAATGGAAACTTTGAGTCGTCTGCCCATCTTTCCCAGAGATCTTTCCACATCTTATCGCGATCTTCAGTATGGCGGTCAATCTGCACATTTAATATTTTACGAGAATATATCGTGTTTACGTGAATTTTTCAGGCCATTTGGGTCAACAGGAATGTCTTCGGAGGTCCTGACCCCTATGTAATAGTTTCTGCTTGCCACGGGGGAAAAAAACATTATAAGATTGAGTCTTGTTTGAGGAAAATGTTTACCTGTTCAATTCTTACCGTAAGGGTAAATTCTTTTGAGCTTTTTATACACATATTTTTGGCTCGGATTGAAAATGTAAATATTTTTGTGCACATTTTCGAGGCATGTTTTTTTGAATGTTTCACGTGTTTTATATATATTTATTTTAGGAAGGTGGCAATGCTGTGGCTGTGTCAATCCGCATCTGCATTCAATCGGTGTTGGGACACAAGCTTATATATGGCGGTCAACTTGCACCTTTAATAAACAGGGTATAAACATCCAGTTTTGGTCACAACTTTGCTGATTTACGTGAAAAAGTTGAAATATAAAGTATTTTTAGAAAGTTCAAAAACATATATAAACTTTTTCCGAAATAAAAAGATTTTGCTTAAAGTTGCACACTCTATTGTTGCCAGGCAAAATATGAAGTTCAATGATTTTCAGAACAGTGCCTGTGCCAGCCCGGCTAATGGCGGGTGGAAGCCATCGGGAGCGACGGGAGGGCAATCAGAGCCTCAGGGGATGTTCTCAACATCCATCAACACCTGATGCCTATGAGCAGCTGTGGAAGAGGTGCTCCACAGCTGCTCATAGGCATCAGCTCAACTCATTGATAGATGCTGAGGACCTTCTTGGGACCTCTGATCGCTGCATGACCTGCCTGATGGCGAGTTGGCACAGCCACCATTCTGAAAAATTTGTGGAACTTTATGCTTCGCGCAAGGATTATCTGCAACTTTGAAAGAAAAGCTTTTATTCAGTTGAAAAAATTTCTATACTTTGTTGGAGCCCTAAAAATATCTGTATCTTCAACTTTCATGGGGAATTCGGGCTATGTTTTGCTAAAAACACGTGTTTATACCCCATTTTATTAAAGGTGCAAGTTGACCGCCATACAAGCTGGCTGACGCAAGTGACTTGGCTGCTTGGCTATCAAAAGCATGACCACGTAGTAAGGTTAAGGTTATTCAAAGGAGAAAAAATATGTTGCTCAAAAAAAAATGTGCAATGCAACAGAAAAATAATTTTGTTGATTGTTTTAAAAATTTGGTCCAAATTTTTCTC
Organism: Mycena leptocephala; assembly: GCA_029378395.1. NCBI lineage: Eukaryota > Fungi > Basidiomycota > Agaricomycetes > Agaricales > Mycenaceae > Mycena > Mycena leptocephala. The sequence goes on from JARJLF010000008.1 coordinate 492,242, forward strand.
TCAAGGTTAAAATATATATTCATTCAAGAGCCTCAAAAACATGTTGTCTGCCATGAGGTGGGAGAAAAATTAAATTGTGTGTGTGGACAGGATGGAAACATTTGGTGTCCCTAAAGATATTTCTGTTGACCCAAATGGCCTGAAAAATTCACGTAAACACAATATATTCTTGTAAATAATAAATGTGCAGATTGACCGCCATACTTCAGGGCGGTTCGGAGCGTAGATATTCAAGATGACAAGAGGATCATCGCCATGCCATGGGACTACAATCATCAAGGCACGTCCCGGTATTAATTCGTATTCACGGATATTTTCAGTGTCCAAAAATTTCTTGTTGAGGACAAAAGCCACTCCCGCTGTTGAACATGGTTTTTCAGGGTGGGCAGAATAGTATAACTTGAACCAGCGTCCAAAAACATTGTTGAATTGCGTCGCTGATTCGGCGTCAAGGGTTTCTTGCATGCCGAGAAGACCCGGTTTATTCATATCAATAGTTTGCTTGAGAAATTTAAACTTGTGATTGCGATGGTGCATAGAAATGTCGCCGTCGCGGCCTGCAATGTTTAGAGAACCAATCATTAAATTCGAGCGGGTGAATTTGCCCGACTTCAAAACTTTGGGTGGTTTATTTCGTTTCCGTATTGTTATATTCTCAGATTCCCAGCTACTTGAATTGCTGTGTGCGTTATCGGCTTCACCGTTGATACTGCCTTGTGAGTGCGAATAGTCTTCATCTGAATGTAAGCTGTGATTATGGTCATTGATGTCCGTGGTTGTTGTATTCGCTTGCATATTTCTATTACTTTGTATCGGTTCATTTGACACCTCAACATCTCCCATAACCACGTCAAAACGCTGGTCGGTACCTTCCGTAATATTCCTTTTGGATCCTGTCTCAAGCATGACATTCGTCGAAGCATTAAGGAACACACTTGACAGTGAATGTCTTGTCTGAGATAAAATATCAGGGGAGGTACCAAGGTGTTGCTCCTTGCCTTGCTCCATAACAGCCAGATCAACAGAACCGTTACAGGAGGGGCCACACCTGTGGTAGCCAGGGATAGGCCCCTGACTCCTGCTGATTTCGCATTCTGAGCTCGCAGCCAGCAGGCACTTGCGAGAGGGATGTACCATCTCCCCGAAACCCTCCCGTGATCCAGGAGGGTCTAAGGTACTTAAATCGGTTTTGTTTGGTTGTACAGGCATAGTAGGGTGCGTTTAAGGACCGCCGTCACGGATTCTTTCATCTAATGGGAACTTGGGTGGCCACAAATTGCGGCTCAGTTCAATTTTGGATACATAAATGAACCTTCAATGTGATAGATTATACCAGTTTGGATATTTTACCAGGCTTAATACCGGTGTGGTAATGATCCTATCGAGAAACCTTCCTCCAGGCCACTTTAGCGTTAGAAATTTTAAACAGTAATACTGGGCGGCCAAACATTCCATGACAAGATTTCGCAGCCCAAGTTCGCTTGTGAATTATATAATGAATCGCCGACTTCGAATTTTGGTCCTTTGACTGGCCGGGAATGTTATTCATGACCAGTCCGAAAACAGGGTGCCGATTCCGCAGAATGGGGACCATGGGTCTCTGGAGCGCAACCACAAAGTTGATGAAGCTAAACCAAGTACAAAATGAATTTCTCACCGAATATAAAAGGCTTAAGGGTTTATGGGTCAACTTATTATGTCATGTATCTACGAGGCACAACATCAAGCAATGGCCCAAGGAAACAAAGCTGAAGAAGCATAACGAAGTTCAAAATGAATTTCTCACCAAGTATGAAAGGCTCAGGGCCCCGGCTCAATTTATTATGCTACAAGAGGGTGCTGGTACGCTTTGCACCCCAGAACTTCGGTTGGATCTAAGTTCAAAATCCGGCTTCAAATGATTGCACAGTGGTCAAAATACTGTTTTGGTGTGAAATCTCGGTGCATTGTGCCGAGGTTCAAGTGCATTTATTTGGTGACAGCCTGCATTTGTTTGGATTGACATGGAGAGCCCTGAGCTCCTTTTCAGAAGCACCAGGGCCATGAAAATAAATCTGAAGCGACAGTTTGAACTAAAATTTCGCTGGCTCTCCTTCCAGCAAGACCCCATCAAAATCCGGCTTGAAATGATTGCACAGTCATCAAAATACTGTTTTAGTGTGAAATCTCGGTGCATTGTGCTGAGGTTCACATGCATTTGTTTGGTGACGGCCTGCATTTGTTTGGATCGACATGGAGAGCCCTGAGCTCCTTTTCAAAAGCACCAGGGCCATGAAAATAAATCTGAAGCGACAGTTTGAACCCAAATTTTGCTATTTTTCATTCGGATTCATTCAATTATTAAAATCTATTCAAGGCAGAGTATCGTCAGGCGCCGGCGCTGGCCCAGGGAAAGTCGAAAAAGGACAAACCAGTCGCAGGTGAGTCTCTTGGTATCCACAGATTCCTATTCTGTTCTGACACCATCTCCAGTGCAACCAGCGACGTCACTTATGCCGCTTGGTCTTCTAAGGACATGTGGAAGTTCATCGTTCATGGTGAGTTTCTGACCGACTCAGAGACTAGTCTACTGATTGAAGAGCATTGTATTGTCGATCCTCGATGTAATCACATACTGTAAACTTTTCCAAAATATCATGGTTTTCAGTAGGACAGCTGTAGCACAATCAATACCGATTGATCTAGTTTTTGGATATGTTACTACAGGTGGCACATTTCTGTAGAGAATATTCTGACTGAACATGATTTGGTGCCCATTTTAGCTGGGGTCATATTCATATCAATGGCCCCGAGCGGGATCTGGATACAGACTGCAAATGAATCAGAGTCGACCAGTACCAAAGGAGTTGCAAGCTCTCTCACGACAAGGATGGGTTCCAAGCCACCGCCTCATCATCGGTCGACGAAGGAGTACGTTTTGGAGACGATACTGATAGCATGGAGGCAACGGAACCTCTGGACGTGGAAATCTCCGTCGCCCCACCCCCGGACGCAAACCATTCGGTCCCATTCCCCGACAACCAGTCCGACGCCACTCTGGAGGCTCCAGGTGGCCTGAAATATTTAGGTCGCCGACTCTTCAATACCGGATCAACGCCTACTGGCAGTATCTATCAATCCCTTACCAAGCAGGAAGAAATCAAAAAACGGGCGGAGTCAGTCCGCCGCGAGATGGATGATAGCTCGCGGGATGATTGAGTCAAGATGCGGCACAAACAGGGCTTAGTACAGGTCAATGTGGCGGTTGGGAACAGAAAGAGGTCTTTGGATGACAATGATGTACATACTCGACCGGTGCGTGAAGCACATCTGGAAGGCTACAATTACCTACAACTTCTCAGTACGGCGCTCCCGGCTCTGGGAAAACCTTGTTCATTCACTCGCAACAAACGTGGTGGCGATGCTTGAAATTTAGAAAGCGGCTCGAACGAGTTCGGAATCCGCCTCGCGTCGCTGTCTGTCGCCGTCAAGCCAGGCGACCGTTCATGCAGCTGATTACACTCTTGCATTTTGCTCCCTAGCAATTCTTGGCGAAGCACTCACTTATATCCAAAATCACAAATTCCTGCCTTTTCTGCCTGAAATTCCAAAGGGCTCCGAGCATGATGCTGGAATTGGACTGTCAGCGAGAAAATGCCATAATGAACACCCAAATTCACTGGACAAGTACAAAGCCATACGAGCCATGAGCCATATGGTGCGCACTGCGAAAAAGCCATCATATGGCTCAGATGGCTTGTGCGCAACCTCTCTATCTAGAGAGTGGATGGACTCCAGAGGTCCGAAAGAGGTACACACAATTTCGTTCGAGGGGGCCAAAATATTGAGAAGAATAAGGGCTCGTGGGAAAAACTTCGGAGGACCGTTTTTAAGCTCCTTCTGAGGTGCGGGATCTGAATCCGAGCCGAGATGTACCCCAAAAAGGCTGGTTCTTATGCTATACTATAAGCGGACTTTGATTGTCCGCGACTGTACCCATCGCCGAAATCTGTCAGAACTCCTGAGATGGCACTGAACATTGTCACAGTTAGCATCAGAGAATGGAGGTGGATGTCAATTAAAACATACCCTTTGTGGTCTTATGCTTGTAGACACTGACAGCCTCCTTGCCCACTTTGCTAGACGTGGGGGGTGTTTGCTGCCATTTATCAATCCAGTCATGAAAGGAGGCACTCAAACCAATGAAGTGGGTCCGCTTCAAACGGATCGAGTCGAATTATTGCATTCGGCTTCCTCTGCCGGTTGGTGGATCTCAATCCTCCAAATTTTATGCATTATGAGCCATTATGCATTTTGACAAATCCCACTGTAAATCTTCCTTTATTGGGGAGCTTGCTCCCCTGTTGTATTCAGATCCTATTTCCGTGTCACGTGGAACGCAAAAGTATCGGACCAGACCAGCAAAGAATGCGAAGTGTGAAATACACTTGTAATCCAGCGAGTTCCCCCTTTACTTATCCGGGCACGAATACAATTTTCCCCTTAAGTAAAATATCAAGTGAATATCCCTACGAGTTACATATCGGATGTATGGGTCACATTCACTATCCCGGTATTCTATGCTCTCTGGAATACATAAAACTCCATCGTAACAAAAATTTAGGTCGATAGGACCACTACCGCCAATGTGAGACTTGTTCTAAAGCCATACACCCGAAATTACCGAAATACAGTCAATGAATTTGCTCCGAGGTGCTTGAAGAAAATCCTTAGACGCCGTGCTTTGCGGATTCTCCGTGCGAATCGATTGAACCTACTTTTAAGGCAAACGGTTGAGAATTGAGTCCGGGGCGACTGTTCTAGTGAAAACGTGTCCAAAAAAAAAATCAGGCTGTGCCTTAACTTCTGCAAAGAGCTGTAAAATCAAGCTTCAACGAGAGAAACATCTTTCAGGTACTCAAAACGTCCCGAAATGAAAAAAAAGGAGGGAGACCTGGTTCTTGAAGTCTTCCCGGCGACTCAAGATGCAAGCCATGCAGCAATCTGTGTTCTCGAATGGGCATACCGGCTTGCATTTCACCCGCTCGCGCTTAACATCAAACCCACGCTCTTCAAGAACCTGCTGGAGACCTTCGGCATGTTATTCGAAAGTTTGTCGACCGTTCATGGCGGTTTATGGATGCCTATCGAATGGGTTTGACAGGAGATGCAGCCGCATGGGCTGTAAAGAAGTAGAAGGGGCATCGCCGCGTCTCTGAAGGGGCAATGGGATCGCTAGAGGCCATTTCCAAGTCCTAATGGCGCCTACCAAGCGCAGAATGTATCATATTTTTCGATGTTTTGGTCCAAAAATTTGGCCGCCCATTTCTCGTTGAAAAAAATCATTCGAACCGGATTTGGAGCCACCGCAGATTTAACCATCCGAGACCCGAAACGGGACCGAGGAAAGCGTCCCCGAAAGTTTATATAAAACCGATAATCTGCCATGAATTGCCCATCATCTTTGAATCATTCGGGGATCACTGGATTGGGCGCAACCTTGCCAGTTGCGCCGAGTTCCGAGGGATCACTGGACTGAGCGTAACCTTGCCAGTTGCGCCGAATCCTTTTATCTGGGTTCTGGGGGATCACTGGATTGGGCGCAACCTTGCCAGCTGCGCCGAGTCCTTATATTGTGGGTTCTGGGAGATCATTTGGATTGAGTGCAACCTTGCCAGTTGCACTGAGTCCTTATGTGGGTTCTAGGGGATCGATGGATTGAGCGCAACCTTGCCAGTTGTGCCGAATCCTTATACTGTGGGTTCTGGGGAATCACTGGATTGGGTGCAACCTTGCCAGTTGCGCCGAATCCGTTTATTTGGGTTCTGGGGGATCACTGGATTGAGCGCAACCTTGCCAGTTGCGCCGAGTTCTTATATTGTGGGTTCTGGGGGATCATTTGGGATTGAGTGCAACCTCGTTGTCGTCGCTGACCGCCCCCGTAGATCCCACCGCATCTTGGCCTCTGCTTCATGTATCATCGCCCGCCGTCGCCGTCGCCGTGCTTGCTGCATATCATTATTATTCCCTGTCTCAGTGTGTAACCTGTATATTGGTGAAGTACGTCCTCGCGCTCATCGAGCTTGTCGGGAGGTCGTGGCCCCCACGCAATGTCGGAAATGTTGGCGATCGCGACGGCGATCCAGGGGTACTCGCGTGCGCAGACGAGGGCAAGGCCATATTGAACAGGACCGTAAGCTGTTTCGGCAGGGAGAGAGCACTCTGGGATGATGCGGTCCCCCAGGATGAAGCTATATGGATCCCAAGGAAGAGGCATTGGGCGTGGCAGCACTAGCACGGGGACGGGCTCAGGGCGACCGGGAAGGGACATGAGGCCGGTGACGGTGAGCGGCAAGGATGGGGGTGGAACGGTGACGGCGACGGAAGCAGGACCACGAGGAGGAGCGGGAACAGGGACGTTGACCATCGTAACATCGTCCCGCAGCGCCAGAACTTTGGCGTGTGGGGCTGAGATGACCGTTCTCTTTGGGAGCGATCGCGGAAATGGCCGTGGCTCGCGGCATTGGGGCAATAGACGATGATTGCGCCGTCGAATCGTACACCACGGGTGTGTGGTGCGAAGGGCTGAAAGGTCGAGTGCCATGGGTAAGGAAGGTGAGGAAAAATGGTATGGACGGTACGGATGGTGTCGGGCACGTCGTCGAACCAGCGAAGAGGTGGGCTGGGGCAAAAAGACACAGGGGTGCAGATGAGGAGCAGGGGGGAGGCAGGGAGACTGGGAATGTGGGCATCCGGGACGGGAGGCGCAGACAACACCAAGATTGGGACTGTGGAGACAGCTAATGGAATAGGTTTGCTCACGTGGGCTTGGACTCGGGCTCGCCATGACTTCTCCTCCTCAACTTTCTGCTGCTGCTCCCTCCGTCGCTTCTCTTCTCTCTTCTTCTTCCCCCCGCCGTATTTGTCATGACACGTCACGAGGAAAATGGCGGTGAGTGCGAATGTGCGTCAAGGACGCGGTCGATAAGAGGTGCCGGTGCCGGTATAATTATAAGCTAAGGAGTTGATGGATGAGAGGAAGTCGGAAAAAAAGGCTGGAAAATCCGCTCGCAGTGGGTGCGAGAAAAGTCGATGAGATATCTATGATGCCGAGATGATGCAGAACGTCTATCTGGGCCGAAGGACACGTGGAGAAGAGCGAATCACACTCCAATCACCAAATGGAGAGGGTCTACGACCTCTCAGGGGAGATGAACCAGTGGGGCTCGCAGCAGGAGGGTGGAAGCAGGAAAGAAAACCCAATGTGATTGCTGATGATACACATCCCAATGTAATACTGCCAAACTACGCTAGCTGCTGCCAACCCGACTACAGCATCAAAAGTCATCTGCATGCCCCTGCGAGCCCCGATTCCGCACATGACCCCCCATCTGTCGCAACGGAATGCCATCTACGATATTCCACTCGACGACGCTCTCATCGTCATCTTCACTAACAATCGCTCCAATGTCTGTACCATATGCTCCTGTGTCGACGACCCCACGCATGTTCAGCATCAGGCGAGCGATAAGCACTGCAGACAGGCTGAGTAGCATTAATTTGAGTTTCCATTATAGTTGATATATAACTCACGCGCTCGCCAGCCATGCAAGACTACCAGCCAAGAAGGGCTTCCCATGGTTTAGCAGTTGACCGATGATTGACCACGGTACGTACATCGCCGAACTGTCGAACCAAGGTTGAGATTAGATTGAGCAAGTATCTCAATATGGACATACATAATACATTAGGGCAGGGGCAGGATGTTGGCCACATCCACCGCTGTAATTAGACTATTTCATTCATTTTTAGTTTTCGTATGAGCTTGATGGGCCTGATAAAATCAAGCTTACCAGAAATAAATGAACTCTAACCGTAAATTAATCGGCGCAAAAGTGTTAAGACTTTCAGAGGAGAGACATACCATCTATCACAAAACAATCCACACATGGGGAATGATCCGCCCGCCACCAATGCAAGATACCACGGAGAAGTGTAAAGCTAAAGATAAGCACATCACGGAAGAGCCTATCGTATGTCAGCTAAATATGGGATGCCATATATGCAACTCACCCTGCCTCCCATGCGCCTGCAATACCTGTTAAGGATTTTCCTCGTGATCAAGCAGTGGCGTCAAACCAATAAAAAATCACTCACAGATTGCTCTGCGAAAGGGAATCAAGCATAAGGAGACAAAAAGCGATAATGGTCCGTACAAATGCCACGAGAATCGAAAATGAAAACTCACAACACATGAGTAAGTATACACGGACTACACGGACTTCCAGGCAGCGGTGCTGTGGCATCGGTCGTGGTTCCTAGCCACTGCGATAAGTCAGTTACAATTAAAATCAATTACAGAATCACGTACCACACCTACGGCAAGGGATCCCAGGCCCACAACACTAAGGAGCACAAGGATGATCCGGTGGCGGTTGAACAGGGCATAGACACGAAGAGTGAGAATTGCTGTGCAACAAATAAGCCATATTGAAGAAGCTGTCTGAAGAACAGCGCACCATATATGATGATTTCCTGTACTATGAGAAAACTTTTATTTATCATAGGTAGCCACTTACAGCTAATCCACACTATGAGCTGCGGTCAATTCTGTCCATTGGTGAATAAACACATACATATTCATGTGGTTCTGGGGCTGAAGTCAACCCCAGCACAAGGGAAAGCTTTGGGACGCACCTCAGGTCCGAAATTCCCAAAGGTAGACACCACCACAATGATGTTTGTAGCGAGGGCCAGGTAGCGGATAAGCAGAAACCACGGCTTGGGATGACGCCAGATGAGATGGATTTCGGTGGGGAGCGTGAGGGTGTAGTCATAGAAGACAAGAACTGTTCCAAAATATGACAGACAGTCTCCATGACCAAATTCAGGTAGACATACCAGGACCTGCAGGTGAAGGCCAGTGGCTCAGCAGTTGTCTGCAGTTTTGGGCCAAGGACTCTGATGCCTCCATTGCCCTTGAGGGTTCCACAAGAGGTCGGGATGGGAGCAGAAGAGAGGTGAGTCAGTAAAAGAGACACACAAACAAACAATTTCATCATCAGGCCTGGGAAGAAAGCGGCCCAAACACCGGGAAAAATGCACGTGACTAAATCAAGCCAAGGTTCAAGTTTGAACAAGCGCTGGGGTGCCAGCTGATGCCGGGATCCAATTACAACACAAGGGAATTATGTTCCTTGTACCAACTTAGGTTCCAAGTCTCCCTCCCTCCCGTAAATATGGAACTTCAAATCACTACTATGGTGCAGGTCACCTAGCTGCCATGCAGAGCAACAGAGTTCCCTTTGACACTGTGGCACTGCTATTCCCGTAGTCACATCACCTCCAATTCAAATATGAATGAATCTGGTTGAAAGAAATGCTCTACCAAGTTCGGGTTTGGATTCGCCAATAGACGTCAGAGAGGCCATTAAGTTTATGGGTTCATAAAACTCGAATCAGGCAAAAAAGAACCAGCCTCAAAGACGAAAATCCAGTTACTGAAAAACACACGGAAATGTGATGTAATGGCTGCACAATTCCGGACTTTTTTTTGCCGCCATCGGAGGAGTAGTCCAGCAGAATTGTAGAACCTTTCGGAATGGGGAGTACATTGAATCCTCCTATAGTCCTGTGCTTAGTAGAGGATCCCTGCCAACTTATTTCGAGAACAACCAACTTGGTTGTTCATTGAATGTCCAGCCCTGAAGATCCAATGTTGAACTGCTATCTCCCTATTTTCTCCCTATTTATAAAGTTAAGCATTCTGTCCGTCTGAAGCTTTTAAACTCCGCTTGATTAGCGCACACCGGCGCTCGGATTACCACGCTTCCTCCACCCCTTTTGTCAATCTTTACCTGCGCTGCCATGCCTTCATCAACTTCTGCGCGAACTGAGAAGTGGCTTTTCCATCTCTCAACGCCTTTCTCACAATGTCCTGCTTCGGTCACTTCTTCTGCTGTATGTAAGGCACTTTATTTCAAAACCAAACACAGCTATTCCAAAGCCAAACATGGGCATTCTATTCCAAAGCCAAACACAACTATTGGAAAACCAAACATGGGGCACTCTATTTCAAGACCAAACACAGCTATTCCAAAGCCAAACACAGCCATTCTATTCCAAAACCAAACACAGCTATCAGAAAACCAAACACTGGGCACTCTATTTCAAAACCAAACACATCTATTGGAAAACCAAACACGAGGTACTTCATTTCAAAACCAAACACAGCTATTCCAAAGGCAAACATGGGCATTCTATTCCAAAACCAAACACAGCTATTGTAAAACCAAACACAGGGCACTCTACTTCAAACACACGTTACTCAAGTCTAACGGGTGCGCTATGTTGGTTGTCGCGAGGATATTCGCACCCTTCCCATGCTGGGGTGAAGCGCCTTGAGCTTTATGGGGGGCTGCCGTACTTCCTGCTGTGCTCTCCACGGTACACACAGCGTAAGGCTCCGCGCGAGTGGATCGCCCCGTCTGCATGTGCAGCGGGGCCGTAATTCCTGCTTGTGCGCACCACGGCACAAGTAGTGTACTGCCCCGCGCGGCGCGAGTGGCATCCGGGACACCGAGCGAGTATAAACGTCGAGGGGGTAACAGGATATCCGCAGCTCCTCTCTCTTCCTCGCCTTTCACTGCTCGCCAGTGTTAAGTTCTCTCGCCCACCGTCCTCTCCCTAGCACAATTCATACATGTAGCCATTTCGTAACTACTCAGATGTATTCTTCACGGTCAATGGTCAAATACCATCCAGAGCCGTCGCTGGCCGCGCTGGCGACGTGCTGCATCCTCCTTACACCACATGTGCCCTTCAACGCAAGCCAGTTAGAAACCAAACACAGCTCCTGGAAAACCAAACACAGGGCACTCTACTTCAAAAGCAAACACATCTATTGGAAAGCCAACTACAGCCATTCTATTTCAATACCAAATACAGCCATTGGAAAACCACACACGGGGCACTCTATTTCAAAACCAAACACAGCTATTGGAAAACCAAACACAGGGCACTCTACTTCAAAACCAAACACATCTATTGGAAAACCAAACACAAAGCACTTTATTTCAAAACCAAACACAGCTATTGGAAAGCCAAACACGGGGCACTCTATTCCAAAACCAAACACATCTATTGGAAAACCAACCACAAGGCACTTTATTTCAAAACCAAACACAGCTATTCCAAAGCCAAACACAGGCATTCTATTCCAAAACCAAACACAACTATTGGAAAACCAAACACGGGGCACTCTATTACAAAACCAAACACGGCTATTCCAAACCCAAACATGGGGCACTCTATTTCAAAACTGAACACAGCTATTGGAAAGCCAAACATGGGGCACTCTATTCCAAAACCAAACACATCTATTGGAAAACCAACCACAAGGCACTTTATTTCAAAACCAAACACAGCTATTCCAAAGCCAAACACAGGCATTCTATTCCAAAACCAAACACAACTATTGGAAAACCAAACACGGGGCACTCTATTTCAAACCCAAACACGGCTATTCCAAACCCAAACACGGGGCACTCTATTTCAAAAGCAAACCCATCTATTGTAAAACCAAACACAGGGCACTCTATTTCAAAACCAAACACAGCTATTGTAAAGCCAAACATCTATTCCAAACCAAACATGGGGCACTCTATTCCAAAACCAAACACATCTATTCCAAAGCCAAACATGGGGCACTCTATTTCGAAAGCAAACCCATCTATTGGAAAACCAAACACACAGCACTCTATTTCAAAACTGAACACAGCTATTCCAAAGCCAAACATGGGGCGCTCTATTTCAAAACCAAACACAGCTACTCCAAACCCAAACATGGGGCACTCTATTTCAAAACCGAACACAGCTATTGGAAAACCAAACACAGGGCACTCTATTCTAAAACTGAACACAGCTTTGGAAAGCCAAACATGGGGCACTCTATTTCAAAAGAAAACCCGTCTATTCCAAAGCCAAACACGGGGCTCCAAACTACGCCAGATTTCAGGACGCAAATCGAGAAGCCGTTTAGTACCATGCGCTTTCTCCAAGCAGGTGAGTCGGTCTTTTTTCAAGGTATCAAGGCTGGGTTTAGAGGTGCTAAGATATATATGATGCAGTAACTTGTCTTCCCGCTGCCATCCAGGAAGTAACGGGCCCACAGAGCCATTTTGATTCGTTCTGCATGTCAAATCTTGCGGTTCTGATAAGTGTCGACGAGCTCCCCGAAGACGAACAGGTAGACAATTTCGCCAACATATTCCGGATGATTTTCTGACAAATATTCGAGGACTGCGGCACAAAAGAGTCGAGTCGCAGCCGTATCGTCTTGCCGATCGAGTCGTTCGACATCCCGTTTGTACATCGGAGACTTGGGGTCCATGGCCATTTTGTATATTCGGCGAAATATGGCCATGAAGTTTCCGAACGTAAGCATGCGTGCTCCAGTGAATAAGGGATTGCGAAATGTTTTCAGCGCGTGTTTTGAGTCCTGTATCATGACGATCGGATATCCGCGGAAGAAGACGATGGAGAGCACGAGGTCGGGAGCACCGGGGATGGGATTGGTGATGGTATAACGTACGATTTTGTTCGTCTTCTCCACCAGCTTTCGTTGAAGCGAACGTGTACAATCACAGGTGTACGACGTGACCCGGATATTGCGGTCAAGCAGGCCGAATACGACCTTCAAGAGGGGGCCAAGCAGGTCGTCTGCCGACATGGAGTCGTGTATGGGCATTGCCGCCACGACCAGCAGAGCGATACCCGGAAGCGGGATACACTATTTTTGCATACATCGTCATTCTGAGAATTCGATTTTTCAGAAAACCGAAGATTATTTTATTGTGGGACAAAAATACAGGTGAGGTATGGGTTAAACCGTGTAGAATCTCATAAAAACGATAGGAGTTCACGGGAAAACTTTATTTGAAGTGATTCGGCCAAGATTTGGGTGCAGACAACAATGCTCATTTCTTTTTGCCGCCACTGTATATAACAACAATCCAGGAGACTGGTCGAGTACCGCGGCGATGACAATCACAATCTCAGACAAGATCTCAGAAGAACTATGTAGACATTTAACTTAGTGTGATGTGAGAATCATACATAGACAAACTGCAAATGAAGTACTTGAAGCTTGAAGTTGTGCCGCAGGCCCATGTTCAAGGTGATAATCTATAAGTGGAATTCTATTTCTCGCCGTATCAACATTCTTTGACGTCGTACCTCCGTTTGTTGGTTTATTTACGGGAAAGATTTGGTAGCGAGATATCAGAGGGGACGCGAGTGACTTGAGGTGGAGCAAGCGCTGCATGACATGTATTATACTGTACCGGCATGTATGTAGGCAACCTTCCGAGGTGCGTTACGCTTCAGAAGAGGTCTGAAGTTAGCAACCGGTTATCATAAAAGGCAATTTGATGCGCTGCAGGCCCGAAAATTGGTTTATGATTAGATCAGCTGGGCATTATCTGTCAGTGGCTGTACGGTTATCTGCCATGGCAAGCCGTAGCTTCATACTCGCGCACTCTGAACCTGTGAAATCAATACAGTAGCCATATGAGGGGAAATGAAGAAAGTCTGCCTGTTCAATTTTATTTTCTTCGCCCTGTAGACCTCACCGCGACTGGATGGCAGATAATAGTGCGTGGCAGATAAATTTTCCACGCCATTGTTATCTGCCATCCGCCACGACATCGACGTCTTGCAGCGTGGCGATGGTCGTCTTTTCCCTCAAACTATGTGTTTGGCTTCCCAAGGCATTCAGGAGCCCTCTCCCCTCGGTCTTTTGCACTGCGGGACACGACATTTATCGGCGAAGGCGCCGAAACAGGTTAGCGAAGAAATTTAGTCACTGACTGCCTCAAATCCTCACTAGCGGCCTAAAATCGCACTCAACTACACGGTTAACTATCCTTACTAGTATTCCTTCTTATCTGTGCAAAACTGGCCGTATTCTGCTTGGATTTGACGAATTTGGCTACTTTGTATCTGGTTTCTCGGTCCGACTCGGGCGTATGAGCTGGAGGATTAATGTACCATTCCATGGAGTGGAATGTGGCTTTCCTGGACTGGCTGGTGCGTGTACATTATCTTTTTTTAATGCAGCGACGTTAATTTCTGCTTCCGCAATGTAATTCAAGTTTTGTAAATATGTCTACAGGAATTGGAGGCCAACGATGCCGAATAGCAGCTGAGGCAGCGCACTGGACACGCGGACATCTCTCCGCGCACCGGATATAAATGGGCCACTACTTGAACCTCGTCTGGCGGCTTCGGGAATATACGTGCGATGTAATTGGTCAAATATTCCACTCAACCAAAGCGGCGCAGACCTGTTCTGCCCGTGCTTTTGCATTTCTGCAACCCGGAAAACCTGGTGCCCTTCGGAACAGCCTCAAATGCAATTTTAAGCCATTTCTTGAGCGTCGGAGGCTCGGTCGGTGTGTCTGCGACAATCTATATTCCATCTGTTTGCTGCCGAGGTGTCGCGAGCTCAATTCTACATGTTCCCGGTTGCCCGTTCCGTTCCATCGTACGGCGGTGCCTCATACATATTCTGGCTGTTTTTGTACTCTTTTCTATCACAATTCAATTACAGTTGTTCGGATAATCTGCCTGTAGTCAGTTCAAGTAAGACTCGTGGTCCCACTACCTTCTCCCTCTTTCTCCTTCCTTTTTTGATTTCTTTTTCGCATTTCCTTCTTTGGACCCCTAACCCTAACCCCCAAATAAGTACCTGGAAGCACTCGAAATTAGTACCCCGAAGTGCTATAAATCAGTACCCTGGCACACTGAAAAGCACTGTATAGAAGTGAAAAAATGAGCACAAGTACTACATATCAGTGCTTCAAGGTACTAATATATGGGAAGTAGGTACTAATTTCGAGTGCTTTTGGTACTAATTTTTGGGTGTGCTCGGGTACTAATTTGAAGTGCAGCCCATATTCGCAGTGTTGGATCTAACGCTCTCTCCGTGATCTATCTTGGGTTCTGTGCTGCGGGCCAAGCGGGATTGTATGGAACACCCGCGCCACACCATTCACATAATAACGAGGAGATCCGCAGAATCGGTAGGTATCGCGCTCGGAAAAGGGCTAGCTTCGAAATTATTTTGCCATTGACCATTATGTCCCCTGGGACTGGGTGTAGTTTGAAGCTAGCAAGAAGTAGGTTCCAAAATTGTGGTGAACCTGAGTTGCAGGCCCTCTTTCACGACCCCAAAAGTGCCAAAGATATGCGCTACCGTCGTGAAAAGGTTCGAGAAAGCTTGGCGAACCTCGACGAAAACGGTAATTTGAAGATCCCCGTGTACGAGGACAACCGCTGATTTGCGTCAATTGAGAAACGTCACAGCGTCAGTCAAACGTCAGTGCAACATCACAGCGTCACTTTCACCCTGCCCAGCACAACGAAAAAAAAACCCTTCAGACTGAAAAGATCGGCTACAGGCTTACAATAATACATAACAGTACATAACCCCCGCGAACCAAACACCGCGTCGGTGTCCCCATGACACGATTGGGCGCGAGATCAAACTACAACAAGTTATTGTGATAGTGCGGCGCAAATGAGATTCAGAAAAGGAAACCTGAACGAGAAAGAACTGTAGCGTTCTGGGTCATTGGTCAACACTGGGTGGTCTCATGTTGTGAACGGCGCAATTGAGATTGAGAAATGGAAATCTCAACGAGAAAGGGCCGTAGTGTTCAGGGTCATTGGCTGACATTGATTGGGTGGTCTCACAATGGTCTCATGTGGCGAACCATAGGACCCCAGATTATTTTTGTTATCGTGGGATCAAAGATTATTATGTCCGCACACCGGTACGTATATATCTGATCCAAAGTCTTACCCTTGAGCAGAAAAGGAAACTGAACGAGGAAGGGCCGTAGCGTTCTGGGTCATTGGCAGACATTGGGTGGTCTCACAATTGGGTGGACCCCGGATTATTTTTGTTATCGTGGGATCAAAGATTATGTCGGCACACAGAGACGTATATATGCCTCATGTTCTAAGTAATCCCAAGGTCTTATGCGCAACGACTCCATGCGGTTCTGACCCTGAATCTTTCACTTCCTAATTTCCAGTCTGTGGAAGCGGCGATACCGAGATCGCATTACTGGTCTGTGGTGAGGCGGTGGGCGAATCTGGGGTGGTGCTCAGTCCAGCCGAGCTAGATGTCCTCGTTGATCCAGCCAGCGTGCTAAATGCAAACACTGATGGACTACTATCGCTCCCCAGAGAGGAACCCGAACTCGTACTAGCCGTCGAAGGAGAAGTGCTCGGTGCGCTTGGTTGTCCTCCACTTCCCGTAGTGATCGATGCGGCACTGGACTTCGCAATGGCAGAGGTGCTGCTGGGCACTCCACCAGTCACCATGGAAGTAAGAGACCCGTTGGGCAGAATTGCTGAGTCTCCTGCATTAGACGTCACCGAGCGAGGAGGTTCGCCGGGCGCAGCTGTAGTCCCCTCTCCGGAATGTACTGCGCTTCCCAACACTGCACTGGATGATCCAGCATTGAGGCCTCCACTCGTCCCGGACATGGGGGACGGCTCTCTAGGTGTTTCGGATTTGGAGGTCAGAGACGCCGATGCACTTGTCAGAGAAACACCGGGTGTCGAGTCAGCAACCCTAGGAGTTTAGATTAATCATTTACCGTTGAGACGGTAATCCCCCCATTGAATCCGCGACTAATTAATCCGACTGAATTGGGAAATGGATTAAAAAGTGAGGTCTCCCAGGTTCGAACACAGAGGGCCGCCACAGAAAATACGGAACATAACCGTTACACTAAAGTAACCATAGCAGTGATAGTCAATATCGTGCATCCAGTACTGGAACGGATTGACAGACTTTCCTCGCTTTGGTTCATTAAAATTCTGTTTCCTCAGACTACGAAGTCTGGCCCAAACACTGACCCCCAAGATTAATCTTGATGAAATAGGATGAAAGAGTCATAAAACAGAATGAAAGCACTCATAAACCAGGATGACAAGAGTCATGGATTCCCGACCCAGCACAAAGAGCTACCTGAGTTAAAAGTTCACTTAAAACAGGGATCAAATTTTACAGCTGTTTGCAAATCTAATGGCACTTCCGATCATTTTGCAAATAAAGAGCAAATTAAATGCGCCAGATTGCCGTCCTCGTTTCTCGGCGAGTTCTCATCCGATTTCCTTGAAACTAGGTGCGTTCGAAAGCGGCGATGCGGGGCTTTCAGATCATATCCTGCTCAGCGAGGAAATAAGGTACCTTGAGTGACCGACAATTCCGGCTGCAGCTTAGCTGCAGTTAGGCTTCGGTGCTCCCTAAACCAAAGGTTTCGGGGACATCGAGTCCGTTCCCGAAAACAAAAGTATCGGCAACGGTTTCTGGAGAGCCGAAACCTTTTGTTTCTGGCTGCCAGAAACCATTCCCGAAACCAATGGTTTCAGGAACAGTTTCTGTGCTCCCAAAACAAAAGGTTTTGGGAATGGTATCGCAGTGGCGAATCGATTCAGAAAAGTCGCGCTGTCCTATTGCACTTGACCCGGGCCAGATTGAAGTAAAACTGCGTGCATGGTGCCCAGAACTCCAATTTGTGTGATGTGTCGGGTTTAAATGCGCTTCAATTGATGCGCCAGAATCACAGCCACCATTTCGGCTGGGAACACGGTTTGGGCCATATCTCGCTCAATACTGGTCCAATCTCCAAGCTCTCAGTGGCGAATCGATTCAGAAAAATCGCGCCGTTGCAATGCACCTAGCCCAGGCCAGATTGAGGTAAAACTTAACTTAGGGTTCGTAGCTAAGTGTGCTCCGGTTCAAGGAAAATTTATTTACCTTAATAATTTGCCCAAGCTCAAACCTCAAATTCCTACAACTGAAAACACTGCGTGCACAGTGCTGAGAAATCCAATTTGTGCGATTCAATTGACGTGCCAGAATCACAGCCACCATTTCGGCTGGGAACACTGTTTGCACCATATCTCGCTGAATACCTATCCGATCTCCAAGCCCTCAGTGGCGAATTGATTCAGAAAAATCGCGCCGTTCCAATGCACCTAGCCCGGGCCAGATTGAGGCAAAAACTGCGTGCACGGTGCTGAGAAATCCAATTTGTGCGATTCAATTGATGTACCAGGATCACTCACAGCCACCATTTCGGCTGGGAACACTGTTCACGCCATATCTCGGTCAATACTGGTCCAATCTCCAAGCTTTCAGTGGCGAATCCATTCAAAAAAAATCGCGCCGTTCCACTGCACCATATCTCGTTCAATACTGGTCCAATCTCCAAGCTCTCAGTGGCGAATCGATTCAGAAAAATTGCGCGGTCCTATTGCACTTGGCCCGGGCCAGATTGAAGCAAAACTGCGTGCACGGTGCTCAGAAACCCAATTTGTGCGATTCAATGACGCACCAAAATCACAGCCACCATTTCGGCTGGGAACACTGTTTGGGCCATCTCTCGCTCAATACTGGTCCAATCTCCAAGCTCTCAGTGGCGACTCGATTCAGAAAAATCGCGGCTTCCTATTGCACCTGGGAAAGTTCAAAACGTCCGGACATTTCGCCCAAAAAAAATCATGCATTTACACTCACTATCACCTCAGATTGTCCGCTGTGGCAGCTGCTAAAAGGCCGCGCGTCCCATTACGTTCGCTAAATAAAGACCTCTTGCTTGTTGACAAGTTGTTGACGTCGCCCTACGCCTCCCACCCTATATCCGAAATTTCAATGCCGACCCCTAGTCGTTGGGCCGTTCGAAGGTTTTACGGGTTTTTTGGGGTTTTTGAACCTCCAAAAACCTTGACAACGGATATGTCAAAAGACTGATGAGTGCAGTGGGTATACCTGGTCGTAGGGATGCTAGGTACTGTCCAGTACAACAAATCCTAAAGCTTGTGTTGCCCAGTGGTTGTACTCGTAACTCGTGAAAAGGGCTTGATGCTGGAAGTCCCTCGTTCGAAACCCGCGCAAATGTTTTTGAATGAGCTGTTGATTGGACCGTATTTTAAGTGTTCTGTTTAATTAAACGGTGTAAACCGACATTCAAACCCCGAATCGGCCGTTACACTCTCCCAGCAGCGGATATTGAACGCAACAGTGTTTAAACGGTGATTCACGTTGAGACGCTGATTGATTAATGAAAGGTCAAATAGATTCATCTGGACCAATTCAAGCAGGGAACAGTATCTGAGACGTACGAACTTACCATTTTAATTTCAGCTATCGGGATCTTTGGGAGTGGATTCTCGATATTGTATCCGATCCTACTCTCGCGGATTTGCTCCTTCGGTATCCCGTTGAGAAGTATGTCCGCGAGGAGGAAGGTCTGATTGTTCGACTGTATGATGATCTCAACACTGGGAAGCAATGGTGGGACGTTCAGGTTCGTCGTAATAATTATTTTATGCGCCGCTAACGGAATTTCGATGCAGGATAAACTCCCCGCGGCAATCAAGAGGCTATGGCCGGCCGTCATTCGCATGTCCGTAGATGGCTCCGACAAAGCCATCGCCGCCGCCATGGTTAGTGAACTGGAAGGAGAGACGGACGACGAAGCCAAGTCCTCCCCGGATAACGAGCCACCCCTGTACGCAGATGCGCACTGGAAGCTCGGTTCTCCGGTGCGGTTAACCACGTAAATCACCCTCGAGGACTGTATGCACGGCAATAAATTTGATTCCGGCTTCAATAACAAATTAGCAGTTTTCCGAGTTTGCAAACTTTAGTACCAATAATATAAAATGGAATCTGGATGCACGGACTCGGATCAGGCAAGCTTGCCCCACCTGTAGCCGGGTACCGGCATACAAAATTACACCTATTCAACTCAGGTTGCTAACTAACTCCATACACACTCAATCCCATAACTTGAGTGACTCGGCGAAATCTATTGCATATTTATGATCGCTGTGTCTCATATTTACCAGATGTTTGGAGGACTTTTGCAAGCGTTTAGAAATCACAGTAGTGATGACGTTCGCCGAAGGATTCATTTTGTAGACACACAATGAAGGAAAGTGTTGAATTTCCGCTGCTTCCCAGAGCAAAGGGAGGAGATTATCATCGTAGACTGGAAGGCCCAGAAATGCGTAGTCTTCCGATCGTGGGCCAAGTCCAACATATGTCGTCAACGTCCGTAACTGTGACATGTTGACCTCCCATTTCCCTGATTCTACTGCGTTGGTGTTGCTTCGTCGACGGTCAACATCAATGGCTGAATCTATTTCATCAGATATTTGAGTGCCGGTATCAGTTGCTAATGCACTGTGCAAATCCGGGGGTGTGCCCGCTTGGAGTGCATCAATTTAGACTATAACCGCGCAAAGGAAATAAATATCTGGCATGTTGCATTCAACGAATTGAGCATAGAGGATATCAATAAACAAAAATTGGAGGTCCTAAGATTTTTGGCTAGTATGTATCCTCTAATTTCAATAGTATGTGACACCGACCAAGTTGGGTGGTTTTCGAGTCACGAGTGCTTCCGTTAGGTGCCTGCACTTCAATCTTAGCTGTGTGACTTCCCTGGATAAGTTCTCGTTAACATGGCAGATATGACGTAAAGGCGGCGTGGATGTATCTGGTACTGGAGGGGATGGTGGACCAGCTTGCGGGGCATCTGGAACTCCTCACCACAATCGGGCTGAGGATCGACAAAAGAAATTGAGATGTGGATTTGAATTACTGACCTTGCTTGGTATGTGCAATGTAATCTTTCGAGCACATGTGACTCGCTGTGCACCACAAGTTGTTTCAAGTCTGCGAGCTCTTCCTCACATGCCCCCCACCGACATGTCTATGCAGAGGAATACATAGAATCAGGAGATATGTTTATTAGGCTTCTTCACTCACGAACCGCCTCTCATTCTCCTGCACATGAACCTCGTGGCATTATTGGCCGGTTCCAGAGTCGCCCCCCAAACTGTTTCACCCAAATGAAGAGATTTGCATGAGCCAATCTTCTGACCACCACAATCTCGGGATAGTTGTGCCCCAGTTTCATCATCTTTGAAACGCGTGACCTGACATCATAATCCCCGCCCGAAAAAGAAAGAATTTGCAGGAATGGACGGCCCTGATCATTGGTAACATTTACAGCTATCCAGATCCCGCTTGGGGCCTTTATTGCGCCTTCCAAAGGGCATTCAGTCGATTACATTTTGACACGCGTGATCACAAAGCTTTACATTTTGAAACGCGTGACTTGACATCATAATTCCCGCCCGAAAAATCAAGAAAAAAAAGCGACGCGTAAGCAAGCGCGGAACACGCGATTTTGGGTCTGGGTGTCAATTGCAGGAATGGATGGCCCTGATCATTGGGAAGATTTCCGCTCGGGACCTTCATTGCGCCTTCCAAAGGGCATTCAATCCTTTACATTTTGAAATGCGTGATCACAAAGCTTTAGATTTTGAAACGCGTGACTTGACATCATAATCCCCGCCGTTATTGTTGACTCCGTGGAGGCGGTGATGAAGCATGTGAAGCTCTCCATGGAGGCCTGTATTCATAGTGAACTCGAATCTTCGGTCCGTGTCCGAGACCTCCTATTCGTGGTGATTTTAAATGAATTTCTGTTCCGTGTTCGCGTTGTTCTTCCGTCTTTTCCGTCTTTCAGTCTCGGGGGCTTCACCAACTGGAAGCCATCAGTGGAAGGCATTCAACGACTGGAAGCGGACAGTATAACGAGGTTGTGGGCCGCCTCGGGGTGGGAATCTGACGATCTGCTCGCCTCCGCCCGTCCGCTATCTCCCGCGTCCGACCAACCCGCCGCAGTTGGGATGCTCGTCCCAAACTAAACGCCTCATTTGACGATTCAGATCCAGGTGCCCCGCGTCGAATAGAAGTCAATATAGGAGTGAAATGAGGCCAGAAAATGATTGTAGAAGCAAGAAATCCGAATGCGCCGCAAAAAAAGTGTCGTCGTCATCCGGGCCTCAGAATGACTGGTGGCCAGCCAGGGCAGCCGTGGTGGGTTCGAATAGCGCTCTAATCACCATATGGAGCAGGGCGAGCGGGTCCGAGGCACCGGGAGACCGTAGGGAGCAGCGGCGCGGGTGGTGCGTGGAGGTCGTGGTCAAGGTCTACGCAATGACAGGTGCCCTAACACGACCACACAGGTGCCTCGGACCGACCCATTCTCAGTCTTACTGGTCCATCGGAGGCACTATTGCGCTTTCCAGAGCCCAACTACTGGTTTAAATTTTGAACCACGTGACCCTATTGCCTTTTCAATGGTCCACATTTTGAAATGCGTGACTTGACATCCTGCAAAGCATTTCAATTCTAATGTAGTCCCTGGGCGGACCATTGAAAAGGCAATAGGGTCACACGGTTCAAAATGTAAACCAGCTGTAAATGTTCACATATCCATTCCTGAGACACGCGGCTTAGGCTTTGTCTTGTCTTCAAAAAGGGAGAGAAGTCCTTGATCGGCAACTATAGACCGGTGACTCTCTTAAACTGTGATTACAAGGTGATGATGAAGACTTATTCATTACGGTCAATGAATGTAGCCCCGTCTAGGCCGGATTTGTGAAGGGAAAGAAAATTGAGGATCAAGTCAAGCTCGCAAAATTCCTCTTGAACTATGCAGAAGTTGCAGAGGAGGATGGGGTCATGGTAGCCCTCCATCACGAGAAAGCTTACGACAGAATTAACCATAGATACCTGCTGCGTGTCCTGCAACACATGGGCTTCCCACCAAAGTTTTGCAACACAATTAAAAGTCTTTATACAAATTCTGAGACAGTTGTAATGATTAACGGGGAGATGAGGGAGCCCTTCGCAGTCACTTGCAGTGTAAGGCAAGGAGACCCACTCCCCTGCTTATTATTTAGCCTGGCCATTGAACCTCTAGCTTTTTTGAGAAGAAATTCGGACCTTAAAGGAATCAAAGTAAGGGTGTGTATCGATATACCAAGGTCTCATACGAGTTGGAAGTGGGAACAAAAGGTGAAGCCTATGCTGAGCCTATGTATTGCATTGGCTTCCAGTGCACAGTATGAATGCTTGAGTGTACTGGCTATTTTGTCTCTCGTAGTATTTTGGACAATCCCCAGGTCGCGAGTTCGAATTTGATCAGTTGCCATAATTTAAACAATTTATTTGAGTAGTCCTTAGTTATGATACAGTGCCCATCACCACTTCTCCAACACCTGTTTTTCGACCCCAAGAAAAATTTTGGGAAATTTTTCTGATTTTCTGAGCCAGGAAACCGGCCAAAAGAAAGTGATTTACATCGAGATCTCATTTTTTCCCACGGTGTTTCACTTTTTCGAGGTTTAAAAAAAATTAAGTGTCTCCAGATGGCTTTCTTTGGCCTCTGAGGACATATAGCTCATCTGTGAATGCTATCCATGTGTTTATATGTCACCTAGATGTGTCCTTGGGTCCCCAGGGACTGACCACTGAAATGGGATCACCCAGACCTATGTGGCACGTGACTCTTAACCCTACCCAAAAGGGAATATGATACCATCATTAGGGTTTGTTTCACCAAAAAAGTAAAAGTTGTCGGAATGACTTGTAAAGCACAAGATATGTTCTTTGCTATCCATTTGAGTGTTTCCAGGTTAGCCAGTTAACCTATGACTAACACGGAACGTACATTGCCGAACTGATGCGCGAATTATCGTAGTACTATTAGACAGACAATATATAACATGTGGGCCATTGACGCACATAATAAATCAGGATATTAGCCACGTCCACTGCAGCTATGAGACTATTATTTCATTCATGAGTATACGGGATTCCATCTCAACGTGAATAACCCCACCAAAAATAGACAAATCCTAATCGTCAATTAATCAGAAGTAAGCGTTAAGACACACATAGGATTTCTAGAGAAGAGACGCACCATCTAGGACAAAACAGTTCACAAACCGGGAGTGATAGTTTTCATGCCGCCAATGCAATATACCACGCAGAAGTGTGAATGCAAAAATAAGTAAGTCTTGGAAGAGCCTGTGGTGTGTCAACCTACAGATCTGATATTCCATGTCTGTGACTCACCCTGCCTCCCACGCGCCTGCGATGCCTGTGCAGATTTTCACTAGTAATCAGGTAGTGGCATCAAATTCAGGAGAAAACCCACGGATTGCTCTGCCCAACAAAATCAATCAAAGGATGCGCGGATTGGACGAGATGAGAAAAAATGATGGATAATAGTCCAGGCAAATTCTACGAGAATCGAAAAGCAGACTCATGAGACATGAGAAAGCATGCACAAACTTCCGGGGAGCGGAGCCGCGGTGTCGGTGGTGCTTCCGAGCCACTGCACTTGGTGTTAGATTCAATTCAAATGAACCATAAGAGTATGCACTACTCCTATGGCAAGGGATCCCAAGCCTCCAAGACTGAGAGGCCCGAGGATGACTCTGTTGCGGTTGAACAAGGCGTAGACACGCAGAGTGAGAATTGCTGTGAAGTAAAATGCAAGAGTGTAATCAGCTTGCAACATGGACCGAGTATATGAAAAGCAGTGAACTGTATATGATGATGTCCTGAACCAGGAGAAAGATTTTCTGCATCAGACCTAGCACCTTACAGCTATTCCGCACTTCAAGCTCCAGACAATCTTTTTCCCTTGGGGACGTACATATCCATCTGTTCCACCAAAATGAACAACTGGTGGCAATCTCATGATTGCCACACACCTGAGATCTGAAGGTTCCAAAGGTAAGCACCACCATGGTGAAGTTTGTACTGAGGGCCAGGTAGCAGACAAGGAGGAACCAAGGGTTCGGCTGCGGCCACACAATGTGTATTTCAGTGGGAAGAGTAAGCAGATAGTCATAGAGGAGGAGGACTGCATGGAAATATGAAAGTCTTATAGACTGAATTCAGATTTAGACATACCAAGGCCTGCAAGCAAAGGCCACTTGTTCAGCTGTTTTCCAGAATTTTGGGACATGGACTCTGTGGCCTCCATTGCTCCTGAGGGGCTCATAGACAAGGTTGCGTCTTGTTGCTAGTGGTATGGATGCCTTTGAATGAGAGTGGCAAAGGGAGGTGAGTCAATGGTGGGAGGAAAAAAGAGATACAAACAAAGGCCTGGGAAGCGGAGGAAGTGCTGCCCAAATATGCCATAAGCTGACAAATACACACGTGATCCAATCAGGCCAGCATGCAAGGTTTGAACAAGCACTGGGGCCAATTACAGCACACGAAGTAAATCAATTTTGTTGTAACATCTGTTTATAAAACAAACGTGAAGGTCCGATCCCTCACAATTTTTCCAGTGCTTCAACACAGCTGCATTGCCCATCACAACACTTCAAGGCACATCTATGCGCCCAAGCCAGAGGGGATGTCAAGGCCCGACGTGACACGTGGCACCCGGTCTCTATCGGGACTCGCTTATTCGAAGCGAGGCGTCACTTGGCGCAAGTCGGAGCTAGGTTCGGAGCAAGCCTGTCTCCGCACCGGCGAGCCGGTGAATCTCGGAGATTCCCTGCGAAGCACGTGAATGTCACGTGTGCTGAGAACGGCGGCTTGATCCGAACCTAAGTCGGAGCAATTGACCCAGCGGGTTTTTACGCTCACGTGATTTTTGAGCCGGGCGGTCTACCTGACAGCTCAGTTACCATAACCAGCATTGGACGCTTCGCCGAGCGGTAATTGATAGTTGATAGTGATATCTTTTATTTTGCCGAAGTCCGGTGTTCGATTCCGTCCGCTGTCCTATTTTTTGTTATTATATTACCACTTCCTCTGCGCAGCAGGCCCAGCGGCGAGCGTCAAGAGGGGTCCGCGGGGGTCTCCCCGGCGCTAGAAATATAAATACCCTCGGAATAAGGTCTGATAATTAAAATACACTCGAGAAAAAATATTTCTCAAGTCCCACGCAGTGGGCCTCGCGGCGGGTGTCCAGAGGTCCGTGGGGGTGTCCCCCGCGCCAAAGTTGAGAATAAAGTCAAAAAATTAAAAATATTGATAAAGCATTGGATAATTCGACTCAGATATGCCGTCAGGCAAGAGGAGCGGGGCCTCTGGGAGAACACTGTTCCTCCAGACATTAATATACCCACAATGGCTCAAGATATGGGTGAAAACACACTTCACATCAAGATCATTTCTTAAAAAGGAAAAATATCACGTGAGCATAAAAATGTGCTGCCTGCAGCACCACACCACGCAATATCCCACTCTGTCGCGCATGGCACGCGACTAGAACACTTCCGGTTTACAGAAAGAGGTGGCCCACCCGGCCGTCGACGTCGGCTCTGGCCTGGACTAGTGAAAGCCACAAACAAATGGGGCATTTTCTTTTGTAAGCAGCCGTTGTATCCTAATTGATAAGGCAAAAGCTGTCTGTCTGAGTGAGAATTATGCAAAAAGTCTTGTCAAGTTGTCCTGTCCCCCTTCTAGGTATAAGCATGATGACACAAAGATCAATGGTTTCAAGGAGTTATCCCAGTGTACAAAGCAAGCTAAATTACACTTTCGCCCCTGGGCCTCCAAAAGTCTTCCAAGCCGAGGTCGCCGATACCACAAGCAGCCTGTCAGCCACCCATGCCCAGCTGTAGAACCCAGTAGACGCCTGAAAGCTATCAGTATCAGCACGCTGGCTCCGACATGCATCGATACACGACGCGGTGAGGATGCCAGAGGTACAAGTAGTACAGCAAAGGAGAGCTTTGACCCGAAAGAAGACGCGCCCAGGAGAGGGAAGCAGACGACGTGTCACTTTGCATTGCACTCATTGAAATCAATTTCTCGAGTCCAACCCTCTGAAAAACTAGCTCGGAGTACGAAGCTATCGAGCTGTAGGTGAGATGCGAAGAGGAGCGACGACGGACGAAGATGTACTAGAGAGTTTTTAGAGGCGGAACCCACTACTTTTGGGAAAGGTTTCGTCGGAAACACTCATCCGGATATACTCCGAACCATATTCTTCATGGTTGGGCTGGTGGCAATTGCTACAGTACGTGCCAAGTATTCAAGAAGTAAGGCGAGACTTCTACTTGGAGTATGGTTACTTCGCCAAGACACCTCTGGATACATATGTCTCTTGAGCGCAGTGGAAGTCAGCACGCGATAGTGCACTTCCGAATCAGCCCATCCCACATGTCCTCAGAGATGCCCTGTCCCGAAATCCCGAAATGAATTTGCGTAGAAACTTCGCTTCCTGCCCTTCCGGCTCAAGAGGAAGAGGGCAGGGGCCAGGATACGACACGGACTCCATGAGGATACTGGATGGTCCGGCATCCGCATTGCGGGCAGGGACACGAGCAGGGGCTGTTTAAACTTGACGACGCGGATAAATATCGTCAATCATACTCGCTGCTCGTAAAAAATGGCAACCCACAAAGTCGAATTTTAAGAGTTTGAATAATTATCTCTGGGCCTGGCTAGGACCCTTACTTCTATGTGACAGATGATCAGCGCATTTTGGCACCGTTGCCTTGGTCCTTCATGTCCAAACTGTTGCTCTGATCGATCATGTCTGGCACCGGCAACTAGCTCTACACAGCCTTTATTTACATACATATATAAAGCTTACTCTTCTTTCACTTGGTTCTTTCCGCAGACATGAGCCGCGATAAGAAATACGGCGACTCCCAATTGGCGGTCTTCACGCCAATAAAAATGCCCAGGGGGCATGTTGGAGTTTCTGGTTCAAGGAGTTCAATCCTTATATTCAAGCAATAATTCGGTTCAGTCCAAGTAAGATTTACACGAGGGCGGTGAAGCCGGGTGGTACAAGCTCGTGAGGAATTCCCACTGTAACTAATGTATATATACTACTGCTGTGAGTCATTTCAAGTCATAAGTAAATTGTTCCATAGTATTTCTGAATATTCTCCGATGTTCCAACTGAGTCCTGATGATTCACAATGAGTCGGCAACTTCGCCGAGATACCCGAGCCTCGGGGATGTGCCCGAGTGCTCATATCCCAACACTCCCTCTCAATCGGGCACATTACCTTCCCAAAAAATCCTTCGAGTATTCCTGGGAGACTTCAAGCTCCCTCTCGTGTTGAGCATTCGAGCTCCTGCAATTCGGTCTTCGAGCCAACCCTCTCCGAGTTCGATCGGATCGATTCCGATTCAATTTGTGTAACGACGTGCGACAATTTTTTTTGCACTGGCCCCGACCAAGGACTACAGGCTCATCCTCAGCATCCGACGCCTCCGGAGTTCCCGATCGGGCGATTCCACCATCATCGCCGACGGCGAAATTGTCCTCAATGCCAGACCCGCCCGAGGAAAGGGGAGGAACGGCGAGGGAAGAAATTCGTGTTCGTGGACCTGCGGAATCATGAAAAATTCCGCGACGATTTTTTTGAGTCCAGTCAAAACTGTCGTGGCACCGCTTTATAGCCTCTATTTGCTTCTCCCAGAGTGTGATTGCTTGTAGGGGAGGGTCCGGGAAATCCCGCACAGTGATCTCGGTACGCAATCAACTGGTTTTAGGTCTCGTACACGGAGCCAGTCTAAAACGGGGTAAACAGCTGGACTGAGGATTCTAAGTTCATGAGCCTCTTGATGAGCTGCTGGATCTATAGCCATCATGTTACTAGTCTCTCGTACTCGTCATGACCAAAAGTAACCGGAAATTAGGAATGGGCCTGCCACTTGAGAAAGCAGGTGGCTCACACAAAACACCATCCATTCTGCTTTCATTGTGCTAGATTATCCGTTTAATCATTTTTGTGATCAAGGGTGTGATTTTTCTGCCCGTTAATTTATTCACCGAGGCCCGTAGGATGGCCTGTGAGCTATACAATCTCGTGGATTCTAATATATGTAACGCCATTTACGAGCCCTTAAGACCTTAAGTA
Source organism: Mycena leptocephala (assembly GCA_029378395.1). NCBI lineage: Eukaryota > Fungi > Basidiomycota > Agaricomycetes > Agaricales > Mycenaceae > Mycena > Mycena leptocephala. The sequence goes on from JARJLF010000008.1 coordinate 521,018, forward strand.
ATATGGTTACGACAATTGTTAATTGCAGAATGCAGTTATTTTCAAAATTTAATGCTATGCTAAGTGTGAGACCCCATACCTCAAGTTTAACTGCCATATCCAATGCCAAATTTCGTGAAGACTAAAATCTGTCCAGAAGAAGGGGAAAAACCTGGGTTATGTGCCCCTGAAACGAAATTTCCGGTTACTTTTGGTCATGACGAGTAATGTATTTCGGCTCTTTGTTTTTTTTCTTTTCTTCGTGCAAAAGTGGGATGAGTACAAATTTTAAGCTGGAATCATGTTCCCCATGAGGCAATAAGTCCTGTGGAGTATCACAGCCTTATTCATGTTTGAATCGAAAAAAGGCTGTTTTTATTCTCAACAAGTGTCAATACGTTGCTCCAGGACTGTGGACTGAATTCTTTTCAATACCATCCATAGTATGTATTGAAAGAGAGCATCGCAAAGTATTTCCAACACTTCAGTGCCTTTTTGGATTAAAGGGATGTAGTAAATCATTGCTTGAACAGGGTTTTACGTTGAGACGCAGGTTGTTTAAACAAACTTTGTATGGTTACTGCCCTGAGGCTGAGATACGATATAAAGCGCATTTCGTTGACCCTATTTTCTCACCCCTAGGGTCCCCGATTATGATATTGCACGCAGCAAGTCTGGTTGACGCACAGAAGCACATGCTAGATATAATAGTTCAAATGATCTAGTTTTTTTGATATGTTGTATCTGAGAGTATTCTGGAGGGCAGGAGATACCGGGATTTCTCATATGACCTTCACTTTCGATGTATTGTACATTGTGATAAACACAATTCCCTCCCACCAAATCTCTGGAAGAAGCACAAGTCATATAAGAAATCCCGGTGTCCCCTGCCCTCCGGAATACTCTCAGATACAACATATCAAAAAAACTAGATCATTTGAACTATTATATCTAGCATGTGAACCGTCCTACTGAAACAGTCAAATTTGAGCTATTAGGGTATCCTCGGGGGACTAATAAAAATCGCAAGATGCCATGCCCTCCGGATTCCCAATGCCAACACAATGAGCATATTCTCAAGCAAAACGGTTGAGAATTGATCTCAGGAGAGCCATCCGACGGAAAATTCGTTGAAAACAGAAAAAACGGGCTGCGCCCCAACTTCCACAAACAGCTGTAATTCAGTTTCATTCCGTTGTCGTGTCGGAAAAATCCAAAATGTATGACACGCACCGACCTGGGCATGTCAGATCAAATGAGACGGTCAGGATTTTTGAGGGTTGAAGAGCGTCAGAAAACCCGGATGATCCCTGATCAGCATGACCGACCTGATCAGCCTGATACTGCCTGATCAGCCTGACCGAACCCCCGAGCGTGGCTCGGAAAACTGCCCCCCAAAGATGTATATAAGCAGCACAATTTACCCTGCATCCCAATCAATTCTCCTCTCACACTACCTACGACACCTCTTTGATGGCGTCAGTCTTCGCTATATTCCCGCAATTGTCGGTCTTCCGTGTTTAAGATGACATGCGCTCTGTATTTTGCATTGCCATTCCCGGTATCGGGCACATGAATGCCATGTCCATCCCGTTAGAGGCCCAGTGTGTGCCTCAACGGGTCGACAAGGCTGGACAATTCCAGCTCCATTGAGCGCTGTGTCCACCTCGTTAGAGGCCCAGTGTGCGCCTCGATGGGTCGACATGGCGTGAGCACCCTGTCCATCCCGTTAGAGGCCCAGTGTGCGCCTCGACGGGTCGACATGGGAGCGATTCCCCCCTCGATCTACCTTCACGGGTGGACACTCTGAACATAGTGTCCAGCGAAATTTTTGTCGGTAATTGATGAACCATTTCCATATTGCTGTTAGCCTCAACCAGTGCCAGACTCCACATTGTCTCTCAGAGATCCCTATGCCTCATCGTATCCGACCTGCTGCCCACCCCCGCCGACGGCGCACGTTCTTCTCCTGTGCCTCGTTTCCTCCAGCTAACGATTTACACAGATGAGGCAATGCCTAGATTGGATTATGCAATTTCTAAAAGCTCAACCAAATCGCCGCTGGAAAGCTTTCCAAAGCTTATCCCTGCTGCCCCCAGCCCCTTTGCACTCTGCCCCCGTTTCAATTAGGTGTCCCCATCCACGTCCTTGGTGAGTCTTGGATCGGTTGTTACCTCGCTTATCCTAACTGCATCATCAGTCATCAAACTTTTTGACAGTGAGTTCTCCTCCCCGCCTAATGCATCATCTCACATGTCCTTCAGTTCCGACTTCGACTCGAGCCCTCGCCATGCCCAAGAGACAGCGTCTCCAGAATCGGGCCAAGCACCGCGCAACGCTGAGGGGCGTTCAATCTGCATAAAAGCTGAGAAGATAGTCAGCGATCGGGGACCTAAAGGGATGCGGGATAGCAAACCGGTGGGACAACCCTCATGAGTGCTGATGAATCTGAAACGCGCCATCTGGACTGGCATCCCATCATGCCGTCCAGCTCTGGCGACGTGGGTGGTTAAGGCATGGTAGTTCGATTGGGTGGTGCTCAAGGAGAGGAGTTGTGGTATGATGTTCGAACGTGTAACAGATTTGTTCAATTTATTGCTCGCTCTCAGAAGTTTTCGCCTTTCTGTGGCTTAATGCAGCTGGCGTGTCCTTCCTGAAGAAAACAGCTCTGATTAACTGAATGAATTCAGGGGGAAAATCCATACCCACTGAGGTTTCTCGACTCTGGTGTATTCATTATCTCCGTTCGCCGGTGGTTAAATTTTGCTGGAACATCATGTTCAAAGGGAGCAGCTATCTATGTAGGTCATAGTCCGGGATGATTTAACAAAGCGAGGTGTTGGATTTAAATACTTCCCAATTAGGCAACGGTCAACTGAACCATGCAGCTTAACAGTACAAATCAACTGTGGGATTTGCACACCTGCAGGGACTGGGTAGACTTGTTACCAGGCTGCCTGGTGACGGCAATTCTTAGTGCAAGCACTTTGCTGTGGGCAAAGGTGGCAGATGTATGATGAAATTTATTGTCAAAAATTATTTACATGTTGCTTTGCACAATGTGCATTGAACATGTACTCCTATTTCGAACACAGGAACACAGAAAATGTACAATGAACACACAGATAGTCTACCTAGGGTACAAATTTGACATCCTATGCCAGAGCACTTTTCAATCTTCAACTTCCTCGTTTTGTACTTGTTACCGACTGGTGCGCTCACAATCTAATCAAATGTCATCTTAGCGTTATCGCCATCATCCCAACTTCAATAGCCGATCCCAAGCCGTCCCACACTTGATGTCAAACCACCACCACAAATTCCACTCCCACTCCCACTCCCAAGCCCAATCCCTATTCCACTCCCAAGCCTGTGGCGAACCACTCTTTGAACTCATGCTTGAGCACGGTGCGTGATGCGGAAATCCCACTGCGGAACGCTTCTCTTTACTCAAAACCATTGATCTTTTGGAAGGCCATAGTTTTTGACTTTTCCCGGTTTGTTCTCTTATCATATCTGGCCCCAACTCTCAGTCATATTGCACTCTCTTGCAGTCATGTCTTCTTCAGGTACGAGATTCCCCCCCTTCTCATCCGAATTTATCTGACTGCTGCATCGCTCAAGACAACAATCCATTCATTGGTTTCTGTGCTTTCTCAAAACCATTTCTTTCAGAAATCCCCATTCAAATCACGGTAGACGGCGGGACCGAGCCACAATATATGTTCCAACTTCATGAACAGCTTCGGTATACCAATGTTCAATTGTGCTGTTGTTCTGGATAATACACTGATTGTATGTAGGGCTCAATTCCTTCCTGACATCTCATCCACCGACGCACCTGCATGTGTCGCTCTGAAAAGCTCCGACAACATCCCGATCGAAGCACTCTGGAGTTATTTCTTGAAATACACGGGGCACGGCTTAAAGGCGGCCACTCTCCTTGGCAAGACGGAGAACTACATCAATGTTGCAAACGAGCTTCACATGTGCGTTGTTAAATTTTGTGTTGTATTATTTTTGATTGCATGCGGAATAGAGATCTATTCCATTGGCTGTGGTCCAGAATCGTGCAAAATGTCAACCAACTTGTGCGATACTGGAACACCCACAAAACTCGAAAGCAGAGCAATAAGTATTTGCCCTCGGGTGTTGCACCTGAGGAGGTCTTTCAGCATCCTGAGAGCTTTGGGCTTCGCCACGCAGGCATTCCGTTGGATCTCAATGTGGTCCGCGAACTTCGAAATACGCTTCCAAAGTCCAGGGCGGACTGCTTTCGTTGGGTTCCGCTTGACTTTGATTTACGTGCGGTTGTGGCTTACAAATCTCTGGGAAGCCCGGAATTGACAATTTCGGCGGGGTGGACCATTTACCGCAGAATTCTGGCCATATTGTAGTACGAGAATAGTATGTACTTACATTCATTGCCGTCAGTACTGCTAAATCAATATATGCGACATGTTGATGCCTGATGTCAAAAATCAAATTCAACCTCGGCCTTTAGGCCCACCCTAATGCATGACGAAATCCAATGTTTTTGCGAACCAAGTACGCCGTACAACGATACAGCCGACCTCCACGTAAGTACGCAAGTCGGGTTCAGTGTGCATAGCAATGTCCATAGCAACTGCGGCCTACCTACCAACCTACCTGAAGTCGGCTAGGTCCCAAAAATTGGCTTTCCGCCGCTACTTATGAATAAATTACAGATGTGTTGGCTTTGATTCCGGAGCTGTATATGCCAGCACACAAGAGGATCACTAAACAAGTTGCTAATCAATGCCGTAGCGGGTGAAGAGCTAAAGGGTCGCAAAAGGGAATGAGTACATAAAATCAGGCTGGTCGATCTGAGTTTGAATTTGGATAACGAGCAGCTGACCCGATTTGCTTATTCCGGACCGCGCTTCCGTGCGGGCGGGATCAGATGCAAACAACACCAAAATATACAAAGTCGTAGCTAGCGCACTCAATATTCCAGTAAATCACTTCGGATAAAGTGAAATTAGCATATGGATGAGACCGAAATTGTCTTGTGTCTGTAGTTTGAGACTTTACAGTGAGCCAAAGGGGATTCGTGATTAAAATTTCGGATATGGGCGCGATTCCCGTGCGAGCTTCAAATTTGCACCCTGGACTCGTTTGAACCGCTATCAATACCGGCGATTGTCAGATTACATAACACACGGGACATTTCTGAAAAAGACTGTCAGCTCAGATTTCATTTTAGTGGACTCCTCGTTGGATGCGAGCCATTGCAAATGCTCCATTCTCGCAACTGAGACACTATGAGTGTTCACAGCTGGCCAAGGTTTCCACCGTTGCGACGCTTATGCCAAAGGAAATATTACGTTGACTGGTTCAAGTAGGTGTCCATGGCTGAACATGAACTATAAAGCTCTAATTTACTGGAACATAGGGCGTGGCCCGTTTTTTTTTTTGGGTGCGTTTTCAGGAGATCCGCTGCTGTGAGCTCAATTCTCAACCGTTTGGTGGGTCAGGTTTGGGTGTTTTTAGCTGTCGTGCAGAACGAGTGCCAGAGTGCCATTAATGCTCCGATTGACCTAGATTTTTTGATATAATAGACTTGAGCGTATTCCGGAGGGCACCCAATACCGGGATTTTCAATGTGACCCGTACTGAATATCCATCTCTCTCTTTATAAAATTATTATTCCTGTCCGTCCGAAGCCTTTTAAACTCCGCTTTTGGCTAATCAGCTCCAAGTCGTTAAAACATCAGCTTTAATCTTCGGGAAGGCGCCAATTTGAGCGCTAAATCGCTGTAAGTCTCTTATTTAACCGAAGTGGTCTTGTACCTCATAAAATTTGACAGGGGAAATTGGGCGGCTATAAGTCATAGTACATTTGAAGTAAGGGTCACATTGAGGATGCCGGTATGTCTAGCCCTCAAGAGCAACATAACGTACATTGTATAAAAATCCAGCCCGATCGTAGGACTGCGGGTACTCTGGCACACGTTCTTCCCTCACACAACCAAAAACACCCCAACCTGACCCACCTGTGAGAATTATTGTTGCTTCGGCATGCGGTGGTGAAAGTATATAGCTATACGGTCGACGGCAGACTTTAACGACCGAGAAAGTATATAGCGCACTGTGGCTGCACACCAGATTGGAGTTAAATAATGATAGCCAACAAAAATTTCAAGCAGATCCGGAGACAGGGGCAGATTTCGGCATCCACAAGCCGGAGTTGAAATTGCACCTGTTTACAGCCCTTTGCGGAACTGAGGGTGCAGCCTGTTTTTTTCTGTTTTTGGCAAGTTTTCACGAGAACGGCTGCTGTGAGCTCAATTCTCAACCTTTTTGCTCGGGAATAGGCTCATTAGATCCGCAATGAAAGGACGGAGGGCTTGGAATCTTAGACCTGGGTTGTAGAAGCCAAAAATGATTTACTGGGTCAAAATTCGTTGTTTTCGGCTGTCTGAGGGCAGAACGCGCCGCACAGTAGCAATACCACCCGGATTGACCTAGATTTGTGATACAATGCACTTCAGAGTATTCTGGAGGGATTCCAATATTACCTCGACCTGATCGTGTATCGCCATGGAATTTTCAATATGCCGTTCTGTTAATATCTTTTACCCACATAAAGTCGGGAAGCTTGGAGTATCATTATTTACTCAATGCACCCCCTATATGAGCTGATCCTTTGGCTGATGATATGCTCATTCTTACTAACATATGTCAGCTTAGATAGTGCTGGGTATTGAATGGTCTGGTAAATTACACGCCAAATTTTACATGTAAAATACAGGTAAATTACATTCTTTACAAGGGACCTGTCTCTTTAGTTTTTCCCCTGCTGCTCTGGTTGTTAAACTAGAAGCCCAGACATATACTGGTAATCAAAACGAAGAGAAGAAACTGAAGCTACCCACGCGCCATTGAGCACGCGGAAATGTTCCTTCCGTCGCCGAAGACTGTGAAACTAAGTGGTCTTCAGCGAGGCTTCTCCCGAGTTGTCGCCGTGCTTAGCCTCTCGCTTAAAGCAATCGTTGACAACGTGACCGGATTTGCTGCAATAAAGACACAAATTATTCTTGAGACGTGCATAGCGCTCTTTGGCAGCGAAATTTATGCTGGAAACCCTCCCGGTGTTTATGCCCTTGATTCCACCAAAACATTGGTGGGCATTCCACTCCTGCGGCTCAAAGATGTAAAATTGTGAGCAAGCAAGGCCAAACACAGAAAATATTGTGCAACTTGCTTCAGCGGTGGTTAATTTCCCTGCAGTCTATGCTGGAAACCCTCCCGATTTTCACGCCGTTGATTCGGCCAAAAAATCGATGGGCATTCCACTCCTGCGCCTTGAAGATGCACAATTGTGGGCAAGCATGGCCAAACACCGGAAATATTGTGCAACTTGCTTCGGCGGCGGTTAAATTGCCTGAAATTTATGCTGGAAACCCTGTCAGCGTTCACGCCGTTGATTCGGTCAAAACATCTGTGGGCATTCCACTCCTGCGACTCAAACAGGTAAAATTGTGGCTTCATGGCCGAACAAGCAAAATATTGTGAAGCTTGCTTCGGTGGGGGTTAATTTCCCTGAAATTCATACTGGAAACCACCCAGTGTGCATGTCGTTGATTCACTCAAAAAATTGGTGGGCATTTCACTCCTGCGACTCGAACAGGTAAAATTGTGGCTTCAGGGCAAACAAGCAAAATATTGTGAAGCTTGCTTCGGTGGGGGTTAGTTTCCCTGAAATTTATACTGGAAACTCACCCAGTGTGCATGTCGTTGATTCACTCAAAAAATTGGTGGGCATTTCACTCCTGCGACTCGAACAGGTAAAATTGTGGCTTCAGGGCAAACAAGCAAAATATTGTGAAGCTTGCTTCGGTGGGGGTTAGTTTCCCTGAAATTTATACCGGAAACTCACCCAGTGTGCATGTCGTTGATTCACTCAAAAAATTGGTGGGCATTTCACTCCTGCGACTCGAACAGGTAAAATTGTGGCTTCAGGGCAAACAAGCAAAATATTGTGAAGCTTGCTTCGGCGGGTGTTAATTTCGATGAAATTTATACTGGAAATTCGCCCGGTGTGCACGTCGTTGATCCACTCAAAGAATCGGTGGGAATTTCACTCTTGCGACTCAAACAGGTAAAATTGTGGCTTCAGGGCTAAACAAGGAAAATATTGTGCATCTTGCCTAGCCGGGGGTTAATCTGCCTAAAATTAATGCTGTGAACTGGGCCAGTGTGCCCAGAGGGCCTCAAATACCGGGATAGTGAACTTCACTCCTACTTCAAATGTATTGTGCATTATTGCGGGATCAATTTTCCTTGCTGAAGAATATGGACCGTAGAGTTGAAATATGATTCACATTCACTATCCCGGTGTTTGAGGCCCTCTAGAATACCTAGAAGTACATCATAACAAAAATCTAGGTCTTTCTGAGCACTATTGGGGGTATGGGACATTTTCTGCACTCCAACAGCCAAAAACACCGAAATTTGAACGAATAAGCTGTCGGGGGTGCACATAAAAAGTGTGAATATGCCAGGCCCTCATAATTCACAGTGCAAATCGAATGGCTTTACTCTCAAAGGAAACGGCCAAGATTTGAGCTCAGGGCAGCCGATCTGAGCAAAATGGCTGAAAATTTGAAAAATTCCGGCCGCGCCCTAAGTTCCGCAAACGGCTGTAAGATTGCATATTTTTCTTTCCCTTTAGGGAACTCACCACCTTCCAAACACAAGGATCATCCTAAAATGACTCCAGGCCCTTAAGCTGGGCATTCTGACTGACTGATATACCGATCGTGTCACTGCACCGGCGTTGCCTTGGCAACCGAACTCGACAGCCATTTCATCGGAGCATGAGGGTACACCTTCCCAAATCTTCGGTCGCTTCCGCTTCCGACAATGGCAGCAAAATATATCAATCCGAAAGGCCCCGACGAATCAGTGATGGGATACCCACGAATGGCTGAACTGGAATTCTGACTTGATAGAAAGAAATCGTGAAAACACTGTGCCTCATAGTTTCTTCGTGGAGCGCGAAAACGGCCTAAATTGACCGTCATAACAGGAGCACAACAAGGGACCCACTATTCCCAAACGTTTGGAAAAACACAATTGCTGTATTTCAACGTAGAAATGGATTTTAGGCCTCCTCTTGACTCAAATCCAATGTGATGGTTGGACCTCAAAGTCGATGGAGACTCTATGACACCTAGTACCTCAACTATGAGTGCTTTAAATGGCCAATTAACACCAGAATGAATCACCTAGTCAGCCTCAAGAAGGTATATAAAATAAAAATCCTCGCCTCCGGCGGATTTGGGACTAGTCCGTGTTTGGTGGTGACATGAACCATATAGCATTAGCGACATCACGACAACAAGCAGTAAAGAGATCTCGAATGATCTGACTGTGCTCCATGCCGATGTAAAATATAGGGTTGGTTTCGTTCTTTTGAACTCATCAGGTGGGCAAACAGCCTACAACCAACCGACAACGGCATTGATATCAGGCAGACAGTTTGGCATATTATTTCCCATGATAATGGCCTGACAGCAGGCAAAACAACTGGCCGGGTTGTTCTGCCTACCCTCAGGGACAAGCATCGCCGACTGACCAGAAAGAGGCTGTGCAACTGGCAGGGCCACACACCTCAATCTGTCCCCCAGAACCCAAACACCAGTCGCAACTTGCCAGGTTGCGACCTTTATTATCCCCCAGAGCCCAAACAGCAGTCGGAACCTGCCAGGTTGCGACTTTTATCCCCCAGAACCCAAATAGTAGACACCACTTGCGTGACTTTGATGCCCCAGAGCCTAAATCGCAGTCGTGACTTGCCAGGTTGCGACGTTTGTCCCCCAGAACCCAAATAGTCCCGCTGGAAGGACGGAGGGCTCGGGGACCGGATGTGTCGGGATGCAGGGATTGACGAGGACCGAATATGTATACATATATGTAGGTCTGCAGCCGATCTCTTCAGTCTGAAAAGAACGGTCTGCTGCAGTGACCCTGAACTCTTGACATAGGGCACTCGAGACGTTTCCACAACCCGCTATGCCTTTAATTTTCTCGATAATAAGAACTACGAAACCTGGCCATTCAAGGTCCAGTCAATGAAGACCGATGAAAATACATTGTAGACCCACCTATCCAGCCTACCGTGACTGTGAAGCAGCCTACCGTTTCACCAGCCACAGGTACGGTTGACGTGGTGGTCCCCAATCCAGCATATGATGCCCGGCAGAAGGGCGATGCAAAGACAAGACATCGGATCGTCGAGATGGTGTGTCGCACATTGAGAGATGGAATTATGAGTGGTCGGTGTGCTGCCGCTCCAAGTTGAGCCATTTGAGGAGAGAACAGCAGAAGCTACAGTCTGGGGCAACGGCTGTCCATAGAAGACGTGCACCGATTTGGATGAAACCTAAAGAGATCTGTCGAGCTAGTTCATGCGCAATTAGTGATAGAAAAAAATTCGTGAAAATATTATGCATTTGGTAATCTGTGTTTTTGAGCTGTTTTCGCGCCGAATGCCATTTAGCATGCCCAGAACATGTCCCAGTGACCTAACATTTTAGGAGGGACAACATATATACCAGAGAAAACATGTCATAGAGCCAGAAGTACAGATAATTTATTTACAGTTCCTGTAGCTCCATTAGATACATTTGGCATTTTTGGCATCCAGAAATATTGTAAGGATTACATTTATCTAGAGATTTCATATGGTTCTGGCTCTATGACATGTTTCCTCAGGTATATTCGTTGTCCCTCCCAAAATATTAGGTCACTGGGACATGTGCTAGGCATGCTAGACGGCATTCGGCGAAACAGCCCAAAAACACAAATTACCAAATACATGATATTTTCACAAATTTATTTCTATCACTAATTGCGCATGGATTAGCCCAACACAATTTGTCAATAAAAAATATTTGCTGTTGGCATGTTGGACTAAACTGCAAAGTCGTTTGGCAGTCATCACGGAGTTGCAAGGTCACCGTGGGGGTGGGGAGAAAGGGTCGTCGGTCGCGTTGTATTCCATCAAAATTACAACCCCACGTCGAGGCTCTGAGGTGAGTCACCAACCCGAATTGCCCATACTGTCCCGCTAGTGGCTGTTCAAGGTCACGCTTTGGACAAAAATGGCAATTTCTGGGCAGGAGGCTGGCAGAAAGGGGAGCACTTGACAGAATTAAGCTTTCCTGGGCTGTAATTTGCTGTAGTTAGAAGAATATTGCCGTACGTGTAAATTCGAGTGTGTGGAGGTCGATTTGATCGAGTGTGGGAAAGGTCACGCTACTGTCTCGCTAGTGGCTGTTCAAGGTCACGCTTGGGACAAAAATGGCAATTTCTGGGCAGGAAGCTGGCGGAAAGGGGAGCACTTGACAGAATTAAGCTTCCTGGGCTGTAATTTGCTGCAGTCAGAAGAATATGGCCGTACCTGCAAATCCAAGTGTGTGGTGGTCAATTTGATCGAAATAGATGGCACAAGCTTTGGAATCTTTGCATGTCTTTTTACGGTTGAGACAGCCATCTATTTACCGTCTTGACATCAAGCAAATCATACTCCTCGGAAAATCACTCAATTACTTCAATCCTGGTCTCCAACTTCATATGTGAGTACATTTTTGTAATTTCTTGCACTTTGGTCTCACTCCTTCTCCAGCGATCTCTTCAACTGGCTGTGGCCGAAGATCATCCAACTTAATCTGGATGACTTCGTGGACAACCATAAGATCTGCACTGGTCTTGGGGACAATCCTACTCAGAATTCGGCCAGCATTCCAGAAAACAAGTCGCCATTCAAATCCGAGCATTTTTGTGTGAGCTATATAGCTATGGTATCGAACGATATCCACGCATAGAGGTCGCAATTTCTTTCTGGCCAGTCGACAATGCTTGCCCCTGATGGTTGGCAGGACAACCTGGCCAGTTGTCTTGCCCCCTATCAGGCTGGAGTGAAGTTGAACTTGGCTTGAACATGTGTTTGGTACAATTTTGGGCGGTAAACATCCGAATGCGGATGTGGCTGTGCTCGGCCTGTCACGGATCTTGCTTTCCGAAATGTTCCATCACCCAAGCAGAGGTAGACTCACCTCATAGATAAATCAACAATTTTACTACATCCCGAGCTCTGTTTCTGGTCCAAGCCGTGTTAAAACATGCTCTTGCTTCATTGTGTAACCACTGAATGTGGGAATGTGATTATTTTTAATGACACAGCCCATGGTGTCAATCCTCGGCTCACTCACGGCTAACCTCGGCTAACTTACAGAAATTGACACGGTATGTCCCGGTTGTTGATCAATTAATAAAATATTGACTTCGTGGGAACATGGCAACCGGTAAGAGCAATATTAGCCAAGTGGGAATGTGGCAACAGCAACACAACACCCGATTACCGGGACAGGGGGGCCTGCGTAGACCGACAGTAGGCAGAGGGTAGACCCAAGTAGGCCCAATTTGGCCTACACCATATCGGCAGACTCGGCCTACTGGGGTAGACCGACGTAGACCGACGTAGACTCACGTAAACCGACCGTGCCTACGGGGCCTTGGAATGCAGTGAATTTCGTTCAAATCAACACCGGCAACGAAAGAGATCCTTGGCCACTTGAAGTTGACATAATGATGCGTGCTACAAAAAATGCATATGCCATGATTTCACAACAGGAGCTTTCAGCGCAACAGGTTGCTTCGTACCTTCTCCACTTCGAGGACCACTTTACAAGCTATTCATATCGGAATTTTTACTAGACATCCTTTGAGAACTTCATCAATGAGGAGGACCCGAGTCAGGAATGTTATCCCTCGAAAGTGGCAGCCAATCCGCTGGAGAATACCGAGAATGAAATGGCTCAAGCCACCGGCCCAGATGATGACTGTGAAAATGGGTCCGGAGATGAAGACGAATCTGATCCGGTGTTTCTGACCTCCTTGATGGACAGGATACAGAAGAAACGGCCAACATGGGCAATGCTGATGAAGAAATTCGCGTATCCTTTGATGGATCGGGAAAGCTCGTGCCTATGGGGAATCAATTAGCAGACTCTCAGAAACGCGACAATGAACTGAATCATGTTTGTGTTTGGGACTTTATATTCCGTGTCGATAGAGTCAGCAAGTCATCTGATCGTCGAAAACACAGGTCAACCGCTGAGAATCATGACAAAGAGGATATGGAAGCTATGAATTTGTTTGACGATGATGTTACCGACCATGACACCGAAAATGAGTGTGACCGTGAAGAGATTATGATTTAGAAACTCACAGACGACCCCGGGTAGCCTTACTCGAAGGGCATGATCAAGAAAAAACCCACCTCCTCCAAGTTCGTTCGCCAGACGATACACTGATTCCCGTGCCGATTGGTCCAGGAATTCCGCGACGAGACAAGTCAGACATATATCCACGCTATTGCCAGTTGATGTTGATATTTTTCAAACCTTGGCGGCATGCAAAAGACCTGAGAATGGAAGGTCAATCATGGGAAGACACTTTTCAATCATTTGCACTCAATTGTTCTGCCTCCATCCGATGCAAAATGGACAACATGCAAATACTCCATGAATGCCGAGATAGCCGTGACGATCATTTTGCCGAACCATGGTACCTTGCCAGACGACCTGTCAAAGAAATCAGGCGCAAACGACGCCGCGAGGACACCGACAATTTCGCTGGAGAAGATATCACCGAGGAAATGATTCTTCACAGATCGATTTTCCATGAAAAAAGCAACATCTCAACAAGCAATATTGGAATGTGTCGATTATGCGGAGGATGCAGGTCTATACAGGTGGTGCATGCCCAACGCGCTACCAAATCGACTTCGTCCGGGCCATCCCATAAATCTCGCACACGCGCTACAGATGCCCACGACGTGCTGCAATCTGTGATTGCACCGAATCCTGGAACAGGGTACACTATTACGCCGTCTGGGAGTCATCTGTCTGGATGATCTCGCGCAACGGTCCGGCACCGCGGGGATCTACGTGGAGGTGTTCCTCTTCTATCTGTCGGCCCCTCCAAATCTCACCAACCCCCACCTGTGCGTGCACCATCCGCTCGATTCGAGGCCGCACCATCCACACTGTCCCATCCGCTCAAATCGATGCCAGTCCATCCACATCTCACCGGCCCCCACCTGCGCGTGTGTCCCTCCGCTGGATTCGAGGCCGGGCACTCCACGTCTCACCAACCACTTCCTGCGCGCGGACCCTTCGCTGGGTTCGAGGCCAGGCCCTCCACGTCTCGCCAACAGCTCCCTCTCCTACACGGCTAGCCCGGAATTCATCGGAATTTGACGGGTTTGATTTCGACGGATATACGCCCCTTGTGTCAATGCCAGATCCATTGAATTCCAACGGCCCACCGTCTGAGTACTTTTAGACTATATATATCATTTTTGCATACAAGAAGGTTCCACAAACTCGATTTTCAGAAAACACTGAATTGTTTTATTGTGAGAGAATGGCTATGGTATAGTATAGATTATTTGGAGTGGTTTAACCAAGTAATGAGCCGGGAGCCCGAACGACCCCGCTCATTAATTTTTGCCGCCACTGTAACATAGATCTCATACATAGTCAACGATGTGGTAGGACGAGTTGTGGCTTTGTGCCGGCTTGGAAACTGGTACTTGTCGCCTTGAAAATTGGTATATACCTTCAAACGGAGAATGAGCATGGCTACTTGGGCATCTTGCGTTAGCATAGCAAAGAACGACCACGACGAATACCGACCTGCTATCATACTCGTTGACCGGCTGGCGGTTTACCTCTTCAGCAGGCCCAGACAACGCGTAGTCAGTGTCAAACCGCCACTGCCCCAACAGACGACGCGTAGTCTCTTCGTCGGGGTCGTCGCCGACGTGGTGACGGTGATTACGCAGCTTCGTGAGGTAGGGATGAGAACTATTGCACCGATCCAACAAGCGACGGCCCCCACGGCCATAACGCATGCGCACTGAACGGCAGCCACCCCTGACAACCGGCTCATCCATTTATGGTAGAGAAACTCGGGAGGGGAATAATAGAGTGTTTGCGCTGCAGTCATTGGAGCCATCAGATGGCTGTTTTGCGTTGTGCAAACTGATGGCTAATGGCTTGAATGGCTTCGACCTCCACCTTGATTTTTTGGCTTGTTGAGCTTCTTCCAAGTCTGAGAAGTCACATACATTAGAATGGCCAGGTGTTGAGAGGAACATCTCGCATTTCATCCAATATTGCCAAATTTGGCAAGAATTCGGATTGTTGTGCAGTGAACACTCAGCCCCAGCCATTCATCAGTCATTAGCCATCAGTTTGCGCAACGTAAAACAGCCATCTGATGGCTCCAATGGCTGCAGCGCAAACAGGCTAATGGCGGTATGGTGCCGGTCACCTAGCTGCCGCTACCAAAAATTAGTGGCCAAATCGGTCGGAGAAAATTTTTGGCCCTATACACGGCCACAGTCACCCACTTTTTCGTTATTTCCGCCGCCAGTGGCCAAATTGAAGGTAAGGTTTTTTTTTATACCTCACTCAATTTTGATCCAAATAGAAATCTGTCTTGCACATCTGTGCGGAATGTCAAAAGGAACACTTTTGCAAGAGGGATAAGGAATAGAGGTAAAACTCGGGCCGAGAAATGCCGAGCAATTTCAAGCACTAGGTAGCGGCAGCTAGGTGACCGGCACCATACATCAACCCACATCCTCTCGGTGCGCGGAATGATGGACTGCTGGTATGGATCCTACGAGTTGTGTGAGCAAAGAAAGAAATTTTGGCGTCCTTGGGGATCTTACATCGACGACGTCCACTTCACTATCGCGTTTGATTTCCTCGGATTCTTTTTGCATCATTATCTCCGGCTGGATAGCAGCACACCGCTCCGATGGTAGTACAGCCTGTCCTACGGAAGCGGTCGCTGGAGGTCCTGGGTCGCTGGGAGGGATCATTTTGACTTTGGGGGTCCTGCAGACCCTCAACAGCGTTGTCCGGATAACAAACGAGGGAATATCCTCATCTGCCTTCGTGATCAAGCTGGGGAACTTGCGCAGCAGATCAGCCATGGACTGTCGAGCGCGCCCAACGTTGTGGGACTTTACAGCCACCGCTTGCTTAACGTGGGACACATTCTGGTCGAGCTGGGCAATTTTGTCTGCATTGTTTACGACCTGGCAGGCACGCGTTTTGCGGACGGGTTTGTTGCCGCGCCTGCGGAAACAGATGTAGGACTCGTTGAGGAAATCATTTTCATCACACTGAGGAGTAATAATTAGCCGGTGGAAAACTTCGGACACAAGAAACATGCATTGAGCGAGGGCCTTATTCTGCGACCCTGCAGGAGCGACCTACGTTGTTTCCAGTGCGGATAGATCGTCCGCGCAATTCGAACAAGCAGTGCAGGGGGAGGTATCCCTGAAGGAGTGACGTAGGATGCGAACACATCCGCAGGCAGAGGCTTCAAGAAGAAATGCTCATACAACAAGAAATCGTGTCCATCGCCCCCAAGAACCTGATTTCAAGGATTAAACCAAAGGAATATTCAGCGAGTGTGCAGGTATTACCTTCTGGTCGGCGATATTTTCGAGCAGGCTCATCACGAGTTCGAACTCATCCTCCGAGATAGAAACGCGCACGCCGATCTCGGATTATTTATCCTTATGGAGAGCTTTCAGGCCCCATGTAAAAGAACGAGGGCACCTACGCCAAATCTGAGCATACAGTTTTGCTCAGAATCTCGTTGGGCATCTCCTTCCAATCTTCTGTGAATTGGGAATGGTATTGAGCTCAGGAAAATCTGCTCTGTTTGCCAATGTGGTATTCAAACGCTGATTCAACGGAAAAATCCAATCATTCAAACGTCAGCGAGATTCTGAGCAAAACTGTGTGCTCAGATTTGGTGTAGGTGCCCTCGTTCTTTTGCACGGGGCCTGAAAGCTCTCCATAAAGTGAGGTAATGCAGCGCTGTTTGCCAATGTGGTATTCAAACGCTGATTCAACGGAGAGTGGAACTATCTGTGAAGCTGTATCCGAGCTGGGTATCCCCACTGGCGGCGCTAAGGAGTTCCTCCAGTCTTAACCCACACTCACATTCAATTCACGAGGGACTTTGACCTGTACCCTGAATCTACTGCCGAAATAGTACAATCTGAGCTTCTGTACTCTCGAATTCTCGACTGCTACATATAAACAAGCACCAATCGCTCGACTAAAGTTGATGAAAAAAGATGTAGTCATTCAACGTTGTCATCGAGGGGGTTGTAAAAATTGGTGACCTTGGAAGTTGTGACGAAAAACACAAGTTGTATCTACAGAATTGAGCTCGATGAAACCTGTTTTTTTTGACACTATATCGCTCATACAGCTGTTATATTCAGGATTGGCGGGATGTCTCCCGCATATACGAGTTTAAGTACAAGGTATTTAGAACTCATCATCAGCGACTTGAATCAACGGCGCAACAACGCAGGCGCTAAACGATTGGTAATGTGATGCGCCACAGAACTAGATTCAAGAAGTTCCTAACGTTAACTGACGAACATTCAGGGGGGCAAATGACAGCCTGGGCATGCGACACCCCAAGAGTTCGTTCATATTATCCGTTCTTTAAGATTTTGCTCCGATTCGGCGGTGCTCATCACATTGCACATGTTGGTTCATTTCTCCATAAGGCTCAATTAACTCATTTTTCTCTTGCGCCCCCATGGTCTGCTACGCCGCAGTTACGGGCCGTCAAATCCTTGCGCCTCTGAGGTGCCCAATTTGGGCTCCGTTGGTTTGTGAGACAGTTGCGATGTTCAAACCTGTGCCCGAGCCACGCTTTAAGAGAGCCTCGTCATTTCTTTCCCCATCATCATCCTCGCAGCCACATCTTACTGTCGCCTTGCTCGGAGCAAAAGAACTGACTGCACCTTCTGGCGGCTTTCTTCCCTTCAAGATTCTGATCAAGAGTCAACTCTGAGCATCGGCCTCGCCAAAGTCAATAGTCAACACCGCGCGCCGCATCCTGATAAAGCTCTGCGACTATCAAGACCCACAACACATTCTCTCTGATCAACACAAGGCACATTCCCCAGGCATCCAAGGATCCCGCAATACCATGCGAACATCAAGACTCAGGATTTCAGCCAATCACGACTAAACTTAAGCGGCACATGGTCATCCAACTCAAGTGGTCTCAAAACAACAGCACACTCATCGAGATTTGAGGGTACCATTGCAAGCTTCGGTCTTTAATCCTTTGGCCCATTCGCCTCCTACATGGCTTGGCGGCATCTGTCCGAAATTCAGTGCGCATCCTGTTTCTATCCCTTTGCATTTCACTAATAGCCTCACAACAACACTACCAGTGCGTCTACTGTGCATTCAATGATAACCACCTCCCTTCCATTCATTATGATTGACAGTTCGCACTCCCCACTGCGATTTCATTTCAACTCCACATCAAATATCCTGGTAATACGTATTAGAGGTGCGTCCGTATATGTTTTTGCTTTCTTCCGTCAGAACTGACGTCGAATTGGTATAGCGAACACCACATATTTGGAGCGCTCCTGTGGGCTTCGGAAACAAATTTGAATACCTTGCATGAGTGGGGTCTTTTTTTTTTGAACTGTTCATTAAATATGCTGGTTCCCATGTAGCTGCGTCAATGAACTCAGTTTGATTCTGGCTTTCTTGATACCCTATGCAATGTACTAACGCCGGAGCGAAGCGAAGGGCATCTTGTTTTGGCTTAGCGGTATGGCTGGTACCGGCAAGTCAACCGTTGCCTACACCCTCTGCCAGCAATGGCGTGCAGAAGGCCGTCTTGGCGCATCGTTCTTCTGCTCCCGAAATGATGAGAAGGCTCGGTCCTGTACATCCATTATTCCGACCATTGTCCGACAACTCTTTTCTATCAGCAGGCCATTCGCTCGTTCCGTTGGGGATGTCGATATTGACGTCGTTATTCTAGCGTCGGCTCGCCATGTTGACGAGCTTCTTGTCAAAGCTTGGTTACAAGAGACGGCCAGCGGTATCAAGAAAGCACAGCAAAAAGCAGTACAAAAGGAATTAAACACAGACGATGCGGAGAGACGAGCAAAGGAGCACGGATATACGGGGAGCCATTTCGTTAAAGAACGGTTAATTATTTCGTTCAAATCGACAATCACGCGTCACGCATCCCGCCGGGGCAAGATGAAGGGACGAGTTTTGTAATGAAAACAAACTCATGAATATTTCTGTTCAGGTATGCAATTGGGGAGCACGAGGAATCTTGGATTTTGTGATTGCATCCGGTGGGCAATTGAATGGACGTTTTCGCTGTCGAGATGGGATCCACCTTTTTGTACCAGTAGTTACCCGTGTCTTCGCCACGGACGTCACAATTTCCGAGCAGTAACACATATGAAGGCATGCTTTACGGGGCATGATAAAGGTGACAAATATCTGGCAATCACTGGAATTCACTGCCTTGTAACTGCACATACACCTTCCTATTCAATATTTCCATCAATTCTGCTACTCAGAAGGCCACTATAGTTGCACTAAAGGGCGCGGAGATGTCAAATTGGCGGAATGCAGAATAAGAGAACATTGTACCCTCCACGGTATCTAGGATCAACGCACAGTATGGTCTAACCCATGATTTCAACTCCAAAGCACCAAAGTAGGATTTCACTTTCAAATCGGACAAGAGGGATGTCTGCACAGCGTTACAGACGCTCTCTTTGGATCATACCAAGAGTGCATCAGACCTACAGCAGGAGTTTTTGCCCTGTGTACAAGTAGATACTATCTTGGATGCCTTCAGAAAACATAGCATCAAGGCCTATGTCCCTCAATCTAATGCCATAAAGCTCGCGCATGCGTTCCTGCATCAGCAGGAGACCCTTGTCCTGGTACCCGCGCTCGCCGTCTTTGTGACGCAGTAAAGCGCCAATCAACTGAAGCAGCTTGATACCGCCGGCGTTGCTAGAATCGATGGCATGTTGAACTGCCGTGGAACTGTCCGGATCATCTGCGCCAAGGGAGATGGTCGCAGTGTTGGCCTTATTCGCAAGGAGGACAGGAGACGGCAGCCCATGCTTCAAGTACACCTGCTGGACCGCGCGATATCCATACTCCACGACGTTCAAGTCCTTGTGGCAGCAGCAGCCACCAAAGACATGGGTGCAAGAGTTACTTTGCTGTTCTGGGGTGAGTGAATTGAATTTATCTTCGCCCATCTTGCGCTCGAGGATGCCTTGGGTAATTTTAGCGCGTTCAGAAGAAGATCTAAAGAAATATATGAACACTGTACATCATATACTGCTGGAACTTACAACATATTGACCTCTGATGCAGAAATCTTGGCGGCTGACTGAATGTCTTCGTTAGTGATCTCCAGCATCGCCATGAGAATTCGGCTTGTTTCGATATCAGCGTCCTCCATTGCACCCTGACCCAGATCCCGAACAACAATATCCTTTTTGCGCTCTGCAGAAATGCCGAATCCTTTCTTTCCGTCGGCGGCATGGTCTCTCAACTCTCCCATCTTCTTGCGGTAATAGTCATCGGTTTCCATCGTTCGTTTGTCCTGCGCTGCAATGGGGCTGCGGGAGTACACATCCGCGATACGGCTTGCTGCTGTCGATGTCCCTTCAACCTGACGCTGCGCCGTATGATCCAGTGCCGGCGCTACTTCTATGAAGCGTGTTTCGTGCTTCCAAGTCAATGTGTCGGAGTCATCGACTCCCGGTTCGTAGGATGGGACGGAAAGGGTGATGTGACGAGATTCCACAGTAATACCGCAGTGTGTTGTTCCATCCGAGCTCTCGATGAACCCTAAAGACAATTAGAACAGGGTAAAAAAAAGCCAGAAAGAAGGATAATACCAGGGGTATTCAATATTCCCCTCCCTAGCTGGATTTCGCCGTATTTACCGCCCTCGTCAATTGCCCGACCAACAGTCCGTCGTCCCATGAACTTCCCGCCCCGGATTTGGATACCGAACGCTTCCGCGCAGCTCTTGACCGCAAATGCAACCTTTCCCGCTGCGCACCCCGCATACGTTAGATCGCGCGCAAGTTCCCGTGAAGTGACACTGTATTGTCCGCCTTCCTTTGAGTCCCAGGTGCGTAGCTGCTTGTATTTCGCCCGGATATCGTCCAGGGATTCCTGAGCCCGTTGGCTCTTCTTTTGCGCCGCGTAGAGTCGATTTCGAAGGGCGGTAACGGTCCCCTGTTTGTCCCGGAGCGAGGAATGAAGGGAGGTGATAAGGATGTCCCGGGAGACCAGAAGGGCCTTTGCAGCGGTGATTTCGCGTTCAAGCTGAGCAATAAGAGTTGTTTCATTGTCCAGAGCATTACGGAGATCTGAAACGGTAGCAGAATTCTGTTCCTGCTTAGTCTCGCGTTCCAGTTCCAACCTCCGAATCCTTTTTCGCCTTCGAGTTAATTCCTCGGTAAAGTGCTCGTCTGCCTTTCGTTTTAGCGTTTTCAGTGATCTATTGGCCAGAGAGAGCGTTCGCTTATCGTCCAGAACCGTCTGATAAACACTCGAAAGCCCGGCATGGTCGTCCCGAAGCTTCAGCAAATCAGTGGACAATGTGGCAACACGGACTTCTAAGTCAGCAATTCTGCAGTCTTTTTGCACAACCTGTTCCTTCAGAGTCAGTTTTTTCGGTTTCCCACCACTGCTGGAGCCTTCGATGTGGACGTCTGAGTCAATGGGAGGTATGTTCTCGTCGTTTCCGCATGTCCGAGCTTTCTGGCTGAGATTGAGCCTATGTGCCCCAGCCTGGAGTTTGCTGCGTGGAGCCATTGAATAGAAGAGTAAACCGCAGCATAAAGACGATATAGTCGCGCTTCAAGACAGGGAAGAAAGCAGGTGTGAGCCTAGGAGTCGAGGCGCGTCGGAAACTTTTTGATTTGTCACGCATGTCACGTAGTGACCTTACGCGTTAGACACGGCAGCTGAACAGGCCGATAACTTTTTCAATTGAGAGTATATGGCTTGGGTTTCGCTGATAAAGTTGTAAGAAAATAAGCCTTCTGGAAGGTTCTCGTCCCCGATTTTATATATCTTGTCTAGTATGCGAAATATTGGGTGATATGTAAGAAAGTCAGGCACCCAAACACGGAATTCAGAAGAATGAAAAATCCGGAACGAGAACATCATTTTAGGGCATATTAAGAAAAAATCTGCCGACTCAGAATTGCTATAAAGTTCAAAGCTAAAAAGTTATCGGCCGTCCAAAGTTGGAACCGACCTATACTGCCAACCAAACACAGCCAAAGCTGCCGCATTCCGATCGGCCGATGCCCGTCCCCACTATAAAAGGGACAATGCATTTTGCGTGAAAACGGCCTGAAAACACAAATTGTCTAATACATAATATTTCCATAAATTGCTCTCTGTCACTAATTCCGCATAAATTAGCCCAACATATCTAACTACACTCTGTCCAAATTGGCGCAGAACTGGTTGAGACAATTACAATTCTCCGAAAACATCCCCAAACAAGATATTTTCGTTCGCGCCTTTGGTTCCGACATTAGCTGTAATGTGTTGTAACAAAACCGAAGCACATACATCAGACTTTTGACAATTTGCTTGTGACCTTGAACAAGGTCAAAAAAGGTCACAAGGTCCACCAAACGAGCCACAAGGTCGAAAGATCACAAGCTGAGTCGAAATTCTCACAAGGTCAAAAAATTCATGTGGAAATGATCTGTGTTCCAGACGTTCTGTGCCGTTGGGCGTGTTGGGGGGGGGGGGGGGGGTACTGACGGTTGTGGGTGTAGTACTAATCCACTACCAAGGCCAGTGCCATTGCTTAGAGGAGGTTATTTTTATTTTATTTTTGGCTTTGTTTGAGCTTGTGAACTTGTTGCCAAGCCCACAAGCCCAGAAAGGTCGCAAGCGATTTGTCAAATGGCTGATGTAGGTCCTCGGGAAGAAAAATTGGGCGTTTGATCTTACTTTTATGTCTCGGCACTCAATCTCATTCAGTTGCCATCCAAATTACGCCAAATTTTTAAGACTGACTGACATACATCTAGTACAGTTTGAACACCCAAGTGAGTCATTGCTGAACCCTTAGGTTTGGCTACCCAGGAGCGGATGGATTGATTGCACTTTCACAATAAGGCCAAACACATGTTTTACTCATACACAATTAGTCATGGAAGAAATTCGTAAAATATTGACCAAAAAAAAAAAATTGGTCGGGCCGAAATTTCTCAAATTTTCAGCCATTTTGCTCAGATCGGCTGCCCTGAGCTCAAATCGTGGCCGTTGCCTTTACGAGTAAGACCATTCGATTCGCGCTGTGAATTTGGAGGGCCTGGCATATTTACATTTTTCATGTGCACACCCCGACAATATCGTAAAACTGAGGAAATAACCTCAATAATGAAGTTACAACATGAATCTGAGGTTAGTAATGCCAAGAGGACTCAATTATTGAAGGTTACCCATAAGATAACTGATGTTCGAAGAGGGAGACTCAAGTAAAATGAAAGCACCTTTTGAAATTGACCTCCATACCTGTTCATATATCACCAAAATATCAAAGACAATCACGCATTCTGACGAGATTACCAAGTCTATATGTTTTACTGCATACTCATGTGAGTATGTCAATAGAAAAATCCATACTCAGATCTGTGGCATACTCGTGGGAACGAGTACTTGGATCCGCGGGTATACAGTGTTTATCGACGATCGTTGCGGCCCTCACGATGCCCATAATACATACTGTATCGACAGGCGTGGACCAAGTTACTGGGCATGTTTTCCGATCGGTGCGGCTTTTATGTAGCTGACGTTAATTTCGCGGATCAGGTGCGTGTAGCATATGTAACACCTGTCGAATTCGCACATAGCAGATAACTTCTAGCACCTGTCAAGCATCTGTCAAATTATCCTTGCCACGATACGTGTGCCATCTCATCCTCTCCTCCCACTTCGTCCCTTATAAACCGACGCTACAACATTTCTCACTCGTATCTCCACCTCCCAATATCATCCGACTTGCATCCAACGATGGGCTCCTCAAGCTCAAAAACCGGCGTGCGTATCTCAACCGCTGCCGCCACATTTGTGGCTTGGATTAAGCGCGAAGACCGAGTCATGGATCGAGCCGAAGGTCAATATGACGAGAAGAAAAAGCCCACAACCAGTCCATGTGCGTGTCAAAAATCTGTGCCCTGAAATTAGACTCATAACACTCAAACGAAGACGGATTTGGGCCCTTTAGCCAGGACTGCACTGATACCGCGCGGATTTGGAAGCTCTACATGGAGCAGGCAAAAAAATCGGATGACGACATGGCCAGCATGTTCAACAGTGATCTTGACCCCCTTCTGATCTTCGTAGGTCCATCGAATTCCGACTCGGTTCATGAATCATCTTTGATCTGCAGGCTGGTCTATTCTCCGGGATCCTGACGGCTTTCCTCATTGAAATCCGTAAAGGCCTGCAAGAAGATCTCCAAGTCACCACGAACACGCTTCTGACTGTCTTGATCGAGAACCAGCACAACGTCAGCAACGGCCAGATTCCTTTGTCCACTCCCTTTCAACCCACCTCATCTTCGCGGTGGGTCAATGGGCTCTGGTTCACAAGCCTGATGTTCAGTCTGATGAGCGCCCTTGGGGCGAGCTTGGCGAAAGGCTGGATCGCCCAGTTCTCCTCGGCCGGTTTCGGTTCTCTTTGGGTCGATGCCTCAAAGCACTCTAGGCGCCTGCGGGGCATCAGGCGATGGCATCTAAAACTCATCATCCAATGTCTCCCCATTCTCATCCACATCGCGTTCTTCCTCTTCAGCGCCGGTCTCGTTATTTTACTTTTCCAAGACGACCGTGCCATCGGGATCGGCATTCTTGCAATAACAGCGCTGATCGCGTGCCTGTATGTCGGGAGCAGTATCCACCCTGCGCGGTTCCCCGACTCTCCATTCCGCACCCCGGTTTCTGAAATGATCCGACGTTTGGTTCGGCATGATCCCTTAGAACACTTCGCCGAACTTCCCTCCAAAGTCGTCGACGCTCAGAAGGCGCAAGCAGTTGAGCTGGCTGCTGTCAGAGTGCTCCGACGCAGACAAGATCAATCTTGCGATTCGTGCGATCGCAGGTCTGCCTGCTAACCTTGCGGTCCAGGATCAGCTGTTCCACACGTCGACCGTCGGTATTCTCTGCCGGACACTCGCCGACGCTGTGAAAGACCCGTCCGACGCCGCGAAAGACACATCCAATGCAGATCGGTTGCACTCCTGCCTCTACGCGATTTTCCATCTAATTCAGGCTGTGCCGACGCTTTCGTATCCCCGGGAGGAAAATCCCACTGAGGATCTCCTGGATTTGCTCAAGTCTGGAGGCGCACTTGCCAATACGGATTCCATGGCCCCCGGTATCCAAGAAATTGCTGTCTGTGTCAAAGGCCGTATTTTACTGCTTCTGGTGACGGATGATGCGAAGCCACTGGTCAACCCACTGTTTACCGTGGACATCCCTATTCTGAAATCAGCTGCATCTGGACATCTCCGCCGGCTCTTAGTCGAGGTTCAGTTACTATGGCATAGGTCCTCTATAGACAATCTTCTCGACCTCTTGAAAAGTCAAGATCCGGCGCGCCGGAATGAAGGGCGCCTAAAAGTATTAGTCCAAGCTGCCACTGCCCGCGCAGGTATGCGAATTTTCACTCGAAGAGACAACGAATTCACCGAATTCAGACCGTGATACCACCTCCAGCTTTGGAAAATTCTCATTTACACATCTAGTACATGGGTTAACGACAGGATTAACTGGACATCGGCGACAATATGCCCAATTATTCTCGAAGCTGACAACAGATGGCAGGTGACAACTGATTTGCCTTTCGTAACAATACTGAGAGTAAGACCAGGTGTGTTCAGAGAGCTGGTGGCGATTGGTGGAAGCGAACAAGAAATTTTGGGGCTGTTGCAATGTCCAGATGATGTTACTCGGCTTCATGTCGCCGATGCTCTGATGCATTTGTGGGAAGATGGTACCGTTCAGATCGAATATTTGATGCAAGAGCTGATAAAGTCCCTAGCTCGCCCCAATATCATTGCACAGATTCCTCCGAAAATAATCAAGGCGCTCAAAAGCCACCCGCCACACATATTGTGCGACCTCCTGAGAATTTTGGACAACCAAGGTGAGAGTCATGGATCACTGGCGACAGCGTAGCCTGAGTCATCGGCAGGGGAGCTCCAAAAAATTATGGTGGACATTCTGCTTCCCAGGGCCAACGAGGAGGACCCAGCAGTCCTCGCCGAAGTCGCAGCAAAGCTGGCAAAAAGGTTCACCGAAGGCATGTCACAAAAAAACACGACCACAATGTACATACTTGACTTTCCCCCAGCTTGTATTTCACCGCCAAGTGGACATACCAAAATCATGCATAGCTTGATCAAGATATTTTCTTCCACACAGTCAAGTGTTATGCGCAGAGCGGTGATTGAAGGTATGATATTGCTTTTGAACCACGGTAAGATTACAAAGTTTGCTGCCCGTTTCATCACCGAGATTAACCTGTCGCTAGATGGCGTCCCTTAAATGATTGCAGCGTCGGAACTACTTCTAGACGTCACCGCGATGCTTCAGGATGTCTCCGTCACGGTTGTAGAGGAAACGGCTGAGCTAATTGTGATCCTTGCAAGTCACGGTGAGATTACCTCAACTGGTACCATTCTCGACCTAACTGCGAGCAGATTCCATGCGCGCTGAAATCTTTTCCAAAGTCTCAATTGCAAAAATTCGCTTGATGTTGGAACATAAAGACGAAGCCGTCAGAAGATCGGCGCTTTGCGTAATTGCGGAGTTTGCGCTGGACGGTGAGACTTCCTGTGCTCCTTGACCGTTCTCCAATTGACAACGAATTGATTTATTCCTGACCAGACTATTTGCGAGTTCAAATGGCAGCACCGCCAGCAATTTCACAGATCATCACCATCCTGGGTGACAGCTACGACACTGTAAGACAATTAGGATTGAAGGTCTTTTCTCTCTGGCAGAGAATGGTGAATTCCGCTATGTATTCCCGATGGTGTTGGGCTGAACTGTCTGTCACCAGCTCATGTGCACCATGAAATAAAAAACCCAGAGATAATCGAACAGATTCTCGGAGGGCTCTTCATCTCCGAATATGAAGTCAAAACGAGGGGGTGGGACACAAAAGCGGAAACTTGGAAGGCATCAGCGGAACCAGCGGAACCCGTATTCCTGGTATTAGCCAAGCTTGCAGAATACAGTTACGACCTTGATATGTACCACCAGTCTCCTTGCACTGACTACTGAACAGAGGACGTCCGCGAAGCAATTTCAACACCAGCAATTCTAAAACAGATTATGGCCACACTGGAGTCTAAGGCTTGCTGGGCTGGTGAGTCTGCACCTCCGACTCTTGTCGCATTTGCGAAACACGGTGAGCTTGTGTGCTCACCAGTTCCGCCGTTCCGGGCTGAGTCCGAATCAGATTATGTCCGCCATGCACCACATATAATGTCAATGCTTATAGATTCACGGTCCAAGGTCCGAGGAGCCGGACTTGCTGTTCTGGCGGCGCTAACGCCGGACGGTGAGATCTCAGAATCCCCCGCGCCGTTCGTAAGGCTAATTGGTATGTCAACGAGAACCCATCCGCCGTGAAATTTCCACCGGGAAAATCATGCAAAAAATTATCACGATGCTGGGAGATAGATCGCCCTTCGTTATATCACACGCACGACGCACGATTGAACCTTTCGGGAAGCACGGTGAGATATCAACTTTTTGCGAGGCTATTCATCAGCCAACGACCACTAACCAGAGGATGTCCATTTTCCTGAGAAAATGGATCGACGATGGGACGGGGATGGGCTGCTCCGATCTGGTGACGAACCCCACAATCGAAGCATTCGCCAGTGCCGACAGCATCGGTTCCGGAAGTAAGAGGATACGGCGCATATTCGTCGCCGCCGTTATATTTTGCTGGGTTAGCCGTCTTCCATGCCTGGACTTGTTGCTGGTACGCAGCACGCCCTGCTGCCGTATCAGCGTGGTGGACCATCCCAAGGGTGTTCCTGGTCAAATCCGCCATGCGGAGGTGGTTCGCACGATATACGGCGCCACCGCGACCTCGCTGCGGTCCACGGAAAAGATTGCCGCGTGTTGCACCTCCCGTGAATGGATCCGCATTCGCGTTGGCAGGAGCTGGGGTACGAGCAGCCCCGCGACCGACATTGAAGCCGCCAAAGGCTGCGCGAAGAGGTGCAGCAGAGCACAGTGACGAAGAACCCGATGCAGGGGCTCTGGAGGGTTCCGGAGACGATTTTGAGGAGTAATTTTTGCGTCACCATTTTGGGCATTAAGCCTTAGTTTAACCCTTAAAATTACACCCTTAATTAAGCCTTAACAAATCTTAAGGCCTTTGCTTCCGGAGTGACCGTTATTAAGACCCTTAACTGCAACACTGCAAAGAGGGCCGGCGGCGCATGCAGAACACCATGGGATATCAGATCCTTCTTAATATGGATTAAGTTTTCTTCGTTTGTTAGTCTCTTTGTCACCGGCTCATCAAGGATGTCTAACCTGCTTTCAACAAAACCTTGGATAAGTTTCCATCTTGTGAACGATGACACGTGATCATTTGTGCCGAGGTTTTGTCATAAACAGCACCAAATATTGGTTGAAACCTCCGCAATGAGGAGTTACAAGTGATGTATTATGAATGACAAGCCAATATTCTGATAAGGCGATATCACCTGCAGCCAGCTGTCTCTCCAGGTGGTGTGTTTCCTCATCTGGATATAACTAATATTACATATGAATATGGCCAGCCATACGTGTTGAACAAAAATTTTAAAAAGGATTGGTTGAGGATTGGAGCTGATCTGTTTTCGTATGGGTGCGAGTCGAATCTGAGAACTTCTGTGATAGCAGGGGGATATCAGCACTGGACTCCTGATCTCCATGCTTGTCGTCCTCGTCTCCCTGGAAAAAGAGGTGAAAAATCGTTGTAGACTGGCTTAAAAAGCCACTTTTTCAGACAAGCATCGCGGATTTTGAACCTCAAAAAGCCACTTTTGGACAAGGAAATCACACATTTTGGGCCTGAAAAGTGTTCATAGGCAGAGATGCCAATCCAGTCCAAAGAATTGGGGTCACTGGCTGCCCGAGGCCTTCCCACTCCTGACGGATCTAAGCAAGGGTGTTGGAGGTTGTAATAACCACTAGACTTCCAACAAAAGGTAGGGCCGTATTTTTTTCAGGGAATACAGTCACGTGGTTGAAAATGCAATAGATTGCAGTGCGGGCAAGAGAGTCATGCAGTTGAAAATGTAATGGATTGCTTCGCGGGCAATAGGGTCACGCGGTTGAACTGTAATGGATTGCATTGCGGGCAATGCAGTCACATGTCTGGCGATGTAAAGCACTTTTTGGCCACTGGAAAGGTCAATATCGCGTCCGAGGGGAATCTGAATAGGCCAAAATGACCACAATGATCAGGACTATGGATTGCTGGCACAGGGGTCTCAACAAAACACTTTGCGAATACGCTGAAATTGGGATTTTTTGGAAATCCAATGGCTTGCAGTGTGGCAATACAGTCACACATTTGAAAACGTAATGGATTGCAGTGCGGGAAATAGCGTCACGCGGTTGAAAATGTAATGGATTGCAATACAGTCACATGATTGGCATTGTAAAGCAGTTTTTGGCCTCTGGAAATGTCAATATCGGGTCCGATGGGAATCTGAATAGACCAAAATGACCGTAATCATCAGGGCTATTGATTGCTGGTACAATGGCTTGCAGTGAGGGCAATCATGCGACATTTCTTCTGTCCACTTAGTGTATGGTACAATCTTTAACCGTGAAGCGAAACACCCAAGCTGCGCCGCAGATTATGAGCTCACCAATACTCCAATGACATTTTTATGCGTTGTAGCATGGTGCAAGGCCCTCCCAGCTACCTGACAGGGCGAGATAGTCTAACACGGGCAACGCAGAGCCGGAGGAATTTCCATCTGACGATTCCGTGACACGGATTTTGTATTTGACCCATGACAACGACCAAATTTCATCACCGGTCGTTCCAATCATCTCTGGACTTGCCCACCATCCGAACAACGGTCCCTAAGCCACAATGCAACTATCAAAACGCGAAAGTCGCTTTTTTCATTCTGGAGGTGTCTTGAGGTGTTCCAGGTGGGGGGCTGGAGGGGTAGATGGGGCTGGAGATGCAGTCTGCGATAACAAAGTTCCCGCTGGCTGTGATGTGGCAGATATATAGGCAGAGTCAGCGTGGACTCTGCGTGTAAAATCGCTGGAAAATTTGACTAGTCAGCATAAACATAAAGAAGTGGATTTATGCACAAAAACCCCTGAAAACCGTGTCTAGGCTCCATGTCCCAAGTTGAGTAGCTGTGGCGGTGGATAAATCATAAACGTGTGTCATTTCCGTGCTAAAATTTGATGTCACTATGATGGCGGATCACGGTATTTTGATCCGAGTGCTTAACCTGCCAAGGTAAGCCAACGGTCCCACCAGTTCCAAAAGCCAACGCACTTAGTTCATCTTGCCCCACCAAATTAAAACATGCTTCCTCATCGCGTCACTCCTTCTCGAGCTCCCCGGTGCCATCTGTTGTTTCTCAACCAATACCTCTGCTTGCGCCTATACCTCCTCTCCTCGCACAATTCTGCCGTCGAATCGAGCAGCTGGAGGGTCGCGTCCCGGAGGCAGATTCAGACCATCCATTTGCAGGGTTCAGAAACTACGAGGGTAGCGTCCCAGAGGACATGTGGGCTTGGCAAATTTGGGACAGGCCCATTGGAAACGCACTCCAAGACTCACAGGAACGGCTTGGCCCACTGATTGCCTCAGGGCCAAATGGCGTCATGGCTATCTATGAGCCAATGCTGTGGCTCGTGACGACGCACAAAATTCCAGTGGAGGTAATGGAAGGCAAGATTGATCGACTAATGGACGCGATGAACAGTTTGTATGTTGCACTTGATTTAACTGCGCGAGGACGAAACTTACAAAATATAATACAGTCTTGATGATTCTTCTATCCGCGATGATGTCGCGCAATCTCCGAGCCACATTTAATCGCGTCCTTCATCGCGTCCGGAATCATCGATCCGATCTTCACCATCATCCTTTCCAGACAACGTTGAACAATTGTCACGTCTCCCATCCCCGAAACAATCGTCTGGCCGATTTTCACCCTTGTCCGTCATAGACGTGGAAGAGTTCCCTTCCATGCCTCCATCCTCGCAGCCTCGGCGCGCTACTATGCGTAAAACATTGCACCGGTGCGCGGGACTTCCAGTCAAATTCCCTCCTGGAGTTTCCGCGGATTACATACCAGGTTAAATGATCCTTGGGATGCATTGATTCGACGTGGAGAGATGCGGATTTTTTTCCATCGTTGCGAGGAGAATGTCAATAAAGTGGATGCGAATTGTGCTCACTGTGCGGCAATCGAGTCCTCGCCCCACTTTCAAAGTATTCAGCACTATATCCTCCACCCACCCAAACCCGGCTCGCACCTCGTTTATTACACCATCGACCGTCTGATCGCCAAGGCTCGCAAACAGCAGGCCACAGTCAAGGTACTGCGACTGGCGCGCATCAACGACGGTACCAAAATCGCTAGCCGGACACGCGCCCTTACATTGCATAAGCAGTGGGTTCGCGCCGTCGCGAGCGGCGAAGTTCTTCGGGTTGATGGTTTGGCTGCTAAACAGTTAAACCGCAACGCTGGCATCCGTAGCATCATGAAACATTCCTTCGACGCGGCCAACCACTTATACAAGCCTCTCAATTACACGGAACAGGATTATCTACGGGGATTATTAATTTGGAGGCTCGGCGGTGCACGGTTGGCAGGAAGTGCCCATCGAGCTCTGGATCTTCCCTCGGTTTCGACTCTTCGGCACCACTCAATTGCTCCAAACCTCATCGCCAGCCATACGAAACCAGAAGGTTGCGAAATTGAGACCAACCTCCGCGCCTGTTTCAAGGACATTGAGGAGCGTGTTCGTGATGATGGTGTGGTTCACCAGAGTGTTATGGTGGACGAGTCGAAGGCAGAGGAGAGGCTGCGTTGGGATTCTGCGACGAACCATATCCTCGGGTTATGCCGCGAGCATTCTGGGCATCTACCACTGGAGTTTAAATCGGAAGCCAAGCCGAAGTTGGTCATGACCGCGTTGGCGGGTGGCGTCTTCAATTGATTTGATGTGCTTCATTTTTGACACAAACTCATGAGAAATTCGTCGCAATTGCACTCAAACACCACTGCATTCACTGCAAGTTATCATTGACCGGGAAGGATACAGTATGCACACAGGCACAAAATTCGAAGAATATTCTACAACGCGGTTCGCCGGGGGTTGAATGTTCTGTGTGCATTTTGGAGGGTGCATTTACCCAGCCGGACCATGAATCGACCAGAAAATAAACACTCATTCCACCTCTGCAGGGGGAAGAGGTACAATATGTGCACAGCAACAAAATTCAAAAAATATTCCACAACACAGTTCACCAGGGCTTAAATTTTCTGTGTGCAGTGCATTCACCCAGCCAGACCATGAATCAACCAGAAAATGAACACTCAGTCTGCCTCTGCACAAGGAAGAGGTAACATATGCGCACAGCCACAAAATTCGAAAAATATTCTACAACGTGGTTCGCCGGGGGTTGAATGTTCTGTGTGCATGTTGGAGGGCGCATTCACCCAGCTGGACCATGAATCAAAACACTCATTCCACCTTTGCACGGGGAAGAGGTAAAATAAGTGCACAGCCACAGAATTAAAAAAATATTCCAGACATTGTCAGTGGTTGGGGGATTGTTTCATTGAGATCATCAGTGGGGTCGGTAGTTTCGTCAGTTACTTCTGGCACGGTGAAGGAATGGGGTCAGGGACGGGGGCATCAGGAGCATCGTGGGCTGCGATGGCAGCTCGTTTGTTGGCTGGCTGACCAGTAGCATCTACTGTTGGGCGCGGGTCCTGGTCCGGGTTGACCCGCGCCCTTGTGCGCAGTACCCGTACCCCATGCAGGTTGGGGTATAAACCCATACCATACTTTATACGGGTACATACGGGTCCACAAGAGGGTCTATAACCCGTGCGGGCTTGCCCGCGGTATCAGGTCAATATGCATACTCGCTGATGAAAAAAGTATTTGCGCATGGTCGTTCTCAGTCCTGTGAGATCGGTCCCTTCCAGATGCTGAGGCTGAATAGGCCACAGCCGCGAAATCATATCCCAGGAGATTGGAGAACTGGCGAGCCAAAGTCGGCAAGCTTTCTGATAATGCAAAAGCACCGCCAAAGCCGAAAGAACCAGTTCGACGGATGCAGGCTGGGGAGGATGAAAGCTTTCTACGCTTTGCAACAGCACTCAAAATCATGGTAGGAAGCGCGATTCGTACTGAAGCAATTGACAAGGCAAAGAAACTTCTCAAGCAATACCTTTGACCTATTTGGATGTACGACCCCGCACATATAATTTTTCAATTCCTTCGTTACATACCAAACAGGCTCCAGAATGACAATGACGGTACCCGCCTTGTCCGACAGGATTTCAGAGACACGACCCGACTTAATTGGACCCTCAATATAACATGAGCTACAAAGGCTTTTGAAACTTGGCAGAAACTCACCTCCGACGTCTCGGACTTGGTGAACACCCACGAGCCAAAGAAGCATTCATCGAGCGACTCACCGACAACAGGGACACATTTGTCCCACAGAGATTGTGCATTGTAGAGCCCGGAATTGAGCGCACGAGCGGCGGTGGTAGCTCCGAGGGCATATTGAACCCTCTTTTTCTGGCCGAGCTTGAGTGGAACTAACTTTACAGTGGCTGAGTCGAAAAAATTAGTAGCAGTTGTGGGAGCAGTGAGGGGGGAAGCGCCATGTACATGACAGAACGCGAGCGAAGCTACGGGAGACGCTTCAAGAGGGCCCGCCTGCCACTCAGATGTAAGAGCCGACAAATCAGAGAAGGGTTGACTGAAGATGGGATGGAGTGAGGCGCAAAGGAGGACGAATGTGGAGGTGCCGCAGGGACAGTCGAATACGAATTGAGGAGAATGGGTGACGCCGGGAGAGCGGGATTGATGAGAATGGGTGACACCGGGAGAGCGGGGAAAGCACGAGCGGGTGAAGGCACGGTCGGTGCTGGGAACGAAGGTGCCGAATAAATGAATGTAGAAGCATTGGGGGTTGCGGACGGATAGAGGACTTGCCTCGAACGCAATCCTATCAAGTTCCTGTGGGTCCTTGTCGGGCAACCTTTTGGATCCTTTAGCGCGGGGCGTCTCTCCCCTATACTTGCTGCGCTCTCCCCTTTCCACCCCACCCTGCGTCGCCGTCGGTACTACTTCCAACCTGGCCACTCTACAGTGTTTAGTTCAAGGTTTAGTTTTTGCCCCGGCTGTCATCAATTACTTATAAGTTAGTCAGTGTGAAGAGAAACACAAGGATTTAGGCCATTCCACGATCCGGTGCAGAACGGCGCCCATTCACTTCGCCCACCCACCTGAAAAAAAGATCAGGTCACCGAATTTCTGCAGACAGCCAAAAAACTGGCAACTCAAGGATCGGAACTAGGGTTAATAATCACGCTCCAGGTCCTGCTCCACCGCTACCCTTCAACGCGCAACCTCTTAGCATGGAAAAGGTTACAACTAATCTGCCTGACGACTCCGGAAGTTCCGAACCTGCGACGCCACCACAACGTCTACCGTACCCTGCTGCCCATCGGGGGAGGGATCGCCTGTACGAAATCCGAGAACGGATCGGAAAAGGTTACTAGATGCTCCGTCTTGGGCGGCCTTCTGGAAGGAAATCAAACGGCTCGCTGACCCCGCTCCAATCCATGTCGCCGTAACCGCGGAAAACCTTCGCAATGTCTTCGAAAAACGCCTCAACCGACCACCAATTCTCCCGGAGTCTTTCGATGCACCTAGTGGGAACCAGCATCGCCCTTGCCCGATCCGGCGGTTTTGTCCCGTGAGCCAGACACAACGCGTGCGCCGTCGGGCGAAAAGCCACGGAGGTGACCCATTCGCTGTGCCGGGTGCGTTCAGCGCGGCCCTCAGAGAGCTACAAGAATTAGTTCAGGTTAACGCACCTCTCTCGCCATTTGATTTTCCCGTCTTGGAAGTTCTGGCCAAGTTTCTTGCCATCGAGAGGATTCCAAAAGAGGCTTCGTGTGGGAGCGCTTACGAGACGCTGGTTTCCTCCCCCGTCTTTGCGCTTTGGAGCTGCAGCATGGCAAAGAGTGGAAACCCAGATGTCGGTACGCTTGCTCGTAGCTGTGTGGCTGCATATTCATATCGCTAGGATGGACGACTCGATGTGTTCGCATTCTTCCAAAGGCTCTCCAATGAATCAAGTTCTTCCACGCGCACTTGTTTGGCGATTTTACGCAAGACGTACATCTCCGCGAGAACGCATGGGGTGGCACCATTGCATTCCTGGATCAGGCAGTGGGTCACTCCCAAATGTTTACGAATACTTATGTAACACGTATTCGTTCTTTTTACAAATCGAAGGCGGGTTGATCCCCGGTGAAAAGTCCGGGTAGCTGGATCGAGCCAGACACAAGCCAGATCCGAGTGGGAACCAGCATCGCCCTTGCCCGATCCGGCGTTTTTGCCCTTATTTGTTCTCGATTAAGATTCAGATTTCCATATTCCGTCATGTAGCGTCTTCCACACATAGTTTTCCAGCGCATATTCGCAGAACAAAATATTTATATATACTTTGGGTACATGGGGCATTCATTTTTTAAGCTTCCTGATGGGCCAATGCTGCAAAGTCCGATGTGGACTGATAAGATGCAGCGCAATCTATTCAGTTGACTGCATCTGAGCAATAAATCATGTTCTATGAGCTCAGGACATGTTTGAGAACCTTTTCTTGCACCCAGATAGAAAGTAGTTTCAATGTTTTTTTGGACCCACTATTGAACGGCAGTTGAAGAAAAGGAGCAGTCACAATGGCGTGACATTTGTCACGTTTCGGACTTTTCCCTTCATTCAAAGGCTCCCTCAAGAATATTCGCTGGCTTTAAGGGCTAAAAATGTTCCTTCAGTCTACAGAAACCATTCCGCATCATCACAAGTAATTTCGGTGCATACATGAAATGCAATATCTTAATTTCAATCTGAACTGTAAAATCCCTAAGGCTTTTTCAAACCTGGCAGCAGTTAGCAAGGTGGCATTGCACATGCCTCAATATAATGTTTGAATTCGGCCTCGCTATCATCCGTGAGTTTGATTCGCTTCAGAGTACGGTCTCCGAAGCTCTTCAACTGGATTGTAGAAGCGCGGAGGACAGGTGCATTGAATGATGAGCCAATGCCGAATGGATTTGGGCTGGAGTTAAGATCAAGTGGCGCCAATACCGGAGAGCTTGCAGTGGTAGGATAAGGAAGTCGTTGTAGCACCAAACAGGCGAGAGCGAAGCCACAGACGCCGATTTCCTTTTCGGGAATCGCAAGAAAAAAAAACTGTGTTTGTCATTATTTTCAGGATCTCCTGTAACATATATTCAGCATCCATTTTGATGTCGTTGGGTCGACGACATAAATGGCTCCTACTGACATCAAAATGACTCAGGCGTGCAACATCATTTCGAATTCACATGTCAACGTCAGTTCCAAATCGGGACGGGTTGGTGGTGTAGGAGAAATTGGCTGCCTGGACCATGGATATGCTTCATTTCTGATCTTTATAACCTCATTAGGAACCTCGCCTGACGTAGGCAGCTCATGGGTAGATGGAATTTCGAGGAGATATTGATTTGTGCCAAATAGCAGCAAATTGATGCTGCCGAAAGACTTGGATATTGAAGGGCCGGGAGGAGGTTTCGATCCAATCCCTTTTGCGCAATGTGACTATGTATGATTGAGATTCATATTCCAAAATATTGAGGTCATAGTGTGCCCCGAAGTATCGAAACAAGGCGGTGTTTCGCTTCCGTGTTGCGTTTCGCTTCTGGGTTTGCGACTGTAT
Organism: Mycena leptocephala; assembly: GCA_029378395.1. Taxonomy (NCBI): domain Eukaryota; kingdom Fungi; phylum Basidiomycota; class Agaricomycetes; order Agaricales; family Mycenaceae; genus Mycena; species Mycena leptocephala. Next base: position 557,992 of record JARJLF010000008.1, read on the forward strand.
AGAATAAAATGCAGACTGTTTTGACAACATTTGCGCCGAGCTCGTGTCATAATTTCAGAGTCCCCGTATCAAGCTCCCTCACAATGTGGCTGAAATGAGTCGGACCGCTGTTTATCAGCTAACGTGTCGACATTGTGCTGCCATACCTGGCCGCGAAGGGTATAATTCGGAGTCCTGCTTGACCGGCCAGAACACCCTTGGATCAATCATTCATCAGTCACTCAATCTCCCGCACGCTCGCTAGCCGGCTCCGTTTAAAGCTAACGCACATTTGTTCTTTTTTATGGCCCCATCCAACTTCAATCCAACTCGTCCATCTAACATCGTTATGGGCAAGAGGCTAGCAATCGTCCTTTCCACAGTGTACGCGATTGCATTTCCGTGTGGTTTCAGTGGATGATCTTTCAAAGGTTACTTGGGCTTTGCCTGGAACACATCCCAGGGTGGTCCTTCATTCTTGCGCAGGCCGTCTTCCTGCTGATTTGTGGACCACGGCTACCTATATTGCCCGTAAAATGGGTCCTCATTCTCGGCATCGGGCTTATCCAGACTGGCAGTCTGATTTGTGAATTGGCGCAGAATGTCTGTATACTCATTGCGGGTCGGGTGGTCTCCGGAGTCGGGGGCGTGGGAATAAGTACGTGTCCTCTGTTTCCCTCCGGCTCGATGCCCACCTAATGTTCCTTCTAGTTCTTGCCATATTTGAAGTCTTCACACGAGTGACACTGTTCTTCAAGGAAACGCGCCACCGGGGGCTACCGCTGTCACTGGAGATATATCGTCGTCCAGTGGCTGCGCACAGTGCTCTCCCGGTGGAGATGCTTCAGAGGATATTCCTATTCTGCGGAGGCGTCTCTGACTTGAACGAGATAGCCGAGCCGGGCACCCAGCCCATTCTTCTGGCTCTGTGCGGTGTGTGCTCCCACTGGCGTGCAGTTGCACTCGACACAGCCGAACTCTGGAGCGATATTAAAGTGACTCTTCGTCACAAAACTTTGGAACGACTCCTAGCCCCATCGAAAGTGTGGCTTTGCCGCGCCCGTCACCATCCATTGACATTGGAGCTGGACGTGGTGTTGCCGGTTCCTGGCGAGCAGGATGTAGGAGAGCCTGAGTGGCGCGACTTTCTTGCCCTGTTCGATGAATTCGTGGTCGAATGCTCATACCGGGCTCAAACACTCGACATCAACGTCACTCTCTTCGCCGGGCGCCGCGTGGTCGTGGTGGCTCCAAAGCTGCGTTCGCTCACTATCCGCGCAAACAATGACCCAATTCATGTTGGCCTAAGCGGATTTGAATTTTCCTGGAGTAATCTCACGACGCTCAAGATCCTGGTCATGATCGACCATTTCTCGGAATACTACTTCGTGCTCAGAGAATGCACGTCGTTGACGACCGCATCTTTTGCCCTGAACGCCTACGGTAATCAAATTTCTATACTCTGTTTGCATTGTCATCTCATTGACGTCTAAACCCACTCCGGACTCCTAGATAATAGAGCGGTTCACGCGGCGAACCAGGATCTGTCTCTTCCCTGCCTTACAAACTTGACCATCGACGCACAAAATATCGGCATTGTATCCTGCTTCCTGGAGAAGATTGCGCTGAATTCGCTCACCGACCTCGAGATTGAACTTCACGAGAACTCGGGGGACTCAGCGGCAAGGTTTCACTCCTTTCCATTCCTCCTTCGACTGGAAATACATGGCGAGTATTGCCCAGACGGGTCCATCTCGGCAGGCGACCTTGATCGACTACTCGGCGCGTGCCCGAATATTGTAGAAGCGTGGGTCGATGGTGAGGCCAAACTCCAGCGAGCGGAAGCGGCCAGTCATCTCGTACATACTGGCTAGTCATCCTGTCCATGGTAGGTCTGTATATACAGTAGTTAACCGGGAAGCGAAACGCAACGTGGAAGCGAAACGGCGCACCGTTGGCCATCTTTACGGGGTCAGATGGGTCCAAATTTTGAGGAGGATACTCTCCTAGATAGGAAAGCCCTACTTACAAAAGAAACTGGCCAAAAAGCCCTTGTTGCGTTCACACGGCGCAACGTTTTCTGGCCCACTATTTTGGTCAGTTTTCCGGCGCAGATGTTGCTTCCGGAACATCCGCGAGCAATGCCTAAATTGTATTCAGGGTGCATACAACCGCTTATTTGACCATATTGAAAGTTCAAATTCCGAGAGCAACGCGCGTCGAGCGATATCGACGCTTCCACGTAAATAACCCAAAATGGGAACTCGAGAGAAAGATTCGGCCCGTTCTCTATGAATATCGCACCAAGCCTCACGAACTTTTGGTCAGGCATGTAGCCCGCATACATGGCTGCAGGTCTATGACAGTACCTGTGCTATTCGCATCGCTCATCCCACCGTAATTTGCAAAATGTCTCAAACGTTTCGCTTCCCGGTCAACTACTGTCTACAAATCCCTTATCTAAGAGTCTAGTCCAAACGGATATATGCTGGGGTGAACCATACGGTTGACTGGCTAGGACCATAGTGAAATATGGAAACGGTAACATGAAACTTGCCTCAAAATTGATATTCCAAACGACCAAAGATCGAAAGAGCCTGCACGCCAGCGAGATGGGCCTCAGCTGTCGAAGTGAACAGAAAGCCCATCATGCAAGCCAGAGCTCTGCGGCGAGGATGTAGGGATAGCTGGTCACGTCGTATCAGGTAAAGAATAAGCGACTCTCAACGCGATCTCTAGGACTTCCTCAGGTTGTTCAAACTTCAAACTACGGCTCCATCATCTGGCGATAATACCAAATGAGCGCAGCCATGCAGCGGGATTCGGTATCCGTAGGTGCGGGCCTCGGTGCTCAAATGTGTATAAAGAAAGTTACCCAACTGGCAATAGTTACCTTTGTTATGCGCTCCCACAATATGTACACGGATGCACCTTTGGCGCTCAACTATTTTCCACAGCCCCTCCAACGAGATGCCTATGTTCACAATGGTTACAGAAGACGGTCTCGCCCACACGCGGTAGCACCGTTTACTGCTGGGCAAACGGCGCAGATAAACCGCCAATATTTTGCAGGACACCCTCACTTAAATGCAAGGCCATCGGCGCGGCTCAGAAAGTGTCTGCGGGACTGCTGTGGAATTAAAAAAAAGAAGGTCCTTGGAGCACGCGTTGCAAAATGAATGGAAAATATAATAATGGCTGAAATTCACGGTCATCAAAGCACGTGCTTCAAAATGAATGGAAAATACAATAATGGCTGAAATTCACGGTCATCGAAGCACGCGCTTCAAAATGAATGGAAAAGACTTAAATAGAAGACCATCGAAGCACGCGCTTCACTTTGAATGCCTTGCGGAAAACGCAAAAATGGCTCGGGGCGGAAGCTAAAGCGAGAGAAATGTTCGCAATGGCCATAGTTATCCAGATCTGCATCGCGCGCCTCAGAAAATGACCGTGAATTTCAGCCATTATTGTATTTTCCACTCATTTTGAAGCACGTGCTTCAATGACCTTCTTTTTTAAAATTCCACAGCAGTCCCGGAGACAAAGAAGCGCGTGCTTCAATGACCGTGAATTTCGGCCATTATTGTATTTTCCATTCATTTTGTGTCTTCGGGACTGGTGGAGCGCGGGGTGGCAAACGGGTCAAGAGAGCGGTATTTTGGCCGGTCGTGCAGTAGCATCCAGTGGGCCCATTGGTCAGCCATACCACCCTCCTTGAGCTGTTCCATGATGGCTCCATTCGGGGCCCCCAATCCCGTATGGAAAGAGGGTTGGATAAATCATGGGGAAAAGCAAGCTGTCCTTCCGGAATTCATTCTCAGCGTCACGGTCATGAGGAACTTGAATATAGCCACCGCCTTTCTTCTTGACATGACGGAAGGCGGCTGCGCGGAGTTCATTTGAAGAGGCGTGCCCATCAACGTCCGTAATGACAACATTTTGGAAGGGAACTTCCTCAGATTTGTTCACTGAATCGTCATTGGACGGGCAGCAATCCCCAAAACCAGCAGAGATCTACTCCATATATGCGCAGCGGTGGCGTCGATTGGTGGATTTATAGTCGGCGGTAAACTGCTGCGCAAGTGGTGCGCCGTTGCTAGCAAGCGTAACGGAGTCCTGGGGAAAAGCATTTGTTGACTTTTTGAGGAAGATCCCTGACCTCCGAGTTTAAGGCAAGTGATGTCGGTAGTCCACAGATGTTGAACCGAAGGCCAGTATTCATGATCCGCAAACATGCCAGAGAAAGCTCCTCTTGCGAGCCGAGGGCCGGGCCCGAGGCCCAAATCTACGGAGAACGTGCCACTCTGCACCTCACAACGGCCCTCTCCGCGCTTATACGACACGAACTCATGAGCAGTTGCGCCGAGCTGCCTCAGTCCGTGGTGATGGGCAACGCCGATTGATCCTCCGTGATGGTCACGTGTCTGCTCAATTGGACAGAAGCCGGATTTGGCTGACCCACAACTTGTTTACATTCTTGCGGCCGCAATTTTCACTCAATTAACAAAGTGCGAAAGCAGACCTGTTGCTAATATGGTGGAGAGTCCCTGACCAAGAATTCTAAATATTCTGAGAGGTTGAAGGCTTCGAAATTCGTGGTCTTTCCGAGGTCAGAAAATTGCCAGTCTTGCCCTGTGATGTCGAATGGAAGTCCGGATGATGATTTGCTGCTGGGAAGGTGTATTATATACTCATATGAGATGAATGAATACAGTTCTGAGCAACCCGAGGTGATGGAAAGGAGGTTGGACAGTACCATCGGTCGAAATGCATGGCAAAGCAATTGGGAATTGATGGCACTCGACCCAGTCGACGATCTTTTTCATAGCCCCTTGGCACATTTTCCTTTGGGTCATTTGAGAAAGTTTGTAGCATATAACCAATGCTAGTGCACTTCTGTCTCGGATTTTGCGATTTCTTAGATTTGCCCCTACTGTGGCCCAATTTCTACCGAAAAACCAAATTTACTTAACTTTGAACTCAAAATTTTCAAAATCCGAGACAGAGATGCACTAGGAAATCGTATTTTGGGCAGACTTTTCTTTTGGTTCGAAGGCTTTTGAGGCCGTTGAAGGCCCATTATGGACTGACGAAGATTGGGTTCAGATCTGGGTCAACATCGCAGCCACATTGAGGCTGTGCTAAGGCGTGGGAACATGATTTCGGGAGCCGGCGATTGCCCACCACCACCTGAGTCCGCCATCACGCCTGTGCACTCGCGATGGCGGTTCGAAGCGTAGTGCGGTGGCGACGCCGCGTGCGTTTCGTCGCTTACGCATTCCACTGGGACGTCATCCAGGATACCACTTTGGAGGGATTAAGTTTATAATGGGGGTTTACCTGATGCATGTTGAGATTTGGTGTTGATGTTGCAGGACGGCTTGCTGACTTGTTCCTTCAGGGAGGTTTTAGCTGTCAAAAATTCAGGAAATGTGCTTCAGAACTCACTCCATAGTTGACCCACTGTCAATTGGGTCTCAGGTTGTCTATTTGAGGCTAGTCTTTCTTGTGGACCACAAAATGACATAACTGCCATTAGCATCACTGATCTCTTGGTGGCTCTAGCCGGTGCCAATAAACCCAGACTTCCGAAACAAGTTGGGTTATCTGCGGGTAGGATCCTGAGGTATCTGTGAATGGTAGGTGGTCCAGCTCAGTGCACGTGATCTATGGCAATAAATGCATTTCCGGTTACTTTTTGTGATGGCGAGTAAAGCACTACCCGTACCCAGTTTCTGGCGTCTTGCCCCCATCCAGGTTACCAACTCACCTAAGACATGCAGGAACTCACGAAAGACATCGGGTCGTTGGGCCGGGAGTTCCTCGCGACGCGTAGGTCTCGTAAAAATCGAGCCCTTCGATTTGCGGAGGTAGCGGCGTCGGCAATTTCAAGATGCCGATGATATGCGGCATGGGTGCCGTGGATTTTTTGTCGCGCTCGAGTGCACCCAGTCACGTGGAGATGTTGGGTACCTTTTTTTTTCTTTTTTTGAGCGTTTGGGATAATGAAACTCAGTCTGCAGAAGCATTCCAAGCTCATCCGCTTGTGTTGCCGGTTATTAGCCAGTCGTTGTCGGTGAATTTTGTCCAGGAGGAAATGCCGTTACGCACATATTTAAATCAGTGTGGGACTCCGGCCTGAAATTTTATCCTATGCCATGTCTATTATCTATGGGCCGCATACCCACTAAAACCCCATCGTGCGTCTAGTCATCCAGCAGCGAGTCTTCATCCATCAGTAGACCACTCCATGTGTTCAATACAACTTGTTTTTTCAATGTGAGTGGTCCAAACTTAAGTTTGTCTGTCAAAAGTCGGTCACGTTGTAACGCACGATTCACAGCTCTCAGCCATTGGTTGTGAATTTCTGTCGTTGTAATTATTCGGTCCGGAGCTGTAATCACACGGTTTGTACGAAGCGATCCACCCTTTTCGGTCTGCTCCGAATGTCTCCTATTCGAATGCCCCAACGCCACCGGAGAGTGCGGTTGTCCCTTCTCAATAATATATGAAATCCTTACGCGGTACAATTGGGCAGTCCGGGTGGGGTACGAGCATCTTCCGCCAAGCTCCAACCCGCGGGGCTGGATGTTCGAGAGTACAGGGTGTCAGCTGTATGGGCTTGGATTGACGCATTTGACTCCGGTCACGGAGCAAGGCATCACAATGTGTGCGAGAATTTTCCACGGGGCAACATAATCTCCGTCTTCCAGTCAGTAATGAAAAAAGGTTTTTTCACATCCATTTATTGATCATATCTGCACACTAACATCATGGGGATGGTTGGTTTGGTCCAATGCGGGTGGGTAGTGTAACGGAGGTTGGACAGGTAGTCTAATTGTACTGCAAGGCAGCTTCAGCAGACATTCGACATTACAACCCGACGACAGATAGTGCATAAATTACCATCAAGTCACCCCTGGGGTTAAAAGGCAAGTGGAGAAAAAATGGGTGATAATTCGTGCGTAAGGTTTGTTGAAGTGAACAGAGAACTTCGATAAAGGGGGTTGCAAGGCCTCAGGCATCGCGTTGTTGAATCAGAAGCTGGAAGGCCCTACTCCAAGGCAAATGTTAGCCAGGAGTTGGATAAGATGAGGGTGTGGAACACCTGCCTGAAGGCCAGTCCGCGCTGCGCTGTCTGAAATTTTCGGGGAGTGAGTTGAGCGGCAATGTTTGAACCTAGATTAATGATTATCAGAGGAGAACAGTCTCAATTCCCAGATGGCGACCGAAGCGCTAACCTCCTGAAACTCCAAAGCCGAAAGTAACGTAAAACAGAGAATGAGTGTTGAGTACAGGACTTGGAAGCAGCAATTGGTATGTAAATCGAAGTCCGAGAGCCTGAAGGCGAGCTCAATGAAGCAACAAATCCGAAAGCAGAGACATGCACAAAGGTCATGCATCCGTCTGGACCGCCATATACTGGACTCGCTTTGGGGGCGCCGAAACCGAGGCTTGGGCTGGAATTCAATCCTGGGGCTTATATAATGCCTGGCACATTGCCTCCAATAACCATTGGAATTGAAAGATCTCAAAAGGGATCGAGTGGTACGGTATATACCCAAATGGGTCTTTGTAGACAAAACTTTAGCCAACAATCATGGCACCCTATCTAATAACTTTCAAAGAGGGTTCGGCCACTGGTCGAAGTGAGTGTGGATCGGTACGCCGCAGGAGATTCATACCGAAGAAATGACCTTCCATGTTCCTGGTAAGTTCTTGGTTCCACATTGTGAGTGGGGTCAGGGCGTCTGACCCATACTGGCACCGCTCTGAGACATATCTGTTACGAGGGGCTTGTGCTGAGAGGTGCTGTATGACGGCCTTGATGCGGTGGCCAATTTCGCTGATGCTGAACTTTTCTGCTTGTGTTGCAGCGTTAATCCAATGCGACGTGGTCGCCGGTATGCAGATGGTGTTGTGATATTCGTCTGAACAAATTGCATGGCGAGGTAACGCAATCATATTCTGTCGTAATTCACTCCATGACAAGGAGAGCGAGCAGAAGCCAGCCAGGATGCGCTGCACATGAACAGGGGGGATTCCGTCCATTGAGAGCTTGGTTGGCTGGAACATACTCGCTGCAGTAGTTGGGATCCGGGACAGTTGGATCTTATACAGCGAGGTGAGAAGGTGTCGGTCATGGCTGGCATCCGCTGCATTAAGAGCATCCGAAATGGGGAGGTCATTGTCCGTGATTCGTTCCAACCATTGCACAGTGGTTTTTGCCCATACATCCTCTGATTCCTAGACTCGTAACCAGTCTGCCTACGCCATTCTAACAAGGCAGGCTTGTTGCCATAGGCAGACTGGTACTTCTCGGATATCCCAATTGGGCTGGGGCGGAGTTTGAAATTTAAGTGACTTTTTCACAATCTTATTCTGTTTACATTCAGTTTTTAAGTTTATTTTTCGGTTGAAGCTGGGGTAATAAATAAAAATAATCATCCCTTTGATTTGGCCTCCTTATATTTCCTCTTTATGGTACAGAACACCGTAAAACCTGAGGATAGTTTTAGTGGAAATCAACTTCGGACCGTGATCTCCGGAATTGCCGCGGCTCATTGCGTCATCGGTCTCACAATGAACAACTTAATTTCAAACTCCGCGACAGACCAATTGACGTATCCGAGAAGTACCAGTCTGCCTACGGCAACAAGCCCGCCTTGTTAGAACGGTGTAGGCAGACTGGTCACGAGTCTATCTGATTCCTGGGTAAACTCTCGGCGACAAAGATTGTAAATGGCCACAAAGTCATGCGACAATAGACTGCTTGGATGTCGCCTGAATAAATCGCCAATGACCAGAAAACCCCATATCTCCCAGGCCGTCATTTCGTATTTATGGGCAAGGTGGGCGACAGCGAGAATGTCCTGAAGATCCGTAATAGAAATGCGGTTTGCCTGTGTTTCAAGTGCTCTTCACTAGAGGGTTAGTATGTCTACGTGATGCGAACAGTTTACGACGCACGGGGCATAAATGTATTTGAACAGGGAGCGGAAGGGGCCCTCCTCGTCTCCACTCAAGAGAAGCCCGCAACTTCAATGGCGCAGCCTCGAAGTGTCCCTAACGCGATGCCCTTGAGCCGGATTGATGCTAATACACGCCGCCGTCTCCGTATGAAGGCCTCGCACCAGAGACCCGCACCTGTTCTCACCGGCGACCACCAGAGCCAGAAGGGGTGGTACGTGTTTCCATAATTATTTCTATGGCGAAGGGTACTGTAGAATTACATTCAATTCGGCAGTCACGGGTCACGGAGGGGGTTGACGGCGCCGAATTTTGGTCGCTGTCACCGGTCACGGAGGGCCTTGACGAATTCAACTTTTGTCACGGTAAGTTCAAATTTTGGTTCCGCGGCCAAAATTCTCAAAATTTCTTTGCCGCAGGCGCACTGTGATTGATTTCTTGGCCATTCTCACGGGCTCTTGGTTATTCGAGGAAATCCTATTGAAAGCTGCGAAAACAGTGAGTTTTCGTGTTTTAGATGGAGACCTGGTTCAGCCTTTTGATGCTCTGTTGATAGGCCATCCTAATGTTAAATTGGCATGTGTGCCAAATCTTCCTCAAATATGTGCAATTTTCCGCGCTTGACGAATTTTTGCGCGTGTCACAGTCAACCTCGGGGGTTGACGGATTGACGAATATGTTCGAGATGTCACGTGTTACACCCCCTGCCAAATTGAATGTAATAGTACAGTATGGAGTATACACGAAGTACGGCCAGGTACTGGAGAGGAGGATACAAGCTACTGTAGAATTACATTCAATTCGGCAGGGGGTGTGACTAGGGCTTCGACCCGTCCCCGTCGCTGACGGGTACGGGTCCCGTCGCGACGGGTCGGAACCCGTCCGACGAGGGAGAATAACTTGTTCTCTGACGGACGGGTGCGGGACGGGTGGACCCGTCAACGGGAACACCCGTACCCGGCCATCGACGGGTTGACGGGTCCTGCTGGATCACCGGCCGCGTTCAAAAGATTTGTGCGCTACGGAGCCCTGGCGAGCTCCATAACGGTCTCCAAAAATAACCGGAGGGTTATTTTACACTCCCCAAGCTTCCCGAGCCTCGAGGGCATGGTTTGACAGTGGTTGTATACTCGCCGCCACAATTTGCTTGAACAGGATTGGTCGCGCCGGATATTTCATGCTTACCGCCGGTGAATCCAGGCTCCACAGTCCTCCACTGTATGAAATAGGGACTAATGTTAATCCCAGAGACTCTGTGGTTGCGCCCATCGAGAGAATCTTTCCTATGGATGGGTTGCGCAGGTTTATGTAAGGCGGAAACGATTGAATGTTTGTTAAAGAACGCTTGTGAGTGGCATGAGAGGTGTCTAAGAAACATTTTTTGGTTTACCATAGTTGTTTAGCTTCAACATGCATTTTTCTTGCAATACTAGACGGGCGAAAGCAAGGTGAAAAGCACGAAAAAAAATAAATTGAATTAAATTTACCCGTCGACGGCCGTAACGGGTATGACGGACGGCACCCGTCCGTCAGGGCCTCGTGGTTTGAGCCTTGACAGACGGGTGGGCCCCGTCCGCACCAAAAAACGGCCGTCTTTCGACCCGGCCGTCTGACGGGACGGACGGGTCGAAGCCCTAGGTGTGACGCGTGACATCCTGAACATATTCGTCAATTCGTCAACGGCCGAAATCGAGCGTGACATGTGGGAAATTTCGGCGACCTCTCAAATTGCTGCAGGGTTGTTGAAAAATAGAATTGGAGTAACTTTTCACATTCAGTTGCTTTCCGGCCGAAGATATGGTTCAAATGGACTTTTTCCCCCGTGATTCTGGTCAGTTTTAGCTTGAAACTAAGGTTCTGCCCTTTTAGTCATGCTAAAAACATGTGTTGCAGCTGAATTTTTAGCACCCCTCTCACAGGAATATTCTTCTCAATTTTTCTACGGTTTTGAGAGGCTTTTCAACTTCACTGTGACACCCCGACATATTCGTCAACGGCCGCCGTGACCCGTGACAGCGACCAAAGTTCGGCGCCGTCAACCCCCTCCGTGACGCGTGACTGCCGATTTGAATGTAACTCTACAGTACACAAGCGGCGGCGGCAGACTACAGACAACTTGGCAGGGCGAAAGCGGTGGTACGTTGTTTTGAAGTTTCGTATCCCCAGATCTGACTATACTACAGCTGAGGTGCTGTCCGTGTGGTCGATGGGTTTGTTCTTTGTTGCGCTCGCGCGTTTGATTTTTATCGTAGGTTTCCGCAATCCAAATGGTAGTATATTTCCCGCAATCTGCGTTTGATCATCTTACGACCAAACCAGGTTCTCGGTTTTTTTGCCCTCCAGCGTTGAAAGTCATTGCGATTACATTCAGTGAGTCTTCTTGTTTGTGCTTCGTTTATTTTTTTGATACTCTTTCCCTGTGTCTCAGATATATGGACGTGGAGCTTTTTCGACATTGGGATGTGTTCGTTACTGTGGGATGACCATTGCAGTTTTGTAAGATATCATCGTTGTATTAGATACCGTGAAATATGATTGTTCTGCGCTCGAATTTCATCCCCCGCTCCGATTATGAGCAACCAATTGCAACAAACGAGCGCTAATGGTCGGCTAACTCTAGGCTATTCCAGTCCAGAAAACAGCCATCGTTGCACACATGTGCTCCGTACTTAGAAGCAATCTTCGAATATAACTGCATCTGCAAGGGCGATACTATCCCCCCCTCCCCCAATTCACCGCAAACATTTGGTCACAGAAATTTGATCAACTCAGTGGGTTTTAAGACCACAGATGACCTGGTGGGTAATGGGCGGTGTTCGGCTGGTGAAGTGAAGTGAGATAGCGATATCTACGATGCAGTCGAGAGTACACCCAAAGTACACCTTCGAAGCTCACTGAGAGTTATGTTCCATACTCCAAGCCTCTGCGTCAGGTTGCGTCTAGGGCTTTGGGACACTTTAGCGGCTATTTCAAGGGCAGGTGTGCCTCTCTAATGGCGTTTGACTTGGACGACGCTTGACTGCCCCACAAGAAACTGAGAACGGCGACAGATCACCGTTTGTCCCTCGTTTTGAGGGTCAAAATGGATGGACGTAGCCACCATGGACATAGCCAGGGACATAGCCACCGTTTTGACCCTCTAAATGGGAAGGCAAACTAGTAGAAAACTTTCTTCTCACCACCAAATGCATTGAACGCATCACCGTCCTTCTGGTCATCGTGTACTCCTCCTCACACGATCGCCGCCGTCATTGCCAACATCCTCAGCGTCAAAGATGAAACTTGCATAATTTCCTGTTCACCACACACCCTGCATTATCCCTATCTACACACATCTCTCCCTTCACTGTTGTCCCAATCGCCTGTCTTCAAATTCCAGTTTATTGCTCTGGCCTTCTCGATCCCCAAGGCGCTCCAGCTTTGGGGCTACCTAATGCTCCTTGCGAATTGCTTGCTCTTAGTTTCCAATTATATTGGCTTGAGAGTGGCCGTGGGGTTCACCGGATTGTTGTGTCTCGTCATTCTGGCCCTTTATGGTACTACGTCGGGGGCGCTCCATTTGTCGTGGGGCAAATGTATGCGTCTTTTCCGTCGCGAAGATGCTATAATCCAGATGGTTTGACACCCTTAGTCTCTCATAAACAGATGCTACAGCAATCTTGGGCTCGTACTTACCTCCCATGTAGTGTTGAAATGTTGTTATGTGTGCATTGGAATGGGCGGTATCACCCTCTTGACAAAAAGCTGTTCCCACGTCGACTTTCCCACCTTGCATAACTCCGTACCGATATCTCCTTCCGCAGTGCTCATCGCCAGAGTCGTAACCAGTCTGCCAGTAACGGCATATCTATTCTGTGTTCTTCATTGTTGTTATCACTGCTGCCCTCGCCATAGAGATTTGAATGATACCCGTTGTACTTGTTCTTTCCGTCCGCACATATATGGGCTTCACTGAGATCTACAGCAGGACGCCGCGTACTCGTAGGTTTTTTTACGCCTGGTAGGTTTTTTACTTCAATTTTCCACTCTATACTTGCGCCTCCGTGCCTCAGGCAACTTTGCGACCCGATACCCGCCTCCTTTATCCTCAACTTCTTTTCGACTCCGAAGCCCCTTTCGCGCAGCCTACGACGAATTCAGCATTGGAACACGCACAGTACGGACGGCCGGCTGCGATGACTTCGAGTGCGACTGTATCGTTGGCCCGTGGAACGGGAAGCGACGCGTGGGTAGCTCGCGGGCCAGGGGGAAGGAGCGGGGGGCGGGGGGTCGTGGCTTCGGGTCAACTGCGGGTCTACTGCCCTTCTTCGACTCCCGTCAGAAAGAAACTCAGGCAAGCCTCACCTCTACTAAATGTCTATTTGCGGACAAACGGCTCCTGGAAAGATCTTTCTGGAACACTTTCCGATGGTAAAATATTTGGTCAGATTTTTCATTGGCTTTGATTGTCCGGAGTTGCATCATAAATCTTGTGGAGCGACCACGGGAGACTATTATCATTGGCTGCAAAACAAAGCAAAAGGTCACAGAAAGCAACTACGGCCATGGAACATATTCACACTGGAACAACCTAGCCTGCTCCTGCAGCATCCACCTGTACATTTATGGATCGTGTCAACTGCCAGTGTCAGCGCGGGGATGGGGAAGCACATGTACCCAAGCAGCTCGTTCACATAATCCCGAACGATATTGGTTGACTCGGCATCGAGTGTCGACTGCACGATCATTGTAGGCAGCGTGACGGAGAGAGTTAGTAAGCTTAAAATGCTATTCTGACGGAACTGCACCAAGCATGCGGAGTAAGTGCTCCGCACCATAGATCTGGCATTTTGAAAAGAGTGACCTGACACAATAGAGATGCATTCAAATGGCAGGCATTTTGAAAAGCATGACCTGACACAATAGAGGTGCATTCAAATGGCTGCCATTTTGAAAAGCGTGACCTGGCAAAATAGAGGTGCATTCAAATGGCTGGCATTTTGAAAAGCATGACCTGACACAATAGAATGCATTCAAATGGCAGGCATTTTGAAAAGCATGACCTGATGCAATAGAGGTGCATTCAAAGGGCTGGCATTTTGAAAAACATGACCTGAAGCAATAGAGATGCATTCAATTTCAAATGGCTGGCATTTTGAAAAGCATGACCTGATGCAATAGAGATGCATTCAAATGGCTGGCATTTTGAAAAGCATGACCTGACACAATAGAGGTGCATTCAAAGGGCTGGCATTTTGAAAGGCATGACCTGATGCAATAGAGGTGCATTCAAATGACTCGCATTTTGAAAAGCATGACCTGGTGCAATAGAGGTGCATTCAAATGGTGGGCATTTTGAAAAGCATGACCTGACACAATAGAGATGCATTCAATTTCAAATGGCTGGCATTTTGAAAAGCATGACCTGACACAAAAGAGGTGCATTCAAATGACTGGCATTTTGCAAAGCGTGACCTGGTGCAATAGAGGTGCATTCAAATGGCGAGCATTTTGAAAAGCACGACCTGACGCAATAGAGATGCATTTAATTTCAAATGGTTGGCATTTTGAAAAGCATGACCTGACACAACAGAGGTGCATTCAAAGGGCTGGCATTTTGAAAAGCATGACCTGGTGCAATAGAGGTGCAGTCAAATGGCTGGCTTCAATCCCAGGAGAGCGGTGGTGCAGAGTGGCCCAGTCGATGACAACACATGTAATGGCGGACAGGGAAAAATGTACTCATTATAGTTGGCAGTCACTACGTTGCCGAGACTCTCCACCAAAAACAACAAACAAAAAAAAAACAAGTACAGTCATTCCATGGTCCTTGCATCGACTTTTTGTTTCCCCCCACATTTACAACCAAAAATGGACCAAAATTTTAAAATGAACGGTGAAATAGATACTCTGTATACCCCTCTTTGATATGTACCATACGCAATTTTGAGGTTTGAAGCCGTTCTGCTGCAGCGGAGCAATCATTCTGATGCACGGACCGCAGATCATTTCACCACACAAACATAAATAATGTTTCGAACTCGCATCAGCTTTGAGCCTCATAATTGGTCATTTTCATGCTCCGGGCGCCGTCGGCTGCACCGTCTCTTGCTCTGGGTACTGCAACTCCAAAGCCGCATAGAGCTGGTCCATGTCCGCGTTCGTCACCGCCGGGAGCGACCTGTACCACACGTCCACATCGCTCCCCGATACGAGGTAATTCTTGAATGCCTTTGCCTTGTCTTCATTCCCCCCCCCACTATGAAATGATCGGGAAAAGTCTTTCGCGGACATCTTGTCCGTGTCGCCGCACCACGCCTCCATTGGCATCATGTCTGAGGGGTCTGAGGGGTAGTGGGGGCTGGTGGTTCTCGGAGGTGGTGGCACTTGCCAACTCAAAGGTAGTTCATCGTCGCTGGACTGGCTGGGAGTTAGCGAGGAAGGTGTGGATGGCGTCGGAGTGTTTGGGGATGGAGTCCGGTGCGTGGCCAGATCTACTGTTTTGCGGCGCTCTACTATCGCTAGGCCGTGCTCGTTTCTCGCGTGAAGTGTCGGTGCCAGTGTGCTCGAAAAAACTCTTCAAATTCTTCTATTTTCTCGCAGTGTGGTCTTTGACTCGAATCCTGCTGTGGCCCGGCCAAAACAGCTAGTTTTTTAGGCTGAGCAGTGCCATTCAAGCGCAAATTAAGTTCCGCTCGCTTAGGAAAAGGTCACATATGGTTAGATATATAGTTGGGTTAGTTGTCTGCGTTGAAGCGGCGCGCTTCCATTGATCTTTACGTGCTTGGTACGCCTTTTCCCAATTATGTTCTGCCACCGGATGCCTTTCTTGAATCATTGTATGCAAACTGCTGTTTTCATCCATCGGAATCCTGATCGATCCAACATTCACATCGAACATACCACTCGTGTCCAGTCCACCTGCTTCCTCCATTTCCACTACAGTGATCCACCGGTTATTGCAACACCAGTCATTGAAACACTTAGTTATATATTCATTTTCTGTCATAACTGGCCCAGATATTGTTCATAATCAAGGACAATACATAAAAACATTATCCTGCAAGTCCTGGGTGCACTTAACTGTTGTGCCACTGACGGCACATAACTTGCGGGCACCTTCCTTTGCCTCGTTGCTCCTTCATAATTGACATAAATATTCATACACATCTTGACTCCCTATTCAATATGATTTGTGATTTTTTGGATTTTAATCAGTTGCAGTAGCCCTTGCTACACCAGTGGCTGTGGGACATACCGGTATGTGGCTCCTCTCAATCACCTTGCACTGTTTTCTTCACTGCTGAGCTCCTCATCCTCCGGGTAAAAAGGACACAACTATATCGTGCTGGACGAGCGGCCGAATCGAGATGGGTACGTGGAATAATATTTTACTGCATCGGACCATCGGTCGGCCGCACCCAGCTGCCTTGGATACATAAATATTCTCTGTCGTGTCATCGATCGGCTGCACCCAGCTGCCTTAGCTGCATAATATTGCTGTGGGGATCGGCCGAGTGCAGTTATCCAGGGCAGAATATATTGTGCTGGGCGAGTGGCCGAATCGAGGCGGGTACATAGACTAATATTATTCTCCGTCGTGCCATTGATCGGCTGCACCCAGCTGCCTTGGGCACATAATATTGCTGCGGGGATCGGCCGAGTACAGGCATCGAGGGTTGGGTATATTGTGCTGGACGAGCGGCCGAATCGAGGTGGGTACATGTAATAATATTTTACTGCATCGGGCCATCGGTCGGCTGCACCCAGTGGTGTTGGCTGCATAATATTCCTCTGTCGATCGGCCGAGTACAGGTGTGGATGGTGGAGGCTGCCCTTGAACATGATGGGCTCCGTCCTATGCTCTTAGGAAATAATATTTCTAGGAATATTATTATACCCGTTGAGTGTTGCACTTGGCCGAGAATCTGCCGGAATCCGGAGCTCCCTACATCTTAGGCATTAATCATACGTAGGGGGCCTAATGTCTAGGGCATTGTTGACGGCATATTGTGAAAATCCACCTTGTGGTGGTGAAATACATACCATTTTCGGTTCCATAGACTCTATATGGCGTAGTAGATAAGTCAAGCATTATTCTGCGCATTTCTTCGAGTACAAATTTACGACAATGCTATGCTTGAAACTGGTTGCTATTAGTCTAGATTTAGTCCGTAGACAGACCCATGTCTACCATGGACGAGCTTGGTCTACCTTTGGCTACCTCTGGCTCGCGGCGTAGACAAGATCCGTCGCCATGGTCTCGACTAACCTTCGGCTACCATGGCCTAGCCTGGTCTACGGCACGTAGACGTGCCGTGTCTACATCAGCTTACCTCAGCCTACCTTGGCCTACTCCCGTCGACGAACCTCGCCCAACGTTAGTCTTGCCAATTTGACCGGTGCACAGCACCGTACTTCTTCTTACATTCACTAACATGACTCTTTAAGCTTGTTACTTCGAATTAAGCTTTCGTGAATCACAACTGATTGGCGTAATTCGCGGCTGCGTTTGCCGGTCAATGCCGAAGAAGGCGGTGCACAACAAGTGGAAACAAATGAATTTCAACACGGCTGCTGAAATTGAGCAACCAATTATTGAAAATATCAAGCCCCAGGGCAATTTGGACCAGCCCAACATAGTCTACCATAGACCTAGGTAGCTGAAAGTAGGCTAAGTTAGACCCACTTCATCTACAGCGATTGCCCAAGGTTGCCATGGCCCCTTGTCTACGATGGGTCCACCTGAGTAGACGGATCCTCTGTCTACGGAGGGCCTCAACGCGTGAATGTTGAACTGGAACTCCGAGATGCATCCTCTGCCATTTTTTGAACACTAAGCATCTTGGGCTGAACCTTAGCTCAGCGAATATCAATGGGATAAACTCGAATTTTATGCGTAGACATCACCCATCCCAGTTGTTGGGCTGTCCTGCGCAGACGGCAAACATAGTCAATTGCATGAACAAGAGCAAGAAAATGATCAACACATTCGCAGGTATCATTCCGTCCCGCGCGAGAATACCATGGTTGGAAATTAGTCGATGGGATGAGTGTGAGCCCCGAGCCGTATGTATGGCTTGTGTGACCTACAATGTTGCACGGGCCAGAGTGGCGCCGGCATGGACCAAAATAATACCGAATATTTACCCCTGCGTGCGGCGCTGAAGGTGGGCTTTACGTATTAGCCATAAACATGAAGGAATGGAGGGAAGACGCAGAAAATCCGCTCGAAATCCACCAATCGTCTGTGTGTAGCTTTCCTGGAATGTGCACAGCAAAGACAGACATATCTACCCTCAAGAGCCTTAAGGGTGGACATATCCTTTAAGGGTAGACATGCATCAAATCATGCTGTAAGTGGTCAGTTCTTCTCGAGGAGATAGATTCATATGTTGGCAGGACTGTCTACGGGGTCGACTCTGATCCAGGAAACTCCGTGGCAGAACAAAAAAAGCTAGCCGTTCTATTTATACCTACCTACCTACCTATGATTTTCAAGAGCAGAGCTTGATTCGAGCTCCAAGCGAACGAGTTATGAGCCTCCAGATGTGTAACAAACGGCAAGACCAGCGTCGCAAAATAAAAAGGTAAAATGCAAGAAGTCTTCAACCGACCGCCGATAAGGCCCAGAAAGTGTCGAAAGTAGCTACAATTCAATTGAAGAACTCATTTATAAACATCTACTGACTCAGGATGGCTTGTGGCAGTTGTATTTTCGAGATTTATCGCATCCAGCAATCCGAGAGTCAAGTATGAGCGAAAATAGGACTCAGCATGAGTCTCAATAAACATTTTCGTGGTGATTTTCGACGATGAATACCTGGGCGAAGTATTTTGGACATTCTAGAACATTGTTTTGCACGGTTGAACAATCATTTTCACATGTTTGAAGGTCGAACTCTGCAGAACCACGGCTCTCCGGCCGAAATGCTGTTAAATTACCCTCTGAACCAACGATATCTATTAGAAAGTGAGTTTTATATAGTCAATTGACGTTTCGGAATGCTAACATACCATATATATATGGTAATAGCATCTAAATTAGCTGCTTTACCTCAGGCTCTGGCTCAAGCCCGAGCCGGGCTAGGCCAAGCGCTCCCAGCGGGCTTGGGCTCGGGCTTGAAGATCGTCAAGCCCAAGCCCGCTCAAGCCAGACCCAAGCCCGGGCTTTCAGGCCAAGCCGGGCCCTGGGAATCACTACCGAGAGAGCACAAGTACATCGCGGGGATGATTTGGACCAAATAGAGGGGATAGGACAAGGACTAGACGTGATTTCAAGACTTTTGTGCTACCAGACAAAGTTTTGAATGGCCTGAGGAAGAGCAGCGTCGATGATGACGCGTGACATCCTTTTTTTCAACAAAATAATAGACACAGGCGGATACTGAGTGACTTCCCGTAAGGTAAATTTAATCCAGATAACGTTTCGCCGCAGAGATTATTCTGCCATCAACCGACGAAAGTCTCTGCCTCAGGGATTGGAGCACATGAAAAAAATTCGTACTTCAAGGATGTTATTGGCTGAACGCAAGAGAGGTGCACGATGGTTCTGCCCATCGATATTTCACTTGTGAGACGCTTTACAGACTGGAATATCACCCGTCACTGTCACATCACACAACCTCAGGAATTACGCCGGAATAAATTTACTTTACGGGAAGTCACCCACTACGCTTACCATTCAAAACAGATGAAACATATGTAAATTTGAACAGATTGTACATTTTAATGGGACCTCTGCAGCGGGCCGACACTCTAGGGTTACGGCAGGAAACCGCGAGCCCGGAGCTCCTTCCTGGGATGAGAATGTCTCCCATGTTTGTCGTCTGGCAAAAGGAGAAGCCGCGAGTCATCACTGACCATAAATCTTCGGATCTCAACGACAGCATTCCCCCAAGGCGGAGGGACATGTCCGTTACGATGATATGCACGACTTCAGCCAAGCTCTGCATGAAGCGCGCGTTGCGAATCCTGACCGAAATATTGTCCTATTCAAATCGGACGTTCAGGGGGCATTCCTTAATCTCTCTGCTCACCCGTTATGGCAACTCCATCAAGTTGTCCAAGTCGACGGTGTACTTCACATCGTCCGTCGGCTAGTCTTCGGGAACCGTGCTTCTCCCCGGTGCTGGTGCGCTGTCTCCGGTCTTCTGTGCTGGATTGCGGTGCGGAAGCTTGGTTGTCGGGCTCTTCGTATACATGGACGACTTTTTTGGCTGGGATTTCCTCGATAACCTCATCTTCTACCGCGGGAAACGTCGTCCACGCCGTCAAGTCCTTCTCCTTGTTTTGTGGGAATCTGTCGGTTTCCTGTCAGAGCCAAGAAACAGGAGCATGGTGTTACCTTGAAAATCATCGGCTTCTACGTCGATGCCAGCTTGGGGAGCATCGCACTATCCCCAGATTCCATCGCCGATCTCATTGCCAAAATTACAGCCCTTTGCGGCTTAGGGCGCAGACGTTTTTTTTTCTGTTTTCAGCCGTTTTGGGCAGGACAGCATCTACGGGCTCAATTCTCGTCCGTTTACCTTGTGAGCATGCTCAATCTATTAGGAATTCCGATGCGCAGTTTTCTGTGTCCTCAGATTTCTTGCCTCAATATGCTGCTGTCGGGACACTTCCTTTCTAGTCTGGGACAAGTTCTCCGAGTACATGCTGAGTGGAGGATATGGTTGTATCTCTTACATGGCGCTGATGGGACTGTTTCCCAGTGAGGACCCAGCCTCTGAGCCAGAGCGTGGGGTCGAGAGTGGGTACAGATACACGGGACCCTGAGGCCTGGATGATGGAAGCATTAGCATTGGTTCTTCAGGCTTTGAAGCCAGGACATCAGATGATGGCAGAGGCAGAACTGGAATAGGGCATGCACTGACTTGTCGGCCGTTTAATATTGCGGGTCATTTGTGTGTGAAACTCGGCAATCACCGATGTCTGGACCCATCCTGACCCACAAAGAGGCAGGTGATGTACGAACCCCGCTACGCGACACCAAGCTCAGTTTCGAGGAGAATGGCTAATAAGAAAATAGGGGGCAGTGTTTGGTTTTGGAATAGAGTGCCGCATGTTTGACTTTGGAATAGCTGTGTTTGGTTTGGGAATAGAGTGCCTCGTGTTTGGTTTTCGAATAGATGTGTTTGGTTTTGTAACAGAGTTCCCAGTGTTTGGTTATCCGATAGCTGTGTTTGGTTTTGGAATAGAATGCCCATGTTTGGCTTTGGAATAGCTGTGTTTGGTTTTGAAATAAAGTGCCCTGTCTTTAGCTTTGGAATAGCTGTGTTTGGTTTTGGAATAGAGTGCCTCTCCCTAGTGTTTGGTTTTCCAATAGATGTGTTTGGTTTTGAAATAGAATGGCTGTGTTTGACATTCCAATAGATGTGTTTGGCTTTGAAGTAGAGTGCCCAGTGTTTGGTTTTCCAATAGCTGTGTTTGGTTTTGAAATAAAGTGCCTTGTGGTTGGTTTTCTAATAGATGTGTTTGGTTTTGGAATAGAGTGCCCCATGTTTGGCTTTCCAACAGCTGTGTTTGGTTTTGAAATAAAGTGCCTCATGTTTGGTTTTCCAATAGATGGGGTTGGTTTTGAAATAGAGTGCCCCGTGTTTGGTTTTCCAATAGTTTTGGTTTTGGAATAGGGTGCCCCAACTATAACACGATCCGTACACAAGTCATCGCGGCATCCTCAGACACCGAGTCCCAAGACTCCCGTCCTCCGCATTTATGCAATCTGCCTTCGTTCTGGAGGGCGTATTTGCCTCCGACTGCCCCAGATTTAGCGCGGTTGACAATGTTCGCGATGGTTTTCACAAAGTTCCATCTGAGCGCTCCACGTTGGCCGGCGAGATATCTGCCATATCAACCGAAGAGAAGGACGACTTCTTGGCCACTTCAAATGTCACGGCCATTGGAAATGCTCTTTGTAGCATTTATTACTCGCCTTGCCGGGGTCTACTTCCTCTCTATTGTTCGGGTTTAGTTGGTGACCCGAACCTCTGCTGGATCCCAAGCGCGTCGTGCGCGATTGCCGCCATGTCAATCACCGATCCCAATTCAATGGTTCTGCCCGCTGAAGCACCATGGGGCGTACAGTTTCTCAATGCCGTCGTCCACCACACCTCTGCGAAAGGTTTGGTTTTGATCACGGCTGATGAACGTCGCTTCCTTGGGAATGCTCCGGCTCGGAGCGTCGAACCGACAGTGGGTCAAGAACACTTGATTTCGAACAAAATCCCAAGTTCAATTGCGGACTCGTATGTTGATAAACGCCTGTCGGCGCTGCATGAGCCCAAGTGGCTCGACATAAGCCATTGCAGTGATGTCTTGGTAAATTCGTACCGCAGGATTTGCCCCTTGGAATTGCTCGGAGTCACCTAAGCATATTTCTTCGACGCTTTGTCCACAGGGGTACTCAAGAATCCTGCGCGTCCTTGCGGCACCAAATTTTCGACCAACAGTGTGGTCCGGGTTGGTTTTTCTTTGAAGGGAGCAGGCACTCATTGCACTACCATCGGTGTCGATCCGCGGAGTGTCGCTCCACTCCTAGGTCATCCTCTATCTGCGAGAAAATTATTGTCTGCAGGATACCTGCGAATTCGTTCCACCGTACGCGTCAAGAATCACAAAATGTGATTACAGATCTGTCGTGTGACTCGACAACCTCAATGGAACTGTTCGACTCGGGTCGCTTTCGATTATTTTGGAGTGACAATCCATTTCGTTTTCACGAAGGCGGTGCATTGTGCTATGACTTTGCCAGCCATGTCGAAGGTGTTAGCAGGAGCCTTTTCAGAGGTTCATACGCAGCACCTGAGACTACGATTTTGGATGGCGTTCGCATTGAAGTGGTAGTCTCTCCCTCCATATTGTGGAGCACGCATGAATTGTACAGTTCTCGTTTTTTCGCGTCTGGACAGCACAAAAGCGCTGAGTCTGCGTGGATGAAAGAACTAGGCATTCCGTGGCATGATACGGATGCTAATTTCATGATCATAATGACATTCACCTCGCCAAGAATTGAGCCGCTTCATTCCTTGCTGGAGTGCTCCTCAAGAGCAGAGTTCCGAATAGCTCCGCGATCCCCGAGCTTCTCAACGGGGGTATTTACTTACCGGGAAGGATCACCTTTGGTGTGCGCCCGTTGTTCATGGGACAAATTAAAAATAAAAAAAACATATGTCTCCGGTTCAATGAGCCATTCGAACTCGGATTTGGATCCGAGACAGAGATGTGGTCTCCAAGCGGAGGGCGTAACGTACCTGGAGACCTTGAACATCTCTTTTCCGGAATAGCATTTACCTACCTACTCCGACATCCAAGATGTCAATCGCTCCCGCGCCCTTCGATATCATTATCCTGATCAGCGCCAACAGCGCTTGGCGAGCATGATTACGCCGAGTATCGGGGCAAGATTCCCCAGGCCTGAAATTTCGGAACGCTCACACGGTTCGGAAACGACGATGCACGTCGGCGAGGTGCCGAGTGCTCTACAGCGGTCTGAGGCGGACATAACAGTCCTCCAAGACGACATTTTTGGGCTTAAAATCCGTGGAAGCCCAAAGGAGGGCGGGAGCGTCGATAAAAATTCAAACTTTATGCGTGTGCCACGCATCAGTTCTCCCCGCATGCCTTCCGATCCTACTCATCCCACCGAGATCTGGGACAGAATTTGTTTTCGACATTCACTGAAGCTTACTTGCAGTCGCGACAGCGAGACGAACCACCACTCGAGTCCAGGCGGACCGGAAGCAACAGCCCGATCAACGGGATCTTCGTTGCGATCATCGATCACGGAATCAGAAGTTAGTTCCGCTCAGCAATCATCGTTCTATTCGCTCGAAGTCAAGTCCTTCCACTACCAAGGCTCTTTTTGGCCTGCGTGTGGACTGCCTGAAACGAACCTGGCCGTGCTACGAGACAGTTCAGCCTACTTGGCATCAAATGGTCCTTTGTTGAACTTTCAACGGGGAATTCGGAGTACCAGCCGGAGCACGCCGAGCTGGTTCATTCCTCCTGCGTGTCTATGACCCAATTCCTTTGCTGTTCAACTTTTGATGCGCCAACTCCGCCGAAGCTCGCGCACTGTTGCCTAGGGCCGCATAAGGATGCCAACATCTTTCTCAGTTTCGCTTCCCGAGCACAAGCATCGAATGATGTCCATCGCTGCTGCACCAGTGTGTCGGAACCGTTCCGATACAAGGACAGCACCTCTTTTTGTTCATTGACCTTGCAGACCTCAACAATATATGGTAGAATTCGAAAGGCAATCTGCTGCTGCACCAGTGTGTCGGAACCGTTCCGACACAAGGACAGCAGCTTTTTTTCATCGACCTTGCAGACCTCAATAATATACAATGAAGGGTCAGAGAATTCCATCTGCTGCTGCACCAGTGTGTCGGAACCGTTCCGACACAAGGACAGCAGCTTTTTTTTGCTGACCGTGCCAACCTCAATAATATATATAATGAGGGGTCAGAGAATTCGAAAGGCCATCTGCTACTACACCTGTGTGTCGGAACGGTTCCGACACGAGGACAGTACCTTTTTTTTTCATTCCCAGCTGGTCCAATGAGGGACCACCAGCCAGGACGGGAGGGAACAACCCACCACACGAGGCTCGAGCCCCGTGAATTTATTCACGGGTACCAACTAGTCATATTATAATATAACTTCCCTTCTTGGTCTTGACCAGCCGGAATGCCGATCATTCCAATTTCACTATGTGGAGAAGGGGAGTTTAACTTGAAGTGGAGGCAGAGTTCCGTCTGTTTGAATGTGGTTAAATCAGCTGTGGATTAACCGGTTGGAAAGACGTTGGATGCCCTCTATAATTTTAGTTGCCGGAAAACTTGTTCTATGGTGCGGGTCACCTAGCCACCGCTACTTAGTGCTTGAGATTTTGACGCCTCAAATTTACTTAGTTTTCTTATTCCTCTAGCCAAAGTGTTCCTCCCACCCGACACCGATGCGATTGACTTCGAGTGTCTTCAGCATATTTCGAGGGAAAACAGTCTTGATATGTTGCACACTGGTGCAGCAGCAGATTGCCTTTCAAATTTTTTGACCACTCATCGTATATTGTGGAGGCAAGGTCAACGAAAAAAAAAGGCGCTGTCCTTGTGTCGGAACGGTTCCGACACACTGCAGCAGCAGATGGCCTTTCGAAGTCTCTGACACTTCATTGTATATTATATTGTTGAGGTCTGCAAGGTCAATGAAAAAAAAAAGCTGCTGTCCTTGTGTCGGAACGGTTTCGACACACTGGTGCAGCAGCAGATGGAATTCTCTGACCCTTCATTGTATATTATATTATTGAGGTCTGCAAGGTCAACGAAAAAAAAAGCTGCTGTCCTTGTGTCGGAACGGTTCCGACACACTGCTGCAGCAGGAGATTGCCTTTCAAATTTTCTTGCTCTTCATTGTATATTGTGTAGGTCTGCAAGTGCAAGGTCAATGAAAAAAAAATGGTGCTATCCTTGTGTCGGAACGGTTCTGACACACTGGTACAGCAGCAGATGGCCTTTCGATTTCTCTGACCCCTCGCTGCCTCGAGGTAGCGTTCGAGGAGCATTTGCGCAGGGTCAGCCAAGAAACCAGGGCTGCTGTCCTCAAGTCGGAACGGTTCCGACACTGGTGCAGCAGCAATGTGCCGTTTGAGCCTTTAACCCTTGATTGTATATTGTGAAAGTCTCCAAGGTCAGTAAGAAAAAACAGATGTGCTGTACTTGTGTCGGAACGGTTCCGCCACACTGGGGCAGCAGCAGATTGATTTCCAAGCTTTTTGACACTTCATTGTATATCATGAGGAGCTGCCAGGTCCTGATCGTTGATTGTGGAGGTCTGCAAGGTCAGAGAAGAAGAAAAAACACACTGGTGCAGCGCGGAGTGCCTCTTGAGTTTCTTGATCCCAGCAAAAAGGAAAATGGAGGTGCTGTCCTGCCTGTCGGAACCGTTCCGACACAGTGCTGCCGCAACACAATGCCTTTCGACTTTTGTGACCCTTCATTGTATAGGGAATGCTGTCTCGTGTCGGAACCATTCCGACACAGTGCTGCCGCAACAGAGTGCCTTTCGAATTTTGTGGCTCTTCATTGTATATTGTGAAGGTCTGCAGGGGCAGTGAAAAGAAAGTGGGAATGTTGCCCTCGTGTCGGAACCATTCCGACACAGTTATGCCGTAGCAGAGTGCTTTCGAGTTTTTTGGCTCTTCATTGTAAATTGTGAAGATCTGTCTGGAAGGGCAGCAAAAAGAAAAATCCGAATGCTGGCCTCGCGTCGGACCCGTTCCGCCACGATGGTGCAACAGCAGGAAGGTCTGCAAGGGCAGTGAAAAGAGAAATGCAGGTGCTGTCCTCGTGGCGGAACCGTTCCGACACAGTGCTGCCGCAACAGAGTGCCTTTTGAATTTTGTGGCTCTTCATTGTATATTGTGAGGGTCTGCAGGGGCAGCGAAAAAGAAAATGGGAATGCTGCCCTCGTGTCAGAACCGTTCCGACACAGTTGTGCCGTAGCAGAGTGCCTTTCGAGTTTTTTGGCCCTTCATTGTAAATTGTGACGGTCTGCAAGGGCAGCAAAAGGAAAAATGTGAATGCTGCCCTCGCGTCGGAACCGTTCCGACACGATGTTGGGGCACCACTGTCGGGACGGTTCCACCACGAGGACAGCATTCCCATTTTCTTTTTCACTCCCTTTGCACACCCTCACAATATACAATGAAGAGCCACAAAATTCGAAAGCCACTCTGTCGCAGCAGCACTGTGTCGGAACGGTTCTGCCAAGAGGACAGCACCTCCATTGTCCTTTTTGCTGCCCTTGCCGACCTTCCTGCTGTTGCAGCGGTGTGTCGGAACTGTTCCGACATGAGGACAGACAGCTTCCCATTTTCTCTTTTTTTGCAGCCCTCGCAGACATTCACAATATACAATGAAGAGTCACAAAACTCGAAAGGCACTCTGCTACAGCACAACTGTGTCGGAACGGTTCCGACTCGAGACAGCATTCCCATTTTCTTTTTCGCTGCCGTTGCACACAATGTACAATGAGGGGTCACAAAAGTCGAAAGGCATTCTGTTGGGGCACCACTGTCGGGACGGTTCCGACACGAGGACAGCATTCCCATTTTCTTTTTCACTGCCTTTGCAGACCTTCACAATATACAATGAAGGGTCAACAAACTCGAAAGGCACTCTCTGCTGCAGCACCAGAGCTTCACCATAGAGTATACAACAAAGGGTCAAAAAATTCGAATGGCACTCTGCTGCTGCTGCAGTGTCGGAACAGTTCCGATGCAAGGACAGCGCCTCCATTTTTCTTTTTGCTGCCCTTGCAGACTTTCACAATATATACAATGAAGGGTCAACAAGGCACTCCGCTGCTGCAGCAGTGTGTCGGAACGATTCTGACACAAAGAGAGCAGCTCCATTTTTCCTTTGGCTGTGGTTGCAAAGCTTCCGCATAGAGTATACAATAGGGTCAACAAACCCGAAAGGCACTACGCTGCTGCACCAGTGTGTCGGAACGATTCTGACACAAGGAGAGCAGCTCCATTTTTCCTTTGGCTGTTGTTGCAAAGCTTCCGCATAGAGTATACAGTGAAGGGTCAACAAACCCGAAAGGCACTCCGCTGCTGCACCAGTGTGTCGGAACGATTCCGACACAAGGGCAGCACCTGCGTTTCTCTTTTCACTGCCCCTGCAGGCATTCACAGTGTAGGGTCAAGAAATTCGAAAGGCACTCTGCTGCTGCACTGCACCAGTGTATTTCTTTTTCTCTGACCTTTCAGAGCTTCGCAATCAACGTGAGGGACCGTCAGTTCTTCACAATATACAATGAAGCATTAAAACTGCTGCCCCAGTGTGTCGGAACCGTTCCGATGCGAGTACAGCACATCTTTTTTTTTCTGACCTTGCAGACCTTCACCATATAAAATGAAGGGTTCAAGAATCAAACGTTGTTTCTGCACCAGTGTCAGAACCGTTCTGACATCGTGACAGCACCTCCAATTCTTTTTGCCCGTTCTCTGTCCAGCCCTTGATCATATGAGGTACAAGGTGAATCTGACTTTTGATAGACCAGAAATTCTATTGACATTTTCGTCGGCGCTCTTGGGATGTCTTCTATCTGTTTTACA
This sequence comes from Mycena leptocephala, assembly GCA_029378395.1. Taxonomy (NCBI): domain Eukaryota; kingdom Fungi; phylum Basidiomycota; class Agaricomycetes; order Agaricales; family Mycenaceae; genus Mycena; species Mycena leptocephala. The sequence goes on from JARJLF010000008.1 coordinate 586,046, forward strand.
TAATCCACAGAAGAATGTACCGCTACTAATTTGCTCCTCATCAACGTTCCTGTCCCGAGCACTTGTTAAAGAGAGACAGAAATTTGAACATGATAGATTGAACCCACATTTCCATCTTCTGAGGTCTGTATTGGCAGCTTTGAATGACAGAGTTAAGTATAAATTCGGACGACGAGCATGATCCACTGTTCTCGTTCTTCAAGCTTTTTGATACACAACAAGGCGGTCGACGGCCTGCGGCCGTTTCTCTCCTTGTTTTGATCCTAATATTTCCGACCTCTGAATTTGAAATTGCCCGGATAAAGCTTGCACCTCCCCAAAAAGGAAAGATTTAAAACCCGTATGTTTTTATAAAGAGTTTGAAGACTTGTTGAATACGGGTGTGCCGAACAGCGTGGGAAAATCAGTGAAGGGATCCACCATGGCCTTCATTGAAGGCTTTCCCCTTTCTGAAGCCATTCAGGATCCAGAGAACCCAAGTGAACGGCTTCAGGATGGACATTGCAGACCCTTCCTTCGCTGCAAAAAACAAACGACACAGAGAGTCTTGGAACCCCGAAACCAGGAACCACAGTGACGTAGAACAACTAAGTGCGACTGTTAAGTCCTGCCACTGAGTGTTCTTTATGTCGATTCCAGGATCCTTACTTATCTCTTCCACAGCGAGGCGATCTACAAGACAGCTGTTGATATCCATACCGCCGGTATCCATCACGGTGATTTGGAAGTCAGATATATCGTCCGTCACACGGAGGGTCGGCTCTCGATTGTGGATTTCGGCCACGCCACTGTCGACCACGTTTTCGACTACGTCTGCGCTGCGCTTTCTGATCTACACCAAAATCTGGGGTCAGACATTATGTCCTCGAGCGTCTTCCATTCTTTGTCTTCCTTTCAGTAGTTTACCACTGTTCTGTCCCCAAATATCGATTATCTTGGATAAATTTCAAACTTCGGCTGTATTCCAAGACCAAACACAGGCGGGTCCCCCCAATCTCGAGTTAATTGATTGACTGCACGGGCCTCGCGTTGGAGAGGCTCTCGGCCTCTCTGGGGTCGGAGATGAGCCAGCGGGGCTCGCAGCGAGTAGGGTGAAAGCAGGAAGAAACCCGATGATGTAACACAAGCGAGGTAACTACCACCGAACTCTCCCACAGTCACCCGTCTCCAAAAAAATGCATGAGTGAGCCGACACCGTCTCACTGGGTACTGGGACAGCACCTCTTCTTTTTCGTTGACCATGGTGAATTAAAAAATAAACAGAAAATTCGAAGGGCAAGCCGCTGCTGCACCTGTGTGTCGGAACGGTTCCGACAGCGTATGACTGGGTGGTGGGACAGCTATCCGTTTTCGTTGACCATGGTGACCTCAAAAATAGACAAGGAATTCGAAAGACAATCCGCCGCTGCATCTGTGTGTCGGGACGGTTCCAACGCCGTCTCACTGGGTGCTGGGACAGTGGCTCTTCTTTTCATTGACCGTCGCGACCTCGAAAACAAACAGAAAATTCGAACGCCAATCCGCTGCTGCATCTGTGTGTCGGAACGGTTCCGACACTGGCCAACTTGGTACTGGTACCACACCTCTTCTTTTTCATTGACCATGATGAATTCTAAAATATACAGAAAATTTGAAAGCCAAACTGCTACTCCACCTGTGTGTCGGAACGGTTCCGCAACCGTCTCATTGGGTGCTGGGACAGCGGCTCTTCTTTTTCGTTGACCATGGTGAATTCAAAAATATATAGAAAATTCGAAGGGCAATCCGCTGCTGCGCCTGTGTGTCGGAACGGGTCCGACACTGACCAACTTGGTACTGGTACAGCGCCTCTTGTTTTTCATTGACCATGGTAATTCGAAAGTCAATCTGCTACTCCGCCTGTGTGTCGGAACCGTTCCGACACCATCTCACTGGGTGCTGGGACAGCGGCTATTCTTTTTCGTTGACCGTGGTGACCTCGAAAATAAACAGAAAATTCGACCGCCAATCCGCTGCTGCACCTATGTGTCGGAACGGTTCCGACACTGGCCAACTTGGTACTGTGGTACTGGTACAGCACCTCTTCTTTTTCGTTGATGCTGGTGAATTCTAAAATATTCAGAAAATTCGAAAGCCAAAATGCTACTCCACCTGTGTGTCGGAACGGTTCCGACACCGTCTCACTGGGTGCTGGGACAGCGGCTCTTCTTTTTTGTTGACCATGGTGAATTCAAAAACATAAGGAACCGAGAGTCGTGACACGGACCTTCATGGCAATGGCTCGCACGAGGCCAATTTCGTCTCGCATCAATTCGGATGTATCAGGGATGAGGGAGTTCGGCTCGCGTGCATTGAAATGAGGGGATTTGCTATACGCAGATATGAGTTTGTGTGTTGCAATATTAATTACGTGGGCGAGACATCTGTCAGAGGAATTCAGCGGTGGTAAATCAAGCGATGTGGGGAACGTACCCAATGCGCCGCTCGATGGGATTCCAGATCAGACTGGTGGCGTCCTTTATAAGACGGGCAAGCTCGATCAACATGGCACCATTATTGCGCGCGTTGTCACACGTAGCGTATCCGACCTGCGCGAAATGATGAACCAGTATGTAGCCAGTGCAGGAGTGTGGAGATAAATCACGCGGCGTTGGATCCTGATGCGGGTGACAATTTGGAAGAGGGCCTGACCCCAGACGCACCGGGTAATGGGCATTATTGAGGCACGTGAATCCAAGAATAGCCTCCTCTAACCCCGGAGACGTCTCCTCGATACAATGGCCAGTCAGCAAGGTCAGAGAAGAAGAAGAAAAACACACAGGTGCAGCAGCGGAGTGCCTCTTGAGTTTCTTGATCCCAGCAAAAAGGAGAATGGAGGTGGTGTCCTCTTGTTGGAACCGTTCCGACACAGTGCTGCCGCAACAGAGTGCCTTTCGAATTTTGTGGCTCTTCATTGTATATTGCGAAGGTCCACAGGGGCAGTGAAAAAGAAAATGGGAATGCTGCCCTCGTGTCGGAACCGTTCCGACACAGTTGTGCCGTAGCAGAGTGCCTTTCGAGTTTTTTTAGCCCTTCATTGTAAATTGTGAAGGTCTGGAAGGGCAGCCAAAAGAAAAATCCGAATGCTGGCCGTGCTGTGTCCATCAACTGCCATGAACCCACGCCCATGGGCCTTGCCCCCAGTGTAATCTGAACCTGAACCCGACCGCACTGTCAACCTAACCATAGGAATCCTGCCGCCGACAATGGGCCACCCATCTAATCACAAATTCGGAAATCACTGGATGCAGAAATGCGGTGAAGACTGGCTTGAGGGCAACCATCTTTGCGAGTGTGCACAGAAAAACCGACCGATCTGTCGGGAGTCGTACCAAATAATTCTTGTCATTGTCGTGTGCGTACGGCCCCCAAGCGAGCTCAAAAAGGTCGGCGAGCATGGACGCAGCTTGTGGCAGGTCTGAGGTTTGTCTCTCATCTCTTATTTATTCTTCAGTGTTGTAGTATTACTTCTTATAGGTATGATACAGCAGTTCACTCCCCCAGGAAAAATGCAAATTGCTATGAGGTGTTTTATAGACCTGCATAATATACGCCATAGCAACTGTCTATGATGTCTATGGGTGTCTATAAAACAGCTCATAGACGCATATCCGTCTGAGTATTACTTCTTACACTGATCCAGAAAGTCAAAAAGTTAGGGAAGTATAGTGTTAGGGTTTGGTTAACTTTCTTGGGAGTATCAGGACCCTGCAGAGAGCAACACGCCGAGTCTGGAGGCATCTATGATAATTCCTTGTTGAGGACGGAGCCCAAACGACTGACGTTTGGGTATAAATACTTCAGCAGTCATTTGATGTTAACAACAAGTTTCCTGCCCGGGGCCGCCGAGTCCGATCCAGGGTCCTGCCTGCAAATCCCGTAGTGAGACAAGCCGATGAGTATTCAACTCCTTGACAGTCTGTTGTCGGAAGCAGATGTAGAGTATCCGTGCGACTATCACGCTCCACAGGTGAAAATTATTTCCAAAACTGTGTGGAAAAAAGGCACGATCATCTTCAGCGCTTTTGGATTCACGAAGTCTGATCAAAGCGTCGCGGAACTTGATCTGCTCGGGATCATTGCCCTCCTGCCGGAACACATGCTGCAGAGTGACAGACTGAGTGCACGATCAATGCATCAATGTAAGTTCCCACGGTTCGAGTTCACTGCGCCCGGTCTTTGCGTGCATAGATTTGACCATAAGTGCAGTTTGCCACTTGCAGGGAGGTCATACCATGTTATTGCATACCATTAATTGGAATGATGCTCGACAGGGACAGTGATTTCAATGGAAACCAGATTTTTCCTTGTTCATTTGCAGAAATTGTTGTCTAAAAATGTTGTCAGTCTGTCGATCGCGAATTTGGTCCGAGTCACGCGTCACTCAGGCCTCTGTCAAACCTCTCAGACGTGACATGTGCCCATGTAAAATTAATAGGAATCCATCAGATATATACTCACGACGCACCTTGTGAATCTTATCGTTGTAGGTGTCACCGTTGATGGCTGCAGCAGAGATGCCCATCGCCTGAAAGTGTTTGGCCTGGACTCGCACACATCATTGAATCAGAATCAGCACACAAAACAAGCATGCACCTGATCTTCCTCGAGAGCGTTCAACGGTGAGATGATAATCACAATCTCGTCCGGCTGGGGGGAAGCCACCCAGTACCGTAGATACAATTCAACGCACGCAACGCAAAGACGAAGTGGAAATTGCCGTTTTGGAGGATCGTGAAGGTGGTCAAATCCAGAACCTGTACCAGTATTTGCGGTTGAATTATTTTAAGATGCAGTGAAATAATATGTAACACCTACAGCATTCAAGGTGCCAACATGTATACCTACACGAGGACAAAACCTCTGTTTTTTTGTTTTTTTGTTTTTTTTGCTAACCTTGCAGACCTTGACAATATACAATGAAGAGTCAAAAACTTCGAAAGGCAATCCGATGCTGTACCAGTGTGTCGGAACGGTTCCGACATGAGGACAGCACCTCGGTTTTTTGCTGACTGTGCAGACCTTAATGATATACAATGAAGGGTGGGAAAACTGCTGCTGCACCAGTGTGTCAGAATGGTTCCTACACAAGGACAGCACCTCTTTTTCTTTTTTTTTTCGCTGACCTTGCAGACCTTCACAATATACAATAACCAGTCAGAAATTTCAAAAGGGACGGTGCTGCTGCACGAGTGTGTCAGAACGGTTCCAACATGACAACAGCACCTCTGTTTTTTTTTCATTGACCATGCAGAGCTCAACAATATACAATGAAGGGTGGAAAATTCAAAAGGCAATCTGCTGCGGCACCAGTGTTTCGGAACAGTTCCTACACACAAGGACAGCACCTCTGTTTTCAATATACAATGACCGGTCAGAAATTTCGAAAGGCACTCTGCTGCTGCACCAGTGTGTCGGAATGGTTCTGACATGAGGACAACACCTCTGTTTTTTTTTTTTTTTTTTGTTCACCGTGCAGACCTCAATGATATACAATGAAGGGTCAGAAAACTCGAAAGGCAATTGGCTGCTGCACCAGTGTGTCGGAACGGTTCCGACCCAGGGACAGCAGCTCTGTTTTTGTTTCGCTGACCTTGCAGACCTCCACAATATACAATGACGGGTCAGACAATTCAAAAGGCAATTTGCTGCTGTACCAGTGTGTCGAAATGGTTCCTACACAAGGACAGCACCTGTGTTTTTTTTTTTTGGCTCACCTTGCAGACCCTCACAATAACAGTAGAGGGTCAAAAAACTCGAAAGGCAATCTGCTGCTACACCAGTGTTTCAGAACAGTTCCGACAGGAGGACAACACCTCCATTTTTTTTCTGCTGACCTTGCAGACCTTCGTCTGTCGAAGGCGTTCCTGAGACTAGGCTAGGGACGGGTCCCGTGCGTCGCACCTGTTACGGCCGTTTCGACGGGTGGTTCATTGCCATTTTTGTAAAGGGGGGTAAATCGACCGGATTGAGGAGAAATTTTGCCTTGAACTTATAAAGGGTGTATTGTGATCATATTTACTAGGACATAAAGTACTTCTCTGGGCCACAGCTGAATATTCGGCAGCGATCTAAAGTCCGAATTTTCTTGGGGTGAGCCTACATGTGCGCCCTGGATCAGATAAGTATGAAGTGCGCATATCTTTGACCAACATCGGAGTGTTTTTCCAGGTGATTTGTTTCACCACCTGCAGAGTTGGAGTGTTGGCAGGTTATTCTTCCATGTTGAATTTTAGTCTTGATCCGTCCTGGCTCGGACTTCTCGGACGACGCAGGATTGGCCGGAGAGCAGCCTGAAGGTTCTTAGTGGACTTCAGAAACCCGTCAGAAATGGTATGTCAGCTCGAGTGAACATTTATTCATCCAAAGTTTACCGTTGATCCATAGACTTTGGACGCGACCCGTCGGCCCGTTTACGGACGGGTACGGGTTCCGTGTCGACGGGGACACCCGTCACGTACCCGTCCGTTTTTTGCGGCAGACCACACTGGCCTACGGACCGTCGACCCGTCGAAAACGGGAACGGGCCGAGTCACTTGCCTCGCTTTCACTCGAGCTTTGGTCCGTCCGCCGGCGTGTGGCTTGCGACGCTCCGCGACCACGACCGCGACCACCACCACGACCACGAGCACCTGACCCTGACCCTCACCCACGCCCGCGCGCCCACGTCCACGTCCACGCCCGCGGGACTCGCGTTCTGCATCGCGCCGATCACGCTCAACGCGCAGTCTATCCAGCTCCGCCTCGGCTCGCTGGGCTCGCTGTGTATCAGTCCCAGGAGGACGGCCTGGAGGGTTGCCGGTGGGAGCTATTCGGTGGGTGGGTGGGAGGTTGGAGCAAAAACAATGACGCGTTCTTATCACCGATAAGACAGCGCCAAGAAAACACGTGAAGCGTCGTCGTCTTGGCATCAGGCGTTGTCTTGCCCGCCTGGACGAAAGAAGCCGCGGTGGAAGACGAATGCTGGAGCTCACAGGGTGCCTTGCACAGTGGGGCTTGGAATTGGAGCTTCACTTTGAGGCCGGTCAAGAGCAAGGACGTAACGGAACACCGCACGAGTGAGGAGCTGTAATGTTTGCGCTTGGTGGGGGGCGTAGGGTAGCCGGTAAGTAGGACTGAGTTGGAGGGGAGTGGAGGCTAGTGAGGGAGGTGGTGGAAGAGAGGAAGGAAGAGTGCTGACGTTTGACAGCAAATCAAAACGAACCAGCTCGACAAATGGATTCAAAATATATAACAAGGTCTAGAAAGATGACTATGGGCTACACTACATCTGATAACAAGAAATGTAACAAGATTAACACAAATTATTGCTGTTTTCCTCTTTTGTGTGGGGAAAGGCTGATGATGACATGCTTTACACCCTTCTTAACACCATTCACAAAGTTCTCGGCACGGGTCCAAAGGTGCTTAACCTTTCCAGGTATGGGGGGGGGGGGGGGGGGGGGGGGGGGGGGGGGGGGCGTAGTGCGCGTCTGGACTGTCGAGTGGAAGCGAAAGTGTGTTTTGGGTAATTACAGTGGTGCTCTAAATAAATGCCGAGCCCCGGTTTGAGGTCATTTCATGGTCGAATTCCTTCAAACAAAATTGTAGCATGAACATTCAGTAGTTCTAAGCTTGTTTGCATCAAAAAGACCATACCATACCTACTTCAATGTCGCGGAATAAAAATATTTGGGGTATTCTGAAAAATCGACTTTGTAGACTGGCTTGCTATCTAAAATCGGTCATTACAGCATGAAAGTACTTGAAAAATGAAGTATACTGACATTTTAGTCGACTTGATTTGATACTCATTTGAGCTCACAATGGGCACTGCAAATCGGCCACTTTTGCTTTTTTGGGAGCATTTTTGTCCATTTTCGCCCAAAATGGGGAACTTGGGAGCCTCCGTGTGAGCTCAAATCAGTATCAAATCAAGTCAACTAAAATGTCAGTATACTTCATTTTTCAAGTACTTTCATGCTGTAATGACCGATTTTAGATAGCAAACCAGTCTACATAGTCGATTTTTCAGAATACCCCAAATATTTTTATTCCGCGACATTGAAGTAGGTATGGTATGGTCTTTTTGATGCAAACAAGCTTAGAACTACTGAATGTTCATGCTACAATTTTGTTTGAAGGAATTCGACCATGAAATGACCTCAAACAGGGGCTCGGCATTTATTTAGAGCACCACTGCACAGCACAAAAATGACTTCTCCTCTTGTAATGCTAAGCTTTTGGCAAATCTGCTGATTACTACCTATTCTAAGGTACTTTAGCTACAAATTCATGGAGCCGATTAGCCCCAAGTGCTGTGCCTGCTTTTTGGGGCAATTTCTACGAGCCATCAACAAGATATTGCCCTTTTTTGGATGCTGTCAAGCAGGCGCTGGTACATTCCCGGGGACGGTGTCTCGAGGGATCCGCCTGAGAGATTGTCGTTTATCAGCTGCAGCCGCCGAATATCCTCTTCGAGGCCCGCGATGCGGTCCTGCAGCGCTTTATTCTCCGACTCGAGGATAGCGATGTGGCTCGTCGCTGCTATGAGCACGAAAAAGTGAATAAAAGCGACGGAAACGCGTACCTCGGTCAAGCAGCGAGACCTTACTGCATTTCTGGTTCGAGCCGTGGAGGATGTCCTTGAGCTTTGCGTAGCCGTCGCGGAGCTCGTCGCGGCGGCGCTGCTCTGCCTCGATGCGCTGGCGGCGCGTAGCCTCCTTGCGGTTCTGCGGGAGGTTCTCGGTATACAGCACATTCATCTCGTCGTCGTCCGAGTCCAGGGAGCGGCGGCGGCGGCTGGTGGAGCCGGAGGAGCTGGTCGGGGACGGGGTGAGGTTGTAGCGGACCTGGCTGCGCTGGACGAGGCTGTTTGCGCACCAAGAGGACGGGGAGTTGATGCCGCTGCAGTTCGAAGCCTGGTTGTTCGAAGCCTGGTAGATACCGTCGGCGGAGGCGTCGGAACCTGAGTGCGTGGCGGAGAGGGGGTCGTACATGTCCGGGGAGGGAGGGGGAGGAGAAGCTGGGAGGGGTAGAGGGACAGCACCATGAGGCGGGGAGGGGTACACGGGGCTCTGGTACTGATGGGACGAAATGAGGGTGATGTTGGGGTGGTAATGCTGTTGGATGGAGTGCTGCTGCAGGTCAAGTGACTGGCTGGCGAGCCGCTGCAGGTTAAGCTGCCCTGCAGACAGACACAGACAAAAACGACAAGAAAGTCAGAAACAATCGGATGGCACGGTACACCGCACGCACGCGTTTCCTGCCCGGGGTGCTCCACCTGGACCTGATACGGGGGCATCTGAGGGTTGGAGTACGCCATTGCCGCATACTGCTGATCATGATCGGGGCTCGCGTAGTAGCACTGGGGCGGGGGGAGGGTGCCATCGGGCTCGATCTGGTGGTGGTGATTGTGGGGGTCCATTTTTGCTTATTTTTTGTTCGTTTTTTGTCGCGGTCGTCGAGGATCGTGAAGGTAGAGGAAGAGCAGGAAGAGACAGACAAAATGCCGGAAAACAATGGGCCGAGAGGTACAAGTTGACCCAAACAACACGTTTTTTGCGCACACGTGGCCCCAACCACACCACGCGCCGAGGTCGGGGTTGGTCTAAATGATGGCGTGCCGTACTGTACTATTTCGACCAAATGTTCAGGTGACGGGTGACAGAGGGTTGTGAACTGAACAATTTTGGCCTAGGTGACGGTGACTTTGCAATTTCGAGGCCCAAATAGGCCAAAAAACGTCAATTTTCGGTCCGGCATTTGCCGGACTGCCATATATGGCAATTTTCTCGTGATTGCCGTGGAATGAACACCAAATCCAGTGAACATTTGAGGTGACGGGTGACACCCCGTGAACATTTGGTCGAAATAGTACAGTAATAGAACAGAAGCCAATCACTTAGCTGAAGCTAGGTCATCTACACATAGCTACACAGATGTCTATGTGTAGGCCAGAGTTCAATATGTAGAGTTTATGGTGAAAGGTAGGGGGAATCAGTATACGCAGGGAAAAGTCGCAATATTTGGGTGTGACATTGCCACCGAGCACCACATCAATCTGGGATGGATCTCAGATGTGTTTCACAAACCGTATGGCTACGTTTTGGCGCGGTGCGGTTTGATAACCGGTGCACCCGAGCAGGCACTAAGTTGTTTGGAGTGACTTGAACGACCGGCTGCCATTACTTTTTGTGGCAGCGAATAGGACCGGAACGCAGTGACTTGCTTCACCTGCAATCTTTGTATGTGCACGCTCTAAAAAATATACTCAATCTCGGTTGGCGGAGGATCCGAGGTAGCGATAAACATGGAAGAAAGAGACGTTGTCGCCACAATGGTGATGGGGATCACTCCATCCTCACTTACAGCTCTTTGCGGAACTTAAGGCGCAGGTAAGTCTCCAAAGGTGTAGATTTCACCTGGTCAGTTGTTCATCGTTATCCTTGTGCAACTCCTCGATTGCGCCAACGAGTCTTCCACGATCTTGTCAGATACCCGAGACATAGAAATTGCGGGGAGACCAACCTATCAGCGTGCTCGCTGTTAGACTGTAGTAACTTATCGATGACGTTGGTAGGCCTGGCCAGATTTCATGAATAAAGGACATAGCGAGGTCAGAGATCTCACCTTTGACACTCAGGATGAGCGAGATGGCGCAAAAATAGACGTCTATTACGATATCCCCTCCCAAACGACTTCAAATATTACAAGTGAGTTGTCCGACTTTTGAGTGCGACACTCAACTCACTTCTACTCATCACCAAAAGTAACCGGAAATTAATTCACTGCGCCAGATCGCGTGACATAAGCTCAACCATACCTTATCGCCAAATACATACGGATGTTAGCTACGGATAACTCAGCTTGGTTTGGGGGAATTGACCCAATATTGGTCTCTTAGGACCAGAAAAGATCAGCTACCCATGTTTAAATTATTATATTTTATCCAATGGTCGAAAGAACCTTCACGAAAAAAATACTCAGACCCTGAATCCAAAGTTGGTTGCCCTCAAATAGATACATAGCCATCTTCCGTACATTCTGGGTCAGTTATACGGCTGGTTGTGCAACTGACGTTTTCCCCACACTGTATCACAACATTGTCTGCAGGATTTCAGGATTAATTGTTGAACAACCAATTCAGGTGGTAATTTGTCATGCAGAGTACCATGGATGTATGAAAAGACGACCGAAAAGTGCTCCAGTCACTTTTCGACCAAGGTTGAGCTGTTCCAGGTTCAATTTTCTCAGTTTTACCATGCAGCAGTTTGTGCACCATCCATGCAGGCCTGACTCGTCGGAGAAAATGCCTTGTTTATGAGTATCCAGTCACCTTCCTTGAGTTTCAAGTAATGCGTTATGTTCCATGTATCCTACGGAATGGTCCCACAACATAAAACTCCATGTATGCCCACAGACTGAGCCATGTGCTCGAAATTCGAAACATATAGGAAAAAGCAGGTGTCCCCAGAACAATTGAGCTACGGAGGCTATATACATGATTTTGGATGGCGACTTCAGCATGAAGGGCGAGAATATATCCAGATGAGTATTCATAGGTAGTTGGACCCAAAAGATTCCACAAATTTCTCCCATAATGAGCGAATTTCCGGTTACTTTCGGTGATGACGGTACTCAGGTATCCGAGTTTCAGAAATGAGGATTAAATGCTATTTCAATTAACGAGGACACGGCGAACGACACTAACGGATATTCGTCGTTCTCCGCAGGCTGATCCCTATATGGCGCCATGTCCACCATCCAACCTGCGAGGTAAGCTGTCGCCTCGCTATTCGGTTCGATAGCTTGCTCCCAAACGGAAGCCTCGTGTACAAGCTTCCTAATCAACTTCACCGCGCCAGAAGTGGGGTATATAGGATCACGAATGAGTCTTTTGCAGAACTCCAGGCCTTCCTTTGCTATGGGCCAATGCGCGGCATGCGCAAGGGAGACATATGTGTGTGTGGAGCCCGCGAAAGTGATGACAGCGTGTATGCAAAAAGGAGGGATGATAAATGTGCAAGGTTCAGTGATGTGCATAACTTCCAACCCCTCCAGAGCGTCCAGGGCCTCCTCAAGGCGAAAAGTGTGCCGGATCCGCGGAAGCCACCACCATTCAAGGTTTTGGGAGGTGGATGACCAGAACAAACAAAGCTTCTCGCCGTCACAGAAATCGCAAAATCACCGTCACCGAGGTCAAATTTGTTCAGGTCACCACCCCTGTCACCCGTCACCTGAAAATTTGGTCGAAATGATACAGTATGCTCCTTCCCGCTGGGTATAATATTATATTTGAAAATAATGCAATTTTGCTCCTGATGATGGTTTCCATTATATTTCCCAAAATTGTCAAGCCGCATAATTTGGGATACACCTGTCCAAACATGAACACGAAGTTCGGGAACAGACGGGCTAGAGCGACGGATGATAGCTAACCGTGAACTGTTGCACCAAGCATGTCTTCATGGTCGTTTCCGCTGACCGGCTTCCGAATACAAGGAAATTCATGGACTGGGGCGTGGCTTGCGCAAAGTGGTTTCAGTTTGAGCATAGTGGCTTGAGTCTACACAAAGTAGGCGGCACAGAAGTGGCTTGTGGGAGTGGATGAGGAATTTGAACAGCTATCCCAAAGTTCATGTGGTGTAGACTCGGAGTCAACGAGATCGGCATGGCGAAATTTGAACTTGAACAGTTGATTTCATTTGGATTTTTGAGCTGGGTCGCGTGGGCGTGGGTATGGCTTGGCAGAGCATCGTAATATATGTAGAACTTTGAGGTGTGGCTTGGGCTTGAACATAGTGGCTTGAGTCCGAGTGGCATGTAGGCTTGGACAAAGATGAGTATGGCCGAATTTGAACAGTTGACTTCAAAGTTCATTGGATACTGAAATTTTGAGCACTGTTGGACGCCGACTCGGAGGGCCTGGGTTCGATGAGTGCGACAATAACTATCTTTAACAAGCAAAATAGCAGGTTGAACGAAGACAAACGTTCGAGGCTCGTCCTTGAGAAGAGAGAGAAGGCACGTGAATGAATATCTGCGGCCCCATGGAGGCCGCCGTCCTGTCGCGGTGGTGAGGGACTCAGGAGAAGCTGCAGAAAGCTGTGAAGACTAGTCAAAACTGTGGAAAACAAAAAAAAAAAATGGTCAGCGCCTTATGTATCGCAAATTGCTGTAAGGGTTCGTTCTGTCTCTTTAGTCCAGATTTGCCCTTTTCACCCCGATACAGCCTGGCAATACGTGCACGTGGGTGTCAGTGGACAGCGAACCCCGAATCGCCTGGAAGTATCACGATGCGTGGATCTGGGTGGGCACACCGCTGTGTATCCCCATGGTTCTCAAAGACGAGCAACAGATGCACCGTGTGTTGTATTATCCCCCCTTCTCCGGTACAACCTTTTAACGGTTGAACAACACATAGAGATCCATATTACATCACTCAGCCCATTTCCATGGAAAATATCCTGTTGGGGAGTACTCTCACTCGCAGGAGCTATTCCTGTTGAATGAATGCGACAATAGAGAGGTTGCGGTAGCCACCAGATGAAACTGGTGGCTTTCACCACGGACGAATGCGGAGGCGGCTTCTTTAAACATAATTAGAGTAACGGACTGATTAATCGGCAATTCATGTCTCAATACATATTGATTAAACAAAGCTGGTTGTACTTCTTGCTCCTTCTCGGTGTACGATAATCCTATGTCCTGATTATCTCCGGATAACTCTCTGAAGATCTCCGCGCCGTGCAGCGTCGATCTGTCCCGAGCCGTATTTATTACAAAGCTCTGGAAATGACATTCTTCGGGGGTAGACTTTTTTTTTTCGGATCCGGGTTTTGGCACTGTATCGGAGACTCTGAAACCACCGAATTTTGAATTATGGCGACTACAGGATCTCATTTACGGTCCCTTATCAAGTCAGAAATGCTGTTTTTGTTACATAGTCATCGTAA